>CM035168.1:51384470-52584470 GCA_020205615.1 Panax quinquefolius | reverse complement strand
GGAAATATATGTTTGCCGTATGTAACGTATAAGGAATTGGGATTTAAAGGAGTTTAATTCAATTGTTTTGCATAGAAATATAGCAGGATTAATCTGGATTAAATAGAAGGCAATTGATCACTTGGAAAAGGACTTTTGGCATTGGAGAATTTCTGTTAACAATTCAGTAGACATCATAATTGGGATAATTGGATAATTAGTTTATAGTTCATAATTGGGGATATTGTAGTCTTAATCTTTATTTATTTGAATTCATTTATAAAGCAATTTAGTTTAATTAGTTAATTTAGTTTTCTTAATTAGAAAAATCACAATTTGCAGTTGTTTAAATAAAATTGATTTGGTTAAGAGTTAGTATTTGGTAATTTTTATTAAATAATTCCTCGTGGAAACGATACTCTACTTTCACTTTATTACTTGTTGACCGTGTATACTTGCACGTCTTCATTGATTGCGAAATCGATCAACAAGTTTTTGGCGCCGTTGCCAAGGAATTAATTTAATAATTTTTACCAATATTAATTTCAATCAAATTAGTCTTAATTTAAACATTTTTATTTTTATTTTTATTTTTAATTCTCTTCCTATATTTCTCTGTTTTTAGGTACAATGGATGACTTTACGTATCAATGGCCATACACGAACATGACTCAACCAAGGGAAGCGGAGATTGACAGATTCGAGAAATTTTCTGCATTGTCAGCACAGATTGAGACACTTTCGAGGAGGTTAGAAGTTTTTGAAGCTCAACGTCGTTAAAGTGTGGCAGTTACTTGTGATTATTGTGCTGGAAATCATATGAGTCATCAATGCGCCATCAGTTTTGAGCCGGTACAGTATAGTGGTGATTACCCCAACAATTATGTATATCCCAACAACTATCATCAGGATTGGGGGTATCACCCAGATTTTTCATGGAGTAACAATCAAGCTCAAGCACCTAGACAACAAAACGCATCCGGATATCAAAATCAGACTCAACAACAACCAGAGAGGAAATCAAGTTTGGAAGAAGCCTTGGAAAAATTTATTAGAGCTTCTGAAAAAAAGAACGAGGAACAAGACAAAATATTGAATCTAGTAGAGCTGAATATGAAAAGCCAAGGTGCGTCGATAAAGAATCTGGAAAATCAATTGGGGCAGATAGCACATGCGTTGAATAACCGTCCTCAATACACATGGCCATATGACATAGATTCTGAGACTGATGGTGAGCCCGAACCAAATCTACAACTGGATGTGCCAAATGATATAGATGTTGAAAGAGAGGAAAGACTTGGGGACCAAGAAAAGGAGATATGTGAAGATCTAACTTTTAGTACCAACAATGATGAGCCAATTTTGATAGTGTCCCATGTGCCTCGTCCACCAAAGTTCAATAATTCGGGGAGTTTTGCAAAACCATGCCCAATTGGCAGTCATGTCGTCAGCAAAGTTCTTTGTGACATAAGAGCTAGTACAATTGTGGAGTCATGGTGGGATGAAAAGGAGAAGATAGAGGAAGATTCCATTATGTTTATTTAGCTTCAATGCCCTAATCTGATGATCGACATAATGGAGGAAACACCTAGTTTTTGGACGTTCTTAATGGGGAACATATATACAAAGAGCATGCTAGGTGACTTTCATTCAAGTGTCATTACTAATGGGAACCTACCAAAAGAGACATTGCTTCTGATGGATGGAGGGTTCCTCAATTTTTGTAGAAAAATTGGATAGAGAATTGAAGAAGTCAGGCTGAGACTATAAAATAAGCGCTTATTGAGAGGCAACCCAAGTTTAATTTTTATTTTTAGCTTTTATTAGGTTTTATATTAGTAGTATTGAATTTACATTTATTTAGAATTTAATAAAATTGTTTCTATCATGGTTTACAGGTTATTTAAGTCAAATTCAAGTGTGGTGCCCAATTTGTTCCATGTGCCTAGCATATTCTCCAAACTTAAGACAAGACGAGGAGGAAGATTGCTATATTTTCGAGGGAAGTCCTCTGCTTTAATTTTTTCTATTTTAGTCATTGAGGACAATATCTAGTTTAAGTTTGGGGGCATTTTAGTGTCGTATTGCATATAGTTAGTTATCTGCATAGTAGTTCATTTTTTTATGTGTTAGCATTATGTTTTTTTTAAGTTGCATATAATACATGGTAGTTATTTGCATATTCATATATGTGTTGCATTAGTATGTGTTCATGTAGTATAATTTCAATTTTTTTGGGCATAAATCTAGGCAATAGATTGGTTTGAATTTAGCTCGGCCTATGATAAGATTGGTTTTGCATGTTAACTTGAACAGTGTTGATAATTGATGATGCGTTCTAATTTTAATCATGATGATAATCTGAGCCTGTCTTAAACTTATATAACCGGTTAGCACTTAAAGTTTAACTGCTTTAATCCACTTGGTTCAAGGGTTGCACAATTTGTTTCTAAGGGAAAATCTTGGTTAAAATTTAAGGAAATTAGTGAATTGGCGGTAAAGGTTGGAATGACGTAGAAGCTTGAGTTTGGGGGAATCTATGGGATATATATATATATATATATATACAAAATGAAAATGAAAAAAAAAGAAAAAAAAAGAAGGAAAAAAAAAGAAAGAAAAGATGAATAGAAAAAAAAAAGAATAAGAAATCCAGAAAAAGAAAAAAAAAGAGAATAAACACCGTGGCATGCTTGTCTAGTTTTGTGGCCTTTGTTACTTGAGTAAGTAAGCAGGGGATTGTCTTTACACCTAGTGCCCTAAGGTCTTAATGGCTTGGGAGTCGTTGGTGAAAGCTCGTTAAGGTAGCTTTGAAAAGCCTAAGGAATAAAGGCGTTTACTGACCGTGAGAAAAATAAAAAAATGAATAAAACACGAGAAAGAGCAAAAATGCCCTCGTGGTTGAATAAAAGTATAAATAAATCCTGTATTTACCCTAAGACTTGGTAATTGCTTAGTTTTAACCGGAGTTGTCATGTTCACAAAAGTAATTGAATTGGAACTGAAATTTTCCTTCTAAGAAGTTTGTTATGTGATTATCTTGAACTGTGGTTGGTTAGAATGGTTAACATGCACACACGCACAACATGGGTGATGACTGGTTTGGATTGACTAATTGGTTAGAGTTATGGATTTTGACTTGATTGGATATATTGTTTGAGTATCAATGGTATCTTTGAGGCATGTTGCTATATATCATACTGATTTATTACTGGGTTCATAGGTATATTAGGAAGTAGATCATGCATATGCATTCATATAGTTGAGTTAGTTTGTTTATTTTTAATTCTTTTGTGTTTTTTCTTGAGGACAAGCAAAGGTTTAAGTTTGGGGGTATTGAATCTGATGAATGTGAAGAAGAAGGTTCAAGAAGGCGTTATCTCAACCCTCAATTTAATTGGCCCATTTGAAATCCTCGATCGAGTAGGAACTGTGGCCAATAGACTCATTTTACCGCCAAGTATGTCTCGTGTTCATAACGTTTTTCACGTATCGATGTTACGTAAATATGTGGATGACCCGAACCACATTATTAAATTAGAACTAGATGAGATAACAGAAGATTTAACGTATGAGGAGATACATGTTAAAATCTTGGATAAGAAGGATTATATTCTACACTCAAAGGTTATACCTCAAGAGTTAGAATATGAAATGAAGTCAAGGTATCCTCACCTCTTCGGCATACCAGGTACGTACATAAATTTCGAGGGCAAAATTTCATAAGGAGGGGAGATTGTAAGACCCCAAATTTTATGAAATGAAAGTATTCAATTTTCTTATAATTATTATTTTATTTCGTAAATGGTTAAATTGATAAAAGGTTAAAGTTAAGGGTGATATGTGAACATTTTTGCAAAGTATGCAAGCTGTTATAAAATATTCGTTTGGTCGGGGAATATTCTTTTTGTCGTTGAATATCCGTACGACGGTACAATCATTAGTGGACCCCATAATGGAAGTATTGTCGTAGTTAGAAAATGACAGAATTATCTTTTTATAAAAATAACGGCGAAAGTTTTACCGTTAAAACTGTTGAACTACCCGGTAGTAAAAGTACAGTAATACACATGGTTACATAGTAGCAGCTACGGTATTGATTATTGATGCTTACGTGAGAAATCACTCGATTATACTCAATTATTACTACGATAATTACGCATCATATCTCTCATATTATTGATTCAATTATTGTCACAGTATCATCTGCATAATATGTTATATTATTAAATCAATAATTGAGATGACAAAGTTATTCATATTATTATTTATAATATTGACAATGTTTAGAAGTTCTGTCAATGAGAGGTTAGGTCATCTAATTGCGCGCCAATAAGGAGAAATCCTTATCGAAAAGCCCCCCCTCTTTCACAGGAGCGATTTGGTTGTTAAATATTGTGAATTATAATATTAATGATGAATAAGTTCGTGTTGATTAAACATGAAATTAATAGTTCCATTGTGTTGGAATTATTAGTGTTAGGGAAAATTGACATTTATTTCGATAATAATTGATGTCTGGAGGTTATATTGACCAATCGGGTAATTAATCGAATAAATGAGCAATTAATTGCTATTGATTCACGTGATTATAACTATTTGTTTACATGTGTGTACTATTGATTCACATTCATTTACTATTAGGGGAGTTGGTGCAAGTTTGATAATACTTGCATGACTAAGTTAAAAATGGAGGTATAGATGGAGGTACTATACTGTAATTCGTATTTTCGCATGTCTAGAACTATTGAGTCACATGATTTACTATTGATTCACATGATTTACTATTAGGGGAGGTGGTGCAAGTTTGATAATACTTGCAGGACTAAATTAAAAATGAAGGAAAAGAGGAAGGTATTATACTATAATATTTCGAGCCCCAAAATGTGCAATTATTGAAAATATATTTTCCTATAAATAGAAGCTCATTCTTCCTTCATTTCTCACCAATTCACTAAAGCTATAGAGCAATTATTATAGAGAGAAATTATAGAGAGAAAGAAGAAGAGAAGTCTGCTACCTCACTATTCCAGTATCCAGTTTTCTTCTAAGGTAAGGGGTATTATTCTTTCGTATTCATGAAGAGAATTATTTTCTTTCAATACTCGTAAGAGTCATTATTCCAATCTTTATTATTATATTGGAATAACTTTTATGCATCTTAATCTACCGCATACATGGTGAAATTCTTACATTATTCCATTCTTTATTATTCATTGGAATAACTTTATGCGTGGTGGTCTATCGCACGCCGGTGAATTCTTCTATTATTCCATTCTTTATATATTACATTGGAATAAACTTTATGCATGCGGTCTATCGCATACGGTGAATTCATTGTTATTCCATTCTTTATTATTTTGTTGGAATATCCCATGCATGCGGATTACGCATCACCCGGTTTCGTTCTTTATTATTTACATTGGAATATCACATGCATACGGATTACGCATAACCTGGTTCCGTTCTTTATTATTATGTTGGAATATCCTGTCTGTGCGGATTACGCATGACCTAGTTCCATTCTTTATTATTCTGTTGGAATAACCTGTCTATGTGGATTACCGCATGCATGGTGAATGATCCTTCGTATTCATTCTTTATTAAATTATGGAAATGATATGTCTTCGTGGATTACCGCATGGCGGGTGAAAATCCATTTGCAGTTTCGTATCTCCTATTATACTCGTATGAGATATCATTTCTTTTGTACTCGTCATGGAATATCATTTTCTTTGGTATTTTTTATGAGTTACTATTCACGAGTTACTATTCACCCGATTACTATTCACTCTGGTATTATTCACTCGGAATTATTGGGTACTTTTAAATGTAGGAGTACTATTCACAAGTTTCTATTCACCGATTACTATTCACTCTAGTTTCATTCACTCAGTATTCGGGACACTTTTTAGGTTTGGGTACTATTCATAGGGTACTATTCGAAGTACTATTCACAGGTAGTATTATTCACCAAAAAATATATTTCTTTTCTGTCTAAATTATTTTTGGTACATGAATATTATTCTTGAATTTTACTCCACAAAGCAGTATCATGTTGACAATTTGGATATTTTGAAACTCTGGATAAATTTAAAGTCTTTAATATTTATCCTTGATTTCGTTTGATTAATGCTTATATCATTGTCATCATTGTCATCATCCTCATGCTTATATTGTGATGAAAGTCATCTTTGGCTTACGTGCATAGATGGACTATTGATTATTGGTTTTATAGTTGTATATCTTTGGCTTACATGCATAGATGGACTGTTGATTATTGGTTTTATAGTTGTATATATTTGGCTTACATGCAAAGATGGACAGGTGTATGACATGATCATAACCACTAGTGATAATAACGAATATCCTTGGCCCGTAGTGCATGGATAATTCGATGATGTGATTGGCAGGATCATGACCATTAGTTAACAGTTGAATGTCTTTGGTAGTAGTAGTGCTTCGACATACAATTGATTGGTATGATCATGACCATTGGTTTTATAGTTGAATATCTTTGGCCCGTAGTGCAAAGGTAGACAACTGATAGGTATGATCATTGTTATTACATTTGAATATCTTTAGCCTTTGGGGGTAAGGATATTGAGTAAACGTTCTATTAAGCCTTTGTGGCAAGGAGGAACTGTCGATTTACATGATTATAAATATGAATTGTGGATTTAACTATAATCTTTGGTGGCTCGGTGAAGGCGGTGATGAGAGTTCTTTTTTGTATAACAAAGAAGCTGTTGATGAGTATTCTACAGAATGAAATATTAACGATGGACTTTTAATCTAGAAGAGATAGTAGACATTATGTTCTACTTGACTCTTCTAATGGATCGCTTATTCTCACGCAGATTAAACTTGATGTTTAATGTATTCTATCGGTTGTTATCTTTGTTGAAGGCTAAGGATAATTTATTCGCAATATCTTAGTCATAATATTTCTTCTTTGGGCTAGTTGAGCTCACCTTTTCTTTCCTTTGTTCTCTTGTGAAATGAGAACATAGTTGGGATGAGTCGGGGAGCGGAGTGTGATCAAGAGATGGTTGTTTTAGCAGTCCTCACTACTTAGTGTGATAATAAGTGTAAGGAGGATTGAATTTGAGTTTGTATACTGTCTATGAGGCAATATTCATGTAAACTCTCAGCTATGTTTTGTTGTATTTTTACACGACAGTTATATAATTAAGTTTGTAGTTGAGTTCTGTAGTGTGATATCTGGCGACCCAAGATGGGTGATGTATGCCCGTTTTGGGGGCGTCACATCTTCTATGATTTAAAAGTTCATCTTCAATATTTTATCGCTATAACACAGCTTAATAAATAATCCACATCATCGAATTATCCATACAGTACGGGCCAAGGATATTCGTTAGTATCACATCCACGAATTATCTATGCACTACTGGCTGAGGATATTTGTTATTATCACCAATGGTCATGATCATGCCAACAATTGTCCATAAATGCACTACGGCCCAATGAGGACTTTTACCACATCATCTGTAACATTACAGGTCATGATTATACCGATACATAATTCCTGGTCATAATCATACCAATGAATAGTCCATCTATGCACTACGGGCCAAAGATGACTTTCATTACAATATAAGAATGAAGATGATAACAATGATATAAGCATCAATCAAACGAAATCAAGGATAAACTAACCCAAATCTTGACCTAAAACTCATGTTTATACTAAAATTTTATGTTTTAACATGTTTAGCGAATTCATTCACTACGAATTTATTTCTTAACCAAATTGATTTATTCAACTTGCATTATTTTCATTTTTGAATGTATTAACACAAATGATCATCATTTTATAGTTTACTACATGAATTGAACATTAATTTTGGACTCAAAATAGGCTATATTGTACATACTCATCCAAAACCAATTCCATCTTCTCAAACATGACTACTCATGAATTTGATACTCAAAAATCATTTGTAAACTACATATAACAGATTATAAACTATCTATTACATACATAACAATCAATCTAACAAATCATCAACCAAATTTTCCTCTTTTTCCAAAAACTCAAGAACACAAAACATGACTTTCATGAATTCAATTAATAAGAATTGATAACTATTAAATTATACACACACACACACACATATATATAATCAATATTTTAAACCCTAATCCAACAAGAATCCCACCACAGAGAATAAATATCACAAAACCAAAACTTGGAATTAGGAATAAATTATACCTTTAATCCCTTATTTACACCATCAAATATGATTAGCAAGCTTTTCCAAAGACTCTTCTTCTCTAACTTCTCAGTTTTCTCCCTAACTCTCTCTCTCAATTCCTTCCTCTGTATTTTCTCTATTCTTCTTAAACTCTTGGAAAAATAATACGCGAAACAAAAACTGATGTATATAATCCATCCCACGTTCATCAGTTAAAAAAAAACCAATAGGCTTATCAGTTAAATCATGCCAAAAGCCACAAGGCTTTGTTTGACTGCACACTAAAGCTCCCCCCTTTAATTTATTTCTATAACACTTATATTATATAGTTCCATCGTCACATTTTATTTAATTAATTTTAATCAAGTCAAATTTATACTTATCTAATAATTATAATTATATTTATAATTTCACTATAATTATAATTATACTTAACAAATGATTTCACATCTAATTTAATTATAATTTCCATAATAATTTATAATTTTATTTAATAAATCTCTAATTTAATTATTAAATTAAATTATAACAACATCATAATTATTTAATAATTCATTTAATTTAATTACCTTATTAAATTAAATCTTCAAATCATAAAATTATCATTCATTCATTTAATTATCATAAGACACTATAACTAAATTATTGCACCATAATTTCATCAAATATCTATTTAACTCAATAAATAAATCAATTAGAATATTTATTTAACCCAATAAATATTTTTAAATTACATATAAAATTCTCGTTCAGTACATTATCTATGCACTACGGGCCAAGGATATTCGTTAGTATCACATCCACGAATTATCCATGCACTACGAGCCAAGGATATTCGTTATTATCACCAGTGGTCATGATCATGCCAAACAACTGTCCATCAATACACTACGTGTAAGACCCCAACTTTTATGATTAAAGATTTAATTTTCTCTAAATGTCATTTTGAATAATAAGGTGTGGATTTGATATAATGTTATAGTTGTGGGTAATATTAACAAATTTTGCAAAGTAAGCCATTTGTTATAAAATATTCGTTTGGTCGGGGAATATTTGTTTTACCAGGGAATATTCGTACGACTGCAAAATCATTGGTGGACCCCACAATAGAATTACTATCGGAGTTAGAAAACGATAGAAATAACTTTTTATAAAAATAATGGCAAAAATTTTACCGTTAACTATAAAAATAACCGGTGGTAAAATTACAGTAATATGCGTGGTTGCACAGTAACACACGGTATTGTACAATATATTTGATTATTGATGCTTACGTAAGAAGTCACTAAATTTTATTCAATTATTGCTATAGTAATTGCTGCATAGTATCTCATATTATTGATTCAATTATTATCATAATATTTTATATTATTAAATCAATAATTGAGACGACAAAGTCATTCATATTATTATTTATATTATTGATAATGTCTAAAAAGTTCTGTCGAGGAAAGGGGTTTGGTCACCTAATTGCGCGCCAATAAGGAGAAGTTCTTATAGAAAAGCCCCCTCTTTCCTGGGAATAATCTGGTTGTTAATATTGTAATTTATAATATTAACAATGAATAAATGTTATTAAAAATGTGTTTAGTGATGTGAGACCCCGAATTTTATGAAATGAAAGTATTCAATTTTCTTATAGTTATTCTATTTAGTAAATGGTTAAATTGATAAAAGGGTTAAAGTTAAGGGTGATATGTAAATTTTTTTTCAAAGTAAGCTAGTTGTCATAAAATAATCGGTGGAAAAAGTATAGTAATACGTGTGGTTGCGTAGTAACAAACGGTATTGTAGATTATCTTTGACTATCGATGCTTACATGAGAAGTCACTCAGTTTTATTCAATTATTGTCACAATATTTTATATTATTAAATCAATAATTGAGATGACAAAGTTATTCATATTAATATTTGCAATATTGATAATGTCTAGAAGTTCTGTCAAGGAGATGTTTGGTCACCTAATTACGCCCCAATAAGGAGAAATCCTTATCGGAAAGCCCCCTCTTTCCTGGGAACGACCTAGTTGTTAAATATTGTGAGTTATAATATTAATGATGAATAAGTTTGTGTTGATTAAAGATGAAATTGATATTTTCATTGTGTTAGGATTATTAGTGTTAGTGGAAATCGACATCTATTCCGATAATAATTGATGTCTGGAGGTTATATTGACCAATCAAGTAATTAATCGGATAAATGAGCAATTAATTGCTATTCATTTATATGCTTGTAACTATGTGTTCACATGTGTGTACTATTGATTCATATGATTTACTATTAGGGGAGTTGGTGCAAGATTGATAATACTTGCATGACTAAATTAAAAATAGAGGTATAGACGAAGGTACTATACTGTAATTAATTTTTTCACATGTTTAGAACTATTAAGTCACATGATTTACTATTGATTCACATGATTTACTATTACAGGAGGTGGTGCAAGTTTGATAATATTTGCATGACTAAATTAGAAATGAAGGAAACGATGAAGGTATTATACTGTAATATTTCGAGCCCAAAATGTGCAATTATGGAAACTATATTTTCCTATAAATAGAAGCTCATTCCTTCATTATTTTTCACCAATTCACTAAAGTTATAGAGCAATTATTATAGAGAGAAATTATAGAGAGAAAGAAGAAGAGAAGTCTGCTACCTCACTATTCCAATTATCCGGTTTTCTTCTAAGGTAAGGGATATTATTATTATAGTAAGGGTATTATTCTTTCGTATTCATGAAGAGAGTTATTTTCTTTCAATACTCATAAGGGTTGTTATTCCATTCTTTATTATTATGTTGGAATAAATGCATACATGCTAAGTACCACATACATGGTGAAATTCTTTTGTTATTCCATTCCTTATTATTCTATTGGAATAACCTGTCTGTGCGGTCTATCGCATGCTTGGTGAATTCTGTTGTTATTCCATTCCTTATTATTCTGTTGGAATATCATGCTGTGTAGATTACGCATGATCCGGTTCCGTTCTTTATTATTCTATTGGAATATCACATGCATGCGGATTACGATAACTCGTTCCCTTCTTTATTATTACATTTGGAATATCCCATCATGTAGATTACACGATGACTTGATTCCATTCTTTATTATTCGTTAGCATAACCTTTACATGCGGCCTATCGCACGTACGGTGAATTCTTTTGTTATTCCATTCTTTATTATTACATTGGAATAACTTTTTGCTCATGTGGATTACCGCATGTATAGTGAATGATCCTTCTTATTCATTCCTTATTAAATTATGGAAATGACCTGTCTACGTGGATTACCGCATGGTGGGTGAAAATCCATTTGCAGTTCGTATATTCTATTATACTCGTATGAGATATCATTTCTTTTGTACTCATCATGGAATATCATTTTCTTTGGTATTTTTCTTTTATGAGTTACTATTTATGGGTTACTATTCACCCCGTTACTATTCACTCTAGTATTATTCACTCGGGTATTCGGGGCACTTTTCGTGCCAGAGTACTATTCACGAGTTACTATTCACGGGTTACTATTCACCCGATTACTATTCACTGTAGTATCATTCACTCGGGTATTCGGGACACTTTTCGTGTCGGGGTAGTAGTCACGGGGTACTATTCCCGAAGTACTATTCAACCGAAAAAATATATTTCTTTTCATTCTTTATTAAATTATGGAAATGATCTGTCTACGTGGATTACCGTATGGCGGGTGAAAATCCATTTACAGTTTCGTATCTTCCATTATACTCGTCCGAGATATCATTTCTTTTGTACTCGTCATGGAATATCATTTTCTTTGGTATTTTTTTTACGAGTTACTATTCATGAGTTACTATTCACCCGGTTACTATTCACTTTGGTATTATTCACTCGGGTATTCGGGGTACTTTTCGTGCCGGAGTACTATTCACAAGTTATTATTCACCCGATTATTATTCATTCTAGAATCATTCACTCGAGTATTCGGGACACTTTTTATGTCAGGGTACTATTCACGGGGTACTATTCCCGAAGTACTATTCACAGGGTACTATTCACCCAAAAAATATATTTCTTTTCTGTCCAAATTATTTTTGGTACATGAATATTATTCTTGAATTTTACTCCACAAAGCAGTATCATGTTGACGATTTGGATATTTTTAAACTTCGGATAAATTTAAAGTCTTTAATATTTATCCTTGATTTCGTTGATTAATGCTTATATCATTGTCATCATCCTCATGCTTATATTGTGATGAAAGTCATCTTTGGCTTACGTGCAAAGATGGACTGTTGATTATTGGTTTTACAGTTGTATTCCTTTGGCTTACATGCAAAGATGGAGTGTTGATTATTGGTTTTACAGTTGTATATCTTTGGCTTACGTGCAAAGATGGACTGTTGATTATTGGTTTTACAAATGTATATCTTTGGCTTACGTGCAAAGATGGACTGTTGATTATTGGTTTTACAGTTGTATATCTTTGGCTTACGTGCAAAGATGAACTATTGATTGATGAGTATCTTTGGCTTATGTGCATAGATGAACTGTTTATTGGTATGATTATGACCATGGATTATTCGGTATAATCATGACCCGTAATATTATAGATGATGTGATAAAAGTCCTCATTGGCCCGTAGTGCATTGATGGACAGTTATTGATATAATTATAACCGTGGATTATTACGTATAATCATGACCATTGATGATTACATGAATATCCTTGGCGAAAAGTAGTGAGGATGATTCGATGATGTGAATTATTTATTAAGCTGAGTCTCAGCGATAAAATATTGATTATACATTTTTAATTCGTAAAAGATAGTAGATATCATGCTCTACTTGACTCTTCTAAAATACAGTTGTATGTCTTTGGCCTGTAGTGCAAAGATGAATTGTTAATGAATATCTTTGGCAATAGTGCAAAGATGAATTTATTAGTATAATTATGAGCATGAATTGTGATTTGGTATAACAATAATTTTTGATGTTTTAGGTGAAGATAGGTGATGAAAATTATCTTCGTCCTAGGTGAGAAGAGGAATTTAGAATCACAATTATGATTATAAATTGTTTACATGATTGTGGAAAGGAATTGTTGATTGATGTTACAGAGATAAAACATTGTTGGTGGACTTTTAATGTGGAGAAGATAATATACTTTATAGTCTATTTGACTCTTCTAATGGATTGCTCGTTCTGCTGCAACTATGGTTGAAAAGTTTTATCATCTACCATATGTTCTAAATCTCTTATTTATTACTGACGAAGACTATTGATAATTTAATTATCTTAGTCATAATATTTCTTACTGGGCTAGTTGAGCTCACCCTTTTCTTTCACTGTTCTCTTTAGGAAATGAGAATATAGCTGGGACGAGTCGGGGAACGGATTAACGGTCCAGATGGTTGTTTTAGTAGTCCTCACTATTCTATAAAATAGTGTGACAATAAATGTAATGAGGACTCCATTGAGTGTGGATATTGTCTAGATGACAATATTCTTGTTTAAACTCTCAGCTATGTTTTGTCGTATTTTTACACGACAGTTGCATAAAAGAAGTATGTAGTTGAGTTCTGTATCATGTATCTGGCGACTCAAGATGGGTGATGTATACCTGTTTTGGGGGCGTCACAAGTGAAGTCAAGTGAATTGAGATAAATAGAGGGTTTTTAATAAAGTATTTGTTATAAATTTGGCTTATTACATGGACCCCACTTACTCTTTTTTCAAAATCATCAGTAGAAAGTTATCTTTATTTTGTTTTATTATATATATATATATATATTATATTATAGACACTCGAAATTTTTTGCACAACTGTTACTAACATTGCATGGGGGTAGATTCGTCTTTCGGAGATAACCCTGGAAGACAGCTCACATCCATTCCGAATACTACCGGAAGTTCAATCTCAAACCCAGAACACACACCGGGAGTACCAATTCCAACCACGGAGATAACCCCGAGTTTCGTCCTTGGAGATAACCCCAAGGAATGTTGTTGCAACTCCAAAAATGCTTGTTTCAAATGCATACAATCAGCTTCAATCTCAAACCTCCTGCCGAGACACTCATTCCAAAGACCCGAAGATAACACCGGGAAGACAGGCACACTTACAGATGACCCTACATAATTAAAGCACTTGCAGCAGTCCAATCTCAGATGTAACCTTGAGCAACGCCTGCTATCAGCCCAAATCGGAGATAACCCTGATGAGGGGCAAAATCGTCATCTTTCCACCTCAACCCCAGCGCGCCATCTCAACATTTCATACATACATTTCTACACAACAATGTCCCACAAGAGCATAGGAGTTCCAATCCCTAGTGACTATTATGCGTGGCAGCACAACGAATAGAATTTGAAGCTTGAAGACCATTGGCATGGTCCCCTCTTCCTGACTTCGTACAACCTTTAATCCCATGTCATTGCGTAACTCTCGACAAAAGCGGTCCAAAGAAGGTCTTGTACACCTCGTTTGGATGCTCGGATTGAAGTTCTGCAAGTTCGAGCGGACATCACAGTGCACGAGTGCACGTACTTTGAGATAATGGGACCCGCAGAGCCCGGGACACCCCGGGCAGCCGCAGGTACACATGCGACTCCCAGCTCTATAAATATAGAGCTTGGGGTGGCCATTTGTAAGAGAGAAAGAAGAGAGGAAGCCCTGTCCAATTTGCTCCGTACACATCCCATATTGAGTGCTTTCTCATTTTAAACACCAGTTAGGTCACATATAGCTATATTTTAACGGTGGGAGCTGAGTGTTTATCCATCTAGAGTCATAGAAGCCTGCCTTTGCAGCCCACTATAAGCATTCTCACACTCTATAAAGCCTTTCTCTTTATCTTCGCACACACTATTCTTCACATTGAGAGTCGTGTTGGGTGTGTATGCCCGAACTTCGGTCTGTGGTTTTCATTTCTGTCTGTATATATAAACTTATATATATATATTTTATATATGGACTAACATTATCAAGTTATGCATTGATTGAGCCTAGACTTATATGGGAGGCGTTTACTTGCTTATATATATATATATATATATATATATATATATATATATATATATATAGCTACCGTTGTTGAACTACATTCGATAAGCCTAGATTTTACATCGGGAGCGTTTAATTGCTATATATATATATATATATATATATATATATATATATATATATATGAACTGTTGTTAAACTACATTCGATGAGCACTGGATTTTATATCCATATGCGTTTATCGCTTATATATATATAAATATATATAGCGACAAATCATTTGAAATGATAAATAAGCCTGGATTGAGAAACATCATCACATGCGTTTATCGCTATATATATATATATATTTACATTTTCATCAGGGCACGGAGTTTACTTCATTGGCCTTTTCTTTATTTTCTTTACATTTAGTCTCACTTTGGAGTTTACTTAAGTGGCGGTTGATCATTTTTTTGCTTTCTTTACATTTAGTCGCTCGGGTTTACTTCGTGGCGCTTGATCGTATTTACTACTTTATTTACATTTTTGATCCCCCATGGAGGTGCTTCATGGTGGTTGATCATATCTATATATATATTTACCGCTTTTATATATTTACATTTCGATCCCCACGGAGGTGCTTCCGTGGTGGTTGATCGATCATGTCATATATATATATATTTATGACTTATATATATATAAGCGCCATCGCTTTTCATATAAATTGCGACATTATGTGAGCCTATGAATCATGTGATCACAGATTCAGTCTACTAAATCTAGATTCGGTTCCCATGATGGACATTTTCAGCTATAAGCAGCTTGTACATTATTTATGGTGTTTGAATTTCCTTAGATGGCTGTCATGCCCATGAGGAGTTCGGCACTGCTATATATTATTTTCTCGAAGATGCTTCGCATCTCGAACATAAAAGCAAACAAGCCGAACATTTAATAATAAAATGGAAGTATGAAAAGGTCTCAATTACCATTGAGCATAGTGTTTGAAAACCTCTTTTACAAAACGTCACTGCTATATAATGTTTAAAACTAAATTTTTATATAAATTCAAACCCTTTGTATATAGGTACGAACGAGGCCTCGCACTACTTCCAAATAAATTGCACATTGATCTACACACACATACACATTCATATAACAGTTTCTTGAAAAGTGGCGGTCATCGTGGTAACACAGATGTCGGGGGGTGCCTAACTCCTTCCCTCCATATAATCAAGCCCTCGAATCCAAATCGTTTCACAGACCCGTTTAGTAGTGTCACATCACTGGGTCAATGTGCAAACCTTTTCTCGATTGCGTTGGTGCAACCAGTTAAAAACATCAGCTGGCGACTTTTACAGTCAAATCGTCGACATGATACTTGTCGGACCTTTTTCACTTGTGTTTTCAAACAAATCTCACATAACATGAGAACACCAAAGAGCAAGAAAAGAAAAGGGACAAATAAAAATCCCGACGTCGACAGGTGGCGACTCTGCTGGGGACACCAGTAAGAGGGCTTAAGCTGCTACTACAAGCTTTTCAAAACTGTTATATGCTTGTGTGAATGTTGCATTTACATTTATGATGAATGAATGCATGAATGCATTTTACTTATCGCACCGCAAAATATCTATCTCAGTGATATTAGTGCTTTTCGCACATGTCATCATTTTCATAAACGGTGAGACACGTTGTATGTTAATGTATGTTGTGTGGTTCCTCCACCAGGAGGCTATCCTGTCGGTGTTTGATTACTGAACTCATAGGAAGACTAACTCCAACGAGGCTCAGGAAAGGCACCACCCAGATTCGATCCAGTTTTAAGACCGGATTAACTTTTCGTTAAGTAAATTGCGATGATCTGGGAACCTTCATGCCAAAAAGCCGTGAGAGTAACCTAATATAGGTCAACCTCTGATAAACTAAACGTGGAGGAAAGTCTCTTCAAGCTTTCCATTTTCAATTACTTGTAAAAGCATTTACTTGTAATTTTATTCCATGCTCATCTTTATGTAATGGAAAATATGAAGAATATTTGCGCATACATGACATGCTATCAAATAACACCCATTTTTTGCAGGATAATATTCCTAAAATGGACACATTATGATAGTATGTAAACATTTATATTATCCCTAAGACTAAACTACATAAGTCTTTTGTAGGGAAACAATTGGGCCTGTTACCCGCTCAAAATCCAAAAAGGCCACGAGCCTACAACCAATCATGTCTTCTTCTGACCAGTCTAATCCCATTTCTCGAGAAGAATTTGATGGATTAAGTAAACAAATTATAGATTTTGGTCGCTTCTTTAAAGAATTGCATCGATCACCACTCGAGTGGCTCAAGGATGCCTACACATACTGAGTAATCCTCTACGGGGAGGAACACAAGGTTTGGATAAAACAAATCCAGAAGCTCAGTTAGATACGACCAACAAAGACCCTGAAAACACCCATCTCAAAGGAGATCTAAACACCGGTGACATCAGGAAGAAGGTCCTTCAAATGGAAGAAACTATCCGTTCTCTTAAAGGGATCGGAACACGCGAAAGTGTTTCATATGCTAACCTTTGCATATTCCATGGTGTTCATTATCCAAAAAAATTCAAAACCCCTGACTTTGAAAAGTATGACGGATTAGGGGATCCTTACACACATTTGAAGGTATTCATTGGAGAACTTAGATCTTATGAGGAAAACGAGAAGCTCAGAATGCAGCTGTTCCAGAAGAGTCTGACTAGAGAAGCTCGTTCATGGTATACCAGATTAGACAACTCAAAGATCCATAGCTAGGAAGAGCTAGCTCACGCCTTCCTCACTCAGTACAATTTTCAATCTCAGATGGCTCCTGACCGGTACCAGATTACCAAGGTCAAGAAACAATTTAATGAGTCTTTCAGAGAGTATGCTCAAAGGTGGAGGCGCCTTGCTGCTCAAGTTATTCCTTCCATGACAGAATCAGAAATGGTTATAACTTTCATAGACATACAAGAAGCTCCTTTCTATGAAAGTGTCTTAGCTGGTATTGGCAAACCATTTTCTGAAATGATCAAGCACGAAGAGATGGCGGAAATGGGGTTGAAGTCAGGAAAGATTCAAGACCTAGCCGCTCTTAAAGCAGTTGCTGAACACATCCAGTCCGAATCTTATAGAAACAATCCCTGGAGGGTCCATAAAAAGAAAGAGGAGGATGTTTCCTTGATACTACAAGGTCAAAAAGGCAGTCAGAACATGCCTATACAGAGGAGAAACTACTCCCCTTTCCAAGCACAGTCTTCAAACCCTCCCTTGTTTAAAGGTGGAGAAGCAAAATGCCCTCGAACGTTCACACCCTTAGGGGACTCGCTCGAGAATATTCTTGCTCTTTTGACTACTCAAAAGAAAATCACGCATCTTCTTCCACCAGCCAACCCTAATGGGAGGGGTTTCAATGCTACTCGGAAGTGTGCTTATCATGCCGGGACACCTGTACATGATACTCAAGATTGTTGGGCCTTGAAACATAAGATCCAAGATTTGATAGACAATGGTGAGATCATGGTTACCAAAGTAGATCAACCTCATGTGAAAGATAACTCTCTTCCTCAACACAAAGAAGAAGAGGTCAATATGATTAGTTGGAGCAGTGGACATAGTTCCAATTTTAATGATGAATCATCCCAGACCATCAAAGATGGTGTTGACAGATGGGATTATGAAAAGTTTCAATTTGCTATGGAATGAAAGATAAAAGCTCTTTGTAAGAAAATTGAATAATTAGTAGAACTGGTGACCCATTAACATCAAGTCACACGCCAGTTAGTCAGCCAGGAGCATGCATATCTCCTTCCTTTTGTTATGAATGCTCCACCATCACCTTCAGAAAGAGAAGCTATGGAGGATAAGGTTGCGAAGAGAGCAAGTGCTAAAGCCCGTCAGGATTTTACCAATAAAAGGGAATTAATATACCCGGGCCAACCTATGGAGGAGATATTTCAAATACTAATCAACGAAGGAAGAATCACCTCCCTTCTACCTCCAATCAATCTCTGTTCAAGATGGTTCAACTCTGATGGAGTATGTCAATATCATTCACATTCTCGCGGTCACATCACAGAAGAATGCTGGGCACTCCGACACCTTATTCAGAATCTAATTGACAGCGGTGTCTTGTAGTTGGCAGACGATGACACTGTGCTACTCGAGAGTGAGAATACCTGTCCCACCAAATAGAAGGGATTAGTAGCAGTTATATCTACTGAGGCTGATGACACTGTTAAACCATTTCCCATACAAGTAATTCAACTCAAAGGAGCTGACAATCCTTTGAAAGTGGCTGCACCAGAGACAATTTCTTTACCTTTCAGACCACATTATCCTGTTATTAGCTTACGCAAAGTCCCATGGAATTATGGAGAAGCAGAAGGATCAACATCTCATACTACTACTACTACAGTGTCGAAGGAAAATCCACTGTATCTTCCTCAGAGGGTTATAAAGCACACCATCAAAGCAAAGGGGAAGATTCCCATGGAGAAGATTGAGAAATTCCTCCGCGCTATGGGCTATAATGAAGCCAAGGTGGTTCTAAGCTTAAGAGAAGATCCACATCAAATCTCAATACTGGACTTGGTTTTCTCTTCTGAGGATCACAGGAAGATCTTATTGAAGGTTTTGGAAGAAGCCTACTTGCCAAATCAGTGGATGTGAAAAAATTTCAACATTTGGTTGATCACATTTTTAACAACAATGTGATATCCTTCACTGATGACGAAATACCACCCGAAGGGACCAATCATTGCAAGCCATTGCACATCGCAGTTTTGTCCTCCGAGTATATGTTAGTTGGAGTTTTGATAGATGGAGTTTCGTCTCTGAATATCTGTCCTTATGCCACTTTGGTGAAGATGAACGTCAATCTCAAACGGATCCGAAGCAGCCATACGATTATCAGAGCTTTTGATGGATCCCGACGAAATTCTGTCGGAGAGATTGAGCTGCCAATTGAGATTGGTCCAAACACATTCAATGTATCCTTCCACGTCCTCGAGATAGATTCAGGATACAACCTACTATTAGGGAGACCATGGATCCATATGGCTGGAGCCATCCCTTCTACACTACATCAACAACTCAAATACATTGTCAACAATAGCCTAGTCAATGTCAACGCTGAGCCGGAATGTCCTGAATAAGGAAACCTACCACTTATTAGCTTCAATTTAGAAGTTGAGCCGACCAGTTTTCATACTTTGGAAGTGAGCAACACACAATACCATCCTATTGGAGCGCCACTTCCCATACCCAAGATTTCTGCCCAAGTAAGGGCAGCTACCCAAGAAATGATGTCATTGGGTCATTAACCTGGACAAGGGCTTGGTAAAGATCAACAGGGTATTAAGCACCCAATTCAAATGTCCAGTCAAACTAGGACATCCAGACTAGGCTATTCTGCCAGTTCCAGTCACAGGAATCCTCATAAGCACAAGCAGGTTCCTCAAGCTTCTGCCACATGACGATTTTCTCCATCTGCACCTCATGAGCTGATACAGTCTCCAGTAAAGGTGCCAGCCCATGTTATGGCTATCATGTTTCCTAAACCAGTACCCTTTAAAGCAAAAGAGGTCCTGATTCCTGATCCCAAAATGGTAGAGAGGGAACATAAACGTAAACATGACATCGCCCTGATGATGTCAGGCATACGCATCATTGTCCATGATGAACATACAAACAGATATACCCTAGACGATGATTGCCCAGATGTTATGGTCATCATTTGGGAAAAGGAGAATGATGATAGCCCCTCCATCAATGCAGTCCATCAGGACTTTGCCCTCGACAATTGGAGTAGCACTCCATACATTGGTCGAATAGGGTAAAATATGCAGAAATTCCTCTGCCCTAAAGATAACTTTAGTTGCTTACTTTTCTGTACAGTATTAGCAGTTATTTTATGAGTACATGCTAACACTTTTGTATGATTAAATGGTTTCATATATTAAGTGAAAGCATATTTTGTTTTAGGACTCTGAATTTAGATGTGCCTGTACTTGCTGATGAGGTGCCTTTTCTCCACAAGGACTGTAACTTTGATGAAAAGTTGGACTCAGACTTGATGGAAATCTAAGAGGACATTGAGACACCTCAGGAGATTAAGGAATGGGTCGAAGACAAACCTAAACATAATCTTGATCAAACCACTTCTTTCAATCTAGGAACCTTAGAAAGCCCTAAGCTAATCCAGATTGGTTCAACCCTAACCCCAAACCAACGGAACGACATGGTTATGCTATTAACCCAATTCCAGGATGTGTTTGCATGGTCTCATGAAGACATGGTGGGTTTGTCCACTGACATTGTCCTTCATCGCCTTCCCATTAAAGAGGGATTTAAGCCAGTCAGGCAGAAGCTCAGGCGATTAAAACCTGAGTGGAGTTTAAAGGTAAAAGAAGAAATTGTGAAACAATTTCAAGCTGGCATTATCATGGTGTCTATATATCCGGAGTGGATATCCAACATTGTTCCCGTGCCTAAACCAAGAGGAAAGGTATGAGTTTGCATAGATTACCGGGATCTGAACAAAGCTTGCCTTAAAGATAGCTTTCCCGTGCCCTTTATCCATATTCTTATTGATAATACTACTCAATACGACATGTACTCCTTTGCTGATTGCTTCGTGGGGTACCATCAAATCATGATCGCTAAGGAGGATAATGAGAAAACTGCTTTCATCACGCCTTGGGAAAACTTCTGCTACAGACGGTTGTCATTCGGCCTCATCAATGCCGGGGCAACCTATCAGCGAGATATGATGGCTCTTTTCCATGATTTAAGGAATAAAGAGATAGAGATCTATGTGGATGACATCATTTTCAAGTCCCGAAGGGAAGAAGACAACTTAGACCATCTCAAAAAGCTTTTCAACAGGTTACATAAGTACAACTTGAAGTTGAATCCAGCCAAGTGTGCCTTTGGTGTTAAATCAGACAAGTTGCTAAGTTTTCTAGTCAGCCACAAAGGGATTGAGCTGGATCCCACCAAAATCCAGGCCATCAATGAAATGCCAATTCCTCGGACTGAGAAGGAAATAAGGGGATTTTTGGGAAGAATCAACTTCATTAGCAGGTTTATCTCTCAACTCACAGCAACTTGTGAGCCTATCTTCAAATTGTTAAGGAAGAACTCCTCCATGAAATGGAATGATGAGTGTCATAAAGCCTTCCTTAAAAGCAAAGAGCAGTTGCTTAACGCTCTTATTTTGGTACCTCCCAGGGATGATGTTCCCCTGTTCATGTACCTGTCCATTAATGACACTGCTATGGGCTGCATGCTGGGACAAAAAGACGATAGAGGCCAAGAACAAGCTATTTATTACCTCAGCAAAAGATTCAGCAGCAGTTAACACAAGTACACTCTAATTGAGAAGACTTGTTATGCTTTAGCACAGGCTTCCATGAGGTTACAGTATTACCTCCATGGTCGCACAACCCATCTCATATCTCGCGTGGATCCTCTCAAGTATGTGTTCAGTAATCCCATACTGAATTGTCGATTGTCCAGATGGTAGTTGATCCTACAACAATTTGACATCGCCTACGTGATGCAAAAGTCTGTCAAAGGTCAAGGAATTGTAGATCAACTGGCCGTCGCACGTGCAGGGGACTACAAACCCTTGGAAACATACTTCCCCGATGAAGGGGTAATGGCAGTTCAGCAACACCATCAGTACGATGCATTCCATACGTAAAAAATGTATTTTGATGGAGTTGTTAACATAGAAGGTTCTGGAGCTGGAGCAGTTCTAGTATCTGGTACGGGGGAGCAGTATCCCGTCACCGTCAAATTGTAGTTTGTCAGCACCAATAACACAGCTGAGTATGAAGGCTGTATCATGGTTATAAAACTTGCCCGTTCAATGGGCATTAGGCGGTTAACTGTCTTTGGGGATTCAGATTTGGTAGTCAAACAATCCACATGAATCTATCAAACCAAAGAACTATATTTGCTGGCTTACCATCGGCAAGTTCTACAGATGGCTTTGGAGTTCGAAGAAATCTCCTTTCTACACATTCCTCGTAATAGGAATGATTTTGTGGATGCACTAGCAATGTTGGCCTCCTTGATTCATATACCTGACAAAGAAAATATTCCAAGCATCACATTTGCCCTGCAAAAGGCGCCAACTTATGGGAACTATGTTGGAGAAGTATCGAATGAGCTACCTCCCATCCACAACCCTTGATATCAACATATCAAGGAGTATCTGCGAGATGGATCTACACCCGCTGAGGCGAGCCTAGCTGAAAAGAGGCGGATCCATCGACTTGCTATAAAATTCTACTTGAGCGGAAATGCACTCTACAAAAGAGATGCATGATTAGGTCTCCTTAGATGTCTGGACAAAGACCAAGCTCAGAGGCTCATGGATGAGATCCATGGTGGAGTATGTGGCCCACACATGAGCGGACCCCTACTTGTTAAGAAGATCCTCAGAACAGAGCATTATTGGCTTACGCTCAAAGCTGACTATGATGATCACGTCAAGAGGTGCTATCAATGCCAAATTCATGGGAATGCTATCCACGCCCCTCCAAGGGAACTCCACAATATGAGTTCACCATGGCCCTTCTCAATATGGGAAATGGACGTGATCTGGCCCCTCGAGCCCAAGGCCAGTAATGGACATCGATTCATATTCACCATGATTGACTACTTCAACAAATGGGTAGAAGCAGCCTCCTTCCTCAGGGTTACCAAAGAAGTCATCATTGCTTTCATCAGAAACAATATCAACTGTCGATATGGACAACTGGAGGACATTGTGTCAGACAATGCTAAGAACCTCAACAGCAAAATGATGGAGGAGTTATGTAGTAAATTCCACATCAAACACCTTAACTCCGTCATCTACCGTCCAAAGATGAATGGTGCTGTTGAAGCGGCTAATAAAAACATCAAGAAGATCATGCAGAAAATGTCGGCCAATCACAGAGGATGGACTGACCTCTTGCCTCTGACTTTATTAGCCTACAAAACTTCAATGAGTACTTCCACTAGGGCAACACCCTACTCATTAGCCTATGGGATGGAAGCAGTGCTCCCCATAGAGGTGGAAATGGAATCCCTTAGAGTGTTGATGGATGCTCAGTTGGATGAAGGCCAATGGGTACAAGACAGGTATCACCAATTGTCTTTAATAGACGAAAGGCGAACCACGACTATCTTCTATGGTCAGTTATATCAGCAAAGGATCGTAAGATCCTACAATTGGAAAGTCCGGCTACGATAGTTTAAACAACACGACTTGGTTTTGAAGAAGATAATTGACAACCAAGATCAATCTAAGGGAAAATTCGCTCCTAACCTGGAAGTCCCATTTGTTGTCAAGGAAGTATTGACATGAGGCGCTCTCAGACTACAGGAAATGGATGGCGATGAATTTCCACAACTCATCAACTCAGAAACCATGAAAAAGTACTATATCTGAGGTTTTCATCAAGCAAACATCCTGGTTTTGGATCATCAGATCGCCAGTCATTCAAGTTTTCTAACCCTTTTTACATACTCTTCTGCCCCTCAGGGAAACATACACTTCAAACCAGCATCCTGGTTTCACCTTAATTCAAACCTTTCACACAATCTCGGTTATCCCCTAGGGATTGAACCTTTCACACCTGCAGTTTATCCTAAAGACGAGATTAAACCTTTCTATGCTTGTAGTTTGTCCTGAAGACGGGATCAAACTTTTTCACACTTGCAGTTTATCCCAATCATGGGATCAAACTTTCTTCTCCCCGCAGTATAGCCTTCACATGGGATTCAGATTTCACTTTGGCTGCAATTCGTCTTAAGGGGCGAACTACGTCGACCTAATCTCCTTGATACCCGAGAGTACGCAGGCAACCATATTCTATATGGTCTGATCATAATAAAAAAAACAAAAACATTTCTACCCTTTTTCTACAAAAACAGAAACCACATAAACACTTCTACACCCTTCTTCATCAATAAAACTTCTACACCCATCTGCCTTTCACATTCAGCATTGAACCTCTTACACCAGGTTTGAACTACGCAGACCTGATCTCCTCCTCAATAGGAGTACGTAGGCAGCCATTTATGGTTTAGTCTAACCCCCTACCAGAACAAAAATACTTGTCACATGGTACTGGGAGCAAACTTGAATCCACCACATTTCATCAGCTTCAGACGAAAGGGATGGAACTACCTAACCTCTCCTCACAAATAGGAGATTCAGCGACCATCTAAGCTGCGGTTGTGCCTCAAAGAGAAATACCAATCCATAAGAGATGGAATTAACTAGGCTTCTAACAAATAGGAGTACTGGCGACCATCTGTGGTGCGGTCAATCTCAGAGAGGAAAAGCCACACTCCTCTCCACATTTCCATACAAAAACCAGTCCTAAGACACCAAAGATGGTAGGCATACACACAAATCAATGATCAGTTCTGAAAGATCCTGCAACATTTCAATGGCCACACATCAAGGATGAGTTCAGAATGCATCAAGATCACAAGCCCTGAAGAAGAAGGCAAATATCATGCAAGTATCAAGGCACAACTGAAAGGGAAGTGAATCAAAAAATATTTCCCTGCCATATATAATACTGTTTGATATATACAATATATGCTGTACATGACAAATTGGCTAAGCTAGTCTATGCAGGAAAATACAAGTCTATCTATGGATCTGTATGTATGCGGACTATCAGATCAAACATAGCATTCCTCTTTGAAGAAGGAGGTAACGCTACAAGTTTCTGCCCAATGGTATCTACACAAGCTAGCAGATCCGAGGTTAACTGCATGGTGGCATGATGCTCATCAATATATGAACTCATATAGGCAAGGATGCTAGTTGTAAGGGATCTCACTGAAGTACTATCTATGACAGCTACATCCCGAGAAGATAGGGAAGCATCCCGTTCTACAATCAATGCATCTCTGACTGATCTGGCCTCATCTCTCTCTAATAGAGCGACATCTCTCCCATTAAGAGCTGTCAACATCAAGGCCCTAGCCTGATCTCTCTCAAAGGTCATCAGATGAAGACTCTGCTCTAAATACTATGCTGAAAGCTGAATCAGAATAGCACTTGTAGTGGGAGAATCCATCATAAATGCTGGCAACCCAGTAGTCAACTCCTCGATGGGAATATCAGTCTCCTCCATAGGCTCCTCATTATCAGAATTAGTCCCCTTCACTATGGATACTACCACAGCCGATGTAGTCTCTGTCTCCATCCATGCGGAATAATCTATATAACAACCCGAATGGCTGACGAAAAACTCAACTAGCTCTCGCTGATCCCAACAGGCATACAACCTGGATCTATCCTCTGCTCATAAGTGACGAGATGTGAAGCGCTGACTCGATGCCCCCTCAAAAGGATGAAAATACTGGAACTGGTCGAACTGACACATCACGGCCAGCAGGTGGTAAGTGATCATGCCTCTCAAGCCAGCTAGAGGGAGATAATCCATGCCCGGAGCATAAATAATGAAGCTGTAGGGTGAGTTGAGCCCTGTACACGACAATATATCAAATGGATCTCCGATCCCTGCCAAGAAAGCTGACCAAGATGCAACATCTGTACACTCCGCAGGCTGAAAGGAGTATGACATGGTTATATCATGGGTGAAATAATACCCATGCCGTCTAAAAGTGCCAATCGGTCTCAAGTGTGACATAAACCACACGTACATCATGACCGAGCTGCCTGTAAACACTCTCATCGGATAAGTGCAACAGTATGTGGCTGACCTCAAAGTCTCTGCTATGATCATCGGTATGATGGTGTGACCCTCCCTGAGAGCTCTCACTGCCATGATGACTCCTATATACAACTCATCCATATACCGTGGCATGTAGACATACGACAGTATACACAATAGCAGTACATCTACTCTGGCCTAATGCCACTGTTCCTCCGGTGTGGTGAAATCCTCGGAATGCCGTGTATAACTATCGTCAGAGCCAAATCTGTCAAACAAAAAATGCTGGGATATAACGTGGCTAGATGTAAGCTCATCCTGCACCACCCTACTCCTTAATCCAGTGAGGGTCATGAACTGCCTACTCATGTCTCCAATCTCCATGTGCACGCAAGGTCTGTCTAGTGGCATCATCATCAAACGTGCATACTCCTCCAGAGTAGGAGTCAACTCCTGGATCCCAAATCGAAAAACCTGCCTCTCCAATACCCAGTGCTCCAGCATACCCTCCACGAATCCTGTGGGAACCCAAAACATCAACAGGGTCATAGTATGCTGCAACAGATGATCTATAGTCACCCTGTCTGATGGTGACATGCTATCATACCACAATCGCATACTAGATGCCACCAAAAATGGTGGGGTATGATCAATACGGCTAACTATCGAAGAAGACATCTGTATGGGTCATGTCATAAGACCATCCAGGGGTCAATGCTGAATATCTCTGGACATACATACATATGCATAACATAATAACATGCATGATACAATAGATGGAAATATGATATAGGGAATAGAAAACTATACATACATTCCTAAGTATATCATCATCTAATACATCTCTATACAGCTAAAATACAAGGAAATGGGATAAAACTACCCTACAATTAACAGAGGCCTATTAAAAGATATAGCGAGAATGGGGTGAAGCTACGCAATGTCTAACAGAGGCCTATCAAAAGAGATAACGAGAATATACATCAGAAGAAGTCAATGATGTTAATGTCCACATCATTAATCCTGTCTACCTGATGTAACTCCTCTTGAGTCACTGGATCTCTATCCACAGGGATGTCAGGCCTATACAAGGAAGGATCTGCACCGGAAAAATCATATGGGTCACCTGAGCTGGAAGGATCAAAAGTATCTGCCTCTGAAGGATCTCTACCCAAATGCCGGATAAAGAAATGTGTCCGGTCCAACTGTCGGGTCAAACTGTCAATCTGTGTCAAATGAGTCAGATCTTGGACACATGCTAGCCAATCCATCATCATCACGGATCCTGGAACCATATCCCCCATGAACTGAGTGGCGCGGGTTTGGGCTCCAATGGTACGAGGGAACCACCAATGCTGGAATATCTCCTGAGTGCAGGGACCCTCTTACAGTGCAAAATCGTCAACACCCAAGAGTGGGATATCAATGACGGGTGACTGCGAAATAGGCCAATAACGCCTGAAAAGAGGCAAGATCAGCATACGAATCTCTCCTGTGGTGCTCCTGATAGCACACTCTCCTAAATAGAGCTCCCATCCTCCATTTGTGAAGAGAGGAATCCTACGGGTGGAAATCACGTGCTCAACTCCAGTCGGGTACCCATCCTCAAATCCAATACTCAACTGCTCCCTAGAATAGGGAACCCACGTGATGACATCTGCTGTCAACAACTCCAGCTGTAGGCAGCAATAAGTGAAGCCCTTTACAACAGGGACCTCCGCAACTATGGAGTGATGCCATCTCCGTCCTCGTGGATAGGTGTCTAAACCTAACACACTCACAGGATGCAAACATGGGAGCCTCTCATAGGCCCAAAACTGCCAACACAAAGGCAAACATCTGCTATCAGTCAACACTCTTAACCTGTACATGGGAAAAGATAAGAGAAATACTCACCAGCAGAAACGGGTAGAATCCTAACCAAGCCTCGGTCAAGCCCTGTGATCGCATACGCATTCCCCTGAGGAAATAGGCAAAGGTATAGTAACCCCAATCATAATCTCCTATACGGTCCACAAGTCAAGTGGCGCTGATCAAAGCGAAGGACACCATAGAAGAGTTATCTGCTATGAAGCATCCCCTAATGATCATCAAGAATAATTGCCGAAGAATGCGATCCCTGACTCTCACATCATCTGGTATGGGCTCACTTAACAGCCCGCTGATAGCATCTATGCTCAAAGGACCTGTACGAACAGTCCTACCTTTGAGCTCTTCCACTGGAACTCCTAACAAGGATCTAACGGCAGTAGGGGTGATATCCGCCGTACAAGGCACTGGCTCCCCTCCAAACTCCATATCGGTGATAAACCGCCAATCCATCGCTGTCATCATCACTTCACGATCAAAGAAATGGAGTGACCGAGTTTGAGTGAAACCGGTATTTCGACAATGCCCTGAGGTAACCCCAGAGACAACGACAGGGAAGAATGGAAAAGAACGTCCCGAATCCCTAGCCATATACAATCGCTCTATAGTCATCATGCAAAGCCTGATACATAGAGTGGATACTGAACCAGTTCCCTCGAGGCTATATAAAGCTAGGAACCTACGTCAAATGAAGATCAACATCAGAACCCTTTACTCCTCATCAATAGGAAATAAGGAAGATTAAGATATAAATTTATACTTCGTTTGCGTGTCGGTAAACTGAAGGGTGTTGACTCAAATCACCCAGGAGCTCTGGGTCGCCACTTGAATGCCTGGAAAATACTTATAGGGAACACGTGCAGCAGGAGCAGGAACCTCAACCGGTACATCCTCTTCCTCGTCCTCGATGTTCGGCACTTCAACTTGAATAGGACATATCACCGCCTCCACCAAACGACGAGGCTATCTAACAGAATGGGGTCGAGGCACTTCTGAAGCCCTTCTCCGTACACCAAAAGTGGTACTACGGGAACTACTCGGCTGATTTGGATCCATAATTTCTGGACAACAAGTCTCCAAATCACCTTAGAAAGGGTGTGGTAATGTTTAACTCGAAGCTTTTCAAAATGCAGTTTTATGACTACATGCATGCATGCTTTATTTTAATATACGTCTATAGTAGAGTTAAAAATGCATGACTACCCAATGCCTACGTTTTGGAAATTTTTTCCATAATCCCCTTTGTAAATAGGACTATCCATATGCATATAGGCATGACTAGATGGCCATTCAGTAGCACACCTACCCACAGTCATATACATCCTACATGCATTAATACATTAAAGTAAAAAAAATAATCCATAAATGTACTCTAATTACCAGGATTATTTTTGCTTTTCTACCTTTACTCATTTGTCCTCAAATAGGATAAGAAATGACAGTAAAAGGCACCAATTTGACTGTTTCAAAAGTCAAATTTTTTCACATTATTATGTTCAACATGGTTTAATATTAACATTTACTATGTTGAATATTTTTTATAAAGTTATATCAACATGTATATGTACTACTATGTGTTTAGATACATTTTATGTGATAAGTCATTTTCCAACGGATAGAAACTGGAAATGAATACATGCATACATTTCCAGGACAGTGTAGAACACTTGTAAGGTAGCAAAATTTGCAGAAAGTCGCCCAAACTCAGCAGATCTGAAGAAGAGCTCTCAGATTTCCTTCGTGGTGCAACTTGAAAGTGACTTATGAAAGTAACCCACAGGCATTACATACCCACGGTTGGCCGCAAGTGTACCTGCGGCACCCCTACATGGGTCCCACTCCTCCGGCTCAGTTCAGTTTGAGTTGCAAAGGAGGTCTCACAAGCTGAAAAGGCCAAATCAGGAATAAAAATGCTACGCGATTGAGCAGAATAGCCTGAAATCCTGGTTTTCACGGGCCAAACGGTGGCTTCACATATCATTCATTGGTATTCGCCTGAATGTAAGGTATACTATACTGGTGATTTTATCTTTTTCAAAGTATGCTCGGCAATGCCTCACACAGGTCCGATGCCGCCAAATACAGGGTCGTAACCCTAAAAGACAACCTTCTCCGGCAGGGGTCACAACACAGATTTCATTCATTGATAAAGTATCCCCGAAGGGGGTCACAACGCAGATTTTTACTCATACACGTATCCCTAATGGGGGTTACAACGCATTCTTCATCCATGAACGAATCCCCAACGGGGGTTACAACGCAATTCAACTATTGATGTACGAGTCAATGAAGGTCAAGCAGCCTTGATGTTATTTCAACCGATGGCAAGTAAACCCATTGAAGCATCGAAGGCTATTCGATGATTTCATCCATCAGTGCACTTATCCACAACCCTCCCCGACGGGGGTCACAACTCAATGAAACCATTGATATACACATCAATGTAGGTCAAGCAGCCTTGACAATTTGCCCAACAGGGATCTATCTAGTGATACACACATTAGCGAAGCTCAGACAGCCCTGACAATACATACTATTGTCAATAACTCTAACAGGATCATGGTATATGTTACACACATCCTTAAACATATAAATGTTTACCCCCACAGATCTCTTGCACACAAGAGACACATCTTCGGAATAAAGTCTGTATTAAGGATCCAGGACTTTGGTGATAACCCCAATGTTAACATCCTGGAAGACTTGGATCACATGTCTAAGAAATCACTATTTTTCATTCCCGACAGGATTAACAGGGAACCATCGATCATCCCATCATGTTGGAAAATAATCTAACAACATACATGCATCATATATTTGCATCATGTTTCTGCACATAGCATCATGTTTATCTTGTTGCATTTGAAGTGTCTAGGATTCTTTATCCTATCCATGCCTTGCATTGCATGAATATGATAAAGAGGGGCATCTGTAGACACTTGAAATTTTTTGCATAGCTGTTACTAACATTACAGGGGGGCAGATTCATCTTTCAGAGATAACCCTGGGAGACAGCTCACATCCATTCCTGATACTACCGGAAGTTCAATCTCAAACCCAGAAAACACACCAGGAGTATCAATTCCAACCTCGGAGATAACCCCGAGTTTCATCCTTGGAGATAACCCCAAGGAATGTTGTTGTAGTTTCGGCAATAACTTTGGAAATGCTTATTTCAAATGCATGCAATCAGCTTCAATCTCAAACCTCCTGCCGAGGCACTCATTCTAAAGACCCAGAGATAACACCGGGAAGATAGGCACACTTATAGATGAACCTGTAGAATTCAAACACTTGCACCAGTCCAATCTCAGATGTAACCCTGAGCAACGTCTACTATCAGCCCAAACCGGAGATAACCCCGGTGAGGGCAAAATTGTCATCTTGCCACCTCAACCCCAGCGCGCCATCTCAATATTTCATACATACATTTCTACACAGCAATGTCCCATAATAGCCATGGAGTTCCAATCCCGAGTGACTATTACGCGTGGTAGCACACCGTATAGAATTTGAAGCTTGAAGATCATAGGCATGGTACCCTCTTCCTGACTTCGTACAACCTCTAATCCCATTTACGTAACTCTCGATAAAAGTGGTCCAAATAAGGTCTTGTACACCTTGTTCGGATGCTCGGATTGAAGTTCTGCAAGTTCAAGCGGACATCACAGTGCACGAGTGCATATACTTCGAGACGGCGGGACCCGCGAAGCCCGGGGCACCCCTGAAAGTAGTATGCACACAAGCCAATCATGTTTGATGATAAAGCATATACTTTGTAACAATCTTATTCATTTATTAATAAAAAGTATTAATTTATTAAAGGCTTTTAATTATCTACATGATCTTTGTTTTATAATATGTGATAAACCCATAGTTTTAAGCAATGCTTTTAGAATAATGATGATGATCATTCTAATGAGATCTAAATTTTTGAAAGCTTAAAACTAAAATAGTTCCCAATCGTTGGATTACTAAATTGGGGATTAGTGAATCCGGATAGATTGGTATCGTTAACTTGCTCATTGGATGAGGATGATTGATCTCATGATCATTTGTGTGGAGACACTAAAGCAAGTATGTAGGTGCTTATTAGAGAATAAGTTCACTTTGAAGCATTGGCTCGCTAAGAAATACCTAATGGAGTTTTATTTGCTGTCAATAGGAATTCTGTAGTAATAGTAAGACAAGTAATCCTTGGACTTGAGATCATCATAGTATCTTGTGTATGATGAGTTATACTTTGACTTATTCCTTAAGACCCTTAGGGTATATCAAAGGGTATGCTTGGGTATAATAAGTGTATACATGGAGATAATGTATGATCAATAAAGAATCTACCACTTCTAATAAAAGAAGAGAAATGTCCTATGTGATTCGATAAATGACAACCCGGTAGTCCTTGGTTAAGGCGAGAATGAAATTAGAAAGAAGTTTCTAATTTGCATTATTTGAGTTGTGCATTTAAGGATCGAAATACATATAATTAAATAAAATAAGACTTGACATGGTAATTCCATGTCTTATATTTAATTGGGACATTGTATGGTGGAAGGATTGAATTATCGGTAACTATTTACTCAAAGGTTCTTTTATGATTAATGTTGAAATCTATATTATTTGGAAAGTCGTTGATCGCTAGGGAGGCTTATCCCTATTGTAGAATAAATATTATTTATTTAAATAAATTAATTATTTAATTTATTTATTTAAATAAGATTAGAATTATTCTAATTGATTTATTCACAATAGGTTTAATATGGAGAACCTAAAGGATCACACCATAAAAGGAAGAATAATTATTTAAGAAGTTAATGGCATAATCGTAATAATATGTTAAGTATATTAATTTAATCTATGGTGATAGAATAAATTAAATAGCTTAATATTTATTATTTAATATTTTAGAAATATTAAATATAAATTAATAAGAGGAGTCTTATTAATATTATTACAATTATTATTATTTTAATTTCTAAAAGAGTTTAGGAATTAATTTAATATAAGTACTCTCATTTATTCCTAATTGGATTAGGAAGGAAATTAGTTAAAGGAATTTAATTAATTATCCCTAATAAGATTTGGGAGCTTAATTAATTAAAAGAATTTAATTAATTAAAACCAAATTCTTAATTGTTAAGGTGGGTTTGCCACACATCTATAAATAAGAGGAGTCTTATTATGGGTGGAAGGGTTGTTGACTTTTTCAACATACGTAATTCCAATAGTTGGGAGAGTACGTTCTTTTCTATAGAGATAGAAAACTAGGGTTTGAGCCAAATACCCATCTTCTTGAATTTTCTTCTTCCTTGGTGGATCACCTCTAGAGGCCAAACATTTGGGTGCCTAACGTAGATTAAAGGAAGGAACCAAACCCGGTGGATTCAAGATTGAACGCGAAAGGATTTGGAGGTGAACTTGTACCTGAGGAAGCTCGATCTTCAAGGGTATGATTTATTCTTTATCTTTTCGTTTAATTAATAATTGTGCATAAAGGGTGATCGGGTATATGGTTTGTAAATTTTTAAACTCTCGATTTTTACGCTTAGCATTATTTTGTAATTTGATTGCGTTATATGAATATTACAAACCTAATAAATGGCATCATCGAGCCAAACCTTTATGCAAATTATTAATTGTTCAAATTTAATATGTATATTGATATGTGTTTAGAACAATTTAATTGGGCATAATTTTATTGTATAAAATATATTTTAATCCGTGAGTCACGCTCAAAAAAAAAAAAAAAAAAAAAAAAAAAAACGTGAACTACTGCAATTCCTTTATTTAATGTATGTTCTTTCCTTAGTTATACACGGAAATCGAGGAACAATCTTTGGGCATTCAAGGATTTTAAACTAAGATGTTATTGAGAACGGTAATATAATATATATATATATTATATAATATTTACAGTTTATATATATATATATATATATATATATATATATATATATATATATATTACGATTTATATATAATATATATATATATAACATACGGTTATTATATATTATATATATGGATTTTTTTTTTTTTTTGAAAGGAACGTTGGATATTATATATATATAGTATAATATGTTAACTATATATATATATATATATTAGGTTTATATTATATATATATAATAGTTATATATATATATATATTATTCTTAATTATTTTATAATTAAAATAAAAGTTTATTTTAATTTTAAAATAAAAGGTTTATTTTAATATTAAAATATAAGGTTTATTTTAATTTTAAAATTAAAATTCATGCTAACTAATTAGAGTTGGAATTGGATTCCATGATAACTAATTGGAGTTGAAATTGGAAGTAAATCCATCTTTCCTTAAATAAAGGAGTTTATTTAGATATGAAATAAGATTTCATATTATTCAAAATAAAAGAGTTTATTTGTGAATAGGAAAGAGAATCATAATTTCCTTAAATAAAGGAGTTTATTTAAATATGAAATAAGATTTCATATTATTCAAAATAAAGGAGTTTATTTGTGAATAGGAAAGATAATCCGTGTTTCCTTTAATATTTTTTTTACATGGAATTGGATTCCATAATTAATTAAAATAAAAGAGTTTATTTTAATAAAAGATTTTTTTTACATGGAATTGGATTCCATAATTAATTAAAATAAAAGAGTTTATTTTAATTAAAGATTTTTATATATATATATATATATGTGGAATTGGATTCCATAATTAATTAAAATAAAGGAGTTTATTTTGATTAAAATTTTGATTAAAATAAAATAGTTTATTTTATTCAAAATTGAATAAATTAAAATAAAATAGTTTTATTTTGATTTAAATTTGGATTAAAATAAAGAAGTTTATTTTGATTCAAAAATAGATTTTATACTAACTAAATTTGCCCATTAAATGATATCAATATATATATATTAAATGTTTATTATTCATAGGATGAATGTTATTTATTGATGCATATGATGATGTGTATGATAATAAATGGGATTGATTATGGACTATTGACCAATGTGATTGGATTTTATTTTAGTTGGATGCATGAATGTATGGGTTTTATTAAATGGGGTCTGCGTACCTTCGTCTTCTCTAATTTTTTCTTAATGTAAATTCTATCTCCTCCTATGTACTTCCCTTATTTGGCGATCAAGGTTTCTATTTATTTTAAATAGTTTTGTAATAGGAATAGTTAGAATTATTTTGAAAAATTGGAGATCAAGGAAAAAGGAGCGCTTGAAGACCCGTTTGTAATGGAGCAGGGTTTAAATGTAATAGTTATATTTAAATATTAATTCTTGCACCCTAGGGTTTGACCTTTTGGTTCACTTGGTGGCTCTAGTGAACCAAACTAGAATAAAAGTCCATAATCAATCCGGGTAGAATATAGTATTCTATATGTGCATGCTTATATTATATATATTATATATTATGCAAACATGCTTTGCATGTTCATTAATATGACGCGTATTTTATATATATATATATAAATGCTGCGCTAAACAAGATGAGACAAATTAATAACAAACCCTCAATTTTTATATTAAGTCCTAAGCGTTCAAAGATATTTGGAATATCGAACGTCGCCTTCTAGCATGATAAAATTAATAGAGTATTAAATATTTAATATGAGTTTGTTGTGTCACCACAAGGCAAGTATTAAGTATTTAAGATGTTAATTTATCACATTTGATGCTTATAAAGAAAATTGAACAATATTGTTTTGTTGTGTCACCACAAGGATGATATTTTTTCTTTTTGAATATATGGAGTGCTAGGTGGGACTTAACTTGGATAATTTTGATTGGATGTGCCACCACTTGATCAAAATAATCTAAGAGGCAAAAGAAAAGGAGTTGCATAGTTGATGTAATTGACAAAAGTTGTCTACCTATTTATTTATATATAGTTTTTTGTGTCACCACAAGGCTATATACATTTGAAATGGGATCCTTATTCTCACTAGCAGATCTTTAATTTGATTTTGCCGAACTATATAAGTGAGGGTAATATAGTTTGAAGAAAATAGTGGGAGATACCAATTTAAAACAAGACCTAATTTATTTTGGTAATTAATAAAAGAATGTATGTTAAAATGTTGTTAATTACAAATTCGTTTACAGAATTTTACAATGTCTAAATTACTATCACTGCGTAGCATATTAGATGCTAAATTAACCGGACCGAATTAAACGGATTGGTTAAGGAATTTGAGAAAAGTTCTCACGGCTGAAAAGTTATCTTATGTCCTTAATCGCTTTATCCTCGCAATGGTTGCGCATAATGCCTCCGAGGAAGAGATTGCTACTTTTAGAAAGTGGCAAGATGATGCACGATTGGCTCAATGCATCATGCTCGCATCTATGAGTAACGAGCTTCACCACAAGATGAAACTATGGATGCTTCTACTATATTCCTGCACATCAAGTAGTTGATGGTGAGGAAAGTAGGACTGATAGATATCAGATATCTAAGGAGTTCTTCCGATCTAGAATGGCCAATGGCACTATAGTACTGACAAAAGTTCTTAACATAATCAATTTGATTGATCAATTAGGACAACTGGTTTTGTCATGGATGGAGAGTTGAGCCAAGATTTGATCTTGCACTCACTCCTAGACTCCTTTTACAATTGTTGTGAATTTTTTATATGAACAAGCTAGATATCAGCCTTGCTAATTTGCTTAACATATTGAAAAATGATGAGAGTCACTTTCCAACCAAGAAAGACCAAGTCTTACTGGTAGGGGCCAAAGGATCTTCTGAAAAGAAGAACGATTCAAAGAAGGTAAATAGAAAGGCATAAACAAAGGATAATAAGAACAAAACTGATATGGATAGCAAAGGAGTTTGCTTCCACTGCAATAAGCCTGGACACTGGAAAGAAATTGCGAGAAGCATCTTGCATAGGCTAAACAAAAGAAGCTTAGTGAAGTTTCAGTCAAAATACAGTTTTTGTTCATGATTGAAGTAAAAAAAATTTAAGTCAAGGTTCTACTTGGGTATTGGATACCGACTTTGGTTATCATAAATATAGATTTATGAAGGGACCAAGCAGAAGTAGAAAGTTAAACAAAGATAAGTAATCCTATGTGTGGAAAATGAAGCAAAGGTTCTTTGCATTAGCTATAGAAACTTATAGTTTAGCGCGCCTACGGGCAAATCTATTAAGTCAATAAGTTGTTATTGTATTCCGGTTCTTGTTAAAAATATTATTTCTATTTTATTGTTGGACAATAAAAATTTTGGTATTATAATTAAGAACAATTGTTGTTCTATTTACAATAATAATGTTTTGTATAGGCGGAATATTACTTAATAAATTTTGTATACTTGACTTACATGAAAATAATTTTGCATATTGAACAAATTAGTATAAGAAAAGGAGATGATAATTCAAAGAGTTGAATGTGTGTATTTGTTGAAATACAAGTGTGAATTATTTGAAAGGTTCAAAGAATTTAGAAGTGAAACAAATTGGCAGCAGTATTAAGATTCTTTGATTAGATCGAGGAATAAATACTTGTGCAATAAGTTTCTAGATCATCTCAAATGGTTTTTCTCATAATGGACACATCCACGACACGTTAATAATTGATTGATGCATCTGAATGAAAATCATACCTTGTTGGACATGGTGCGGTCCATAATGATTTTACCGACATTCCAAAGATCCTTCGGGATAATGTCCTAGAAATGGTCGTGCATATCTACGAAAATGGTAACCTCAAAATCCCCCCAAGACTCCATAAAAGTTATGGATGGGGAGGATTCCTAATCTTAAGTATGTTAAGATAAGGGTTGTCCAACTTATGTGAAAAGGTTTGAAGGATAAGCTTGGGACAAAATTTGACATGCATGATTTGTGGGACATCCTAAAGTAAGTTTAGGGTATATGTTCTATAATTCTACTTAGCAAAAGGTGTTTGTTATGAACACGGCGCCTTCTAAGATAAAGGCGTTTATCATTGAAGGGCTAGTGGGAGGATTATAGATCTTGAAGAGTTCATGATCCACAAAACACTATAAGTCAAATAAGAGGAACCTGTAGATAGACCTATTGTACCACAATCGAATCGTAAATCTGGAATAGTACCAAAGATACCTAGGAGGTATGGATTCATCATGAATGATGATGATGAGGTACACATCATAGAAGATGATGATCCAGAGTTACATTCGATGAGGTAAGACTTCTAGTGTGTACAAAAGGGTCAGTGGGAGCATCGTGACATTCCTAATACTATATGTTGATATACTACGGATAAGGAATGACATACCAATGCTAAAATCAGTAAAGATAAAGTTGTCTAAACATTCCTCCATGAATGATTTGGAAGAGTATCTTAATTGGGGATATAAATCTATATAGATAGATTTAAGAGGATGCTCGACTTAACCCAAGGAGGCGATATATTCATTTGATGCTAAAGACGTTTAGCATGGCAAACTCCAAGAGATGTCTCATGTCGATGAGCTATGGAGTGTATCTCTTAATAGTCCCTATGAGACTCTCGAAAAGAGAGGTCGCATGAGTGACTATCATGTATGCAATGAAATATACGAGACCCGATGTTGATCGGTCATATTCGGAGAAGTTCACTATGAGTCGCTGAAAACATCTTAAAGTGCTTAACCCAAGCACTAAGGATGTGATCATATTCATCTTGGGTCTTAATTAAAACTAGAGGGCTTAATGAGACTCAAGTTTTTCGAATGAGACCAAGACGACAGAAAAATCCACTTTAAGGTAAAGGTTACCTTGAGCGGTGGTGCGATGAATTGGAAAGGTTCCAAACAGCAAAAGAGTTCTTTGGTTTAGTGATAAAGACAAAGTATATAGCTATAAATGAAGTCGCAAGTTGATTGTTTGGATTAAAAGTTCATTACTGAGAACTAGGAATAGTTCTAAGTCTCATCTTGGATCTAAACATGTGTTGTGGCACTTTCAATTGATTATTAGAATCATTGAAAGATGGGAAATCACTATAGAGATAGTGGATCGTCATGAACAACATTACATATCCATTAACTAAAGCTTATCCAATGTGCAGGATAATAAATCACTTAGAGAAGAAGAGTATGAGTTACCATGACGATTGGCTTTAGTGCAAGTGGGAGATTGAAAGTAGTATGCACACAAGCCAATCATGTTTGATGATAAAGCATATACTTTGTAACAATCTTATTCATTTATTAATAAAAAGTATTAATTTATTAAAGGCTTTTAATTATCTACATGATGCTGTTTTATAATATGTGATAAACCCATAGTTTTAAGCAATGCTTTTAGAATAATGATGATGATCATTCTAATGAGATCTAAATTCTTTAAAAGCTTAAAACTAAAATAGTTCCCAATCGTTGAATTACTAAATTGGGGATTAGTGAATCCGAATAGATTGGTACATACGTTGCTTGCTCATTGGATGAGGATGATTGATCTCATGATCATTTGTGTGGAGACACTAAAGCAAGTATGTAGGTGCTTATTAGAGAATAAGTTCACTGAACGTGGCTCGCTAAGGAATACCTAATGGAGTTTTATTTGCTGTCAATAGGAATTTCTGTAGTAATAGTAGTACAAGTAATCCTTGGACTTGAGATCATCATATAGTATCTTGTGTATGATGAGTTATACTTTGACTTATTCCTTAAGACCCTTAGGGTATATCAAAGGGTATGCTTGGGTATAATAAGTTGTACATGGAGATAATGTATGATCAATAAAGAATCTACCACTTCTAATAAAAAGAAGAAATGTCCTATGTGATTCGATAAATGACAACCCAAGAGTCCTTGGCTAAAAGCGTAATAAAATTAGAAAGGAGTTTCTAATTTGCATTATTTGAGTTGTGCATTTAAGGATCGAAATACATATAATTAAATAAAATAAGACTTGACGAAGAATTCCATGTCTTATATTTAATTGGGACATTGTATGGTGGAAGGATTGAATTATGCAGTAACTATTTACTCAAAGGTTCTTTTTTATGATTAATGTTGAAATCTATATTATCGGAAAGTCGTTGATCGTTAGGAGGCTTATCCTATTGTAGAATAAATATTATTTATTTAAATAAATTAATTGTTTAATTTATTTATTTAAATAAGATTAGAATTGTTCTAATTGATTTATTCACAACCGGTTTAATATGGAGAACCTAAAGGGTCACACCATAAAAGGAAGAATAATTATTTAAGAAGTTAATGGCATAATCGTAATAATATGTTAAGTATATTAATTTAATCTATGGTGATAGAATAAATTAAATAGCTTAATATTTATTATTTAATATTTTAGAAATATTAAATATAAATTAATAAGAGGAGTCTTATTAATATTATTACAATTATTATTATTTTAATTTCTAAAAGAGTTTAGGAATTAATTTAATATAAGTACTCTCATTTATTCCTAATTGGATTAGGAAGGGAAATTAGTTAAAGGAATTTAATAATTATCCCTAATAAGATTTGGGAGCTTAATTAATTAAAAGAATTTAATTAATTAAAACCAAATTCCTTAATTGTTAAGGTGGGTTGCCCACATCTATAAATAAGAGGAGTCTTATTATGGGTGGAAGGGGTTGTTGACTTTTTCAACATACGTAATTCCAATAGTTGGGAGAGTACGTTCTTTTCTATAGAGATAGAAAACTAGGGTTTGAGCCAAATACCCATCTTCTTGAATTTTCTTCTTCCTTGGTGGATCACCTCTAGAGGCCAAACATTTGGGTGGCTAACGTTGATCAAAGGAAGGAACCAAACCCGGTGGATTCAAGATTGAACGCGAAAGGATTTGGAGGTGAACTTGTACCTGAGGAAGCTCGATCTTCAAGGGTATGATTTATTCTTTATCTTTTCGTTTAATTAATAATTGTGCATAAAGGGTGATCCGGGTATATGGTTTGTAAATTTTTTAAACTCTGATTTTTACACGCTTTGCATTATTTTGCAATTTGATTGTGCGCACATGAATATTACAAACCTAACAACCCTGTGCAAAATTACAGGTGCATTTACATTTCTTAGTAGTACACTCTGCGGCTCCCAGCTCTATAAATATAGAGCTTAGGGTGGCCATTTGTAAGAGAGAAAGTGGCGAGGAAGCCCTGTCCAATTTGCTCCGTACACACCCCATATTGAGTGCTTTCTCATTTTAAACACCTGTTAGTTCACATATAGCTATATTTTACCGGTGGGAGCTGAGTATTTATCCATCTAGAGTCATAGAAGCACGCCAAAGACCAACGTAAGCCTTCTCACACTCTATAAAGCCTTTCTCTTCATCTTTGCACACACTATTCTTCACATTGAGAGTCGTGTTGGGTGTGTATGCCCGGACTTCGGTCTGTGGTTTTCATTTTTTGTCTGTATATATATATATATATATATATATACTTATATATGTATATATTTTATATATGGACTAACTGTGATACCCCCAAATCCGGGTACTCCATTCCCACAGAATTTGGTGCTCACTATCCAAAACCATTACATCTAACTACCCATCATAAAGGATAAAGACATAATTTAAATAACTTAAATAATAATCTTTCCCATTAAAGGGTTACATCATCTCAAAACAATCCCAGGTAATCTAACCTTAAATTTATTACATCGATTTGCGAAATACATCATAAAATAAAAAAAGTCTCATCACATAAAACATTTAAATAAATTTCTCGTAATTCTTCAACACTTGGACAACTTGCCCTTTCATTTGCTAGTAGATGGCTCATCGACTTTCTCTACTTTAGCTGCAGTGTTAAATGCAAGAGTGAGCAAACAATTGCTCACTGATATAGAAAGTAGCAATGACAACAACGTGAGAATGAACAATGAATGCTGAACAATAATGAACTTGTTCTACGAATCAAAAATAGAAAATAAGTTCGAAATTTAATATCTGAGGGTCTTAAGACCACGAACCATGTCCCCGGTACTTAGGTATTATTACCCAACCTTAACAGTCATTTAGACTATACAAACCCTTCTTAACGTACTTAGGGGGATCAACCCTTTATACCATATATTGTGCACACACATCTAAATGTTACACGTACAAAATCCCCTATGTTAGGGTTGTTCGTATCAGTTTGAATTTAGAATTTTCGCATTAAAGAAAGTTTAGTTTGGAACTAGCTTATCAGTGTTTCTAGAATTTTAGAACACTATTCAATTATAGATTAATTTAATCAATAAGAGTTTGCTTACTACTTGAAGGTTTAATACAAAAATGTATAACTAAACAAGGCTATCAATGTCAAAGATCGGATATCAACAATATATAATTGAATAAACATGATATACATGCAAAGTGTTATATCCAAAAGAGTTAGAACAATCTCATTTGAATCGATGTATTAAAACAATATATGCTTTGAATAACAATATCAAGGTTTAGAAAAGTAAAACTCGCTCGAAGTAACGAATTAGGTTATATGAGCTTATTCAATCGTCCATAAGGATAGAATCAATAGTATTGCTCAATAAAATTTAGGAACTTGTATTCATTAACAAAAGAATGAAGTTAGAAAGCTTTCTCAATGTAAAGAGTTAAGGTTTAGAAACTTGCCTTGTTTGTAAGCTATACAAGTATAAAATATTCTCTAATTACCCTATATATATCATTGAAATCGCAACAACAATTAGTTGTATGAATATTAGCTTTAGGGGTTTAAACCATCATTTAGGTCATAACCCTAACTTAGCACCTAACCATGTTGGTTAACATCCTTAACGCCTCTGAAATCACATATTAACCAACATAAACCTTATCGTTTATCTACAACTTTTGAAAACATCACATTTGGTTTCATTTCCTAACTTAATTAAATAATTACTTAAAATCTTTACACTTTGCATTACAACACATTACAATATGTTATTATAGTTGATATTATGTCTTAACATCATTAACATGCATGCTTAGCCAATATAAGTCCATTACTCATAACCTACAAATAAACAGAACTCTCTGCTTTAGGCCCGAAAGTACCTACAAGAACATACCGCCACAAGCTTGAAGCTGGTGCAATTACTTACTGACTTCACTACTGAGAAAACCAATGGCATAGTTCACACAAGTTTAGTCTGGTGTAACTGCCAAGCAAATTGTCACAGTACAAAAAAGCAGCAGACATAGCCTATGATACATAGCAGTTGCCCAATTCAAACCAAAACACTACAAAATTCACAAACCTAAACATCTAAAACTCTATAATAACATCTATAAACATGCAATACCACATAATATCAATATAAACACTCTATATATACAATTTTTAAGGATCAAAATCCTAATATTTCCAAATTTCATCATTTTTACATATTTAGCGAATTCGATCGTCACGAACTCATTTCTTAACCAATTGACATGATTTAAACTATGCCGCTTTCGTTTCTTAACATATTAACATAATCCAATAACAAATTATAGATTATAACACATATAAAGCATCAAATTTTGTACTTTCTAAAGCCATATCATATGAACATATTGCAGTTATTCGTTCTTCTTCCTACAATCCCAATTCTCACGAATTTGATACTTTATAAAACCACTTGAAGACAACACATAACAGATTATAAACCCTTTACAACACAATTACCAATTATTCTAGGAAATCATCCACCCAATTTCTTCCCTTTTCCCAAAAACTCAAGAATACCAATCATAATTTTCATGGATTCTCTTACTACAATCATGTATAATTATCAACCATATATGATGATTATATCGTTTATAATCCATATATACAAGTATATATATATATATATATATATATATATATATATATATATATATATATATATATATATATATCAATCCAACATGAATTAGCAATAAAATTTCAAAAATAAGAGTTTACACTAGAGTAAATTATACATTGTTCCTTTGATTATTTGCTAGCAAAAAGATGATGATGATTAGGTTTAGAAATTTCCCTCCTTCCTCTTGAAAATCACAGAGAACTCTCTCTTGCTTCCAAGCTCTCTTCTCTAAATTGTGACACCCCCAAAATAGGTATATGTGACGCCCCCAAAATAGGTATACATCACCCATTCTGAGTTGTCAATACATGGTACAGAAATAACTACAACTTTATTATTACAACAGTAAAACTATGAGTTTGAATACAAATATTATCTTCTAGACAATATCTATACCCAAATAAATCCTCATCACATTTATTAATACATTATTTTACAAAAATGGTGAGGACTACTAAACAACTCTCTCTAGAACCTTCATTCCATACCCGACTAGTACTCGCCATTTACATTCTCGCCTCCCGAGAAGAAAAAAATGGAACAAAAGGAAAAGGGTGAGCTCAAGTAGCCCAGTAAAAGAATATTATGACTAAGATAATATACAACAAATTATCGTTAGTCTTCAACAGGGAAAAAATCTGAGAGAATACATTAAACAACAAGTTTTAGAGCAATATTCGCAGCGGAAAATATTAATTCATAGAAGAGTTACGTAGAGGATGAAATCTACTAATATCTATGAATTTAACAGTCCATCATCATTATTTTATCCCTGTAACATCAATCAATATTCATCTTGAATCAAATATTCATCTTTGCACTACCGGCCAAAGATATTCATCAGTCGGTCATGTTCATCTAAACACCTGTTCATCTTTGCACCGCCCAAAGATATTCATCAAGAAATCATTCATCTTTGCACTACAGGCCAAAGATATTCAGTAATATCATCATTTAGGACCGAGGATGATGAAAACTATTTTAAAGAAAAGCGAATCCAATTGAAACAAAAGAACAAGTATTAAGGATTCGTATTTCAGCTATTTCATGTCCAAAAATACCTCATAAATAATCATAGTGGTGTAAAATTCAAGAATGATCAAAACATGGATACAATCAAAGCTAGTATCCACAATAGATAGAAACTTCAGTTTCTGGTGTGATTTTCAATTCTAACCTAAGTACCTTATTTATAGGAAAATGCTTAGAACACCAAAGTAGAAAATTGAATATAATATTAATATATTTTTCACATTTTTCTTAGCCCACCTTAGACAACTGATCTCAGCCCATTTAAATCACATGTGAGGCCAACTTAGTTGCAAAAAACGTTTTTCTCAAAATAATTAACTAAAACTCACAAAAATTAATTATTTCGGAACTTCGGAACTTCAATAATTCATAATAAATAGCCCTTTTATCAAAAAATTCGAATCTCGCGAATTTTTATAGGAAATTCAATTCTCTACAACTTTACAGAAGAAAATTTTTCTAAATTCCAAACAGAAATTGACCGAAATCCACAAATGGGCGATTTTACTGTGCTATAATCAAATTTGGTCTAATAATTGTGTCCACCAACACACAAAACATGTGTTAAATATTTAATGCCACAAAATACTCTTCCTCCTCATATACTCATATATCCCACATTCATTGTAAAAATATCATCGTTAATATATTATTAAAATAATATATTTAAATGAATTATTTTATCGAAAAAGATAAAATATTAATTTTCAACAATTGTTACATTAAAATTTTCTCCATCTATATTCTCATAAAATCAATATTTTCCTCATCATATAAATCAATAATTAATTATTCATAAATAATATTAGAATCACATTATTGACAACGCATAGGTTCCCGGGATAGAGGGGCTTTCAATAAGGATCTCTCCTCATGGCGCCGCAATTAGATGACCAAACCTCTCCTTAGATGGAACTTTCTAGACATTGTCAATAATGTTATCTAATAATATTATTCGAGATAATATGAATTATTGCTCGATAATGGAAAATCTTGTGTAATGACAATTATTGAAATAACAAGAATATAAAATATCGGTAGCAACAATTATTGAATCAATAAAATAAAATCTTGAGCAGTAATTCATCGTAACCATTATTGAGTAGTGCCTTCAATAATTGGTGCAATATCGCTTCTTATGCGTATGACATCGTGTTTTAACCACGGGTATTCCAACGGTGTTAATTCAGTAATAACTACGCCAGTTATTTTTAAACAACTTATATTTGTCGTTTTCTTCATCCAATCGCTTTCCGTTATGGGGCCCACACAAGGTTGCGCCATCGTACGAATATTCCCCAACAGTACGAATATTCCACGACCAAACGAATATTCCCCGACAACAATGAATATTTTATAACCACATGCTTATTTAAAATATTTGCGCATTTTACCCATAACTTTCCACATTAATCAAATCAACCCTTACTATTTCAACATAATAAATAAAGGAAATTCCATTTATTTAAAAAAAAATTTGGGGTCTTACAACCTCCCCTCCTTATGAAATTTTGTCCTCGAAATTGACGTACGTACCTGGTATTTCGAAAAGATGAGGATACCTCGCTTTCATTTCCATTTCTAACTCCCAGTTCATTTCCTCTATAGCTTGGTTTCTCCACAAAACTTTAACTTGTGGTATGATCTTCGTGCGTAGGACATGCTCCTTCCCATCCAAGATCTTGACAGGTACCTCCTCATACGTTAAATCTTCTGCTATCTCGTCTGGTTCTAACTCAATAATGTGGTTTGGGTCATCCACATATTTACGTAACATCGATACACGAAAAACGTTATGAACACGCATCATACTTGGCGGTAAAATGAGTCTATAGGCCACAGTTCCTACTCGATCGAGAATTTCAAATGGATTAATAAATCGAGGGTTTAAGCTTTCCTCACATAACTGATTCTCGCTTTTGAAATAACAACTTCTTACACCTCCTTCTTCAAATTCATCAGCTTCAGTGTGTAGCTTGAACAACTTTAACTTTATCGATTAAAGTCGATTATACTCGTATATCATCACGTGGGTCCCTAGAGTTTTTAAATCTACCTCTATCATTTGTAAGTTATACGAAATGGGTTTTGATAATATCGCACTCGTATTTGTATACGATCTTCTACTCAACACTTCAGCTACCACGTTCGCTTTTCCAGGATGGTATTGAATAGTGAGGTCGTAATCTTTCAACAACTCGAGCCAACGTCATTGCCGCATGTTGAGTTCCTTTTACGTGAAGAAATATTTGAGGCTTTTATGGTCTGAATATATCTCCACTTTCTCCACATATAGATAGTGCCTCCAGATCTTTAGCGAACGAACGGCCGCTAACTCTAGATCATGAGTAGGATAATTCCTCTCATACTCTTTGAGTTGTCGTGAGGCATAGGCTATGACTTTCCCACGTTGCATGAGAACACATCCTAACCCTTTGCCTGAAGCATCGTTGTAGATAACAAATACATCCGTATTCGGATGGTATTGTTAGACAGTCTTAAAATGAGTCTCTCTTAAGCTCTTGGAAACTCTTCTCGCATTCTTCGCCCAAACGAATTTTGTATCCTTCCGAGTTAAATTTGGGTTAATGGAGTAGCGATTCGAGAAAACCCTTCCACAAATCTCCGATAATAACCAATTTAAGCCCAGAAAGCTACGTACTTGATCACCGACTTTGGTTGCTCCCAACTTTGTATTGCTTCAATCTTCGCCAGATCAACAAATACTCCATGTTTCGACACCACGTGCCCAAGGAATGCTACTTCCTCAAGCCAGAACTCGCATTTCTTCAACTTAGCATAAAGCTTGTTTTCACGAAGCCTTTGGAGTACCAGCTTCAAATGGTGCTCATGATCTTCACGGCTTTTGGAATATACGAGGATGTCATCAATAAAGACAACAACGAATTGATCCAAATATTCCTTGAATACTCAGTTCATCATATCCATGAAAGCCACAGGAGCATTAGTCATTCCGAAAGACATGACTAAGAATTCATAATGCCCGTATCGAGTTACGGCGGTCTTTTTTGAATATCCTCGTTCTAATCTTGGTGATGATATCCGTAAGCGAAGATCGATCTTTGAAAAGAATTGTGCTCCTTGCAACTGGTCAAATAGGTCATCAATACGAGGTAGAGGATACCTATTCTTGATGGTGACATGGTTCAATTCTCGATAGTCAATACAAAGTCGCATACTCCCGTCTTTCTTCTTTACGAATAAAACAGGAGCACCCCAAGGAGATGTACTAGGACGAATGAAACCAATGTCCAACAGCTCTTGTAGTTGGACCTTTAACTCCTGAAGTTCAATAGGAGCCATTCGATATGGGATTTTAGAAATGGGCTTGGTACCAGGTTCAAGATCAATAAAAAATTCAACTTCACGTTCCGGGGGTAGACCGGGAAGTTCTTCAGGAAATACGTCAGGAAAGTCAATAACAACAGGAATATTATTCAAATCTGACGTGTCTTTATTCAAATCCATAACATGAGCTATGAAAGCTTGACATCCGTTTTTCAATAAACGAATAGCTTTATGATTAGATATGACAGTGATTGATTTTAATGGTTTAGTTGCTTGAATTAAATAACAATGGGTTGGTAAGGAATATGAAAACTAACAACCTTACGAAAACAATCAATTTTGGCATGATGAGTAGTTAACCAATCAATCCCTAAAATCACATCAAAAGAAAGTATCTTTAAAAAGATAAGGTCAACAGGTAAGGTGATGGTGCCAACTTGAATCAAATAAGATTTATAAACAGTGGATGTGATGAAAGTTTCTCCTAACGGAGTTTCCACAGATAGGTCAAAGTCTAATTTCTCCGGAGTCAAGTTTAAACGTTGAGCACAAGCAGGAGAGATAAATGAATGGGTAGCACCGGTATCAAGTAAGGTATAAACTTCGTAAGAATTTATAAATAGCTTACCCGTGATCACCTCGTTTGGGTTCCTCGCATTTTGACCAGTCACAACAAATGCTCTTCTAGGAACCGTTGACTTTGACTTTTTCTCGGGGATCTTTTTGAGTCACCGTCCCCCATTGAACTAGGTTTTGCTACCGTACAATCTCGAGAGATATGTCCTTCCTTTCCACAATTATAGCATACCTTGAACTGTTGTGGACAGTTTGGGCTGATATGTCCCTCTTTTCCACATTTATAGCATACGACCGGTGGTCATTCTCCTCTCTTAGAACCAGTTGCTGCTGGCGCTGATGTCTTCACATTGTCGTTGTTAAATCTCCTCTTTTTAAATTCTCCTCCTGACTCGCTTCTTCTATTCTCATGGCCGTGATTACCACCAGAGTGGTTACCATTTTTGTCCGTCTTTTTCTTTCTCCGCTGGTTATCGTTGTTTTGTTGACTGCTATCTCCGGTATTATCCTGGTTGTGGTCCCTCGGTTGACCGTACTCGTTATCTCACTCTAATAATTGAGCCCTGTTTACAACATCTGAATAGAGAGAAAATTTATGAGAAATGAGATACTGACGTATACCGGGTTTCAAACCTCTCAGAAACATCCGCGTCATACGTTCCTCATTCTCCACCAAATGAGGTGCAAACCTGGATAACTCCACAAACTTCGCCTCGTGCTGGGACACTGTCATGTTATTCTGCTCCAGTCTAATAAACTCCACTTCCTTCATATGACGAACACTTTCAGGAAAGTATTTTTTGTTGAAAAGTTTCTAAAACGTTTCCCAAGACATGCTTTAAGTGCGGCGGGTTGGGTCTTCTTCACGACTCCCACCCGAGAGTCCGCCTCACCACGTAACATAAAGGTGGCGAATGGAACCTTACATTTCCTCCGTGCATCCCAAGACATCGAATATCTTGGTAATTTGCTTGACCCATGTTTCCGCCATGATCGGATCAAAACACCCTTAAATTCGGTGGTCCCAACTCTTTGAATCGCTTGTTGTGATAAACCCGCGAATTGCTATTATTTCCTCCTCGTATTTTGAACACGAGTCTCCTCTAAATCGATTTTGCATGAACCGCAAAAAGCTTATAAACATCCCCTCATTCATCACCGCTTAGTGGTGTTGTTCACGGGAGGAACATTGCCACACAGTTGCACGTTCTCCTCGTTGGTGAGTCTGGCGTCTCCACAGTCTCATTTCCTTTGTTAATATTCTCAATCGACATTCTCAAATACCGCCATAAAACAAAGGGTTAATTAAGGAAATCAATATATCACATAATATCCCTATATCTTGACCAACTAACAAATAAGCTTAGGTAGGACACACTAGCGAAGGATTTACTCGTCTCTCCCTCCTAGTTCTATTCCCACGATCTCCGCTAGAGATCATATCCTAAGCTCGATACCAATTGTGACGCCCCAAAATAGGTATACATCACCCATTCGAGTTGTCAATACATGGTATAGAAATAACTACAACTTTATTATTACAACAAGAAAGCGTGAGTTTGAATACAAATATTATCTTTAGACAATATCTATACCCAAATAAATCCTCACCACATTTATTGATACATTATTTTACAAAAATGGTGAGGACTACTAAACAACTCTCTCTAGAACCTTCATTCCATACCTCGACTAGTACTCGCTACATTCTCGCTTCCTGAGAAGAAAAATGGAACAAAAAGGAAAAGGGTGAGCTCAACTAGCCCAATAAAGAATATTATGACTAAGATAATATACAACAAATTATCGTTAGTCTTCAACAGGGAAAAAAATCTGAGAGAATACATTAAACAACAAGTTTTAGAGCAATATTCGCAGCGGAAAATATTAATTCATAGAAGAGTTACGTAGAGGATGAAATCTAATAATATCTATGAATTTAACAGTCCATCATCATTATTTTATCCACGTAACATCAATCAATATTCATCTTTGCACTACCGGCCAAAGATATTCATCAGTCGGTCATGTTCATCTAAACACATGTTCATCTTTGCACTACGACCCAAAGATATTCATCAAGAAATCATTCATCTTTGCACTACATGCCAAAGATATTTAGTAATATCATCATTTAGGACTGAGGATGATGAAAAATATTTTAAAGAAAACAAATCTAGTGAAACAAAAGAACAAGTATTAAGGATTAGATTTTAAACTATTTCATGTCCAAAATACCTCATAAATAATCATAGTGGTGTAAAATTCAAGAATGATCAAAACATGGATACAATCAAAGCTAGTATCCACAATAGATATTTTGGATGAAAAGGAAAATTTTATTTTTCTGTGAATAGTGCCGTATTCATGAATAGTGTCGTATACGTGAATAGTCTTAGTATATGTGAATAGTAACTCTCAAGCACAAAAAGTTCCAAATTTGATAAAAAGTCCGGATCAATACTTGACATAATGATATTGAAAGAAATAATATCATTTTAATAATAATATCCCTTACCTCACAAAGACGGATTTCCGATCGAAAAACCGGATATGTGGTGAAGGAACTTGCACCGTATAACAACACTCAAAGTATACTCACAAGAATACGCTCAATATATCGAGAGAGAAATAGAGAGAAACTTCAGTTTCTGGTGTGATTTTCAATTCTAACCTAAGCACCTTATTTATAGGAAAATGCTTAGAACACCAAAGTAGAAAATTGAATATAATATTAATATATTTTTCACATTTTTCTTAGCCCACCTTAGACAACTGATCTCAGCCCATTTAAATCACATGTGAGGCCAACTTAGTTGCAAAAAACGTTTTTCTCAAAAAAACTAACTAAAACTCACAAAAATTAATTATTTCGGAACTTCGGAACTTCAATAATTCATAATAAATAGCCCTTTTATCAGAAAATTCGAATCTCGCTAATTTTTATAGGAAATTCAATTCTCTACAACTTTACAGAAGAAAGTTTTCCCAAATTCCAAACAGAAATTGACCGAAATCCACAAGTGGGCGATTTTTTAAAGCTATAATCAAATTTCGATTCAATAATTGTGTCCACCAACACACATAACATGTGTTAAACATTTAATGCCACAAAAATACTCTTCCTCCTCATATGCTCATATATCCCACATTTATTGTAAAAATATCATCGTTAATATATTATTAAAATAATATATTTAAATTAATTATTTTATCAGAAAAAGATAAAATATTAATTTTCAACAATTGTTACATTAAAAATTTTCTCCATCTATATCCTCATAAAATCAATATTTTCCTCATCATATAAATCAATAATTAATTATTCATAAATAATATTACAGAATCACATTATTGACAACCAAGCAGTTCCCAAGATAGAGGGGGCTTTCCAATAAGGATCTCTCCTTACTGGCGCGCAATTAGATGACCAAACCTCTCTTTAGACAGAACTTTTTAGACAAGAATTATTGATCTGATGATGGGAAATACTGTGAAGTGACAATTATTGAAAAAACAATAATATAAAATATCAACGCAGCAATTATTGAATCAATAAAATAAAATATTGAACAGTAATTACTGTAAAAATTATTGAGTAGTGCCTTCTTACGTAAGAATCAATAATTCAAAAATAATGTACAATACCGTGTGCTACTGTGCAACCACGCGTATTACTGTATTTTAACCACCGGGTATTTCAACAATGTTAACGGTAACAACTACGTTGATATTTATAAAAACTTAAACTTGTCGTTTTCTTCATCCGGATGAGTTATTACATTATATGGGGCCCACAAATAATCGCAGAGTCGTTGCATTTAATATTCCCGACAACAAGAATATTCCACGACCAAACAAATATTCCCCGGCAGAAATGATTATTTTATAACCACTTGCATATTTTGAAAATTTTACATATATCACCCTTAACTTTAAACTTTTATCAATTAAACGTTTACTGAATAATAATTATAAGAAAAATAGAATAATTTTATTTCATAAAATCCGGGGTCTTACAGCTCAAGACAGACAGAAGAAGTATGTTGATCAACACAAACAAGATCGTGAATTCGACGTAGGAAATTTCATGTTCTTAAAAGTTTCTCCTTGGAAGGGGAAAATTCAATTTGTTAAAAAGGGAAAGCTAAGCCTGAGATTTATTGGACCATTTGAAGTGCTGCGAAGAGTATGAGACGTGGTTTATGAGATAACTCTACCTCCAGAGTTGGAACACGTTCATAATGTTTTCCATGTTTTGGTATTACGACCGTATAAACCCGATTATAAGCATGTGATAGAGTACAAACCATTACCGTTCGATAAAGACTTGTCTTATGAAGAGGTTCCTATCCAGATAGTCGACAGGAAAGAACAAGTTCTCAGGAATAAGGTGATACCTTCTGTGAAGGTAATATGAAGGAACCACAATGTCAAAGAGGCTACGTGGGAACTCGAAGCTAAAATGATGAAGAATTACCCTGAGTTATTTGTTTAATATATGTCTTTGATTCTAGGGATAGAATCTCTGTAAGGAGGGAAGAATGTGACGAATGATTTAATTGAGTTGTGATTCTAGGGACAGAATCCTTGTAAGGAGGGAAGGATGTAACAATCCAGAATTTTAAATTGTAATTTTAAATATTTATTGAATTGTATTAATATTTAGTTGATGTGTTATTGTTGAATAAATATTTATTTAATTTGACTTGATTTAATTATTTATTTGTTAAATAAATAATTAATTAGTGAAGGAAATTAATTATTATGAGATTATATTCTAATTTAATTTAATAATTAAATTAGAGAGTTGATAAAGGATTAAATGGATTATTTTAATATTTTTAATTTAATTTGGTAATAAAAGTGTGACAATAAACTATGCTATAAATGGGTTATTAAAATAAATTAAAGGAGTTTAAATTAGTTTTTCCAAACAAGGCTTAAAGATATTAAGTCTTTAATTTTAAAGAGTTTTTACAAACAAAGCCTTATGGCTTTTGGATTTTTGATTTTTGAATTTATAAATAATATAAATAAAATAAATAAAATATAAATAATATATATATATATATATATATATTAATTTTGGTAACTGTTGATTTAATAGGGTCATTAGTAGAACGTCGGTTTTAGACTTTTGCAAATGGGTGCGTTGAGTTGTGTTTTATTTCACATATAATGTGTTTGGTCTAAGCCTAAAAGAAAAAAAAAAGAAGAAAAGTTTCAGAGAGTTTGACAGAGAGTTTGTGAGAGTTTGAGAGCGACTTCTGAGAGATTTCTGTGGTGAGCAAGGAATTCTTAAGGAATTGAAGGTATGTTCCATATCTTTATTATATATATATATATGTTTACGACATGAAGTTTCAGTCTCTATGAATTGAAGTTATTTGTTTTATTGTTGATATACAACTGTTACTTGTGAGTATATGTATTGGTGGTAATAGAGTTGTATCTAGACAAGGATTTGTATGCTAAATTACGTTTAAAAGAAAGGAATTGGTTTTACAATGAACATATGTATGAACATGAATTGTAGGAGTACCAAAATTGATATGTGATTGTGAATTAATAGACAAATTGAACCTTGAATATGTTAATATGTTAAGAAATGGAGAAAACGTAGTTCAAATGAGGTAATTTGGTGTATAATTATGGTTGCAGTATTAATTTTATCAAATAATGTCAACAATGGAGTTTTTGGTTGAAACCATGGTATGCAAAGATTTCTGAAGTTGTTGTTTAGTTGTTTAAAATTAGTATATGTGTATGATGGGTAATGGTTATGTGTAATTTACGTAAGTTATACGTGTGTCAAGCCATACATGAAATATATACGTGTTCGTATACAGAGTATCTGTAGAGACTAATTGTGTCATAATGACAAGTGTTTAGGATATTCTGATTCAAACTATTACGGTTTAGCTCACACGCAAGGCAAGTTTTTTCTAACCCTGAACTTTCTTTGTGCAAGTTTCTTAACCTTAATTATATCGTGCAAGCTCCTAAACCTTACCTTTTGATATTGAGCCAGTTGTTTTTCTAATATTGAACTTGTTATTTAGCATGCAAGTTTCTAAATTCTGATACACTAATATTGAACAAGTTTTGCCGTTCAATTTACTATTTGTTATGCATGCTCAATACTCAATTCTAAATAAGATTTTAACCTTAGCTTAATACTATTCAAGCAAGGTATGTTATGTTATTCAATACTTATACTTTTAGTTCATTCCTTAAGCATGACTTTGCTATGCAATGTTGATTCATTTATGATTTATTGCATAGCGTATTGTTACTACATTTTATTCAACTAATCCTTAGTTGATGTTCATTAAACTCAAAATTACCTTGAAACTTATCCAAACCAAACATACTTTGGTGCGGACTAGTATTCCAAATACTGAGATGAACAACCCTATCACAGGGGATAATTTACGCATAGCATTGAAATGTTTGTGCATAATACATTGTATGAAGGGCTGATCCCCCTAAGTACGAGAGGTCCTTATAGTCATATGACTGTTAAAGTTTAAGATGAAAGAATACTTATAACTATGGACATAGTTCGTGGTCTTTTGACCCTCGGCTATATATTTCGAATCCTATTCCTGATTATTATTGATGAAGTACCTTATTCATTTCTATTGAGCCTATTCATTTAGCAGTTGATATGATGTTTATTCATTATCATTTCAAGTGGGTATTTTTTTCTCACTCTTTCTTATATAAACATTTCAACTAAAGTTGAGAAGGTCGATGAACCTACAACCAGTAAAGGGAAAGGGAAGATAAGCAAGTATTGAAGACTTGTAAACCTGTGAACTTTTATATTGTTAAACTTTATTCTGTGATATAACTACTTAATTTTCCGCATATGACATTTATATTAAAGGTAAGATTATCTGGGAGACTTTGTTGAACTTATTGATGTAACCCTTTAATGGGAAGGTTTAATATTAAACTTTATTATGTTTGGGTAGTTAGATATGAATGCTTTATTAAGTGAGCACCAAATCTGGTGGAAATGAAGTACTCAGATTTGGGGGTGTCACAGCAATCCTAAGTATCATGTTCTGGGGCTCCCGCATGATAGGCACACTTTAGGGTAGCATTGAAACCCTTCCCATTCGGGTTGGCTGGTGGAAGAAGATGGGTAATTTTCTTCTGAGTTGTCAGAAGATTGAGAATGTTCTCGAGTGAGTCCCCTAGGGGTGTGAACACTTGATTGCATCAGACTTCTCTACTTTTGGGCAATGGAGGGTTTGAAGATTGTGCTTGAAATAGGGAGTAGTTTCTCCTCTGTATAGGCATGTTCTGATTACCTTTCTAACCTTGTAGTATCAAGGAAACATCCTCCTCTTTCTTCTTATGGACCCTCATTAGGTTGTTTCCATAACTTCCACACTGGATGTGTTCAGCAACAACTTTTAGAGCAGATAGGTCTTGAATTTTTCATGACATTAATCCCATCTCAGCCATCTCTCCATGCTTGATCATTTCAGAAAATGGCTTGCCAATTCCAGCTAAGACTCTCTCATAGAAGGGAGCTTCTTGTATGTCTATGAAGGTCATCACCATTTCTGACTCAGTCATAGAGAGAATAACTTAAGCAGCAAGGCACCTCCACCTTTGAGCATATTCTCTGAAAGACTCGTTAGATTGTTTCTTGACCTTGGTAATTTGGTATCGGTTAGGAGCCATTTGAGACTGGAAAATGTACTAACTGAGGAAGGCATGAGCCATCTCTTCCCAACTATGAGTATTGGAGTTGTCTAATCTAGTATACCACGATCGGGCTTCTCTAGTCAGACTTTTTTGGAACAGCTGCATTCTTAGCTTCCCATCCTCAGCATAAGATCCGATTTCTCCAATGAATACCTTCAAATGTGTGTAATGATCTCTGAACCCATTATACTTTTCAAAGTCAGGAGTCTTGAACTTCTCTGGATAATGCACACCAGGGAATATACGAAGGTTAGCATGTAAAACACTCACGTGTGCTCCAATCCCTTTGATAGAACGAATGGTCTCTTCAATTTGAAGGACTTTCTCCCTTATATCACCGGTGTCTGGATCTTCTTTGAGATGGGGTAATTTCAGGGATTTTGTTAGACTTATCCAACTGAAGCTCAGGTATTGTAATTGCTTGGTTAGAACCTTGAGTTCCTCCTTGTACAGAGGATTCTGTATGTACGAGTATTCGTAGACCCTGAGTAGACTGGTGTAGTTCTTTAAGCAAAATAGCCAAATATGTAATTTGCTTGCTTAATCCGTCAAACTCCTCACGAGAGACAGGAGCAGGATTAGCTTAATCAGATGAAGACATAATTGGTTAAAGGCTCGTCTCCTTTTTGGACTTTGAGCGGGTAACAGGCCCAATTGTTTCCCTATAAAAACTTATGTAGTTTAGTCTTAGGGAATGTATAAATGTTACATGCTATGTGATGGGTCCGTTTTAAGAGTATTATCCTGCCAAACGGATATTAGCTATTTTTGATATAGGATAGCATATCATGTTATAAATTTTGTATGTACACATATTTCCTCATATTTCCCATTACAATGAGACTGATATGAAATGACATTGCAAGTAATTGAATTTACGAGTAATAAAAATGGGAAAGTATGAAGAAACTTCCCTCCATATTTGGTTTATCAGAGGCTGACCTATCTTAGGTTACTCTCGTGTCTTTTTTGCATGAAGGTTCCCAGATCATCACAATATACTTGACGGGAAGCTAATCCGGTCTTTCAACTAGAGCGAATCTGGGTGGTGCCTTTCCTGAGCCTCTTTGGAATTAGTCTCCCTACGAGTCCAGTAATCAAACACCGATCGGATAACCTCCTGAGGGAGGAACCACACAACATACATTCACATACAATGTATATCACTGTTATGGAAATGATTACATGTGCGAAGCACTTTAATATCACAAGTAGATACAGTGTGAAGCACTAAGTGTAGTAAGTAAATGCATTCGTACACATCCATATAAATGTAAATTCAACATCCACACACAAGCATATAACAGTTTGAAAAGTTTGTAGTTGTGGCTTAAGTCCTCTTATTGGATGTCCCCAGCAGAGTCGCCACATGTCGACGTCGTGATTTTATTGTCCCTTTTCTGTTCTTATTTTTTGGTGTTCTCATGTTAGGTGAGATTTGTTAGAAAAACCAAGTTGTGAAAAGGTCCGACATGTATATGTCGACGATTGGACTGTAAGAGTCTCCATATAGTATTTTTAAATGGTTTCACCAATTCAACCGAGAAAAGGTTTGCACATTGACCCAATGATGTGACACTGTTTAACAGGTCTATGAAACTGAGATTCATTAATGTCCGGGGACTTTATTATTCGGAGGGAAGGTGTTAGGCACCCCCTAATATCCGTGTTACCACGGTAACCGCTACTTTTCAATTAAACCATTATATGAATGTGTATGTGTGTGGATCAATGTGAAATTATCTAGAAGTAGTGCTATGCCTCATTCGCACTTATATATAAAGGGTTTGAATTTGTGTAAAAATTCAGTTTTAACAAGATATAGCAGTTATGTTTTGTAACAGAGGTTTTTCAAACCCTTATGCTCAATAGTAATTGAGGCCTTTGATACTTCCATTTTATTAAATGTTCGGCTTGATTGCTTTTATTTTTGAGATGTGAAGCATCTTCGAGAATATAATATACACAGTAGTGCCGAACTCCTTATGGGCATGATAGCCATCTAAGGAAATTCAAACACTATAAAGAATGTACAAGCTGTTTACAGCCGAAAATGTCCATCACGGGAACCGAATCTAGATTAAAGAGACTAAATCTGTGATCACATGATTTGTAGGCTCATATGATGTAGCATTTTATATGAAAGCTGTAAACAGTTATATATATAAAAGCTATAAATATATATATACAGATGGTCAACCACCACGAAGCAAACTTCATGGGGGACTGGAAATGTAAATATATAAAAGCGGTAAATATATATATAGAGACACGATCAACCACCACAAAGCACCTCCATGGGGGATCGGAAATGTAAATAAAGCAGTAAAAACGATCAACCACCACTTAAGTAAACTCGTGTTTGACATAAATGTAAATATATATATATATATATATATATATATATATATATATATATATATATATACGAGATGTAAACGCATCGGATATATATCAATCAGGGCTTGGTTTATCATTTAAAGTGATATATATATATATATATATATATATATATATATAGCGAAGAAATGCACATAGGATATAAAATCTGGGCTCATCTAAGCAGAGTCAAATAACGGTTTATATATAAATATATATATATATATATATATATATATATATATATATATATATATATATATATATATATATATATATATATATATAAAAGCGAGAAACGCTCAGGATGTAAATCCAGGCTTAATCGAGGCATAACTCGATAATGTTAGTCCATATATATATATATATGTATATATATATATACAAAGAAATAAAAAGTCACGGACTGAAGTCCGGGCATACACACTCCACATGACTTTCAATGTGCAAAACTATGTGTGCACAGTAGTGGAGAAAGGCTTGAAAAGATGTAAGAAGGCTTACAGTGGACTGCCAAAGAATACTTCTATAGCTTTAAATGGATGAACACTCGGTTCCCACCGGTGAAAGTATAGCCAAATATAAGCTCACAATTGTTTAAAATGAGAAAGCACTCAGTTTATAGTGTGTACAGAGCAAATTGGACAGAGCTTTCTCGCCTTTTTTTCTTACAAAATGGCCACCCAAAGCCCTCTATTTATAGAGAGGGGAGCCGCAGGTGTACTTTTGGTAGCCGCAAGTGTACTTGCAGCAGCTGCATGTGCACCTACGGTTGCCCGGGGTGCCCAGGGCTCCGCGGGTCCTGCCGTCTCAAAGTACGTGCACATATGCAAGGTGTTGTCCGCTCGAACTTTTAGAACTTTAATCTGGGCATCCGATTGAGGTTTATAAGACCTTTTTTGAGTGTTATTGTCGAGAGCTACACAATGACATGGGATTAGAGGTTGTACGAAGTCAAGAAGACGGGACCATGCCCTTGGTCTTGAAGTCTTCAAATTCTATCCGGTGTGTTGTCTTGTGTAGTAGTCACTCGGGATTGGAGCTATTAGTTCTCGTGGGCAATGTTGTGTAGAAATGTATATTGAAATGTGTTGAGATGGCGCAATGTGGGATTGAGGTGGTAAAATGATGATTTTACCCCTCACCGAGGTTATCTCCGGTTTGGGCTGATATAGCAGTCAGGGTTATCTTTGAGATTAGGTTGCTGCAAGTGCTGAATGTCCTCAGGGTTGTCTCTGAGGTGTGCCTGACCTCTCAGGGTTATCTTTGGGATTGGAACTGAGAGCCTCGGGGTTATCTCCGAGGTTGAAGCTGACTGCAAAGGTTGAAAGGAGCTTTTCCGAGTGAGTATCTTGGGGTTGACTGCAAAGCTGACTGCAAAGCTGACTCCCGGTGTTGTTTCTGGGATGGGAATAAGTATCTCGGGGTTATCTCCGTGATGGAACTACCTTCTCTGGTGTTATTTATGGGGTTAAGCTGAGCTGTCGTCCAGGGTTATCTCTGAAGGACGATTCTACCCTCCTGCCATGTTACTAACAAGAGTGAAAAAATTTTGAGTGTCTAAAATCATCTAATACATCATCTCTATATACAACTGAAAATAAAAATTACAAGGAAATGGGGCACAGTCGCCCAATATATAACAGAGGCCTATCAAAAAATATAATGAGAAATGGGGTACAACTACCCAATATCTAATGGAGGCCTATCGATAGAGATAACGAGAAATTTATCAGAAGAAATCAATGATTTCCACATCATCCAATCAATCCATCTTATATAACTCCTCCTGAGTCACTGAATCTCTGCCAGAAGGGATGTCATGTCGATAGAGAGGGGGATCTACATCGGTAAAGCTATCATAATATGGGCCACCTGAAAGGCCAGTGCCAGAGATGGATGAATCAAAAGAATTTACCTCAAATGGATCTCTACCCAAATACCCGATGAAAAATGTGTCTGGTCCAACCTTTGAGTCAAACTGTCTATCTACGTCAAATGAGTAGGCTCTCAGACATAGCTAATCCAGTCTGTCATCATAACAAACCCAGAAACAATATCCCCCATAAACTGTGTGGCGTGGGTTTAAGCTCCAATGGTGCGAGGAAACCACCATCGGTAGAAAGCCTCATGAGTAAAAGGGCCCTCTAATAAAGTGAAGCTATCTAAACCCATCAAAGGAATCTCGGTGATCAGCTAAGATAAAAGGCCAATGTCGCTTGGTAGGAGAAAAGAATGGAATGCGAATCTCCCATATAGCGCTCTGGATAACACACTTTCCTAAATAGAGCTTTCAACCTCCATCAGTCAAAAGAGGAATCCGATGGGTGTATAATACATACTCGACCCCATTAGGAAAGTCACCCTCAAATATTACTATCAAATGGTCCTCGGAATAAGGAACTCATGTGATGACATCGGCTATCAACAACTCTAACTACAAATGAGAGTGGGTAAACCTTTCTGCTTTACGAACCTCTACAACAGTGGAGTGATTCCATCCCCATCCCCGTCCCTGTGGAAAGTGTTAGGTTTGTAAAATTCATGAACGCAATCAAATTGCATAAAAGTGCGAAAACGTGTAAAAATCAGAGTTTAAAATTTTTACAAACCATATACCCGGATCACCCTTTATGCACAATTATTAATTAAACGAAAAGATAAAGAATAAAATCATACCCTTGAAGATCGAGCTTCCTCAGGTACAAGTTCACCTCCAATCCTTTTCGCGTTCAACTTGAATCCACCGGGTTTGGTTCCTTCCTTTGATCAACGTTAGCCACCCAAGTGTTTGGCCTCTATAGGTGATCCACTAAGGAAGAAGAATTCAAGAATATGGGTATTTGGCTAAACCCTAATTTTTCTATCTCTATAGAAAAAGAGCGTACTCTCCAACCATTGGAATAATTACGTAGTCTAGATATCTAATATAAGACTCCTCTTATAAAGATATCAAGTAACCCTATTTTAAATAAGATATTATTTAATTAAACTCTTTTAATTAAATGGGCTCCCTAATCTTATTAGGGATAATTAATTAAACTCCTTTAATTAATTTTCCTCCTAATCTATTAGGAATAAATGAGAGTACTTATATTAAATTAATTCCTAAACTCTTTTAGAAATTAAAATAATAATAATTGTAATAATATTAATAAGACTCCTCTTATTAATTTATATTTAATATTTCTAAAATATTAAATAATAAATATTAAGCTATTTAATTTATTCTATCACCATAGATTAAATTAAATATACTTTTATATTATTACGATTATGCCATTAACTTCTTAAATAATTATTCTTCCTTTTATGGTGTGACCCTTTAGGTTCTCCATACTAATAGGTTGTGAATAAATCAATTGGAACAATTCTAATCTTATTTAAATAAATAAATTAAACAATTAATTTATTTAAATAAATAATATTTATTCTACAATAGGATAACCCTCCCAGCGATCAACGACTTTCCAGATAATATAGATTTTAACATTAATCATAAAAGAACTTTTGAGTAAATAGTTAAATGACAATTCAATCCTTCCACCATACAATGTCCCAATTAAATATAAGACATGAAATTCTCGTCAAGTCATATTTTATTTAATTATATGTATTTCGATCCTTAAATGCACAACTCAAATAATGCAAATTAGAAACTCCTTTCTAATTTCATTCGCCTTAACAAGGAGGACTACTAGGTTGTCATTTATCGAATCACATAGGACATTTATCTTCTTTTATTAGAAGTGGTAGATTCTTTATTGATCATATATTATCTCCATGTACAACTTGTTATACCCAAGCATACCCTTTGATATACCCTAAGGGTCTTAAGGAATAAGTCAAAGTATAACTCATCATACACAAGATACTATGATGATCTCAAGTCCAAGGATTACTTTGTACTACTATCACTACAGAATTCCTATTGATGTGCAAGTAAAACTCCATTAGGTATTCCTTAGCGAGTCACGTTCAGTGAACTTATTCTCTAATAAGCACCTACATACTTGCTTTAGTGTCTCCACACAAATGATCATGAGATCAATCATCCTCATCCAATGAGAAAGCAACGTATGTACCAATCTATCCGGATTCACTAATCCCCAATTTAGTAATCCAACGATTGGGAACTATTTTAGTTTTAAGCTTTCTAAGAATTTAGATCTCATTAGAATGATCATCATCATTATTCTAAAAGCATTGCTTAAAACTATGGGTTTATCACAAATTATAAAATAGCATCATGCAGATAATTAAAATCCTTTAATAAATTAATACTTTTTATTAATAAATGAATAAGATTGTTTCAAAGTATATACTTTATCATCAAACATGATTGGCTTGTGTGAATACTAGTTTCAATCTCCCACTTGCACTAAAGCCAATCGCCATGGTATCTCATACTCTTCTTCTCTAAGTGACGATTATCTTGCTGTTGGATAAGCTTTAGTTAATGGATATGTAATGTTGTTCATGAGAGTCCACTATCTCTATAGTGATTTCCCATCTTTCAATGATTCTAATAATCAAATGAAAGTGCCACAACATATGTTTAGATCCAAGATGAGACTTAGAACTATTCCTAGTTACAGAATGAACTTTTAATCCAAACAATCAACTTGCGCCTTCATTTATAGCTATATACTCTGTCTTTATCACTAAACCAACAACTCTTTGTTGTTTGGAACCTTTCAATTCATCGCACCCTTTGCTCAAGGTAACCCTTTACCTTAAAGTGGATTTTTTTTCGTCGTCTTGGTATGTCGAAAACTTGTGTGCATTAAGCCCTCTAGTTTTAATTAAGACCCACCATGAATGCTCACATCCTTAGTGCCGGTTAAGAACTTTAAGATGTTTTTCACTGACTCACAGTGAACTTCTCCAGAATATGACTGATCAACATCAGGTCTCGTATATTTCATTGCATACATGATAGTTACTCATGTGATCTCTCTTTTGGAGTCTTTGGGGACTATTAAGAGAGATACACTCCATAGCTCATCAACATGAGACAACTCTTGGAGTTTGCCATGCTAAACGACTTTAGCATCAAATGAATATACGTTCCTTGGGTTAAGTCGAGCATCCTCTTGTATCTATCTATATTGATTTTATCCCCAATTAAGATACTCTTCCCAAACCATTCATGGAGGAATGTTTAGACAACTTTATCTTTACTGATTGTAGCATTGGCATGTTATTCCTTATCCGTAGTATATCAACATATAGTACTAGGAATGTCACGATGCTCCCAATCGACCCTTTGTACACACTAGGTTCATTCTTATTTTGATAAAATCAAACTCTTTTGATTGCCTCATCAAAACGAATGTTCCATATTTGAGAAACTTGCTTCAATCCATTTCTCTAAGTGTCTACAACACTTACCTCATCGTATGTAACTGGATCATCATCTTCTATGATGTGTACCTCATCATCATCATCTATGATGAATCCATACCTCCTGGTATCTTGATACTATTCCGATTTACGATTGGGTTGTGGTATAATAGGTCTACATCTCTGTGTTCCTTTTATTTGACTTATAGTATTTTGTGGTTCTTGAACTCTTCAAGATCTATTATCCTCCCACTAGCCCCTTTTAATGATAAACACCTTTATCTTAGAAGGCAGCGTGTTTTGTAACAAACACCTTTTGCTAACTAGAATTATAGAACATATACCCTAAACTTACTTTAGGATATTCCACAAATTTGTACATGTCAAATCTTGTCCCAAGCTTATCCTTCGAAACCTTTTCACATAAGTTGGACAACCCCTTATCTTAACATACTTAAGATTAGGAATCCTCCCCATCCATAACTTTTATGGAGTCTTGAAATGGATTTTGAGGTTACCTTTTTCGTAGATATGCTGACCATTTCTAGGACATTATCCCGGAAGGATCTTTGGAATGTCAAGTAAAATCATTATGGACCGCACCATGTCCAACAAGGTACGATTTTTCATTCGAGATACATCAATCAATTATCACATCGGATGTGTTCATTATGAGAAAACCATTTGAGATGATCTAGAAACTTATTGCACAAGTATTTATTCCTTGATCTAATCAAAAAATCTTAATACATTGCCAATTTGTTTCACTTCTGAATTATTTGAACCTTTCAAATAATTCACACTTGTATTTCAACAAATACATACATTCAACTCTTTGAATAATCATCTCCTTTTCTTATACTAATTTGTTCAATTTGCAAAATAATTTTTACATAAGTCAAGTATACAAAAATCCATTAAGTGATATTCCAGTCCTCTACAAAACATTATTATTATAAATAGAACAACAATTGTTCTTAATTATAATACCAAAGATTTCATTGTCCAACAATAAAATGGAAATAATATTTTTAACAAGAACTGGAATACAATAACAACTTATTGACTTAATAGATTTGCCCGTAGGCATTGCTAAACTATAAGTTTCTATGGCTAATATGGCAACCTTTGCTTCATTTCTCTCACATAGGATTACTTATATTTGTTTAGCTTTTTACTTCTGTTTGGTCCTTTCATAAATCTATATTTATGATAACCAAAGTTGGTATCTAATACCCAAGTAGAACCTTGACTTAAAGAAAAATTTATTTTAAATCATGAACAAATTTGTATTTGTATAATAGAAACTTCACTAAGCTTCTTTGGTTAGCCTCTGTAAGATGCTTCTTGCAGTTTCTTTCCAGTGTCCTGGCTTATTGTAGTGGAAGCAAACTCCTTTGCTATCCGTATCAGTTTTGTTCTTATTATCCTTTGTTTACGCCTTTCTGCTTACCTTCTTTGAATCATTCTTCTTTTCAGAAGATCCTTTGGCCCCTACCAGTAAGACATGGTCTTTCTTGGTTGGAAAGTGACTCTCAACATTTTTCAACATGTTAAGAAAATCAGCAAAGCTGATATCTAGCTTGTTCATATGAAAAATTCACAACAATTGTGAAAGGAGTCTGGGAGTGAGTGCAAGATCAAATCTTGGCTCAACTCTCCATCCATGACAAAACCAGTTGTCCTAATTGATCAATCAAATTGATTATGTTAAGAACTTTTTTATGCATATTTATAGTGCCATTGGCCATTCTAGATCGAAAGAGCTCCTTAGATATCTGGATATCTATCGGTCCTACTTTCCTCACCATCAACTACTTGATGTGTAGGAATATAGTAGAGCATCCATAGTTTCATGCTGTGAAGCTCGTTACTCATGGATGCGAGCATGATGCATTGAGCCAACTGTGCATCATCTTGCCACTTTCTAAAAGTAGCAATCTCTTCCTCAGAGGCATTGTCTGCAACCATTGCAGGGATAGGCGTATTAAGGACATAAGATAGCTTTTTCGACCATGAGAACTATTCTCAAATTCCTTAACCAATCCGAAAGTAATTGATGCCGGTTAATTAACATCAAATATGTTTCGCAGTTGATAGTAATTTTAGACATTGTAAAATTACGTAAATGAATTTTAATTAACAACATTTTAACATACATTCTTTTATTAATTACCAAAATAAATTAGGTCTTGTTTTAAATTGGTATCTCCCACTATTTTCTTCAAACTATATTACCCTCAATATATATAGTTCGCAAAATCTAATTAAAGATCTCGCTAGTGAGAATAAGGATCCCATTTCAAATGTATATAGCCTTGTGGTGACACAACAAACTATATATAAATAAATAGGTAGACAACTTTTGTCAATTACATCAACTATGCAACTCATTTCTTTTTGCCTCTTAGATTATTTTGATCAAGTGGTGGCACATCCGAATCAAAATTATCCAAGTTAAGTCCGACCTAGCACTCCATATATTCAAAAAGAAAAATATCATCCTTGTGGTGACACAACAAAACAATATTGTTCAATTTTCTTTATAAGCATCAAATGTGATAAATTAACATCTTAAATACTTAATACTTGCCTTGTGGTGACACAACAAACTCATATTAAATATTTAATACTCTATTAATTTTATCATGCTAGAAGGAGACGTTCGATATTCCAAATATCTTTGAACGCTAGGACTTAATATAAAAAATTGAGGGGTTTGTTATTAATTTATCTCATCTTGTTTAAGCAGCATGCATATATATATATAAAATATGCGTTATATTAATGAACATGCGAAGCATGTTTGCATAATATATAATATATAGTATAAGCATGCACATATAGAATACTATATTCTACTACGGATTGATTATGGACTTTTATTCTAGTTTGGTTCACTAGAGCCACCAAGTGAACCAAAAGGTCAAACCCTAGGGTGCAAGAAATAATATTTAAATATAACTATTACATTTAAACCCGGGCTCCATTACAAACGGGTCTTCAAGCGCTCCTTGCTCCTTGATCTCCAATTTTTCAAAATTTATTCTAACTATTCCTATTACAAAACTATTTAAAATAAATAGAAACCTTGATCAGCAGTCAAGGGAAAGTACATAGGAGGGAGATAGAATTTACATTAAGAAAAAATTAGAGAAGACGAGGTACGCAGACCCCATTTAATAAAACCCATACATTCATGCATCCAACTAAAATAAAATCCAATCACATTGGTCAATAGTCCAAAATCAATCCCATTTATTATCATACACATCGTCATATGCATCAATAAATAACATTCATCTTATGAATAATAAACATTCAATATATATATTGGTATCATTTAATGGGCAAATTTAGTTAGTATAAAATCTATTTTTTGAATCAAAATAAACTCTTTTATTTTAATCCAAATTTAAATCAAAATAAAACTATTTTATTTTAATTTATCCAATTTTGAATAAAATAAACTATTTTATTTTAATCAAAATCTTTAATCAAAATAAACTCCTTTATTTTAATTAATTATGGAATCCAATTCCATGTAAAAAAAAAAAAAAATTATTAAAGGAAACACTTAATTCTTTTCCTATTCACAAATAAACTCCTTTATTTTGAATAATATGAAATCTTATTTCATATTTAAATAAACTCCTTTATTTAAGGAAACATGGATTCTCTTTCCTATTCACAAATAAACTCCTTTATTTTAGAAAAATAAAATCCAATTTCAACTCCAATTAGTTATCTTGAAATCCAATTCCAACTCTAATTAGTTAGCATGAAATTTAATTTTAAAATTAAAATAAACTTTATATTTTAATATAAAATAAACTTTTTATTTTAATATTAAAATAAATTTTTTATTTTAATAATAAAATTATTAAGAATATTATATATATATATAATAATAATAAAACCAAAATCGTTATTATATATATATATATAATAAAACCGTTAGTTTTATGTGAATATATAACAATTAGTTAAAGAATATATAACAATTAGTTAAAGCCTGGAGATGAGGTGAATCAAGCTGCTCCGTGATCCGTGCCTTGAGTGGAATAACCGAATAAGATTTATGTGAATCTTATAAAGCATTGGCAATTAATATTACATATCATATATATAATAAACATATTTCCTGCTAACATTTAAGCTTCTGCCGAATTCCATCATACTCCAAGCACGTGACTTTCATGGTACTTAGCCACGAATTCTGTATAAAAAAAACTGTTTCCGAAAACAGTTTTCGATATTTTTTTTTTATTTTAATAAATTTTATACAACAAATTATGCCCTATTAAAATGTTCTAAACACATATCAATATACATATCAAATAAAATAATTAATAATTTGCATAAAGGTTTGGCTTTGATGCCACTGTTAGGTTTGTAAAATTCATGAACGCAATCAAATTGTATAAAAGTGCGGAAACGTGTAAAAATCAGAGTTTAAAATTTTTACAAACCATATACCCGGATCACCCTTTATGCACAATTATTAATTAAACGAAAAGATAAAGAATAAAATCATACCCTTGAAGATCGAGCTTCCTCAGGTACAAGTTCACCTCCAATCCTTTTCGCGTTCAACTTGAATCCACCGGGTTTGGTTCCTTCCTTTGATCAACGTTAGCCACCCAAGTGTTTGGCCTCTATAGGTGATCCACCAAGGAAGAAGAAGAATTCAAGAATATGAGTATTTGGCTAAACCCTAGTTTTTCTATCTTTATAGAAAACGAGCGTACTCTCCAACCATTGGAATAATTACGTAGTCTAGATATCTAATATAAGACTCCTCTTATAAAGATATCAAGTAACTCTATTTTAAATAAGGTATTATTTAATTAAACTCTTTTAATTAAATGGGCTCCCTAATCTTATTAGGGATAATTAATTAAACTCCTTTAATTAATTTTCCCTCCTAATCCTATTAGGAATAAATGAGAGTACTTATATTAAATTAATTCCTAAACTCTTTTAGAAATTAAAATAATAATAATTGTAATAATATTAATAAGACTCCTCTTATTAATTTATATTTAATATTTCTAAAATATTAAATAATAAATATTAAGCTATTTAATTTATTCTATCACCATAGATTAAATTAAATATACTTATATATATTATTACGATTATGCCATTAACTTCTTAAATAATTATTCTTCCTTTTTGGTGTGACCCTTTAGGTTCTCCATATTAAACAGGTTGTGAATAAATCAATTAGAATAATTCTAATCTTATTTAAATAAATAAATTAAACAATTAATTTATTTAAATAAATAATATTTATTCTACAATAGGATAAGCCTCCCTAACGATCAACGACTTTCCGGATAATATAGATTTCAACATTAATCATAAAAGAACTTTTGAGTAAATAGTTACCGCATAATTCAATCATTCCACCATACAATGTCCCAATTAAATATAAGAAATGGAATTACTGTCAAGTCTTATTTTATTTAATTATATGTATTTCAATCCTTAAATGCACAACTCCAAATAATGCAAATTAGAAACTCCTTTCTAATTTCATTATGCCCGCCAAGGACTCACTGGGTTGTCATTTATCGAATCACATAGGACATTTCTCTTCTTTTATTAGAAGTGGTAGATTCTTTATTGATCATATATTATCTCCATGTACAACTTGTTATACCCAAGCATACCCTTTGATATACCCTAAGGGTCTTAAGGAATAAGTCAAAGTATAACTCATCATACACAAGATACTATGATGATCTCAAGTCCAAGGATTACTTGTCTTACTACTATCACTCTGAGAATTCCTATTGACGGTGCAAGTAAAACTCCATTAGGTATTCCTTAGCGAGTCATGTTCAAATGAACTTATTCTCTAATAAGCACCTACATACTTGCTTTAGTGTCTCCACACAAATGATCATGAGATCAATCATCCTCATCCAATGAGAAAGCAACGTATGTACCAATCTATCCGGATTTACTAATCCCCAATTTAGTAATCCAACGATTGAGAACTATTTTAGTTTTAAGCTTTCTAAGAATTTAGATCTCATTTGAATGATCATCATCATTATTCTAAAAGCATTGCTTAAAACTATGGGTTTATCACATATTATAAAACAGCATCATGTAGATAATTAAAAGCCTTTAATAAATTAATACTTTTTATTAATAAATGAATAAGATTGTTTCAAAGTATATGCTTTATCATCAAACATGATTGGCTTGTGTGCATACTACTTTCAGAAAGGTCACCAGACCTAATGTAGTAACGAGACAACGACAGGGAAGCCTCTCATAGGTCCAAAACTAAAAATATAAAGATCAAATATCATCAGTCATGAAAATTGATAACCCTAGTGGGGGAAAAAAGAAAGATAAAGAAAATACTCACCAACAAAAATGGGTAAAAGCCTAGCCAAGCCTCTGTCACGCTCTTTGAGCGTAGGCACATCCCTCTAAGGAAGTAGGCAAAGGTGTATGAGCCCTAGTTAAAGTCACTGATACGGTCCACATCACAGGTGGCACTGACTAAAGTGATAGAAATCATCAAGGAGTTATTCACTAGGAAACAACCACTGTTGATGATCAGGAATAATCGTCAAAGAATGCGATCTCTAACACTCGGATCATCAAACAAAGGCTCAATCAATGTCCCACTCATGGAATCTACACTCAAGGGCCCAAAATGAATGGTCTGACCTTTGAGGGTCGTGGCAGGAACTCCCAAGAAGGAGGGAACAACAGTGGGGGAAATGTCAGCTATCAAAGTCACCGGTGCCCCTTTAACTCCAACCCAGTGATGAACCGCTAGTCCATCGGTGTCATCATCACCTCGCAATCCAAAAAATGGTGAGATTGACTCTGGTGGAACCAACGCCCAGACAAAGCCCTCAAATAACCCTAGGGCCAGTGACGGAGAGGAATAAAAAAGAATGCCTGAAAACTCCATGAATGGACAATCTTCCTGTACTATGGATGGAGGGTCTGGTGCAAAGAGTGAATGCTAAACCAGTTTCCCCTGGGCTGAGTAAAGCCAGGAACCTGCATCAAATTTTAAATCAAGATCAAAAACCCTTGTCCCAAAAGTGGGAAAAGAAAAATGGAAATAACTATTACCTCATTCGCATGAAGGTAGATCGAGGTAATAGTTGGAAGCTCCCGACAGGGAATGGAAGAAGAAGGAGAAGGATCCGTAATAGGAACATCCTTCTTGTCCACAACATCCGGCCTCTCAACCCGAATAGGGAAAATAATTGACTCAATCAACCGACGAGGCTGTCGGGCTAGACGAGGCTGAGGAACATCAGAAGCTCTCCTCCTCACACCTGTAGAGGCCATATGAGAGCTACTTGGCTGATCTAGGTTCATAATCTGAACGAAGTGTCCAAATCACCTCCAAAAGGGTGAGGTAAGTTCTAAACTAGTAGCTTATTAAATTTAAATCATTGCTTCATGCATAATCTAAGTCCTAATATATGCATTGTGTTAACATACATCCACAGTAGAGTTAAAATTACATGTTTATTAAATGATCAAACTCGTTAAAAAATTTCGCTTGTCTCCTTTGTAAAATGGACTGTCCACATGCACATAGGCATGACTAGGTGGCCATTTAGTAGCACACCAACTCAAAATTATGAACATCTCATATGCATGAAAAAACATCAAATTTAAATTCACCATGGTAACCAAATTACCATGTGTGCTTCATTTGAAAACCTATGCTCATTTGTCCTTAAATAGGATAAATAAACTAGCAAAAAGGGTACTAAATGACTGTCTCAAAAGTTAGTTTTTTCACATCAATACATTCATCATGGTAAAATATGAAAATTTAATAAGTTGAATAATTTTTATCAAGTCATATGAAAATTAAAATAAAACTCAATTCCTTAATTGTTAAAGAGGGTTGCCTACATCTATAAATAAGAGGAGTCTTATTATGGATGTGGGTTGATGTTGATGTTTTTCACAGCATACATGAATAATTTTTCCAAGAGTTGGGAGAGTACGTATTTTCTATAGAGATAGAAAAACTAGGGTTTTGTCAAACACTCATCTTCTTAAATACTTGTTCTTCCTTGGTGTATCACCCTAGAGGCCAAACATTTGGGTGGCTAACGTTGATCAAAAGAAGGAATCAAACTCGGTGGATTCAAGTTCAACATGAAAAAGAATTGGAGGTGAACTCGTACCTGAGGAAGCTAGTTTCTACAAGGGTATGAATCTGATCTCCATCTCTTTTCTATTGATTGATAATTATGCACAAAGTATGATCATGGTGATGGGTTTGTATGAAAATTTTAAATTCATATTTTATTGTGCTTTCGCACCTTTTATGTAATTTGATTTCATGAACCTAACATTGGGTTGTCATTTATCGAATCACATATGACATTCTCTTCTTTAACTAGAAGCAGTAGATTCTTTGTTGATCATTCATTATCTCCATGTAAAACTTATTACACCCAAGCATATCCTTTGATGTACCTTAATGGTCTTAAGGAATATGTCAAATTATAATTCATCATACACAAGATACTATGATGATCTCAAGTCTAAAGATCACTTGTACTATTATCACTATAAGAATTCTTATTGACGGGTAAGTAAAACTCCATTAGCTATTCCTTAGTGAGCCACGTTCAGTGAACTTATTCTCCAATAAGCACCTACATACTTACTTTAGTTTCTTCACACGAATGATTATGAGATCAATCATCCTCATCTAATGACTAAGCAATGTATGTACCAATCTATCTGGATTCAAAAATCTCCTTTTTAGTAATCCAACGATTAGGAATAATTTTAGTTTGTGACCTATCTAAGAATTTAGATCTCATTAGCATGATCATCATCATGATTCTAAAAGCATTGCTCAAAACTATGGGCTTATCACATATTATAAAACAACATCATGTATATAAATAAAAAGCCTTTAATTAAACAAATCTTTTATTAATATATTAATAAATTAATAAGATTATTACAAAGTATATGATTTATCATCAAACATGATTGGCTTATGTTGTAATGACCCTAAAGTTCATACAATTCATCTCTCAACTTTGATCGTTAACAATACGTCTAACTTTTGAGTTTACATCATTATTCGATGTTAAACTTAATAATATGTGGAATAATTAAAACTTTTTTATCTTCTAACTTTGATTCCCTAAATCATAACCTTTATCAGCTACACATCTCTTAAACAAATTTATTTTATGATTCGCTTCATCAGAGTTAATAAATATAACTTACATCTTAGTTAAATACCTTTCATACATAGGATAAAATTATACTTTATACCTCAACATCTGTTAAACAACATAGTTTATCAAGTACATCTCCCGGAACCTTAATCATGGTTCGAAAACATTAATTTAAGCTAAGACATTTAATCTTAATGCATTACTTCTGATTCATGCCATTCAAGTAGAAAATAACGTTACCTTGAATTGTTAACCTGCAAAAATGGTTATTTGCATGAATGAGCTTGACAGCTCAGTGAAATCTAACAATTTTCATGCATCACGTAGCACATAAATAACAAGCTCATCTTATACCTCATAAACATATGACCAAACATATGATACATGATGTACATCACATATCAAATAAAGATTGAGTTCCATAATTCAATCAGCATTCTTTACTCAACCAACATAGTTATAAATTAACTTTAATAGTTCATACTTACAACATATGTAATACATCATTCTCTTTTCAATACAGATTTAAAACAGTTAATCATCAAGTTCACATAGAAAATAGGAACTGAAAGACTTGCCTTGATCGTGGATTACCAACAATAGACTAACAACTTATAGCTATCTGCACTTCATGTATCCTATAGAACATATAATCATGCACATCAACTATTAGCCATATAGTAATGCTTAACATTTGTTTAAGTAACTCTACTTTACAACATATGGTCACCTTCATTAGGTTTGATACACAATGTTCATTTTATGTGTTTAACGCTTTCTATAACTCATTATTGTCCATTTGGTTTAATTTTGTTAAACCTTATCTTACATCGCATTATGTTCCCTTTAAATTGACACCTAACATTCGGTTAATTCGTCACAGCTGGTCATTACATCATATTAGATGTATAATGTTTGTTACCATTAATTAATTTAACCTTTACCTCATGACTTAAAATATTTCTCTCAATTGTTACTTAACATTTAGTTAAGTTGTTAAAGTTTTCCACCGTGTTATATTATGTAACTTACATTCATTAAAATTAATTGAGTTAATATTACTCTCATGTTTCATAATGCGTTCCTTAATAGTTTATATTAACCTTATTACACATTTTATAATGTTTATTTCATTTGATCCGAAACACTTTTTAAGTTCATTACCACTTACCATGGCTTTTCAACATTTATACGTCACACGTCCGATTCGCCTCCCTTGCGTATGTGTAGTATGCTCATACAACTTGTTTAATACATTATTGATTAATGTTAAACATAATTATATTTTATAATTTTTCAAGTCTTATAACTTGGAACAACATCTTTTATCGTCAGAAACACTTTACTTGCATACGTGCATGCCCGACGCCCTCTGATTGCCTCTAAATACACGTTAGTCCTAAAGATAACCCTTTTTACCCATGTTAACGACCTTAAATTAAACAAATTAACGAATGAAAGTTGTAGGTCTACTTGTTATCTTTCCGAATCATTTTGAATCGCCTCAATCGGAGTTCGTATGAAAATATTATGGCCATTGTACTACAGGAGGTCAAAACAGTCCCGCCTAACTATTATTCCAGTGCAGCTACACCCCAAATAGCCTTGGTGGCAGCCTAGCTGCGCCCAATAGCAGAATGCTACATGATCTTTTCCCAATTTTGTTGTTCTTGCGAATTTTCTAACCCTTTCTTCATTCTAAACTTTAGAACTCAAGCTATACACATCAAAATTAGTCCGTTTTTGATTCTATGGATTCATAATTCACAAAAATACAACATACCAAAATTTCAATCAATTCTTAGAATATTAACAAACCAACATCTTGACCAAAACTTAAAGTTTTTACTCTATTTTTCATGTTTAACATGTTTAGCGTGATCAACCACTACGAACTCGACTCTTAACCAAATCAATCCATTTAACTTTCGTTGCTTTCATTTTTCAATGTATTAACAACACCTACTATCGATTTAAGGTTTTCATCCCTAATTCATCATCAATTTTAGTCTCAAAGTCGATCAAAACATATATTTTTCAACCAAAACTCTAATCTTCATCTTTAAACACATTCTTACGAACTTGATCACTATGCAACTACTTTTAGGTGATATAGAATGGATTACACAAACCCATTAACATCTACAACTAATTCCTTAAGAAATTCAATTCATTAATGAAGAACTCAAGAAACAAAACTTAATGGTTTAGAATTGATTCTTACCTCTTGATTATTCCTAATCTTAGTTAGATGATGAAGAACAATTGCTTAATCTCTTACTTGCTTCTCCTTGACTCTTCAGCCTTCTTCTCAAATTCTCCATAAGCTCTCTCTTTCTCTCTGTGTTTTCAAATAAGTTTCTCTAACAGATGAAACACTTAACGTATTTTTTTATTCATCCTTCAGTTATACAGATAAAGGGTTACCATCAGTTACAAATACCAAGGGCCACAAGGCCATGTTTGGCTAGTTCTCTAAAAATTCCTTTTTACGTATTTTTATAACTTCCTTATTATATAGTTTATTTGTCCATTAAGAAAATATAACAAATTACTAAACTCTAATTTAATTACTTAATTAAATTAGAATATTTCCATCAAATATTAATTTTAAATTCCATAAATATTCTAACTAAAATATTTATTTTAATCGATAAATATTTTAGCTATTTATGAAACTCACAATCTAATTATATTAACATATTACATTTATATGTACTATATATTACATCCTCATTTTATCAAAATAAATATATTTACACTAATTCATTATGTAAATTAAGTGAATTAATCATATTACTTACGTAAATTTAATTCATAATAATTTCCATTGCCAACACTGCATAATAATCAGATTATATTGTTCCATAATATAATTCTAAACTTAATTAGATTAACCAATGTTATATAGTTAATTTCCTTTCCATAACAATTTCATTTGATTACTTTAATAGTTTAATTAGCTATTAAACCTTATCTTCCCAATATATGAATATATATTTATCTTTATATACACATTTAATTCCTTCAAACCAAATCACATCTCATGATAAGAATTTTAATTATTAAATTTTTAATTTATTTAAAAAAGTAATATTTATTCTATAATAAGGATAAACCTCCTTAGCGATTAACAACTTTCCAGATAATATAGATTTTAACATTAATCATAAAAGAACCTTTGTGTAAATAGTTACTGTACAATTAAATCATTCCACCATACAATGTCCCAATTAAATATAAGACATTGAATTACTATCAAGTCTTATTTTATTTAATTATATGTATTTCGATTCCTAAATGCACAACTCCGAAAAAATATAAGGCAAAGAATTCTTGGTTTGTCATTTATCGAATCACATAGGACATATCTCTTCTTTTACTAGAAGTGGTAGATTCTTTATTGATCATTCATTATCTCTATATATAACTTATTACACCCCAAGCATACCCTTTGATATACCCTAAGGGTCTTAAGGAATAAGTCAAAGTATAATTCATTATACACAAGATACTATGATGATCTCAAGTCTAAGGATCACTTGTACTATCACTACATGAATTCCTATTAACAGGCAAGTAAAACTCCATTATGTATTCCTTAGCGAGCCACGTTTAGTGAACTTATTCCCCAGTAAGCACCTACATATTTGCTTTAGTGTCTCCACACAAATGATCATGAGATCAATCATCCTCATCCAATGACCAAGAAACATGTGTACCAATTTTTTCGGATTCACTAATCCCCTTTTTAGTGATCCATCGATTGGGAATATTTTAGTTTTTAAGCTATCTAACAATTTAAATCTCATTAGCATGATCTGATCATGATTCTAAAAGCATTGCTTAAAACTATGGGTTTATCACATATTATTAAAACATCACCGTGTAGATAAATTAAATGCCTTTAGTAAATAAATACTTTTATTAATAAATGAATAAGATTGTTTACAAAGTATATGCTTTAACATCATACATTATTGGCTTATATGCATACTACTTTCAATCCCCCATTTGCACTAAAGCAAATCACTATGGTATCTCATACCCATCTTCTCTAAGTGACGATCAAACTGATGTTATGTTAATGCTTTAGTAAATGAATCTGCAATGTTGTCTTGTGACTCCACACGTTCCAAGGTGACATCTCCTCTTTTAATGATTTCTCTAATCAAAGGAAACTTCCGCAACACATGTTTAGATTTCTGATGAGACCTGGGTTCCTTAGCTTGTGCAATAGCTCTAGTGTTGTCATAGTATATGGGGACTGCTCCTCTAATACTAGGAACCACGCCAAGTTTTGTTATGAACTTCTTCATCCAAACAGCTTTCTTTTCAACTTCACTTGCAACTATGTACCCTGCCTCTTTCACTAAATCAATAATTGTTACTGTTTAGAACTCTTCCAACTCACTGTGCCACCGTTCAAGGTAAACACATACCCCGAAATAGATTTACTGTCATCTTGGTCCGTTTGAAAGCTAGAGTCTGTATAGCCCTCTAGTTTCGATTCAGACCCACCGTAGACAAGAAATATATCCTTAGTTCTTCTCAAGTACTTTAGGATGTTTTTCACTGCTTTCTAATGCTCTTCTCCTGAATTCGACTGATATTTACTTGTTATACTTAGTGCATAAGTGACATCCGGTCTAGTACATATCATACCGTATATGATAGGTCCTATTACTGAAGTATAAGGGATTTTACTCATACAATCTCTCTCCTCAGGTGTCTTTGGGGCATTTTTCTTGGAGAGTTAAATTCCATGCATGGCTAATCAGCATGAGACCACTCTTGAAATTTTCCATGCTAAACTTCTTTAGCATCGAGTCAATGTACGTTCCTTGGGATAAGCTAAGCATCCTTTTAGATCTATCTCTATAGATCTTTATCCCCAAAATATAGGATGTTTCTCCCAAGTCCTTCATGGAGAAGTGTTTAGATAACCAGATTTTAATTGATTGTAACATAGGAATGTCACTCCCTATCAGTAATATATCTTCAACATATAATACAAGGAATGAAACACTGCTTCCCACTAACCTTCTTATACACACATGGTTCATCCTCATTTTTGATAAAATCGAACTCTTTAATTGTCTCATCAAAACAGATGTTCCATCTACAAGAAGCTTGCTTCAATCCATAAATGTATCGTTGAAGCTTACAAACTTGATTTTTTCCAACCGTTGAAACAAACTTTCTGGCTGTGTCATATACACATCCTCCTCAAGTTTCCCATTGAGGAAGGCTATTTTCACGTCCATCTTCCAGATTTCGTAGTTGTGGTAAGCCATAATTGCAAGTAAAATCTGAATGGACTTGAGCATTTCTACTGTTGAGAAGGTTTCATCGTAGTCAACTCCTTTTCATTGTTTGAAACCTTTTATCGCCCGCTCCAATTTTTCTTTTAAAGACCCATTTGCACCCAATAGGCTTAATGCCTTCAGGGGCAGAAACCAAAGTCCATACTTTATTTTCATACATGGAGTTCATCTCGAATTTCATGGCATCTAGCCACTTTTCTAAGTCTTTACTACTCATAGCATATTCGTAATTCAACGGATCATCATCACTCATGACGTGTACCTCATCGTCATCCTCTTTGACGAATCCATACCTCTCAGGTATATTCGGTACTCTTCTAGATTTACGAATAAGGTTTGATACGGTAGGTTCTTGTACTTGGTCAGGTACCTGACTTTGATCCGTAGTAATTTGTGATTCTTGAATTTCTTTAAGATATATCTTACTCCCACTGACTCCTTCAAGGATAAACTCCTTTTCCAATAAGGCAACATGTTTTGCAACAAACACCTTTTGATCAGTTGGTTGATAAAAATAATACCCTACAGACTCTTTATGGTATCCCAAAAATCTATACTTTTCGAATTTAGTCTGTAGCTTATCATTTTCAAAATTTTTGACATAAGTTGGACAACTGTGACACCGCCAAATAAAGGTACTAGAATTTCCCACAGATTTGGTGTTCACTTACCAAAATAAATAGCATCTAACTACCCATAATAACTATAACAATAAAACTGAAATAAAAATCATCCCAATAAAGGGTTACAATAGCTTAAACAAATCAATCCCATGTTATCACTAAGAATGTTTAAAAGTGAAAAAATAGAAAAAAAAAAGGAATTTAAAGGCTTTGTTAGAAACATGTTATTTATATGGTTAGAAACATTAGTTGAGAAATGAGCATTTGTATTGCTCACTCTACATAAAAGGTAGGTCCATATAGTTTAATGACTGTTAAAGGTTCAAGTAGAAATACTTATAACCTGTGATATAGTTCATGGTCTTGTGATCCACAGATAAATTCTAAATTCTGATTTTAGTTCTTGATTATCAATGACAGAGAATTTTATTCAGTTCAATTGAGCTTATTCATTGACATTTATTATATTGTTATTATTCTTTAACAAGTGAACATTTGTTTTGCTCACTCATGCATATATATAACCATTGTAGCTAAAGTTGAGAAAGTTGAAGAGCCAACCACTAGTAAAGGAAAAGGCAAGATGAACAAGTGTTGAAGACTTGTTAAATTGTTATTCAAATGTTTTATGTAATTAAACTTAATTTAAATATGTGATGTAATCAATTTTTCCGCATTTCATGATTGTTTTAAGGTTATACAACCTAGGATTTATTTGATTAAGTTATGTAACCCTTTAATGGGAAGGTTTTTCCAGGATCCAGAATTTTAAACGATTATACTTTTCGAATAATTTTTTTTATTATCAGTATTGTTATCATTATTATTTTGAGCATGTGTGATATGAATGTATCAAGATAGTCAAATTACTTATTGACTAAGAAATATGAATGAAGTTACGATGATAAGTTGACCAAACCCCTAACTCAAATTACAGATAAGGCTTTGATTATTAATAAATTTATTATTATAATTTTATTTATGATTATGTGTTTGTGCAGTATGTGATTGTGACGAACGAGACTTGTGTAATTATTTTTTAAATATTTATTGAATTAAATAAATATTTTGTTGATTTATTTATTGAATTAAATAAATATTTGATAGAATTATTGTAGATTAATTTAATTAAATGTGTTACATTGATTAAATTAAAGAGGAATAATTTTATAGTTCAAAGTGTGAATTTAATTGAGATAATTAAATTAAAAGAGTTGTTAAATAATTTTAATGTTATTTTAATTAATCTAAATAATTAATTAGATATTTAACAATTCATCATAAATAATAAATGAGAATTTTAATTATGTGATGATTTGATTTAATAAGTAATTTTACCTTTTATGTAATTGATTTTAAATAATATTATTTGATTAATTAAAATGTGACAAATAAAATATATAATAAATAAGTTAATTAAAATAAATAAGAAAGGGAATTTAATGAACAACCAAACATGACCTTAAAGATATGAGAGCAGTTAAGGCCATACTGCGCTTAACCACTACCCATGTATGCACCGGTTTTTAAAATACGTCAGTTCATTCATTCTTTTAGTCTGGGAAAAACTCAGCGAGAAAAAGAGAGAGATTTGAGAGAATAGTGAGATTGAAGAAGAAGGAGTTGGAGAATAGAAGAATTTTCCTATCATCATTATGTATCTAAGCAGAGAAATCAAGGGTAATCCCTTGATCTCAACTTTTTATTTACGTTCTTAAAAGTTTTTCATGAAAAACAATTTTAACTCTCTATAATTGAATTTTTATGGTTAATTGTTGAATATATGATATTGTATATGTTTATAACATGTTATATATATGATTTATATGTGTTTTAGAGTAATCAAATCCATGTGATTGTGTTTAATTGGAGTTTTGTGGTTTAAAAAGAAGTATGTATGAATGTGGCTAAAAAGTATGAAAATTTTATGTTTAAATTGCATATTAATCGGTAAATTGATGGATGATTATGTTTATAAATGTAAGAACGAAAAGAACGAAACTTGTATGGACTACTTTGGTTGAAAAACGAGTTCATAATAGTCGATTTCGTTAAGAATGTCAAAAATGGAGCTTTTCACAAAAACATCAAAATTATGGATTTAAATCTTGTTATTTATATAACTTACGTTGTTAAAAGCATGCTAAGAATGTTATATATAGAATGTTTCTATTAAATTTATAGTTCATGGGTAATATTGAATTCGTTGTTTGACTGAAGTTTTGGCCTAATTTGGCCCTATTCTGTGTTCTTCTTGAAGCTATAAATGAAATTGCATTAAAAAGATGCAAAGACCGCTTAGCAAGCTTGTGCGTCGCTAAGACCGTAGCACCACAACGTCGCAGCACCTGTTCCTAGTATAATTGGTACTTTCTGTTGAGACAGAGTCAGATGGCAGCGGTTGTAGAAGCTTAGTTGAGGTATAAAAAGCACTGGTCAGCGCAGCAATGCCAATTTCCGATTCATTCGAAGTATGCATTACTTCCTCGTAATCGCTTGAGAAAATTTTATTTAATTGTTCAAGTCCAAAAAATGTGATTTAAACCCAATCTAATGAACATGAAAATGTATTAAACATATAATGTGATGTTAAAACAAATTCTTAACATGTCAATGGTGTTCTTGTGGGTTTAGTTGATATGTCGAACGTGTAGTTAACTCGTCATTCGTAAAGTCTAATAATGAGTGAAAACTAATGTTGTGATGTGATTAATATAATCATAATCAGAGTTTAGAAAAAAAAGGATGTACTTATGATGTCGATTACGTTATAAATAACTGGTATTGTGAATGTAAATGGTATGTAGGATTAAATTGAGGAACGTGAATAGTAAACGTGTAATCTATGCACAATGCATGTTTCTGGACCCTACTTTTATGTTGAACAAGTGTCTTACCCTATTTAGATTATGATTACGCAAGTTTTCAAACTCTAATCTTACATTGAGCAAATTCTTATTCTATATTATATTATGATTGAGCAAGTTTTCTATTTCTAAACTTTCATTGAGTCAGCTCTTAAACATTATTATTGTTCAGCAAACTTCATATTCTGATTTCGAATTGTTCAGAGCTTAATCATTCAAGTTCATAATTCCAAATGAAATGTTCTAACTCCTTTGAAGTATTACTCTTGTTATACAATGTTCATTCAATTATATAGAGTTGAGATTCAATCTTTGATTTGATTATTGTTTTCCATATTACACTGAAACCTTGAATAGATAGTGAATCCCTATTGATTCAACTAATCCTTAGTTGATGATTATTGAACTCAAAATTACCCTTGAGATCAATCCAAACCAAACTTTCTTTTGTGCGGACTCTATTGTCAAAGCTGAGATGAACAACCCCACTACAGGGGATTATATTACGCGATAGTGTTAAGATGTTGTGCACATACATGGCACTAAGGGCTGATCCGCCTAGGTCTGAGAAGTAAGATCCATATAGTCTTATGACTGCTAAATTCTGAAGTACAAATACTTGAAAACCTAGGACATGGTCCAGTGACCCTCAGATGTACTTTTGATTCATGTTTTTATCTTGATTTAAAAGCCGAGCTTTCTTTTGGTTCAGTATCCATTCTTTATTCACATATTATTATTATTAATCTATTATTAAACTTTTGGGCAATTGTTGCTCACCCTTGCATAATAACATTGCAACTAAGGTTGAAAGAGTTGACGAATAATCTACTAGTAAGGGAAAATGCAAAGCAAACAAGTGATGAAGACTTGTTTATTATTATTTGAGAATGATATTGTTAATACTTATGATGTTATGTTTAAGACTTATTTGTTTACGAGTAACTTATGATGTTATGTTTAAGACTTGTTCTAATTGATTTATTCACAATCGGTTTAATATGGAGAACCTAAAGGGTCACACTATAAAAGGAAGAATAAGTATTTAAGAAGTTAATGACATAATCATAATAATAAGTTAAGTATATTTAATTTAATCTATGGTGATAGAATAAATTAAATATATTATTATTTATTATTTAATATTTTGGAAATATTAAATATAAATTAATAAGAGGAGTCTTATTATTATTATTACTATTATTATTATTTAAATCCTAAAGGAGTTTGAGAATTAATTAATAAAAGTACTCTCATATATTCCTAATAAGATTAGAAGGTTAAATTAATTAAAGGAGTTTAATTAATTATAATAAAACTCAATTCCTTAATTGTTAAGGAGGATTACGTACATCTATAAATAAGAGGAGTCTTATTATGGGTGAGGGTGGTGGTGAATTTTTCACAACAGACGTGATTCTAATTATTGGAGAGTACACCTTTTTCTATGAGAGATAGAAAAATTAGGGTTTTGCCAAATACTCATCTTCTTAAATCTTTCTTCTTCCTTGGTGGATCACCTCTAGAGGCAAAACACTTGGGTGGCTAATGTTGATCAAATGAAGGAACCAAACCCGGTGGATTCAAGTTGAATGCGAAAAGATTTTGAGGCGAACTTGTACTTGAAGAAGCTCAAATCTTCAAAGGTATGATTCTTGTTCTTTATCTTTTCATTTAATTAATAATTGTGCATAAAGGATGATCCGGGAATATGGTTTGTAAAATTTTAAAACTCTGATTTTTCATGCTTCCGCTTACTTTGTTCAATTTGATTGCGTTCATAAATCTTACAAACTTAACAGTGGCATCAGAGCCAAACCTTTATGGGAATTATTAGTTGTTCAAATTTGATAAATATGTTGATATGTGCTTAGAACAAATTTTTTGGGCATAATTTTGTTGTATGAAATTAAAACAAAATTATTTCGCAAAATCACTATACCATTTTTTAAAAAACCAAGGGGATTCGCGAATCATGGATTTTTCATAAACATCTGATCCTATACATGCAGATATGATATAGTTATAATAGTTATATTATATATTATATCTATTTATAGTTATAATATGCATATCTATGATTACTTATGTTAATATCATATATATAATATTCTTAATAATTTTATAATTAAAATAAAAGTTTATTTTAATTTTAAAATTAGATTTCATGTTAACTAATTAGAGTTGGAATTGGATTCCTTATAACTAATTGGATTTGAAATTGGATTCTATGTTTCCTTAAATAAAAGAGTTTATTTAGATATGAAATAAGATTTTATATTATTCAAAATAAAGGAGTTTATTTGTGAATAAGAAAGAGAATCAGTATTTCCTTAAATAAAGGAGTTTATTTAGATATGGAATAAGATTTTATATTATTCAAAATAAAGGAGTTTATTTGTGAATATGAAACGAGAATCCGTGTTTCTTTAAATAAAAGAGTTTATTTAGATATGTAATCGATTTCATATTATCCAAAATAAAAGAGTTTATTTTGACTTGGAATTGGATTTCATAATTAATTAAAATAAATGAGTTTATTTTGATTAAAAAATTTGATTAAAATAAAATAGTTTGTTTTATTCAAAAATGATTAAATTAAAATAAAAGAGGTTTATTTTGATTTAAATTTGGATTAAAATAAAAGAGTTTATTTTGATTCAAAATTAGATTTTATGCTAACTAAATATGCCAATTAAATGATATCAATGAATTAGTACCATAAACTATAGGCCATATTCCACTTCGGTGATCCACCTTCAATTTTGTCAATTAGATGATTGAATTATTAATTTTTTTCAATTCTATTCAATTGAGCTTGCCACGTCAGCAATTGTTGACGTGGCTATTTAGATGGGCCATTAGTCAACTGATATGGCTAAAAAAAATACTTTTTAAATATAGATTAAACAATTCTGATAAAATAAAGGGTAAAATGGTCACAACAAAATTAATTCAGACAAATCAAACAAATTAAAATCTTCAGATCAATAAAAACAATGGATCAAAACCAAGTCCCAAAATCGATAGCCCAAACTCGATCGAAAAAAACCCTAGCTCAAGAATCAACGTTTCCGGCATGAACACCATCCACCATGAACAAAACCATCGCCTCCCAAAACCAACACAGAAAAATTAATGGTACCAAAATTCTCAGCAAAATTCTTTTTCACTCCTCCCAACAATATAATCATCAAAACCCAAATATTTCTTAAATCGTCACATCGCGCCATGGAGTCGGTTTACCCAAACATTTTTTCTATTTTGTTGCATAATTGCACTTTTGATTCATTTGTGTGTGCAATGAAAGGCGTTGAGTCGGTGAAAGGAGTCGACGGTGACATGAACAAGCTCCCCCATCCTTTCCAGTTCCCCCACCATTACCACCCTTTCTGTCGCCCACTCTCTGTCGCCACCCTTACGTCGCCCACTCTCCACCCATCCTTTCCGGTTCCCCACCACTCTCGCCGCCACCACCATCACCACCTGCACCTCAACCACCAACACCCTCCATTTCAGCCTGATAGAACCATCTCCGACTCCTCCTCTTCGCCGATTGATAACACTTGGGCCGCCGTGACCCTCCGAATGTAGTAGCGGGCCTATCTAAGACCGGGATAAATATAGTCCTATGGTGGTGGTACGCCAACACCGACGGGTCGAGAGAGTGGTGGTCGTCGGTTTGGTGGTGGGTGCGAGATGGGCTTTGGTCGCGCATGACCATTTTCTTCTTTGTGATCTCTGTGATCTGGAGATCTAAGTCGCGGCTATTGTTGGGGGTGGGTTGATTTTGTCAGATCTGGAGATCTAAGTAGAGAGAAAATATATGGATTTTGATTTGCAAGTAGAGAGAAAATATAAGGATTTGTTTTATTTTAATTAATTATGTTAATTTGTATTTTGACCATTTTGCCCTCTATTAAATCTGACTTATTTATTTTATGATTAATTTTTTTTTTGCCACGTCAACTTCTTAAGGCCCCACTCAATTAGCCACGTCAGCAACTGCTGACGTGGCAAGCTCAATTGAATAGAATTGAAAAAAAATTAATAGTTCAATCATCTAATTGACAAAATTGAAAGGTGGATCACCGAAGTGGAATATGGCCTATAGTTTAGGGTACTAATTCATATTTAAGCCTATATATATTGAATATTTATTATTCATGAGATGAATGTTATTTATTGATGCATATGGTGATGTGTATGATAATAAATGGGATTAATTACGGACTATTGACCAATGTGATTAGATTTTATTTTAGTTGGATGAGTAAATGTATGAGTTTTATTAAATGGGGTTTGCGTACCTCGTCTTCTCTAATTTTTTTCTTAATGTAAATTCTAACTCCCTCCTATGTACTTTCCCTTGACTGCTGATCAAAGTTTCTAATTATTTTAAATAGTTTTGTAATAGGAATAGTTAGAATTAATTTTGAAGAATTGGAGATCAAGGAGTAAGGAGCGCTTGAAGACCCGTTTGTAATGGAGTCTGGGATTTAAATGTAATAGTTATATTTAAATTTAATTCCTGCACCCTAGGTTTGACATTTTGGTTCACTTGGTGGCTCTAGTAAACAAAACTAGAATAAAGTCCATAATCAATCTGGGTAGAATATAGTATTCTATATGTGAATGCTTATACTATATATATATATATATATATATATATATATATATATATATATATGTGTGTGTGTGTGTGTGTGTGTGTGTGTGTGTGTGTGTGCGTGTGCATGTGTGCTAAACAAGATGAGAAAATTAATAACAAACCCCTCAAAGATTTTATATTAAGTCCTAAGCGTTCAAAGATATTTGGAATATTGAACGTCGCCTTCTTGCATGATAAAAAATAATAGAGTATCAATTAATTATTATAAGTTTGTTGTGTCACCACAAGGCTTATCTTAATTTTTTGAGATGATAATTTTATCACATTTGATGCTTATAAGGAAAATTGAACAATGTTTTTTTATTGTGTCAGCATAAGAACAATATTTTTCATTTTTTAATATATAGAAGTGCTAGGTTGGACTTAACTTAGATAATTTTGATTCAAAAGTGCCACCACTTGATCAAAATAATCTAAGAGGCAAAATAAAAGGAGTTACATGATTTAATTGATAAGAGTTGTCTACCTATTTATTTATATATCGTTTGTTGTGTCACCACAAGACTATATACATTTAAAATGAGATCCTTATTCTCACTAGCAAATATTTAATTATATTTTTCCGAACTATATAAGTGAGGGTAATCTAATTTGATGAAAAATAGTGGGAGATACCAATTTAAAACAAGACCTAAATTATTTTTGTAATTAAAAAAAGAATGTATGCTAAAATAAATATTGTTAATTACAAATTCATCTGCAGAATTTTACAATGTCTAAATTACTATCACTGTGAAGCATATTAGGTGTTATTTAATCGGACCAAATTAAATGGATTGATTAAGGAATTTGAGAATAGTTCTCATGGATGAAAAGATATCTTATGTCCTTAATACGTTTATCCCTACAATGGTTATAGACAATGCCTCTAAGGAAGAGATTGCTACTTTTATAAAGTGACAAGATGATGCACAGTTAGCTCAATGCATCATTCTCGCATCCATGAGTAACGTGCTTCAGCGTCAGCATGAAACTATGGACACTCCTACTATATTCCTTCACATCAAGTAGTTGATGGTGAGTAAAGTAGGACTGATAGATATTAGATATCTAAGGAGCTCTTCCGATCTAGAATGACCGATGGCACTACAATATAGACAAAAGTCCATTATCAATTTGATTGAATAATTAGGACAACGGGTTTTTTCATTGATGGGGAGTTATGCCAAGATTTGATCTTGCACTCACTCCCAGACTTCTTTCACAATTGTTGTGAATTTTTCATATAAACAAGCTAGATATCAGCTTCGCTGATTTGCTTAACATGTGGAAAAAATGTTGAGAGTTACTTTCCAACGAAGAAAGACCAAGTCTTACTGGTAGGGGCCAAAGGATCTTCTGAAAAGAAAAACGATTCAAAGAAGGTAAATAGAAAGACAAAAACAAAGGATAATAAGAACAAAACTTATATGGATAGCAAAGGAGTTTGCTTCCACTGCAATAAGCCAGGACACTGGAAAAAAAGCTGCGAGAAGTATCTTGTAGAGGCTAATCAGAAGAAGCTTAGTGAAGCTTCGGTTACAAATATAGTTTTTTGTTCATGATTAAAATAATTTTTTTAGGTTAAGGTTCTACTTGGGTATTGGATACCGACTTTGGTTATCATAAATATTGATTTATGAAGGTACCAAACAGAAGTAGAAAGCTAAACAAAGATAAATATTCCTATGTGTGGAAAATAAAGTAAAGGTTGTTGCATTAGCCATAGGAACTTATTGTCTATTAAGTCAATAAGTTGTTATTATATTCTAGTTCTCATTAGAAATAGTATTTCCACTTTGTTGTTGGACAATGAAATTTTGTGACGCCCCCAAAATAGGTATACATCACCGATCTTGAGTCGCCAAATACATGGTACAGAATTCAAATACAAACTTAATTATATAATACGACCAAAAGCGTAGCTAGGAGTTTTTACACGAATATTGTCATCTAGACAATATCCAAACTCAAATTCAATCTCATTACAATTACTATTACACTATTTCATAGAATAGTGAGGACTACTAATGCAAACATCTGGACCGTCACTCCGTTCCCCAATTAGTCCCAGCTATATTCTCATTTCCTGAAGAGAACAATGAAAGAAAAGGGTGAGCTCAACTAGCCCAGTAAGAAATATTATGACTAAGATAATGCAGAATAATTTATCGTTAGCCTTCAACAGCGTTAAACTGATAAAATACAATAAACATCAAGTTTAACTGCAGCGAAACAAGCAATTCTTTAGAAGAGTCAAGTAGAGCATGATATCTACTATCTTCTATTATTTAAAAAGTTTATCATCAATTTTATCGCTGAACTCAACATAATAAATAATCCACATCATCGAATCATCCCTACACTATGGCCAAGAATATTCATTAGTATCACGACCTTGAATTATCCATGCACTACAGGCCAATGATATTCGTGTTTTCATCAATGGTCATGATCATGCCAACAACTGTCCATCAATGCACTACAGGACAATGAGCACTTTTACCACATCATTTGTAACATTACGATCATAATTACACCGAATAATCCCTGGTCATAATCATACCAATCAACAGTCCATCTATGCACGTAAGCTAAAGATGACTTTCATCACAATATAAGCAATAGGATGATGACAATGATATAAGAATTCAATTAAATGAGAGCAAAGGATAAATTTTTAAAGACTTATAATTTAATTTATCCAGAATTCAATAATGTCCAAATTGTCAATATGATACTACTTTTTGGAGTAAAATTCAAGAATAATATTGTACCAAAAATGATTTGGATCGAAAAGAAATCAAATTTTATCATAAATAGTACCCCAAATGAATAGTAACTGAGTGAATAGTACCCCCATGAATAGTACTTTGGGAATAGTACCCCATGAATAGTACTCCGGCATGAAAAAGTTAAAACTTATCAAGAATGTTCAGAATAATATTTTCATGAAAAGATACTAGATGAAACGCAAATTTCAAGGATATTCTACTAATTTCATGGAGTATAGAAGCCAAAACTTAACAAAATGAGTGTAGAATTAGGAATCTGAAACAAAATAATATTACTCGCATACTATAGAGTATGGAAGAAAATATTATTTCTTACGAATATTAAACAAATATAATATCCCTTACAACTGTTGAACGAAAATAGTAATCCTACGAATATTAAACGAAGATAATATTCCTTATGAATATTAAACGAATATAATATTCCTTACGAATATTAAACGAAGATAATATTTCTTGCGAATATTAAATGTAATAAAATTTCTTACGAATATGAAAAATAATATCGTAAGTGAATATGAAATAAATAATACCCCTTACCTTAAAAAGGAGAGTATTCCAACTTGTATAGCGGAGATATTCTTGAAGAAAACTTTCACTGTTTTCTACACTCAAAGCTTCCTAAAATTCGAAAAAAATACACTCAATATTATAGAAGAAGAATTCTCTGATTCTTGTGTGATTTTCAATTCTAAACTAAGCATCCTATTTATAGGAGAATGGAAGGGATACTATTTAGAAATAATCACGGACGCACGTGTAGAATTTTCACAAGGTTGCAAACTTTCGGTAAAAACTTTCGATTTTCTTACTATGCAAACACTATGTATAATAAAATATAATATATTCTATTTTTTATAAAAAAACAAAACTTCTAAAATAATAATAATAATACACCCTTCATTCCGTGTAAACCCATTTCCCCCACTTTGCGTGATTCCTCCATAAAAATTTTAATATATATATATATATATGTATATAACAAAACTAAGATAACTTCTACCGACAATTTTGAAAAATGAGTAAGTGGAGGTCCAAATAATACGCCAAATTTACTATAACTACCTCATAAAAATCCTCTCAATATTTTTAACAACATTTATCATCATTATTATAACTCGCAATATTTAACAACCAGATCATTCCCAGGAAATAAGGGGTTTCTGATAAGGATTTCTCCCTATTGGCGCATAATTAGGTGACCAAACCCCTTTCCTTGACAGAACTTTCTAGACATCGTCAATAATGCAAATAATAATATAAATAATTTTGTCGTCTCAATTATTGATTTAATAATCTATATAATATTGACAATAATTGTATCAAATAACGTGAGATACTATGCAAAAATTACTATAGCAATAATTGAGTATAACTGAGTGACTTCTCACGTAAGCATCAATAATCAATAACGTGTTCTACTATGCAACCACGTGTATTACTGTACTTTTATCACTGGATATTTCAACAGTTTAATGGTAAAACTTTCGTAGTTATTTTTATAAAAAAGATATTTCTGTCGTTTTCTCATTCCGATAGTAATTCTGTTACGGGGTCCACCAATAATTGTGTCATCGTACTTATATTTCCTGTTAAAACAAATATTCCCCGACCAATCGAATATTTATGACAACTTGCATACTTTGCAAAATTTATAAATACTACCCACAACTATAACATTATATCAAATCCACACAATAATATACTTTGAGAAAAATTAATCTTTATTCATAAAAGTTGGGGTCTTACAACCTCCCCTTCTTATGAAATTTCTCCCTTGAAATTAGGGTACGTACCTGGTATGTCGAAGAGGTGAGGATACCTTGATTTTATTTCAAATTCTAACTCCTAGGTCATTTCCTCAACATCGTGGTTTCTCCACAAAACTCTTACTTGAGGTATAACCTTGGAGCGTAGAATATGTTCTTTCTTATCCAAGATTTTAACATGTACCTCTTCGTACGGTAAATATTCCGCTATCTCTTCTGGTTCTAACTTAATAATATGGTTCGGGTTTTCCACATATTTACGTAACATGGATATATGAAAAATGTTATGAACATGAGACATACCCTAGGTTTGACCTTTTGGTTCACTTGGTGGCTCTAATGAACCAAACTAGAATAAAATCCATAATCAATCCGGGTAGAATATAATATTCTATATATGCATGCTTATAATATATATATATATATGTGTGTGTGTGTGTGTGTGTGTGTGTGTGCATACGCGCTAAATAAGATGAGACAAATTAATAACAAACCCCTCAAATATTTTATATTAAGTTGTAACATTCAAAGATATTTGGAATATCGAACGTCGCCTTCTAGCATGATAGAAACAATAGAGTATTGAATATTTAATATGAGTTTGTTGTGCACACACAAGGAAAGTATTAAATATTTAAGATGTTTTTATTACATATGATGTTAAGGAATTGAACATTACTGCTTTGTTGTGCACACACAAGGGCTGTAGTTTTTTCTTTACATGTATAGAAATGATGGGTCTGACTTAACTTATATCATTTTAGTTCGGATGTGCACACACTTGACCATTATGATCTAAGAGACAAAATACAAGGAGTTGCATAGTTGATGTAATTAACATTAGCTGTCTACCTATTTATTTATATATAGTTTGTTGTGCACACACAAGGCTATATACATTTGAAATGGGATCCTTATTCTCACTAGTATATCTTTAATTAGATATGGTCGAACGATATAGATTGAGGGTAATATAGTTTGAAGAAAATAGTGGGAGATACCAATTTAAAACAGGACATAATTTATTTTGGTAATTAATAAAAGAATGTATGCTAAAATGTTGTTAAGTACAAATTCATTTACATACTTTTACAATGTTTGCGAAGAATTTTAGATGTTATTTAACCAGACCGAATTAAATGGATTTGTTAAGGAAATTAAGAATAGTTCTCACAGCTGGAAAGCTATATTATGTCCTTAATATGCATATCCCTGTAGTGGTTGCAGACAATGCCTCTGAGGAAGAGATTGCTACTTTTAGAAAGTGGCAAGATGGTGCACAGTTGGCTCAATGCATCATGCTCACATCCATGAGTAATGAGCTTCAGCGTCAGCATGAAACTATGGATGTTCTTACTATATTCATGCACATCAAGTAGTTAATGGTGAGGAAAGTAGGACTGATAGTTATCAGATATCTAAGGAGCTCTTCCAATCAAGTATGACTGATGTCACTACAATACAGACAAAATTCCATTATCAATTTGATTGAATAATTAGGACAACGAGTTTTGTATTGGATGAAGAGTTGTGCCAAGATTTGAGTTTGCACTCACTCTCGGAATCCTTTCATAATTTACAATCTAGCTCGGAGGGATTTGTCATCTACAGTGATGCTTCAGGCAAAGGGTTAGGATGTGTTGTCATGCAACATGGGAAAGTCAAAGCCTATGCCTAACGACAACTCAAAGAATATGAGAGGAATTTTCCTACTCATGATCAAGAGTTGGCAGCAGTCGTTTTTGAGCTTAAGATTTGGAGGCATTACCTATATGGAGAAAAGGTGGAGATCTATACGGATCATAAAACCCTCAAATATTTCTTCACTCAAAAGGAACTCAATATGCAGCAACGTCGATGGCTTGAGTTGTTAAAATATTATGATCATACCATCCAATAACATCCTGGAAAAGCGAACGTAGTAGCTGACGCATTGAGTAGAAGATCATATGCGGGCACGAGTGCAATATTGTCAACGCAAAGGCCGATTGTGTATGACTTGGAAAGGATGGAAATAGAGTTAAAGACTCCAGGGACCCATGTGATGATGGCGAATATACGAGTGGAACCGACTTTAATCGATAAAGTTAAAGCTGCTCAAACTATAAACCTGGAGCTGATGCGTATGAGGAAGAAAGTTCAAAAAGGTTCTATTCCAGAAGCAAGAATCGATGAAGAAGGAATACTTCGTGTCAACTCCAGACTTTGTGTTCCTAACGATTCTAACTTGAAGTATAAAATCATGATGGAGGCGCACAACACACCGCTTGCAATCCATCTTGGGTGTACCAAAATGAATCGTGATCTTCGACATACATTTTGGTGGAACAATATGAAGAGAGAGATAGCGAGGTTTATCTCAAAGTGTCTAACTTGTCAACGAGTCAAGGCAGAGCATCAAGTTCCAAAAGGTCCATTGCAACACTTGAAATTCCAGAATGGAAGTGGGAGCACATTACCATGGATTTCGTTACAGGTCTTCCCAAGGTTTCTTAAGGCATAGATGCAATTTGGGTCATTGTTGATAGATCGACCAAGTCTGCTCATTTTTTACTGATACGAGAAACTTATATGCTTGAACGTCTTGCTAGTATGTACATAAATGATATTGTAAGATTTCATGGTATGCCAGTATCCATAGTTTATGATCGAGACCCAAGATTCACTTCACGATTTTGGGTTAGTTTGCAAAAAGCTATAAGCACGAATTTACGATTTAGTTCGGCATATCATCCTCAAATGGATGGGCAGTCGGAAATGACTATTCAAACTCTTGAAGATTTATTAAGACTCTGTGTCCATGACTTCAAGGGAAGTTCGGACAAGTTCTTACCATTGGTGGAGTTTTCCTACAACAATAGTTATAAAGAAGGTATTGGCATTGCTCCATTTGAGGCGTTGTATGGAATAAAGTGTCGTTCTCTAGTATGCTGGGATGAGGTGGGTGAAGCAACGTTGTTGGGACCGGATTTGGTACGTATGACTATAGAAAAGATTCAAACGATCCGACAACATATAAAAATCTCACAAGATCAACAAAAGAGTTATGCTGATCTTCATAGAAAGGACGTGGAATTCGATATTGGAGATCATGTGTTGTTACGTGTTGCTCCATGGAAAGGAGTTACAGGAATTGGAAAGAGAGGAAAGCCTAATCCTCGATTCATTGTCCCATTTTTAATCCTCAAACGAGTAGGAACTGTGGCCTATAGACTCGTTTTACCACTAAGTATGTCTCGTGTTCATAATATTTTTCACATATCTATGTTACGTAAATATGTGAAAGACCCGAAGCACATTATTGAGTTAGAACAGGAAGAAATAGCAGAAGATTTAACGTATGAAGAGGTTCCTGTTAAAATCTTGGATAAGAAGGATCATATTCTACGCTCCAAGGTTATACCTCAAGTCAAAGTTTTGTGGAGAAAACACGATGTGGAGGAAATGACCTGGGAGTTAGAATATGAGATGAAGTCAAAATATCCTCACCTCTTCGATATACCAGGTACGTACCCTAATTTCGAGGACAAAATTTCATAAGAAGGGGAGGTTGTAAGACCCCAACTTTTATGAATAAAGAATATTTTCTCGAAATATATTTTGAATATTATTGTGTGGATTTGATATAATGTTATAGTTGTAGGTAATATTTATAAATTTTGCAAGGTAAGCAAGTGGTTATATAATATTCGATTGGTTGGGGAATATTCGTTTTAACAGAGAATATTCGTACGACGGCACAATCATTGGTGGACCCCACAATGGAAGTATTGTCGTAGTTAGAAAATAACAGAATTATCTTTTTATAAAAATAACGGCAAAAGTTTTATCGTTAAAATTGTTGAACTACCCGGTAGTAAAAGTACAATAATACGCATGGTTGCATAGTAGCACACGGTATTAGTTATTGATGCTTACGTGAGAAGACACTCAATTATTGCTACAGTAATTGCTGCATCATATCTCTCATATTATTGATTCAATTATTATCACAGTATCATCTGCATTTTATGTTATTATATCAATAATTGAGACGACAAAGTTATTCATATTATTAAATTGCAATATTCACAATGTCTAGAAGTTCTGTTAAGGAAAGGTTTGGTCATCTAATTGCGTGCCAATAAGGAGAGATCCTTATCGGAAAGCCCTCTCTTTCTTGGGAACGACCTAGTTGTTAAATATTGTGAGTTATAATATTAATGATGAATAAGTTTGTGTTGATTAAAGATGAAATGAATAAGTTTACATGTGTGTACTATTGATTCACATTCTTGTTACTATTAGGGGAGTTGGTGCAAGATTGATAATACTTGCATGACTAAGTTTAAAATGGAGGTATAGATGGAGGTACTATACTGTAATTCGTATTTTTACATGTCTAGAACTATTGATTCGCATGATTTACTATTGATTTACATGATTTACTATTAGGGGAGGTGGTGCAAGTTTGATAATACTTGCAGGACTAAATTAAAAATAAAGGAAAAGAGGAAGGTATTATATTATAATATTCTCAGCCCCAAAATGTGCAATTATCGAAACTATATTTTCCTATAAATAGAAGCTCATTTCTTCATTATTCTTCACCAATTCACTCAAGCTATAAAGCAATTATTATAGAGAGAAATTATAGAGAGAAAGAAGAAGAGAAGTCTGCTACCTCTCTACTCCAGTATCTAGTTTCTTTCTAAAGTAAGGGGTATTATTTCTTTCTTATTCATGAAGAGAGCTATTGTTATTCCATTCCTTATTATTCTATTAGAATAACCTGTATATGCGATGTACCGCATACATGGTGAAATTCTTCTATTATTCCATTCTTTATTATTATGTTGGAATAACCTGTTTATGCGAATTATCTCATACATTATGAAATTCTTCTGCTATTCCATTCTTTATTATTCTGTTGGAATATCATGTCTATGTGTTTACGCATGACCTGGTTCCATTATTTATTATTTTGTTGGAATATCATGTCTGTTCGTTTACGCATGACCTGGTTCCATTATTTATTATTTTGTTGGAATATCTTGTCTGTGCGTTTACGCATGACCTTGTTCCATTATTTATTATTCTGTTGGAATAACATGTCTGTGCGCTCTATCGCATACCTGGTGAATTCTTTTGTTATTTCATTCTTTATTATACTCAGTTGGTTAAAGTTTTGGCTTCTATACTCCATGAAATTAGTGGAATATCCTTGATATTTGCGCTTCATCTAGTTTCTTTTCATGGAAATATTCTTCTGAGCATTCTTGAATTTTACTCTACAAAGAAGTATCATCTTGACAATTTGGACATTATTGGTTTCTAGATAAATTAGATTATAAATCTTTAAAAATTTATTCTTGAACTTATTTTATTGAATTCCTAAATCACTGTCATCATCCTCATGTTTATATTCTATTGAAAGTCATCTGTGGCCTGTAGTGCATAGATGGACTTGGTATGATTATGACCAGGGATCATTCGGTATAATCATGACCGTAATATTACAAATGGTTTGGTAAAAGTCCTCATTGGCCCATAGTGCATTGATGGACAGTTGTTGGCATGATCATGACCATTAATGAATACACAAATATCCTTGGCCCGTAGTGCATGGATAATTTGTGGTCGTGATACTAAAGAATATTTTTGGTAGTAGTGCAGGGGTGATTCAGTGATGTGGATTATTTATTAAGCTGAGTCTCAGCGATAAAAGTGATGAAAAACCTTTTAAATCATAAAAGATAGTAGATTTTATTCTCTACTTGACTCTTCTAATAGATCTTATTCCGCTTTATTTAAACTTGATGTTTGTTATATTGTATCAGTTTAACACTGTTGTAGGCTAACGATAATTTATTCTGCATTATCTTAGTCATAATATTTCTTACTAGGCTAGTTGAGCTCACCCTTTTGCTTTCATTGTTCTCTTCCGGAGATGAGAACGTAGTCGGGACTAGTCGGGGAACGGAGTGACGGTCCAGATGATAGCATTAGTAGTCCTCATTATTCTGTTAAATAGTGTGACAATAAATGTAATGAGGACTCCATTGAGTGTGGATATTATCAAGATGACAATATTCTTATTAAAACTCTTAGATTTTGTTTTGTCGTATTTTACACGACTGTTGTATAATTAAGTTGTATTTGAATTTTGTACCATGTATTTGGCGACTCAAGATGGGTGATGTATACCTATTTTGGGGGCGTCACATGTTCGCTAGATATTACTCCTTCAAGAGATTGACTTGGAAATCAAAGATAGGAAGGGGACAAAAAATCAGGTGGCTAATTACCTTTCAAGACTAAAGAGTTCGGGTCAAGACAAGGACGACAAAGTGTTGATCAATGAGTCTTTCCCAGATGAACAGTTATTTGGGGTTAGTTCTGAATTTCCGTGGTATGCATATTTTGCCAACTATTTAGCGAGTAATATCCTTCCTCTAGACTTGACACGAAAGAAAAAAGAAGAAATTCTCACATGATATAAAGTGGTATATGTGGGATAAACCATTTTTGTTCAGATAGTGTGCCGATAGAACGATTCATCGGTGCATGCCACAAAGTAAAGTGAACAATATATTGCACGCATGTCATGCATCTTTATATGGGGGACATTATGGAAGTGAGAGGACAACGACCAAAGTGTTACAAATAGGGTTCAATTTACCTACTTTGTTTAAAGATGCCAATCAATCTGTGCAACACTGTTATCGATGCCAAAGGGTGGGTACGATCTCAAAATGAAATGAAATGTCATTAAATACAATTTTGGAAGTAGAAGTCTTTACCGTATAAGGGATATACTTCATGGGGTCATTTCCATCTTCTTGCAGCAACCTCTACATCCTTCTAACAATAGATTACGTCTCTAAATGGGTTGAGGCTAATGCTCTACCGAAAAATGATGCTAAAATCATTGTGAAATTTCAACAAAAGAATATCTTCAACAGATTTGGCACCCCTAGAGCAATTATAAGTGATGAGGGGAGATATTTCTGAAATAAGTATTTTACAGCCCTCTTGGCTAAGTACGGGGTCAACCACAGAATTGCTACTGCTTATCACCCCCAAACTAGCAGCCAAGTAGAGGTATCTAATAGGGAAGTGAAGAGGATTTTGGAGAAAATAATGAACCCAAACCGAGAAGATTGGTCTATGAAATTGGATGACGCTCTATGGGCTTATCGAATAACATACAAGACACCGATCGGTATATCTCCATATTAGCTTTTTTATGGAAAAGTGTGCCACCTCCTAGTGGAATTGAGCATAAAGCATATTGGGCCATTCGGAAGCTAAATCTTGATCTCTCGGTAGTAGGGAAGAAAAAGACTTCTATAACTCAATAAGTTAGATAAATTTCGCATGTAGATATATAAGAATTCTAAATTATACAAAGAAATTGTCAAGAAGTGGCACGATCAGAAAATATTGGACATAAAGTTTGAACAAAGCTAAGTCGTGCTATTATTCAACTCACGATTGAAAATTTTCCCCAAGAAACTCAAATCCAGATGGTCAGGCCCATTCACGGTCAAACAGTATTTCCACATGACACCGTTGAACTATATAGATGGAATCTGGTAGAAACATTCAAAGTCAACGGACAACGCTTGAAGCACTATTGGGGTGGTGACGTTGATCAACAGGCAACCTTGATTGCTCTTGCCGACTCGCCATAAGACAGGGAGTAGTAAGGCTAAAAGATTCTAAATCAAGCACTTTATGGGAGGCAACCCAATTATTTTTTTTATTCTTTTCAGCTATTAGATTCAATTTTTCATTTCATAAGGTTGTTTAGTAGTTAGTTAGTTAGTTAGTTAGTTAGTCAATTTTCATTAATAAGATTTTGCTTGCTCATTCTCCAAACTAATCACCGATCTTTGGTTATGTGTCATTATAGGTGTTGAAGCTAAGAATTACAAAATGGAAGCACACAAAGTTCATTATATTGTTAAAGAAGGAGTTGAAATGGATTTCGTTGCACAATGTGTGTGCCGAGCAGTTAAGTAGAAGATGAAAAAAATTTCTACAAGTTATAACGCCCCGACGGCATATGCACAGTACAAAACTGTTGCCCCGACAGCAAGCTCTCTATTTGAGCCCACCCCGACGGGCATTTCAAAGTTAATTTATGCCGCCCCGACTGCACTACGGGTTTCAGTTTTTTTTTAAAAACTTCTCTAAGTCGAAATATATCAATTTTCTCTTCCCAACTTCGAACCTTTAAAACATACTCACTGAAGACTTCATAACCACAATAATACACCCAATATCATATAGATTTCTCTTCCCAAAACATCAATCACTCATCCTTTAATCCTAATTCATCATTCACTTCCAGTTGTAAACCCTAACTTAATGTGCACAAGATATAATGGAAAATTGGCCATGATCTTACAGAGGGGTTGGTACAATTAAAGCATTCTGACAGAGTAATTCCTAATTCTAAGTGATTGGTACAAAACACTCACCATTACACAAGGTAATCATTTTTAATTGGCCATTCGTTCAAGAATACTTTCAATTTGCTTATCAGAATGCCATTATTTGAGATTTTGCATATCACAAAGAGTTAAACCACGTAAAGTTATATTAACAATTGTGATATAAGTGAGTCTTGATTGTTTTAAGAGACTTTTTCTGGTATAATTTGATTTGAATACTGAGTTTGGAGGTCTTAAAAGGGAAAACGGAGATGGCCTACAAGGTGTTTGTTGAAAGGCTTCAACGAATAGATTTTGTGTATCATCAATTGTGATTCGCTGTGAGAATTATATGTGCCAGTAGCTTTGAATCAGTAATTAGTTGTTAAATGAGTTTGGGGAACATTGTTGGTGAGCATAGGGGTTGACATAAGGTTGCTACATACTGGCCATCAAGTAAGTTCTGTGAAACAACCTAGGGATAAATTGATTGGCATACACATCCATGGCACCGAAAAGGCAGTGAGGTGAGGTTTTTTTCACCCTAGTGTGACAATTTGATAGAAGAAGGTTTATACGTCAAGCCACATCAGACATATTTGATTACCTTGCTAAAAAAGTACTTACCCCCGAGCGTGGATTGAGGCCTGATGAATTTAACGGGGAGATGGGTCATTAGATTATATAGAAGGGCTAGGATACATTCATCGATCAGCCAGAGGTAGCAGTAGTGGTCGTGGTGAAAGAAATTTATGCAAACGCCGAAGATAAGGCACCATTCACAACTTCTGTTAGGGAGAGGATGGCACCCTTCAGCACTGAAGCGATTAATGTGTACTATGATCTTTGGGCATTCAAGGTTTGCCAATACACCGCATATAGAGATAATGTAACAATCCAGAATTTCAAATTGTAATTTTAAATATTTATTGAAATATAAATATTTATTTGATGTGTTTATTGTTGAAATTGATAAAATAAATATTTTATTGATGTGATGGTTGTTAGTAAATATTTATGAATCTAAATTTATTAGATTATATTCTAAATTAATTGAATTTATAATTTTGAGAGTTGTAATATAAGATGAGATGTTGTATTGTTGTTTTAATTTAATAATTTAAAGTGGTATATTAAATTATTAAATTATTAAATAAAATTATAATGAAATTATAATTTTGTGATAATTATTTAAATGGAAAATTTATTTAAAATATAGTATGTGATTAATTTATTTGATTAGTGTGGATATGGGAAATCCAAATAAATAATATGTGATTATAAATTATAAACTAAATTTTTTATTAAAATAAATTAAAGAAGTTTAAATTAGTTATGCCTAAACAAGGCTTAAAATATTAAGTCTTTAATATTTAAAGGGTTTTGCCAAACAAAGCCTTATGGCTTTTGGATTTATAATTTTTGAAATTTTAAAAATTAAATAATAAATATAATATAATTATAGCATATACATTATATGTAGTAACTGATATTGTGATTAGTGTGCGTATTAAGGTTTATCAGTTTTATTTTTACGCATTTGGTTATCAGTTGGTCTTACGCCTTATTTGCTAAGCCTACAGAATACTGAGAATTGAGAGAGAAATTGAGAGAATTGAGAGGAAGTTCTTAGTTTTCAAAGCAAATTTAGTGGTGTAAGCAAGGATTTTAAAGCAACAAAAGGTATTTTCCATAATCTCCATATTATATATATATATATATATATATATATATGTATGTATGTATGTATGTATATGCATATATGAGTTTACGAAAAAAATTTATATGTTCTATGAATTCTAATTCTTTTAAATTGTTTTTATGTAACTGAATTATGGTGGTTATATGTGTTGTGATCCAAGAACTAGTGTTTCAACACGGAATTGGTATGCTAATTACAGTTAAAAAGGAAGAAAAGTAATGACAGTATATGTTTTCTCATATGTCTTGTAAAAGTACCAATTATGATGGTCAATTAGTATGATAAACTGTAAATTGAGGCTTGTTTATGCTAGTTCATTAGAAAAAGAAGAAAATTATGATGGTCACAGTGATGATTTTCGTGAAGGATGTCAAAAATTGAGTTTTTATATGAAAACATGAAATTTAAGAAATTAAATTAGTTAAAATGGTTGTTCAATTGTTCTAATTGGTTGAATATGTTGGCAAACATGTTTGTAATGGTTTTATACTAATTGTATGTGTTAATATTACTGTTTGGTGGGTGAAATTTGTGTTAGTTGGGCTAAAGTGGCTCATCGTTCATGCTATTTACGGTTCTCGTCTGCGTAATCGGGCGCATTACATCGATGTCAAGGAGAGAAATGGCGCGCTACCACGGCCTGAAGCCAGGCTTGTGCGGTAATTGCCGCCATACCCTATCCTGAGACAGTGTAGTCTGCTACTGCTGCAGACCTTGAAATACTACTATAGATTGGTCTAAGGTTGTGTTAAGGAGTCGAACATGTAACAAGGAGGTTAATTCAGTATCGTGTCATATCATTGATAATTTTAACTTTGTAAAATGAATTATAAGTTATGAACATGACATGTTAGAACTTAGTGTATATAATGAATACTAGACAAGTGTTGTGAAGTCAACACTTGGAATTTCAGAAATGTAAATGGTAATGTAAGACTTGTACTGAAATAACAAGTTTAACTAGAAATGTATATGTTATTGTATGTTAGTATATCTAATAGGTATTGTGGTTCTAATACAATGTGTAGGTGAACATGAGTTTAATATTGTAGCTTACGCTCAAGGCATGTTTTCTAACTCTACTCTTTCGTTGAGCAAGTTTCTAAACCTTACTTTTGTTACATTGAGCAAGTTCTTTTTCTAATCATTGATTAAGTAAATTCTTTTGTTCTTAATCTTTGTTCGAGCAAGCTCTATTGTTAATGTTGTCTAAGCAAGTTGAATTCTATTCATTGTTTAGTTATTATAACTTGTTTATAATTAAACAAGATTCCTAGTTCATTCTTTTATAGTGAATGCTTCTTGAACTCTAATTCTTAGTATTGAACTATCACATTTCACTTACTTTACACAAGTGATTATCATACGGAGCAAGATTTGTTTTCAGCTTGCTATCAATTAGTGTATATTCAGTAATTAAATTTCTAATTTGACAAGATTGTATACCTAGCTTATTATTGTTCAAGCAAAGGTTTATCATTTTATTCATTTTATTCGATGTTTATGCTCTCTAGTTATGTTCAAGCATGAGTTTAATATATACTGTCAATTCACCTATGATTCTCAATTGTTCTATGTTATGTTGTTATTAAACAATTGTTGTGTTATCAAGCCTTATTGATTCAACTAGTCCGCTAGTTGATGGTCGTTAAACTTTAAATTACCCTTGAAAGCTTATCCAAACCAAACTTTCTTTGGTGCGTACTTGTACTCTAAAACTGAGAAGAACAACCCTATTATAGGGGATATGCAATGCGTTAAGATGTTTGTGCACAATACATGGTATGAAGGGCTAATCCCCCTAAGTACGGGGAGTCCTTATAGTCTTATAACTGTTAAAGTTGAAGTTGAATGATTACTTACAACTATGGACATAGTTCGTGGTCTTATAACCCTCAGATATATATATATATATATATATTCCATATTTGGATTCCAGTCTTTGGTTATCCTTGATAGTGTACTATTCAGTTTTGATGAGCCTATTCATTGGCAGCTATTATTATCTTGTTGATTCATTGCTATATCTTGTGAGCAATTGTTTTGCTCACTCTTGCATAAATATAATCATTACAGCTAAAGTTGAGAAGGTAGATGAGCCTTCAACTAGCAAAGGAAAGGGGAGAATGTACAAGTGATGAAGACTTGTAATTTCATTTATTGTTATGATGATAGACTTTTAATTAATGATGTAATGTATTTATTTTTATTTCTGCACTTGTATGATGTTTAAGGTTAGACAACCTGGGATATTTTTATATTTAATGATGTAACCCTTTTAAAAGGAGGATTTATGGTTTAAATGTTATTTTATTTGGGTAGATAGCATGAATGAATGGAAAGTGAACACCAAGTCTTGTGGGAATGAAGTACCTAGATTTTGGGGTGTCAAAGGTTTGTATCAGAGCTTTAGGTTATGAACCTTAGGTGGGGAAAAGCCTTAGAAAGTAACCTTTAAAAAGATAGTGGTGATAAATTCTTATTGAGTTTTAAGGAAGAAGTAATAAAACACTTATATGCTTATGTGATTATAACTTATGTGCTCGTGAGTGTCAAGAAGTGATGATTAGTAATTAAAAATTAAAAGTTTGGTTGACAGGATGGCTAATGTAGGAGGATCCAGTCAGGCTAGGGAGGAAGGATCCTAGATGCCTAGAGAGGAGGAGCCTCGAGATATTCATGTGATTTAGGAACAACTACTTCCACGGGAAAAAATTTCGTTGGTCACAGTGGTTGAGAAGGAAGGATTGCCTGATGAGGATGATGAGATAGAAACGGACAAGGAGGACCCCGTTGAGCTGCCACAGACGGATGAGGATGAGGAGAACGAGGAGGAAGAGATTTCACTAAACTCGATTGCCGCCCATATGTACTACGAAGTATACGACCGCAATGTATAACTTCAAGATACCTTCGAGGAGTTGCATGAGATAGTAGCTGAACAACAGATCTCGATGGTACAGAAGGACGATGAGATCCAGGATCGAGAGGAACATCTAAATAATGTTGAAGAGAAGCTGGTTCACACTGAAGGAGAGAATGAGCGAATGATAACAGATATTGCAGAGCTAAAGAACAAGTTGGAAGAAGAATCTACTAAGAGGGCAAGAGCCGAAGACGCGTACGGGTAAGTTTATCAACGAGCCAGGGAAGCAAAGAGAGAGGTACAAGTAAAGAGGATCAAGATGGAAGAGATGACTAGTGTATTCAACACCATGATCAATCGGGCTTAAGATCAGGTCATGTTTTATCCTATTCAGTTTGAGATGCTTCAATCGTACATATTAAATCGCCGAACAATGTTCTGAATTATGGAAGAGGAGCGTCGTAAGGCTATGCAACATTTTAATAGAATGTCGTAAATATAATTTTAATGTGATTAGTGAGTAAATAAGATGTTAATCCCGGGTATGATAGAACCAATGGGATAGGATGATGATGAAGTTGTCCTGAAACCTTTGTAGTTCAGGAAAGTAATGTAAATAGCAGTGATGCTATTGTTTTGATGTTTTTAAAACATTATGAATAAATAAAAGTTACTATTTATTCAAGATATTGTGTGTTATGTGGTAGTTTTTGCGATGTGCAAGTTGAATATATAATACTTAAAAGGCTGAATAGAATCTAATGGGTGTATTTTAACAGAAAATGCCTCCAAGACGTCAACCACGACAAAGGAACCCTGAGAATAACAACAATGCTGAGGATAATCCAGTTCAGTAATTCGTAACGCTACTGATGGGAGCATTATAGAATCAGCCACAGAATCAAGTTGTGACTTTTAAGGATTTCAAGGCGGTTGGGCCACCAGAATTCCATGGGTCCATGAATCCAGTTGAGGCACAGACTTGGATCATGGAAATATAGAAGGTTTTTGATGTTACTAGGGTAGGGGAGAATCAGAAGACTGATTTTACAACATTCATGTTGAAAGTAGAGGCTAGTTATTGGTGGCAATCCAATAAAACCCGAGGAGGTCAAGGGGTAATGTCTTGGGAAAGGTTCAAGGAAATATTCTTTGAGACCTATTTTCCAGAAAGCTCAAAGAATCAGATGGAAGTGCGGTTTTTAGAGCTAAAACAGGGCACAATGACAGTGTTAGAATATGCAGCAAGGTTCAATGAGTAGGTGAGGTTTGCGCCATATCAAGTGAATACTGATGAGCTCAAGGCAAGGTTGTACAGCAGGGTTTCCCTGTTCCAGTTAAAGACATTTGCAGCAGTGCTTGAGAAGGCAATTCTCGCTGAGAGTGGAGGCGAGGCTGTAACAAAACACAATAAAGAGCAGAGGAAGAAGAAAAATGAAGGAGGAGCTAAAAATGGTGTTGGTGGTAATGGTGGAAATGGCAATAATAACTTGAAAAGGAAGTGGAATGCAAATGTGGGAGCTGGAAATCAGTAAGGTAACCAGCAGAAGAAGAAGATTGACGCATGTGCTATATGCGGGAAGTTTCACATGGGTATGTGCTTATGGGGCAAGCGGGTATGCTTTAACTGTGGCCAGGAGGGTCACATTGCCCCAAATTTTAATCAACATAAGAAGAATGCTTGCTACACCTGCGGGTCGAAGGATCATTTTTCTCGCGAGTGTCCAAATAAGAAATCTGGTGAGACAATTGGAAGCAAGGGAAATGCTAGTGGAGGTACACTCACTATTGCTGGACCAACATCAACAAATAAGCCCACAGCAAGAACCTTCAATATGATGGTGCAGGACGCGGTGCAATCAAAAGATGTCGTGTCAGGTATTATCCTAATCAAAGATATAAATGCGTATGTATTATTTGATTCGGGTGCTACTTGCTCGTTTATATCTGATGAATTTGCTAAGAGGTTAGGATTACCTAATGAATAATTGAATTTCCCTCTAAACACAGATATTGCAAATAGGAAGGTAATTCCTGTTAGATTCGTATACAAGAATTGTAGGGTGAACACCAAATCTTGTGGGAATGAAGTACCTAGATTTGGGGGTGTCACAGAACCTGTACATTCTTCACTTGTACATTTTCCCCTTTCCTTTGCTAGTTGTAGGTTCATCGGCCTTATCAACTTTAGCTGCAATAATAATATTTATGCAAGAGTAAGCAAAACAATTGCTCATTAGATATAATAATGAATCAACAAGATAATAATAACTGCCAATGAATATGCTCATCAAGACTGAATAGTACTATATCAATGATAACCAAAAACTAGAATCGAAATAAGAAATATATCTGAGGGTCATAGGACCACGAACTATGTCCACGATTACAAGTAATATTTCAAATTAAACCTTCACAATTATACTCTAGGGACTTCACATACTTAGGGGGATCAGCCCTTCGTACCATGTATTGTGCACAAACATCTAAACGCATTGTGTATCCCCTATAATAGGGTTGTTCTTCTCAGTTTTAGAGTACAAGTCCGCACCAAAGATAGTTTGGTTTGGATAAGCTTTCAAGGGTAGTTTGAAGTTTAACGATCAACAACTAGAGGACTAGTTGAATCAATAAGGTTTGATAGCACAACAATTGATAAACAATAACATAATATAGAGCAATGAATAAGCGTAAGCGAACTAACTATATATTGAACTCATGCTTAGAAACAACTACAAAGCATAAGTATTGAATGACAATAAACCTTACTTGAATAATATTAAGCTAGGGTTATGAATTATTGAATATACATTAAGTAATAGCAAGCTGAAAATAAAACTTGCTCATTATGAGAATAACTTGTGTTAAGTAATTGAAATAAGACAATTCAACATTAAAAATTAGAATTCAAGAAAATTGCATTCACAATACACGAATTACAATAAAGAAACTTGTCTAATAATAAACAAGTTAGAAACCTCAATAAGTATTGAAATTCAAAACTTCTTCGAATAAAGTTAAAGTTATAGCTTAATAATGATTATGAATACAAGAGTTTGCTTAATGAATGTTTAAAGCAAGAAACTTGCTCAATGTAAAAAGATAAGGTTTAGAAAGTACTTGCCTTGAGCGTATGCTATAATATTAAACTCATGTTCACCTACACATTGTACTAAAACCACAACATCTTTTAGATATACTAACATTCGATTTCCAACATAACACTCATTTCTATTTAGACTTGTTAATTTAGTACAAGTCTTATGCTACTATATAAATATCCAAAATTTCAAGTGTTAACCTTCATAATACTTATTTAATAATCCTCGTGCTCAATAAATCACAACATGTCATTTTCATAGTTTACTAATGTAATATCCGAGATTTTTTATGTAATTTAATAATTATCAATAAACGAACTTATATGAAACTTTTGGGTGATTTCATTTATTAGATGTATGCGTGTTATACATATGTGTTATTTCAAGATATGTAATGAGATGTATTTAAATGGTTGGTTTAGTTTTATTTAAATATTTAAATTGGTTAAGTAGGGAATTATTTTATTTATTATGTGGGATGGTATTAAATTATGAGCTGGAGTTCGGAGCAGAATTTAGAGACGCGGACTACGTATTCGAGTTCGGAACGTCGAAATTAGTCAGGATAGACTGTAATCACAAAAAAGTGTCACGGTTGACTTTTTAATCAAAGTTTTAGAGGTGAATTTGACTAAACTGATAGTCCCATGACGTCCGGAACGTCGACTTTAGTAAGAATCGATATAAGTTTCGCAACGTTCAGCTACGAAGGGCAAAATGGTCAAAGTAATTTATTAATTGATTAATTGATTATTATCATGTTTTATTTAAACAAGTCAGCAGCTGGTAGAACCCTTGTGACTCACGAATTGGGACAAGGGAGGGAGTATACGTATATTACATAATAGCTAAGGTGGGAGTACTTTATTTTATTAGTTAAAACCAAAATCCTTTCATTTTCTCTAACTCCCACATTCTTCCTATTAATTAACTAAATTATTGTATTATTAAGTATTGTGAGTAACTAATAATTAGAGTTGGGGGTTATGGGAATCAAAAGACTCTATCAAGCTATACATATATACACATAACTAAAACATCCTTTTCTTTTAAGAAAATTCCACCAAGTGAGTAAACATGGAGAGAAGTTTAGAGTGATAGATAGTGTTGTAGTATTCTGGAGTTTTGGGGAGTCTAAAAAAGCAAGTGCGGAGGATTTTCAGAAGCTAAACAAGAAGAAATTTACATCAAGTAAGCAACTCATGAACCTTTATATGTTTTCAAGTAAATAGCTAGAAAATGCCTCTTAGTTACTAATTTATTCAAATCATAGTAATTTAGTGAGTTTGTTTGTTGTAATATGTTCATATATGTTAGTAGATGGGATCTGGATAGTAGGAATCAAATCCATGCATCCTAGAATCAAAATCATGATTTTTGTCAAAGTTGGTTAAAAAGTGTAATATGTGATTTTCAGGTTTCTTCGGAGCCTTAGATTCGTGGATTATATGACTCGATTAGTGTATGTAATAATTTTATAAAATAGTATGTAGTATGAAGTCGAATATGTCCTAAATTTCACTAGAATCGGAGTTATAATGAGCAAGTTAAGAAAATCATAAGCAAACATGTTCATAACAAAATATGCAGAAAATCTGGAATTTCCAGATTTTTTTTCTAAGTATAGAACCAGTGCTGACACATTTTTCTATGCAGTTGGTTTGTGGTCTTAGCATGCTAGTTTCATGAATGTTATATTTTTATAAAATACCTTGCTGTATGAAGTTTATTGTGTCCAAATATCATGGCCATATCATTTGTAGATTAGTGGGAATAAAATCATAAAAGTGGCTGCAAGAAACAAAAATTTGATGTCTTTCTTGGGACTGTTTGGATCAGTTTATCTCAGGGGCATTTTCATCCACTGTTTTGTACTATAAAAATTCTAGAAACATTTCGAGTATTAATATAGGAAGATATGAAGGTCTTGTAAAAATTTGAGAATTTTTGGCCATACGGTTTGAGAATTATGGATTTTACGGCTAGGGACACTATTTGAAAAGATACCTGAATAACTCTCTATGAATAAGTCCAAAAATTACAAATTTTTTACTGGAAGTACATGTATTTAATAGGAGTTAATCCTGAAAATTTCAGAATTTTTGGAGCTAATCTCGATTTATGAAAAATCTGAGAATATTTGGCTATTATGGACTATTTAAAAATAGTAAATGGATTTTAAAATTTCTGGGAAAAATATATGTTCAATGTGGGACTATATTCTACAAAATCACAAAAACGAAATATTTTTGAGACTGATTTGATATTTTTCATGTAAATGATGTTATATGGATAAATGAGTTTAATTAAATATGTGATGTCATAATTATGGGAAATGAGGTTTTTCGACTTGAGACCCTTAAGCATATTTTATGCAGATTTTTTATGGAGGTTTTGGTCTGAAAAATACCAGAAATTTATGTTTCCTATATTATTTTATTTAACCACGTGGCCTATACGTAGCAACATGTTATGTAATTGAATTGTAGTTGAATACGTGTGGGTTTAATCATCTTATTAAAATAAAAGGGAACAATTACACTTCAAAGTGGTGTTTGGGAACCAAATTGCTTAACGTGACACATGTGAATAGGTTACGTGAAGGGCTAGTTGATAGCGGTAAATTGAAGAAGATGTATCAGGCAAGTTTCTTACCCTATTTTTCATTATGAATTTATTCAACACTTATTCAGTTGATTGTAACGAGGGTAAGTTCGAGCTTGTGATTAATTAATCATTCGTGTAAGCTCCTTATTGTAATGTTCTATAACTTTAATTATGTTGCGAAATGTTATTGATGATTATTCAGTTCCTATTGCAACTGCTATGCTTTAAAGTTCTTATTCCCTTAATGAACTGTATTCAAGCATGCTTTCTAGCTTTCGTTCCAGCTAGATGTTATTGATGCAACCATAGTATATTGTTTGAATAATTCAAATCCTTTGAAACTAGTTAATGTTTACCAAACCAAATTTCTTTGGTAAGGTCCCGTATGAAAACTAAGATGAACAACCCGAATAATCGGGTAAACAGATGTCGAGCATATAGTCCTATTTCTGCTTATGTAGTTAAACTTTATACTTGTGCACAATGTAGGGTACGATAGGCTAATCACCTGTGTAGGACCCCAACTTATTACGAATAATATTAAATTTTCTCTATTTATTATCTTGAAATAATTAGGAGTTAATTTGATATAATACTTTGGTTATGGCTGAAATGTGCAAATTTTACAAAATAAGCAAGTGGTTATAAAATATTTATTTTTGTCGGGAAATATTCGTATGGTCATGGAATATTCTTGCTGTCGGGGAATATTCGTAAGATAGCGCAGCCATTTGTAACAGAATAACTGTCGGATGAAGAAAACGACAAGTTTGTGATTTTATAAAAAACGGCGTAGTTGTTACTGTGAACACTGTTGGAATACCCGATGGTTAAAAATATAGTAATATGCGTGGTTGCACAGTAGCACATGGTATTGCACAGTATTTTTGAATTATTGATTCTTACGTAAGAAGGCACTACTCAATAATTGTTACAGTAATAACTTTTCAATATTCTATTTTATTGATTCAATAATTGCTGCGTTGATATTTTATATTATTGTTGTTTTAATAATTGTCACTGCACAGTATTTCCCATTATCAGATCAATAATTCATATTATTTGAATAATATTATTAGATAACATTATTGGTAATGTCTAGAAATTTCTGTCTAAGGAGAGGTTTGGTAACCTAATTGCGCGCCAGTAAGGAGAAATCCTTATTGGAAAGCCCCCTCTTTCTTGGGAACGGCCTGATTGTCATAATTGTCATTCTATAATATTATTTGTGAATAATTAATTATTAATTTATATGATAAGGAAATATTTATTTTATAATTGATGGTTATATTTATTTTATGTGGATATAATTGAAGGAATTAATGTTGAGGTGTTTTTGTCGGAATGGAAGTATTAAAAATTAATTCACTATTCTTGAGATATATTGCGTGAGTTATAATTTTTAATCTGACCGTTGGATCGTTATGATTTTTGGATATGTTATACATATATAAGTTGAGTATATGTCCAAAAATTTTGAACCGTTAAAAATGAGCGTATGATTTGTTATGCATTTTAAGAGGTGACTGGTTCAAAAATTGTTGAAGTATCTGAATTTATCATTTTGGTGGAAAATTCTAGAATTGGTGGACCCCACTTTTGGTTGGTGAGAAACGTGCTCAAATTGAATTTCAAATGTGGTGGGTGGCAATAGTAGCAGGTAAAGCCATCAGGTAGCAGGTCAAGTCTGCTTAAGCGTGCTAACATTTTCCTATAAATAGAGGGCTAAGTTAGAATTGAAAATCACACCAGAAACATAAGCTTTCTCTCTCTATATTATCGAGCGTATTTTGTGAGTATTTAGATACTTTGAGAGTTGTTGTTCAGTACAAGTTTCATTCAGCATCACTTCCGACCTTTCATTCCGAAGTACTGTTTCTTTGAGGTAAGGGATGTTATTTTCTTCTTAAATGATATTATTTTCTTCAATATCATTATGCCGAAATATTGGTTTGAACTTTTTAATCAAATTTGGAACTTTTTGTGTCGGGGTTACAATTTACGTATACGACACTATTCAAGGATACGACACTATTCACCGAAAAATGAAAATTTTCCTTTTTGTCCAAGGTGTCAATTATGGTTACTATCTTTGATTTTATCTATGTTATGATCTTTATTTTTGAATTCTGCTTCTCAATTGGTTATTATGATGTATTATTGATCTTGGATAAACTGTTATATGAATCCCTAATATTTGTCCTTCTGTCTCACTGGATTCGTTCTCTAAATTTTTTTTTCATCATCCTCAGTCCTTAATAATGATATTATTGAATATCTTTGGCCTGTAGTACAAAGATGAATGATTAACTGATGAATATCTTTGGCCCATAGTGCAACGATGAACATGACCAACTGGTGATACAAATGAATATCTTTGGCCTGTAGTGCAAAGATGAATATTCGATTAAAGATGTATATTGATTGTTGTTACCGGGATAAAATATTGATGATGGACTTTTCAATCTTAGAAGATAGTAGAACTCATTCTCTACTTGACTCTTCTAATGGATTGCTGTTTCCGCTGCAGTTTGATCTAAAAGTTGTTGTCTATTATGTTTTATCAGATTTTTCCCCGTTGAAGACTAATGATAATTTGTTGTATATTATCTTAGTCATAATATTCTTTATTGGGCTAGTTGAGCTCACCCTTTTCCTTTTTGTTCATTTTTCTTCTCAAGAGGTGAGAACATAGTAGGATCTAGTCGGGGTATGGAGTGATGGTTCTAGAAAGAGGTTTTAGCAGTCCTCACTATTTCTGTAAAATAGTGTATGAATAATTGTAACGAGGACTTATTTGAGTGTGGATATTATCTAGAAGATAATATTTGTATTTAAACTCACAGTATGTGTTGTCGTATTTTGCACGACAATTGTATTATTGAAGTTGTAGTTTGCTTTTCTGTACCATGTATTTGGCGACTAAGAATGGGTGTTGTATACCTATTTTGGGGGCGTCACAGTTGGTATCAAAGCTTAGGGATATGGTCTCTGGCGGAGATCGGGGAATAGAACTAGGAGGGGAGAGATGAGTAAATCCTTCGTTAGTGTGTCCTATCTAAGCTTATTTGTTGGTCAGCCATAATATAGGGATATTATGTGATATGTTAATTTGTTTAATTAACTCTTGTTTTATGGTTATGATTGCTGAGAACGTTTACAATGGAGTATATGAGACTGTGGAACAACCTTTAGTCACAAACTAGGAGAACGTGCAACAGGAAGACAATATTCATCCTATAAACAACGCTACTGAGCAAACGATGAATTAGGGAATGTTTAGGAGCTTTTTGCAGTTCATGCAAATTCAGACGAGGGAGACTCGTGTACAAAATACGGGTGGAAATGATGGCAACACGCGGTCTGTTACAGCCAAGCAGTTCAAAGAGTTAGGACCACCAGATTTCTAGGGAAAGCCCGATATGATTAAGGCGGAAACGTGGGTCAAGCAAATTACCAAGATATTCGATTTCTTGGGATGCACGGAGGAACAGAAGTTTCCATTCGCCACCTTTATGTTCCGTGGAGAGGCAGATTACTGGTGGGAATCCGTGAAGCGTACCGAGCCAGCCGCACTCAACATGTCTTGGGAAAGATTTCAGAAACTGTTCAATGATAATTACTTTCCAAAAAGTATTTGTCATATGAAGGAGGTAGAGTTTATTAGACTGGAACAGAACAACATGACGGTGTCTCAGTACAAGGCAAAGTTCGCGGAGTTATCCAGGTTTGCACCTCATTTGGTAGAAAATGAGGAATATATGACGCGGATGTTTCTGAGAGGTCTAAAACCTGAGATTCGTCAATACCTTATCTCTCATAAATTTTCTCTGTAATTAGATGTTGTCAACAGGGCTCAATTATTAGAGCGAGATAATGAGTATACTCAACCGAGGGAGCACAACCAGGGTCATACCGGTGACAACAGTCATCGGAACAATGATAACCAGCGAGGAGGGAAAAATACGAACAAAAGCGGTAACCACTCGGGTGGTAATCGTGGCCATGATAATAGAAGAGGTGAGTCTAGTGGAAATTTCAAAAAGAGGAGATTCAATAATGACGGGAAGACATCAGCAGCAACACCAGCATCAACTGTTTCTAGGGGAGGAGAACGACCACCGGTCATGTGTTATAAATGCGGGAAAGAGGGACATATCAGCCCAAATTGCCCACAATAATCCAAGGTATGTTATAACTGTGGAAAGGAGGGTCATATAACCCGAGAGTGTTCTATAGCAAAACCAAGTTCAGCGGGGATGGTGACTCCAAAAACTATCCCGGATAAGTCAAAATCAGCGGTTCCTAGAAGAGCGTTTATCGTAATTGGCTAAAACGCAAGGAACCCGAACAAGGTGATCACGGGTAAGCTAATCTTGAATTCTTGCGAAGTTTATACTTTACTAGATACCGGTTCTACCCATTCTTTTATCTCTCCTACTTGTGCTCAACGTTTAAACTTGACTCCGGAGAAATTGGACTTTAACTTATCTGTTGAAACTCCGTTGGGTGAAACCTTTGTTACATCTACAGTTTATAAATCTTGCTTGATCCATGTTGGCACTATCACATTACCTATTGATCTTATCTCTTTAAAGATACTTGCTTTTGATGTGATTTTAGGAATTTATTGGTTAACCACTCATCATGCCAAAATTGATTGCTTTCGTAAGGTTGTTAGTTTTCATATTCCTAACCAACCTGTTATGCGAATTCAAACAACCAAACCATTGAAGTCAAACATTTCACATCAAGCTATAAAGCCATTCATTTATTGAAAAACGGATGTCAAGCTTTCTTAGCCCATTTCATGGATTTAAACAAAACTACGTCAGATTGGAATGATATTTCTGTTGTTAGTGAATTTCCTCACGTATTTCCTGAAGAATTTCCTGGCCTACCCCCAGAGTGTGATATTGAATTTTGTATCGACTTTGAACCCGGAACAAAACCCATTTTCATAAATTCATATTAAATGGCTCCTATTGAACTTCAGGAGTTAAAAACCCAACTATAGAAGTTGGTACTCGAGCCTCTATCTGGTGACTTCCTTTGTGGAATGCACCAAAGCCAGAATCTCCGTAGGGGACGTCATATTCATGCGGTGGTAAACTGATAGGCGCCATTGTGACGTGATATCCAAGATTGGGATATGAGTCACAGTTGAGGGCAACTTAAGTCAGTAATCGAAATATGTAGCTTTCTAGGCTTAATTGGTTATTTTCGGAGATTCGTGGAAGGACTTTCTCGAATCGCTACTCCGTTAACTTAGCTGACTCGGAAAGATACAAAATTCGTATAGAGCGATGAATGCGAGAAGATTTTCGAAGAGCTTAAGAGGCGACTCATTTCGGTACTTGTTCAAACCATACCATCCTGGAAAAGCGAACGTGGTAGCTGAAGCATTGACTAGAAGATCATATGCGGGTACGGGTGTGATATTATTGAACACAAAGACCTATCTTGTATAATTTATAAATGATAGAGATATAGTTAAAGACTCTAGGGACCCACGTAATGATATACGAGTAGAATCGACTTTAATCGATAACATTAAAGCCCCTCAAGCTATAGACCTGGAGCTGATGAATATAAAGAAGAAGGTGCAAGAAGGCGTTATTCTAGAAGTAAGAGTCAATGAAGAGAAGAAAGCTCAAACCTTCGATTTATTTGAAATCCTCGATCGAGTAGGAATTGTGGCCTATAGACTCGCCTTAACGCTAAGTATGTCGCGTGTTCATAACGTTTTTCACGTATAGATATTATGTAAATATGTGAAAGACTCGAACCACATCATTGAGTTTGAACCGGAAGAGATAGCCAAAGATTTAACGTACGAGAAGGTACCTGTCAAGATCTTGGATAGGAAAGAGTATGTCCTACGCAGAAAGGTTATACCACAAGTTATGGTTTTGTGGAGGAACCATGCTATTGAGGAAATGACTTGGTAGTTGGAATCAGAAATGAAAGCGAGGTACCATCACCTTTTCGAAACACCAGGTACGTACGTAAATTTCGAGGACGAAATTTCATAAGGAGGGGAGGTTGTAAGACCCCAACTTATTATGAATAATATTAAATTTTCTCTATTTATTATCTTGAAATAATTAGGAGTTAATTTGATATAATACTTTGGTTATGGGTGAAATGGGCAAATTTTACAAAATAAGCAAGTTGTTATAAAATATTTATTTTTGTCGGGGAATATTCGTTTGGTCGTGGAATATTCTTGCTGCCGGGGAATATTCGTAAGATAGCGCAGCCATTTCTAACAGAATAACTGTCGGATGAAGAAAACGACAAGTTTGAGTTTTTATAAATAACGGCGTAGTTGTTACTGTGAACACTGTTGGAATACCTGGTGGATAAAAGTACGAAGATTACGCGTGGTTGCACAAGAGTAGCACACAAGTATTACATAAAGTATTTTTGAATTATTGATTCTTACGTAAGAAGGCACTACTCAATAATTGTTATAGTAATTACTTTTCAATATTCTATTTTATTGATTCAATAATTGTTGCGTTGATATTTTATATTATTGTTGTTTTAATAATTGTCACTGCACAGTATTTCCCATTATCAGATCAATAATTCATATTATTTGAATAATATTATTAGATAACATTATTGGTAATGTCTAGAAATTTCTGTCTAAGGAGAGGTTTGGTAACCTAATCATAGGCGCCGATGAGAGAAATCCTTATTGGAAAGCCCCCTCTTTCTTGGGAACGGCCTAGTTATCATAATTGTCATTCTGTAATATTATTTGTGAATAATTAATTAGTGATTTATATGATAAGGAAATATTTATTTTATAATTGATGGTTATATTTATTTTATGTGGATATAATTGAAGGAATTAATGTTGAGGTGTTTTTTGTTTGAATGGAAGTATTAAAAATTAAATCAACATTCTTTGAGATATATTAGCGTGAGTTATAATTTTTAATCTGACCGTTGGATCGTTGTAATTTTTGGATATGTTATACATATATAAGTTGAGTATATGTCCACAAATTTTGAACCGTTAAGAATGAACGTATAATTTGTTATGCATTTTAACAGGTGACTGGTTCAGAAATTGTTGAAGTATCTGAATTTATCATTTTGGTTGAAAATTCTAAAATTGGTGGACCCCACTTTTGGTTGGTGAGAAATGTGCTCAAATTGAATTTCAAATGTGGTAGGTGGCAATAGTAGAAGGTAAAGCCATCAGGTAGCAGGTCAAGTCTGCTTCAGCGTGCTAACATTTTTCTATAAATAGAGGGCTAAGTTAGAATTGAAAATCACACCAGAAACATAAGCTTTCTCTCTCTATATTATCGACCGTATTTTGTGAGTATTTAGATACTTTGAGAGTTGCTGTTCAGTACAAGTTTCATTTAGCATCACTTTCGACCTTTTATTCCAAAGTACTATTTCTTTGAGGTAAGGGATGTTATTTTCTTCCTAAATGATATTATTTTCTTCAATATAATTATGCTGAAATATTGGTTTGAACTTTTTAATCAAATTTGGAACTTTTTGTGTCGGGGTTAATATTCACGTATACGGCACTATTCACGGATACGACACTATTCACCGAAAAATGAAAATTTTCCTTTTTGTTCAAGGTGTCTATTATGGTTACTATCTTTGATTTTATCTATGTTTTGATCTTTATTTTTGAATTCTACTTCTCAATTGGTTATTATGAAGTATTATTGATCTTGGATAAGCTGTTATATGAATCCCTAATATTTGTCCTTCTGTCTCACCGGATTCGTTCTCTAAAATTTTTTTTCATCATCCTCAGTCCATAATGATGATATTATTGAATATCTTTGGCCTGTAGTGCAAAGATGAATGATTAACTGATGAATATCTTTTGCCCGTAGTGCAAAGATGAACAGGTGTTGAGATGAGCATGACCAACTGGTGATACAAATGAATACCTTTGGCCTGTAGTGCAAAGATGAATATTCGATTAAAGATGTTTATTGATTGTTGTTACCGGGATAAAATATTGATGATGGACTTTTCAATCTTAGAAGATAGTAGAACTCATTCTCTACTTGACTCTTCTAATGGATTGCTGTTTCCGCTGCAGTTTGATCTAAAACTTGTTGTCTATTATGTTTTATAAGATTTTTCCCTGTTGAAGACTAATGATAATTTGTTGTATATTATCTTAGTCATAATATTCTTTACTGGGCTAGTTGAGCTCACCCTTTTCCTTTTTGTTCATTTTTCTTCTCAGGAGGTGAGAACATAGCAGGATCTAGTCGGGGTATGGAGTGATGGTTCTAGAAAGAGGTTTTAGCAGTCCTCACTATTTCTGTAAAATAGTGTATGAATAATTATAATGAGGACTTATTTGAGTGTGGATATTGTCTAGAAGATAATATTTGTATTTAAACTCACAGTATGTGTTGTCGTATTTTGCACGACAATTGTATTATTGAAGTTGTAGTTTGCTTTTCTGTACCATGTATTTGGCGACTCAAAATGGGTGTTGTATACCTATTTTGGGGTCGTCACAACCTGGAGTACTTACAGAGACTGTTTACAATCTATTTGATTGTTAAACCGTCTGATGGTTTTTGATGAAACAAAGTAATGTTCAGGGTATCTAACACCCCTTAGTATGCTATTGAGAATTCCAGAAATCTTATCTTGATATTCCCGTTTATCTCTTGATAATTATTTCAACTGTTGAGAAATATTCATGCAAACGCTGAGGGTAATTTGTGCTCATTCTTGCTTAAACCTTTCAGTTAAGGCTGATAACGCTGAGGGCTCGGGCAAGGACAAAGGAAAGTCTAAGATGAAATGATGAGAGTTATTTATGTAATAAGTTATATTTCCGCATATGATGTAATGTAGCGATAAACACTAAGTTAAAGTTTCAGTTTATTTAAGGTTGTAAAGACTTGGGATTTTATTTGAATAGATATGTAATAGATATAATAATAATGTAGTTAGATGGTTATGTATGTGTATCATGAGCACCACGTCTTGTAATCGATGTTACATGGATTTGGGAGCGTCACAGGTTGGTATCAAAGCAATAGGTTATAAACCTTATGTGGGGAACCCTAGACTATAACCTTAGGGAAGTTAGTGGAGAAAATAAGGAGATGAACTCACGTAGAGTTTTAAGGGTTGTGTCAAATATAATTTTTTTTTCTAAAAACAAAAAACATCTATTTTGAAATACTAATCAAGTTATTTTGTCTTGTTTGAAGGATGTCAGCAGAAGAGGAGGTTAGAGATATCCACATTGTGGGTGAGCAGTTGGTGACAGCTGTACCTGAGCCTATAGCTGAGGCAGCAGCTGACTAAGACCCAGAGGAGTACCCTGATGAGGGAGAGGAGCCCGAGGAGGACTACAAAGAAACACCTGAGGATACTTTGTTGGATGAGTTGATGGATAGGATTACAGAGTTGGATGACAGAGTCCATAAGTTGGAGGAGCTGTATCAGGGGGAGCAGCAGGTTGCAATATTGCTTGCGGCATTGGTGCACCACCTGATAATAAGGAACGGGGATTTGCCTGAAAAGCTACGGGCATCAGACCAGAAGGCGGATAGACTGGAGGATGAGAAAGAAGATATTAGAACCCACATGGGGCATACCATTAATGGGTTGGAGTCAAGGATATAGAGTCTTCAAACCGACAAACAGATCATCACCACATTATGGGGAGATGAGAGGAGAGACTGTGCTCGGGCCGAGAAGCTAACAAGTGAGTTAGAAGGTGAAGTGAGGGATAAGAATGTTAAGATAGACAAGATGAAGTATGCGTTTAAGTCAGCACATGGAAGGTTCCAGCATAGGGTGCATCACTTTCCAAGTGAGGAGCACCGGTCTAGACGTGTTATAAGCCGAGGGTTGGTACTGGAGATAGAGGATGAGGAGGATGAAGAAGCCATTAGGCACGGTCTTTGGTTTATTTGTGATGAACTTTTACTATTAGCGTTTAGAATGCTTAGCTATGAAATAGAACTTGGTTTTGGTTTTTACCAAGTATTTTGGTTTAAGTGATGTAAATAGCTTAATGCCATAAGACGATGAAATACCTTGGGTGTTATGTTTATAAATAAATATGCTTTTATTTAAGTATGTCATGTGATAATTAAATTCTCTTCTTATGAATAATATATTATATAGTGTAAGTTATAAGATAATAACATTAGGTTCATTTTAAACAGATAGATGGCTAGAGGAAGACATCGTCAAACAACCGAGGGGTCAGGCGGTAATGTTGGGGATCCACCGAACCTTGTGCAGTAGTTTGTAGACATGTTAGTGGGGGCACTTCAGAATCGAACCCCAAATGTCAATAACCCTCCAGTGGCCTAAGTGGCACACTTTAAGGACTTCAAGAGCGCAGGACCCCCTGAGTTCAAAGGAACCACTGATCCCATCAAAGCTCAAACTTGGGTCAAAGAAATCGAAAAGGCGTTCGCTATCGCCCGAGTAGGTGATGGTCAGAAAACAATCTTTTCCACTTACATGCTGAAGGGTGAAGCCAACTTCTGGTGGGAGGCAAACCAGACCAAGGCTGGAGAAGGTGTGATACCTTGGGAAGGGTTTAAGAAAATCTTTTTTGAGAACTATTTTCCAGTTAGTATGCAGAGTCGCAGGGAGATGCGATTCTTGGAGCTGAAGAAAGAAGACATGATGATACCTCAATATGCCGCAAAATTCAATGAGGTGGTGAGGTTCGCGCCTCATTAGGTCGACACTGAGGAAAGAAAAACAAGGAGGTTTGAGCAGGGTCTCAAACCATGGCTATATAGCAGACTCTCAATGTTACAGGCGAATAGCTTCGCAACTCTCCTGGAGAAAGCTATAATCGCTGAGGGCAGAAGTGAGGCCCTGATGAAATTTAATAAGGAAAAAAATAGAAGAATGAAGGAGGGAATCGTGGGGAAGGTAGCAACAGTAGTGGTGCAAACAAGAGGAAGTAGAACAATAACAACAGTAGCAGCAACAATTTGAAATCGGGAAACTCTGTGGGAAAGCTAGGGGAAGCAAAGAAGTGAACTAAGGCATGCAAGGAGTGTGGGAGGAATCACTCGGGGGCATGTCTAAAAGGGAAGAATGTTTGTTTCAACTACGGGCAGGAGGGGCACATCTCTCCCAATTGCTCTGCACCAAAGAGAAATGGATGTTTCAACTGTGGAGCATTAGATCATCAGGCAAGGAATTGCCCAAAGCAGAACTCAACAGGAGGAAATGGAGGAAGGGGACCATGTGATGGAAATCTCACGATTAGTGGACCACCAACTCAGAATCGACCCACATCTACGACTTTCAACATGATGGTTCAGGATGAAGTCGCATCAAGGGACGTGGTTTCATGTATCATTTTGATCAATGATATATCTACTTAAATATTATTTAATTTGGTTGCTACTTGTTCCTTCGTATCGCATAAATTCTCCCAACGGTTAAACTTACCCTAGAAAGAATTAGAATATCCTATGAACATAGAAATTGCTAATAAGGAAATAATTACCGTTAGCCATATCTATTGGAATTGTGTTGTAGACATCAGGGGATATAAGTTACCTGTGGATTTAATTCCAATTCAATTAGGAGAATTTGATGTAGTTCTAGGAATGGATTGGTTATTTAACCATGGAGCGATGATAGATTGCCAGAAGAAGTGTATAAACCTTAGGACTCCAGATCAGTCTAGGGTAGCGTTCTATGGAAGTAGGTCATCGAGACACTCAAGTTGTCTGATGATGATGCAAGCGAGGAAGTTAATAAGAAATGGATGTGTAGGATATTTGGTCCATATCATCGATATGCGAAAATCAGGGACAGAGATGGGACAGATACCAGTAGTGAACGAATTTCTGGATGTATTTCTAGAGGAATTACCAGGACTTCCGCCGGATCAGGAGGTCAAATTCGTTATAGATTTAGTACCGGGAACAACACCGATTTCGAAAGCCTCTTAAAGAATGGTACCGGCAGAAATGAAGGAGTTGATGGTACAGTTGCAGAATTTATTGGATAGGAAGTATATTCAACCGAGTGTGTCTCTTTGGGGAGCACCAGTTTTTATTCATGAAAAAGAAGGATGGATCGATGAGACTATGTATCGACTATCAAGAGTTGAACAAGGTGACGATTAAGAACAAGTACCCGTTACCTAGGATAGATGATCTGTTCGATCAACTGAAGGGGGCGAAATATTTTTCCAAGATTGACTTGAGGACGGGATATCACCAGTTAAAGGTGAGGAAGGAGGATGTACCTAAGACAACATTCAGGACTCGTTACGATCACTACGAGTTCCTGGTGATGTCGTTCGGGTTAACAAATACGCCAACAAAAATTATGGACATGATGAATTTGGTATTCAAGCAATACTTAGATAAATTCATAGTTGTGTTCGTAGATAATATCCTGATCTATTCCAAGACTCAGGAAGATCATCCTGAACACTTAAGGTTAGTATTGGAGGCATTGAGGAAGGATAAGTTATAAGTAAAATTCTCAAAGTGTGAGTTTTGGTTGGAGAAACTTCTATTTCTGGGTCACGTGATCGACAAGGATGTAATTTCCATGGATCCAGCGAAGGTGGAAGCGGTTCATAATTGGGAACAACCAAAGTCACCGACCGAAGTAAGAAGTTTCTTAGGACTGATAGGATATTACAGATGGTTTATCCAAGATTTTTCAAAGATAGCAGGAACGTTGATGAATTTAACGTAGAAGTTGGTAAAATTTGTCTGGACGGAGAAGTGTGAAGAGAGTTTTAAAGAACTCAAGAAAAGACTGAGTAAAGCACCAGTGTTATCTTTACCTGACGATACAGGTAACTTCGTGATTTTCAGTGATGTGTCACACAAAGGACTTGGTTGTGTGCTTATGCAACATGGTAAAGTTATTGTGTACGCGTCGCGTCAGTAGAAGGATTACGAGAAGGGATATCCTACCCATGACCTGGAATTGGCGGCGGAAGTATTTGCCCTAAGGATATGAAGGCACTATTTATATGGTGTAAGGTGTGAAATATACACGGACCATAAAAGTCTGAAGTATATCTTCACGCAAAAGGAGTTGAATATGAGACAGAGAAGATGATTGGAGCTTATAAAGGATTATGATTGTGACATCTTATATCATCCAGGAAAAACTAATATGGTGGCGGATGCGCTAAGTAGAAAAGGTAGTGGTAGGTTGGCAATGCTAACAGCTCAAGAGGAGTTAATTAAAGAGATGGCTAGATTGGAACTCGAGATAAAAAGTCTGAGGGAGCCAGAGGGGAAATTGTTCACAATGGAGGCTCATCCGACTCTATTGGAAAAAATCAAGGAAGCACAAGGCAGCGATGAGGAATGAGAGCAGGTGAGGAAAAGAATTTCAAATTGAGCATAGCTTAAATTCAGTATAGGTGGTGATGGACTATTAAGATTTGAGAAGAGAATTTGGGTGTCAGCGGTTTCTGAATTAAAGGAAGAAATCTTGTAGGAAGCTAATAGCTCAAGTTACTCAATCCACTTGGGAAGTACAAAGATGTATCAGGATCTTCGTCAGCATTATTGGTGGCCCAATATGAAGAGAGAAGCCGCAGAGTGCGTCAGCAAGTGCTTAACATGCCATCGAGTCAAGGCGGAACATCAAAAATTGAGCGGCTTACTTCAACCTTTAGAAATTCCAGAATGGAAGTGGGAGCATATCACGATGGACTTCGTGGTATGACTTCCAACTACACAAAAAGGTTACGATGCAGTATGGGTGATCGTTGATCGATTGACCAAGTCAGCACATTTCTTTCCAATCAAGATCAGATATACCCTAGATCAGTTGGTAAAGCTTTACATCAAAGAAATTGTTTCCAGGCACGGGGTACGTGTATCAATTGTGTCAAATCGCGATCTGCGGTTCACAGCAAATTTCTGGAGAAGTTTTCAAGAATGCATGGGAACGCAACTGAGGTTGAGCATGACATATCATCCTCAAACAGATGGGCAGAGCAAGAGAACAATTCAAATGTTAGAGGATATGCTGAGAGCATGTGTTATGGATTTCATAGGGAGCTGGGATGACCACCTACCGTTGGTGGAATTTGCGTACAACAACAGTTATCACGCGAGCATCGGTATGCCACCTTATAAAGCTTTATATAGAAGGAAATGCAGAACACCATTGTGTTGGGATGAAGTGGGAGAACGAAAATTGCTAGGGCCAGAATTGGTGCAACAAACTGCAGATGTGATCAAAACAATACGAGCAAGGCTATTGATGACTCAGGATCGACAAAAGAAATATGCAGATTAACATCGGCAACAACGAGACTTCTACGTCGGCACTTATGTGTTTTTGAAAGTGTCACCTTGGAAAGGGAAAATGAGATTTGGGAAGAAGGGAAAACTTAGTCCCAGATTCATAGGACACTTCGAAGTGTTGAGGCGAGTGGGTGAAGTAGCTTATGAAATAGCTTTACCTCTGGAGTTAGAACATATACACAACGTGTTCCACGTTTCAGTCCTACGACCCAATAAGCAGGATTACAAGAATGTCATAGAGTATGAACCTATTCAGTTTGAAAAGGACTTAACCTATGAAGAGGTTCAAGTGCAGATAATCGATAGAAAAGAACAAGTGTTAAGAAATAAGATAATACCTTCTATTAAGGTAGTATGGAGGAACCACAACGCCGATGAGGCTACGTGGGAACTCGATGAGAAAATGATGAAAAATTACCCTAATCTTTTTGTTTGATGTGTAATGATTCCGGGGACAGAATCCTTTATAAAGGAGGGTGAATATAATATCTGAGATTTTCTATGTAATTTAATAATTATCAATAAACGAACTTATATGAAACTTTTGGGTGATTTCATTTATTAGGTGTATATGTGTTGTACATATATGTGTTATTTCAAGATATGTGATGAGATGTATTTAAATGGTTGGTTTAGTTTTTTTTAAATATTAACATCAAAATTAGTCAGGATAGACTATAATCACGAAAAAGTGTCACGCTTGACTTTTTGGTCAAAGTTTCATTGGTGAATTTGACTAAACCGATAGTCCTATGACGTCCGAAACGTCGACTTTAGTAAGAATCGATATAAGTTTCACAACGTTCGCCTACAAAGGGCAAAATGGTTAAAGTAATTTATTAATTGATTAATTGATTATTATAATGTTTTATTTAAACAAGTCAGCAGCTGGTAGAACCCTTGTGACTCACGAATTGGGACAAGGGAGGGAGTATACGTATATTACATAGTAGTTGAGGTGGGAGTACTTTATTTTATTCCTTAAAACTAAAATCCTTTCATTTTCTCTAACTCCCACATTCTTCCTACTAATTAACTAAATTATTATATTATTAAGTATTGTGAGTAACTAATAATTAGAATTGGGGGTTATGGGAATCAAAAGACTCTATCAAGCTTTACATATACACACATCACTCAAACATCCTTTTCTTTTAAGAAAATTCCACCAAGTGAGTAAACATGGAGAGAAATTGAGAGTGATAAATAGTGTGGTAGTATTCTGTAATTTTGAAGAGTCTAAAAAAGCAAGTGAGAAGAATTTTCAGAAGCTAAACAAGAAGAAATTCACATCAAGTAAGCAACTCATGAACCTTTATATGTTTTCAAGGGAAATAGTTAGAAAATGACTTTTAGTTACTAATGTATTCAAATCATCATAATTTAGTGAGTTTGTTTGTTGTAATATGTTCATATGTGTTAGTAGATGGGATCTGGATAGTAGGAATCGAATCCATGTATGCTAGAATCAAAATCATGATTTTTGTCAAAGTTGCTTAAAAAGTGTAATCAGTGATTTTCTAGTTTTTCGGAGCCTTGGATTCGTGGTTTATATGACTCGATTAGCGTATGTAATAATTTTATAAAATAGTATGTAGTATGTGACGCCCCCAAAATAGGTATACAACACCCATTCTGAGTCGCCAAATACATGGTACAGAAACAACTACAACATTATTAATACAATGGTCGTGCAAAATACGACAACACATAAACTGTGAGTTTAAAAACAAATATTGTCTTCTAGACAATATCAACACTGAAATAAGTCCTCATTACAATTATTGATACAATATTTTACAAAATAGTGAAGACTACTAAAATGACTTTCTAGAACCTTCATTCCATACCCCGATTAGTACTCGCTACATTCTCGCCTCCTGAGAAGAAAAATGGAACAAAAAGAAAAAGGGTGAGCTCAACTAGCCGAGTAAAGAATATTATGACTAGGATAATACAGAACAAATTATCGTTAGTCTTCAACCGGGAAAAATCTGATAGAATATAATAGACAACAAGTTTCAGATCAATATTCGCAGTGAAAATAATAATTCATAGAAAAGTTACGTAGAGAATGAAATCTACTATTATCTATGAATTTAAAAGTCCATCATCAATATTTTATCCCTGTAACATCAATCAATATACAACTTGAATTAAATATTCATCTTTGGCATGCCAAAGATATTCATCAGTTGGTCATGTTCATCTTTGCACTACGCGCCAAAGATATTCACAAAAAATTCATTCATCTTTGCACTACAAGCCAAAGATATCCAGTAATATCATCATTTAGGACTTAAGATGATGAAGAATATTTTAAAGAAAAAGAATCCAGTGAAACAAAAGAACAAATAATAAGGATTCGTACTCTAAACAGTCCAAGTTCAAAAATACTTCATAAATAACCATAGTGAAGTAAAATTTAAGAATGATCAAAACATGGATACAATCAAAGCTAGTATCCATAATAGATATTTTGGACAAAAAACGAAAATTTAATTTTTCTGTGAATAGTGCCGTATTCGTGAATAGTGTCGTATACGTGAATAGTGTCGTATACGTGAATAGTAACCTCGACACTAAAAGACAAGAATTTCACAAGAAAAATCTTACCAATATTCCGGCATAATGATATTAGAAGAAATAATATGATTTTTTTTAAAAATAACATCCCTTACCTCGAAAAGACAGTACTTCTGACTGGAATACTTGATATAGTGTTGAAGGGATCTTGCACCGTATAGCAACACTCAAAGTATCAAAATACTCACAAGAATACGCTCGACAATATATAGAGAGAAAGAGAGAGAAAGCTTGTTTCTGGTATGATTTTCAATTGTAACCTAAGCACCCTATTTATAGAAAAATACTTAGAACACCAAAGAAGAAAATTTAATAAAATATTAATATATTTTTTTATAAATTCCTACACACACCAAAGACATCTGATTTCAGCCATTAACATGTGCAAGTGGGGCCCACCAAATGGAAAAAAAGTTTTTATTAAAAAAAATATTTAAAACTTCAAAAATCAATTATTCTGGAACTTCAATAATTCATAATAAATAGCCTTTTATCAGGAAAAATTCAAATCTTATGTTCATTGCATAGGAAATTTAATTCTCTACAACTTTGCAGAAGAAAGTTTTTCCAAATTCCAAACAAAAATTGACCAAAATCCACATACGGACGATTTTACAAGCTATAATCAAATTTCAGTCAAGAAATGGGGTCCATAAACATGAAAAACATGTTTTAAATATTTTTCGTAACAATAATACTCTTCCTCCCCATGTATTCATATATCCCACATTCATTGTAAAAATATCACCATTATTATATTATTATAATATAATAATATATTTAAATGAATTATTTTATTAGAAAAAGATAAAATAACAATTTTCAACAATTGTCACATTAAAAATTTTCTCCATCTATATCCACATAAAATGAATATTTTCCTTATTATATAAATCAATAATTAATTATTCATAAATAATATTACGTAATCACAATATCGATGACCGGTAGTTCGAGGAAAGAGGGGCTTTCAATAAGGATTTCTCCTTCTTGGTAGCGCAATTAGTGACCAAACCTCTCCTTAGACAGAACTTTCTAGACATTGCCAATAATGTTATCTAATAATATTATTCAAATAATATGAATTATTAATTCGATAAAGGAAAATACTGTGTAATGATAATTATTTAAACAACAATAATATAAAATATCAACGCAGCAATTATTGAATCAATAAAATAAAATATTAAACAGTAATTACTGTAACAATTATTGAAAATCGCCTTCTTATGTAAGAATCAATAATTGATGTAATCTAAATGTTCTACTAAGTTTTAACCATCTAGTGTTTGTTCAAGATAATACTTGGTAATAACTACGCGAATTATTTATAAACAACTTATACTTGTCGTTTTCTTCATCCAATCGCTTTCCGTTATGGGGCGCACATAAAGCTGCACCGTCGTATGAATATTCTCCGACAGTAAGAATATTTCACGACAAAATGAATTTTCCCCGAAAATAATGAATATTTTATAACCACTTGCTTAATTGAAATATTTGCACATTTTACCCATAACTAACCACATTAATCAAATCAACCCTTACTATTTCAAAATAATAAATAGAGGAAATTTAATTTTATTTATAATAAGTTGGGGTCTTACATAGTATGAAGTCTAATATGTCCTAAATTTTGTTAGAATCAGAGTTATAATGAGCAAGTTATGAAAATCGTAAGAAAGCATGTTCATAACAAAATCTGTATAAAATCAGGAATTTCCAGATTTTTTTCTAAGTATAGAACCAGTGCCGGCATATTTTTCTATGCAGTTGGTTTGTGGTCTTAGCATGCTAGTTTCATGAATGTTATATTTTTGTAAAATACCTTACTGTATGAAGTTTATTGTGTCCAAATATCATGGCCATATCATCTGTAGATTAGTGGGAATAAAATCGCAAAAGTGGCTGCAAGAAACAAAAATTTGACGTCTTTCCTGGGACTGTTTGGATCAGTCTGTCTCAGGGGACTTTTTGTTCACTGTTTTGTACTATAAAAATTATGGAAACATTTGGAGTATTAATATAAGAAGACATGAAGGTCCTATAAAAATTTGAGAATTTTTGGCCATACGGTTTGAGAGTTATGGATTTTACGGCTAGGGACACTATTTGAAAAGATACCCAAATAACTCTCTGTGTACAAGTCCAAAAATTACGAAATTTTAACTGGAAGTACATGTATATAATAGGAGTTAACCCTGAAAATTTCAGAATTTGTGGAGCTAATCTCGATTTATGAAAAATCTGAGAATATTTGGCTATTATGGACTATTTAAAAATAGTAGATGGATTTTAAAACTTCTGGGAAAGATATATGTTCAATGCGGGACTACATTCTACAAAATCCCAGAAAAGAAATATTTTTGAGATTGATTTGGTATTTTTCATATAAATGATGTTATATGGATAAATGAGTTTAATTAAATATGTGATGTCATAATTATGGGAAATGAGATTTTCTAACTTGAGACCCTTAAGCATATTTTATGCAGATTTATGTTTCCCATATTATTTTATTTAACCACGTGGCCTATACGTAGCAACATGTTATGTAATTGAATTGTAGTTGAATACGTGTGGATTTAATCATCTTATTAAAATAAAAGGGAACCATTACACTTCGAAGTGGTGTTTGAGAACCAAATTGCTTAACGTGACACATGTGAATAGGTTACGTAAAGGGCTAGTAGATAGCGGTAAATTGTAGAAGATGTATCAGGCAAGTTTCTTACCCTAAATTTGATTATGAATTTATTCAACTCTTATTCAGTTGATTGCTATTCGGGCTTGTGATTAATTAATCATTCGTGAAAGCTCATTATTGTAAAGTTCTATAACTTCAATTGTGTTGCAAAATGTTATTGATGATTATTCAGTTCATATTGCAACTGCTATGCTTTAAAGTTCTTATTCCCTTAATGAACTATATTCAAGCATGCTTTCTAGCTTTTGTTCCAGCTAGATGTTATTGATTCAAACATAGTATACTGTTTGAAGAATTCAAATACTTTGAAACTAATTAATGTTTACCAAACCAAATTGCTTTGGTGAGGTCCCGTATGAATACAAAGATGAACAACCCGAATAATCGGGCAAATAGATGTCAGACATATAGTCCCATTTATGCTTATGCAGTTAAACTTTATACTTGTGCACAATGTAGGGTACGATAGGCTAATCACCTGGAGTACTTGCAAAGACTGTTTACAATCTATTTGATTGTTAAACCGTTTGATGGTTTTAGATGAAACAAAGTAATGTTCAAGGTATATAACACCCCTTAGTATGCTATTAAGAATTCCAGAAATCTTATCTTTATATTCCCGTTTATCTCTTCATAATTATTTCAACTGTTGATAAATATTCATGCAAACGCTTTTACTCCTGATGTATGTTTTTAAACTACTTTATATACTTGCTGGGCAATTTGTGCTCATTCTTGCTTAAACCTTTCGATTAAAATTTGATAACTTGGCGAGGGCTCGGGCAAGGACAAAGGAAAGTCTAAGATGAAATGATGAGAGTTATTTATGTAATAAGTTATATTTCCGCATGTGATGTAATGTAGCGATAAACGCTAAGTTAAAGTTTCAGTTTATTTAAGGTTATAAAGACTTGGGATTTTATTTGAATAGATATGTAATATATATTATTATTATTATTATTATTATTATTATATTATTATTATTATATTATTATTATATTATTATTATTATTATTATTATTATTTTGGAATTTATGTAGTTAGATGGTTATGTATGTGTATCGTGAACACCACGTCCTGTAATCGATGTTACATGGATTTGGGAGAGTCACAACTAACTTCCTATAACGTTATAATTACTAACCACATTACACTATGTTGTTTTAACCTTGTCGTTACACATTTGACACGTTAACATAACCTTAGACCATGTTATGTTGCTATCCGTGTGCGTAGTAACAATGAAGTTACCATCTCGAGCAGGGTATTGCTGGCATTGCCAAGGTCTATGAACAGAACCGAAGCAGATGAGCGATGGCAGAGCTTTAGCCCAACTAACACGAATTTTACCCACCAAACAATAATATTAACACATACAATTGATATAGAACTATCATAAACATGTTTCCTCACATATTCATCAATATAGAACAATTTAACAACCATTTTAACTAATTTAATTTCTCAATTTCCATGTTTTTATATAAAACTCAATTTTTTTGACATCCTTCACAAAAATCAACACTGTGATTGCCATCCTACACCGAATCACTTCGTTCAAACTATGTTTTCTTCGTTTCTTATTGAACTAACATAAACAAGACTCAATTTACAGTTTATCATACTATTGACCACTAAAATTGGTACTTACACAAGCCACATAACAAAATATATAATGCCATTAAATTTTCCTACTTTTAACTGTAATTAGCATACAATTTCTTGTTTATATACAAACTAAAACCTCACCAACATGAATAATCACCACAATTCATTTATATAACAACAATTCAAAAATATGGAATTCACATAGCATAGAAAATACATGACGTAAAACATATTAGAATATGTATGTATATGTAATACTAAAATTATGAAATTACCTTCAATTAACTTGAACAATCTTTGCTAACCAACTGAAATTGTTGTGAAAATTCTTAGACTCCTCTCAAATTCTCTCTCTATTCTTTGTAAACGTATAACAAAAGAAAACCGATATGGCCATAATAAGCCTAATCAGTTACAACATATAACGTATAAATTATAAATATATTATATTTATTATTTAATTTATTTTATTTATATTATTTAAAAATTCAAAATTAATAATCCAAAAGCTATAAGGCTTTGTTCGGCAAAAAGTCTTTAAAATAAAGACTTAATATATTAAACCTTGTATGGTGGCTGAATTAAACTCCTTTAATTTATTTTAATAAACAATTTAGTTTATAATTTATAATCACATATTATTTATTCGGATTTCCATATCCAACATTAATCAATTAATTAATTAAGCGCACTATATTTTAAATAAATATTTCACTTAAGCAAATCTCACAAAATAATAATTCATTATGATTTTATCTAATAATTTAACATATCATTCTAAATTATTAAATCAAAATAACAATATAACATCTCGTGTTATACAACAACTCTCTAAATTACAAATTCAATTAATTTAGAATATTATCTAATAAATTTAAATTCATAAATTTTTGCTAATAACCATCACATCTACAAAACATTTATTCAACAATAAACACCTCAAATAAATATTTATATAATCCAATAAATATTTAAAATTACAATTTGAAAATCCGGATTTTTACATCCTTCCTTCCTTACAAGGATTCTGTCCGCAGAATTCCAACTCAAACAATCAAATCGTCACATTCTTCCTTTCTTACAAAGATTCTGCCCCAGAATCAAAGACACGGACTAAACAAATATCTCAGGGTAATTCTTCATCATTTCAGCTTTGAGTTCCCACATAGCCTCTTCGATATTGTGGTTCCTCCATATCACCTTCACAAAAGTTATCACTTTATTCCCGAGCACTTGTTCTTTCCTGTCGACTATCTAAATAGGAATCTCTTCATAAGACAAATCTTTACTGAACTGCAATGGTTCATACTCGATCACATGATTGTAATCGGGTTTATACAGTCGCAACACCGACACATGAAAAACGTTGTGAACTTGTTCTAATTCTGGAGGTAAAGCTACCTCATAAGCCACTTCTCCCACTCTTTGCAATATCTCGAAAGGTCCAATAAACCTTGGGCTTAGCTTTCCTTTCTTGCAGAAACGAATTTTCCCCTTCCGAGGAGAAACTTTCAAGAACACAAAATTTCCTGCTTCAAATTCATGATTATGCCTGTGTTGATCAGCATACTTCTTCTGTCTATCTTGAGCAGCTACCAGTCTTGCTCTGATGGGTTTGATAATTCCAGCGGTTTGCTGTACCAGTTCTGGTCCTAGCAGTTAACGCTCACCAACTTCATCCCAACATAGTGGAGTGTTGCATTTTCTGCCGTATAATGCCTCGTATAGCGACATGCCAATGCTTTCATGGTAACTGTTGTTGTATGCAAATTCCATCAACGGTAGATTATCATCCCAATTTCCTTTGAAATCCATGGTGCATGCTCTAAGCATAACTTCTAGCGTCTGGATTGTTCGTTCTCTTTGACTATCGGTTTGCAGATGATGTGTTGTACTCATCTTCGGTTGCGTTCCTATGCATTCCTGTAGTCTCTTCCAGAAATTTGATGTAAACCTCGGGTCTCGATCTGACACTATTGATATTGGAACTCCATGTCTTGACACGATCTCGTTGACATATAGTTTCGCTAGCCGATCAAGATTAAATCTAATCTTTATTGGAAAGAAATGGACTGATTTTGTTAGTCTGTCCACTATCACCCATATCGCATTGTATCCTTTCTGAGTCGTTGGAAGACCTACCACAAAATCCATTGTGATATGCTCCCACTTCCATTCCGGTATTTCTAACGGTTGGAGTAGTCCGCTTGGCCTTTGATGTCAAGCACTTTGCAACGCATTCTGTAACGTGTCTTTTAATATTTGGCCACAAAAAATATCTCCGCAAATCTTGATACATCTTCGTACTTCCTGGATGAATCGAATATCTTGAGCTATGAGCTTCTCACAAGATTTCTTCTTTAATATCCTATACTGCTGGAACCCAAATTCATCCCTTGAATCTTAGCATTCCCTCAGTATCAAGTTTATACTTCTCCTCTTTACCCTCGACCACACTTTCCTTTATTTTTCTGCATTCTTCATCCTGTAGTTGAGCATTCTTCACTTTGTCCACTAAATTTAACCTACCTTCCATCTGGTATAATCTTTCATCGGATTCTTTTGGAAATTTGATTTCCAACTCTAGCCTTGTCATTGCTGAAATGAGCTCCTCCTTATTGGTTAAAATCATCAACTTTTCTTGGCCTTTCCTACTCAAGGCATCTGCAACCACGTTTGCTTTGCCTGGATGATAAAAGATCTCACAATCATAATCTTTTATCAATTCCATCCATCTCCTTTGACGCATGTTCAGGTCCTTCTGTGTGAAAATATACTTAAGACTCTTAAAGTCTGTGTAGATCTCACATTTTTCTCCATAGAGATAATGTCTCTATATTTTCAGCGCAAACACCACTGCCGCCAACTTTAAATCATGAGTCGGATACCCTTTCTCGTAGTGTTTCAATTGGCTTGATGCATACGTAATGAGTTTGCCGTTCTGTGACACCCCCAAATCTAGGTACTTTATTCCCACAAGACTTGGTGTTCACTTTCCATTCATTCATTAAGGGGAATGTCATGAAAGTAGATTTAATCCCGATAAAACTTGGAGAGTTTGACGTGATATTGGGAATGGATTGGATGTTCAATTATTGAGCGATAGTTGATTGACAAAAGAAGTGTGTAAACCTTATGACTTCGTCAAAGGTATTTTTTTTATGGTAGCAAATCGCCTAGACAAATGAGGTGTCTGACGGTTATGCAAGCTAAGAAGTTTTTGAGTCAGGGCTGTGTAGGGTACTTAGCTTACATAGTTGATACTTAAAAGAAGGAGGGCGTAAAATTGGAGGAAATACAAGTGGTTAGGGAATTCATGGATGTGTTTCTGGAAGATTTTCCGGGACTTCCTCCTGACCGAGAGATCGAATTCGTGAACGACTTAACGCCAGGAACCGCTCCAATATTGAAGGCCCCGTACAGAATGGCTCTGGTAGATATGAAGAAACTGATGGTGCAACTACAAGAACTGTTAGACAAGAAATATATTCAGCCGAGCGTATCACTGCGGGGAGCGCCAGTGTTATTCGTGAAGAAGAAGGATGGGTCAATGCGTCTTTGCATTGATTATAGAGAATTAAACAAAGTTACTATTAAAAACAAATATTCGTTGCCAAGAATAGATGACTTGTTTGACCAGTTGAAGGGTGCTAGATATTTCTCGAAAATAGATTTGAGAAGTGGATATCACCAACTGAAAGTAAGAAAGGAGGATGTACCGAATACGGCATTTCGAACTCGGTATGGACATTACGAATTTTTGGTGATGTCTTTTGGTTTGACAAATGCCCCTGCAGCGTTCATGGATTTGATGAACAGGCTGTTTAAACCATTTTTAGACAATTTTGTGGTGGTATTTATCGATGATATACTGGTGTACTCTAAATCTCAAGAATAACACATGGAGCACTTACGTCTGACGGTGGAGACGTTAAGAAAAGAAAATTATACGTGAAATTCTCTAAATGTGAATTTTTGCTGGAACGTGTACAATTTCTTGGGCATGTAATTGATAAGGACTGGATTTCAGTGGATCCATCAAAAGTCGAAGCTGTGATAAATTGAGAACAACCAAAAACTCCATCAGAAGTGAGAAGTTTCGTGGGATTGGCAGGGTATTACAGACGGTTTATCTAGGATTTTTCCAAGATTGCTACTCCGTTGACAAATTTGACGAGGAAATCTGTAAAATTTGTTTGGATGAAGAAGTGTGAAGAGATTTTTAAAGAATTGAAGAAGAGGCTCAGTGTGGCAACTGTGTTGTCGTTACCAGATAATACAGGAAATTTTGTGGTGTATAGTGATGCGTCACACAAAGGATTGGGTTGTGTCCTTATGCAGAACGACAAAGTCATTGTGTACGCATCAAGGCAATTGAAAAACTACGAGAAAGGGTATCCGACTCATGATTTAGAGTTGGCGACAGTGGTGTTTGCGTTAAAAATATGGAGACATTATCTCTATGGAGAAAAATATGAGATCTACACAGACCATAAGAGTCTGAAGTATATTTTCACACAGAAGGACCTGAACAAGTGTCAAAGGAGATGGATGGAATTGATAAAAGATTACGATTGTGAGATCTTTTATCATCCAGGAAAAGCAAACGTGGTTGTAGATGCCTTGAGTAGGAAAGGCCGGGAAAAGTTAATGTTGTTAACCGATAAGGAGGAGCTCATTTCAGCAATGGCAAGGCTAGAGTTGGAAATCAAATTTCCAAAAGAATCCGATGAAAGATTATACCAGATGGAAACTAGTCTAACTTTGGTGGACAAAGTGAAGAAGGCTCAACTATAGGATGAAGAATGCAGAAAAATAAAGGAAAGTGTGGTCGAGGGTAAAGAGGAGAAGTATAAACTTGATACTGAGGGAATGCTAGGATTCGAGGGACGAATTTGGGTTCTTGTAGTACATGTTATTAAAGAAGAAATCTTGACAGAAGCTCATAGCTCAAGATATTCGATTCATCCGGGAAGTACGAAGATGTATCAAGATTTGCGACGACATTTTTTGTGGCCAAATATGAAAAGAGACGTTGCAGAATGCGTTGCAAAGTGCTTGATATGTCAGAGAGTGAAGGCAGAACATCAAAGGCCAAGCAGACTACTACAACCTTTAGAAATACCAGAATGGAAGTGGGAGCATATCACAATATATTTTGTGGTAGGTCTTCCAATGAATCAGAAAGGATAAGATGCGATATGTGTGATAATGGACAGACTGACAAAATCAGCCCACTTCTTGCCAATAAAGATTAGATTTAATGATTATCGGCTGGCGAAACTATATGTCAACGAGATCATGTCAAGACATGTAGTTCCAATATAAATAGTTTCAGATAGAGATTCGAGGTTCACATCAAATTTCCGGAAGGGATTACAAGAATGCATGGGAACACAATTGAAGATGAGTACAGCATATCATCCACAAACTGATGGGAAAAGCGAGAGAACAATCCAGACGCTAGAAGATATGCTTATAGCGTGAATCATGGATTTTAAAGGAAATTGGGATGATCATCTACTGTTGGTGGAATTTGCATAAAACAACAGTTACCAAGCAAGCATTGGCATGCCGCCATACGAGGCGTTATACGGTAGGAAATGCAGAACTCCACTATACTGGGACGAAGTTGGTGAACGTCAACTGCTGGGACCAGAACTGGTACAGCAGACCGCTAAAATTCTCAAACTCATCAGAGCAAGACTAATAGCTGCTCAAGATCGACAAAAGAAGTATGCTGATCAACACAGGCAGAATCGTGAATTTGAAGCAGGAGATTTCGTGTTCCTGAAAGTTTCTCCTTGGAAGGGAAAATTCATTTTGACAAGAAAGGAAAGCTAAACCCAAGGTTAATAGGACCTTTCGAGATATTACGAAGAGTGGGAGAAGTAGCTTACGAAGTAGCTTTACCTCCGAAATTAGAAACGTGTACAAGCGTTTTTCGTGTGTCGATTGTTATGACAGTATAAACCCGATTACAAACATATGATCGAGTATTAACCATTGCAGTTCAGTAAAGATTTGTCTTATGAAGAGATTCCTATCCAAATAGTCGACAGGAAAGAACAAGTGCTTAGGAATAAAGTGATACCTTCTGTGAAGATGATATGGAGGAACCACAACGTCGAAGAGGCTACATAGGAACTCGAATCTGATATGATGAAGAATTACCCTGAGTTATTTGTTTAGTCTGTGTCTTTAATTCTGGGGACAAAATCTTTGTAATAAAGGAAGAATTTGACGATTTGATTGTTTGAGTTGTGATTCCGGGTACATAATCCTTATAAGGAGGAAAGGATGTAACAATCCGGAATTTCAAATTGTAATTTTAAATATTTATTGAAATATAAATATATATTTGATGTGTTTATTGTTGAAATTGATGAAATAAATATTTTATTGATGTGATGGTTGTTAGTAAATATTTATGAATCTAAATTTATTAGATAACATTCTAAATTAATTGAATTTATAATTTTGAGAGTTGTAATATAACATGAGATGTTATATTGTTGTTTTAATTTAATAATTTAAAGTGGGATATTAAATTATTAAATAAAATTATAATGAAATTATATTTTTTGTGATAATTGTTTAAGTGGAAAATTTATTTAAAATATAGTATGTGATTAATTTATTTAATTAGTGTGGATATAGAAAATCCAAATAAATAATATGTTATTATAGATTATAAACTAAATTGTTTATTAAAATAAATTAAAGAAGTTTAAATTAGTTATGCCCAAACAAGACTTAAAATATTAAGTCTTTAATATTTAAAGGGGTTTTGCCAAACAAAGCCTTGTGGCTTTTGGATTTTTAATTTTGAAATTTTAAATAATATAAATAAATTAAATTAAATAATAAATATAATATAATTATAACATATACGTTAGATGTAGTAACTGATATTGTGATTAGTGTGCGTATTAAGGTTTATCTGTAAAATCCCAAATTTTACGAATAAAGATTTAATTTTCTCAAAATATTTTTTTTAATATTATGATGTGAATTTGATATAATGTTATAGTTGTGGGTAATATTTATAAATTTTGCAAAGTACGCAAGTTGTAATATAATATTCGATTTGTCGGGGAATATTCGTTTTAACAGGGAATATTTGTACGATGGCACAATCATTGGTGGACCCCACAACGGAATTATTATCGGATTAAGAAAACGACAAAAATATTTTTATGAAAATAACGGCGAAAGTTTTACCGTTAACTGTTGAAACACCCGGTGTTAAAAGTACAGTAATACACGTGGTTGCATAGTAGCACACAGTATTGATTATTGATGCTTACGTGAGAATTAAGTCACTCAGTTTTGTTCAATTATTGCTACAGTTACAGTAATTGTTGCATAGTATCTCACGTTATTTGATTCAATTATTGTCGATATTTTATATATTATTAAATCAATAATTGAGATAACAAAGTTATTAATATTATTATTTACAATATTAACGATGTCTAGAAGTTCTGTCAATGAGAGGTTTGGTCACCTAATTACTCACCAATATGGAGAAATCCTTATTGAAAAGCCCCCTCTTTCCTGGGAACGACCTGGTCGATTAATAGTGTGAATTATAATAATGATGATGAATTTTGTTTTATTATTATTATAAATGTAATAAAGCAGAAAACTTTTATATAAAATGTAATACTTTTTATAAAATTTTGTTTTATTTGATTATAAATAGAATATAATATATTTTATTATGCATAGTGTTTGCATAAATTGCTGCATAGTGTTTACATAGTAAAATCTTTTTATATAAAACAAAATTCTTTTATAAAGTTATTTATTTTATTAGATTATAAATAGAATATATTATATTTTATTATGCATAGTGTTTTGATAGTAAAATCTTTTTATATAAAATGTAATACTTTTATAAAGTTATTTGTTTTATTAGATTTTAAATAGAATATATATATATATATATATATATATTATAAATAGAATATATTATATTTTATTGTATAGTATCCTTTCCATTATCCTATAAATAGGATGCTTAGTTAGAATTGAAAACACACCAGAAATTCAGAGAATTCTTCTTCTATAATCTTGAGCGTATTTTTTTAGAGTTTTAAGAAGCTTTGAGCGTAGAAAACAATATTAGTTTTCTTCAATAATATCCTCGTCCTACCAGTCGGAATACTCTTCTTTCTAAGGTAAGGGGTATTATTCTTTCGTATTCATGAAGAGAGTTATTTTCTTTCAATACTCGTAAGGGTTGTTATTCCATTCTTTATTATTATTGGAATAACATGTCTATACAAAGTACCCGCATACATGGTGAAATTCTTCTGTTATTCCATTCTTTATTATTCTGTTGGAATAACCTGTCTGTCCGGTCTATCGCATGCCTGGTGAATTCTATTGTTATTCCATTATATTCTATCAGTTTAACATTGTTGAAGACTAATGATAATTTATTCTGCATTATCTTAGTCATAATATTTCTTACTGGGCTAGTTGAGCTCACCCTTTCTTTCATTGTTCTCCTCAGGAAATGAGAGCGTGGCAAGGGACTAGTCTGGGGAATGGGTAATCGGTCAAATGATAACATTAGTAGTCCTCACTATTCTGTTAAAGAGTGTGCCAATAAATATAATGAGGACTCCATTGAGTGTGGATATTGTCTAGATGACAATATTCTTATTAAAACTATTAGATTATGTTTTGTCGTATTTTACATGACTGTTGTATAATTAAGTTGTATTTGAATTTTGTACCATGTATTTGGCGACTCAAGATGGGTGATGTATACCTGTTTTAGGGGCGTCACATTATTAGTTTTAATTTTACGCATTTAGTTATTAGTTGGTCTTACGCCTTATTTGCTAAGCCTAGAGAATACAGAGAATTGAGAGATAATTGAGAGAGAGCTTGAGAGAATTGAGAGGAAGTTCTGAGTTTTCAAAGCAAATTCAGTGGTGTTAGTAAGGATTTTAAAGGAACAAAATGTATTTTCCATAATCTCCATATTATATACGTGACAACCCGAGAAATTAGTCAATTTATTAAAATCTTAAATGATGGATTTAAGGTCAAAGAATAGACCTAGACAGAAAATAAGTGTATGCGTTTGATATTTTTGGGAAGGAATTTTGAGGATTTCAAAATTCTGTGAAGGATTTTGGTGAATTATTCAGTGTTAAGTGTATATGTTCTGTGAATATGGTATTATGTGTGTACAATATGTGGTTAAGGGTCAAGGGTTGACCAGATAAACTATATCCGTGACAAGCCCTAAGTATATATTTAGAACGTCAACGTTTAGTTAGAAAATTCTTACGATTTATATGAAACCCTAGAAACCAGTTATGGAAACCTAATTTCAGTTCTGGGAATTCGAAACCCTAATTCAGAATATTAAAATCCTAATTTAGGAATTTAAATGTTATGCATAAGGTTTAAACGTTATTAATTATAACTAATTAGGGAAAACCCTAATGATTTACTTGAAACCCTAATTGATTATTAAAAAACCCTAATTGTTCAGTTGGAAACCCTAATGCATAATTATGGACTAATTGCTAATTTAGTAATTTTAATTAGGATATATTAATCCTAATCAGCAAGCTTGAATTATGATTAGGAAATCTTAGTATAATTAGAGAATCCTAATTATAATTTAAAAATATTAATTTTCTATTTCAAAAACCCTAATCTGGAAATCCTAAAAAATTAAATTTTGAAAATCTTAGGTTTTAACCCTAAGGGTTAAAATCTAAGGGTCAAATCCCAAGGGTTGGATCAAATGACAACTTTAGAATTAAAATTGTATGGAAAATGACCATTATACCCTTTTGTCATATTTTCTATTATGTTGAGTGTAAATCTTGACAAGATTTTTGTTTGGTGACCAACTTTTGACTTCTCTTGTACCTTATATCTCCCAAATCTCAGCAACTCAGCCACCTTGCACCAACTAGATACATGCATCAAGAAATATAAAAGATTAAAGTTCACTTTATTTCTCATTTTTCTCCAAGTCTTTATCTCTCCACAATTTTCAAAATTTAGAGTGAGATAAGATAAGCCAATATCAGTTCTTAGCTTAACAAGATCAAAACTCAAAGATCAGATCTAAGGATCAAGCCTAGGGAGGTATAAACCCTAGAATTTAAAAATCTTATGATATGATGTTAGATTTTGCTGTTTGTTGTTTAATGTTGTGTATTAAGATGTCATTTAGTGATCTGGGTTGTTATGTCCCAGATCCATAACATCAAAGTGCTCGAAAGTGAAGATTTCTTGAATCTGGAAAATTTTTTAAATGGTGTTTGACAGTCAAATGTCAAGTCTTCTAGATCTGTCTCTATTAATGTTTTAGTGTTTTAAAGGATTTTACTTGTTTTATGGTATAAGTTCTTCGATCTGGAACATGAATCAAGCCCAGATCATGTGTGGATTGAAAGTTATAAGCAATCAAACTTCATTGACCGACCACGAAAACTGAAATCTGGGCAGCCCAGAATTTCCAGATTTCGTCTAACAAGCTTTTCAAGGCTTTAGATTTTTGTGTGTGTTAGTAGTTTAGCCAAGTTGTTGTACTGATGTTGTAGTCTGTCATATGGACTATATATATATAAGCTTTTCTATCACCCAAATCCTTAACGGAATCAAAGTTATTCCAGGTCAAACCTGGGTTAACCGTATGTCGATGAACATTTCTGGGTTTTCCAAAAATGTTCAAGAATAGTTTTGTGGCCTAGTTTGACCGGTCTAGATCTTACGTTGGTGATGTTGTTAAGTTGATATTAAGTTACATAATTGTTCTTTAACATGTATTCTACATGATTAAACCTTGTAATCACACTAAGCAAGCTCAGGATGCAAGTTATTAAGATCAGAAGTGGCCAACTCGGACTGTTCTTCATTTCTGGAAAACCCAGAAATGAAGAATAGCTTCTGACAAGTATTTGGAGAGCTTAGATCTCTCAGTTAAGTTATTGTTTGGTCATACAATCAGTTTGTAGTAATAGTATTACATAAATAATACCATAAAAACAAAATTATTAGCCCAGAAACCTTGTGATCAACGATCTAACACTGGTCAAAGTGGGCACCTTGGTCTCTGAAGAACAACCCAAGAATACATTTAGCCACGGTTGTGTCGCCTAAAACACCTTTAGCGACACTTCAATTACGAAAATTAATTATTTTTATTAAATAATTAGAGAAAATTAGTTTTTAATTATTAAAAAAACAAAATAAATTACTAAAATTTATTTTAAAGTCCGAAAAGTAGTTTTTAATTATTTAGTGTATATTTCATAAATATTTAATATTTTTGGAATATAAATGGTATTTAATTTATTTAATTATAATATTAAATAAATTATTTAAAAATGATTTTAATATTTAAAAATCATGAAAAATTATATTATGGTGTTAGAAAATATTTTAAGTTATTTCTAATAACTTTTGATATTTTGTGGTGAAATTCATTAATAAATTAATATTAATGGTAATGAATATATTAAATAAATTATGGAAAAAATAGAATTAATGTTTTAAAAATCATATAAAAATGATTTAAGTGTTATAAAAATATTTTAAGTTATAAAATATAACTTTTGATATTTTGTCATGAAAATATTAATATTTTAATATTAAAAGAAATTATCGGATAATGAATTTAATTTTTTAAAATTATATAAATATGATTTTAAGGTATTAAAAATACTTTTGTAGTATTATAAATATATTATAATATTATGTTATGATTTTTATTAATATTTAATAATAAATAAATATTAATGATAAAGGAATTATATGGTATTTAAATTAAATAAATACGATATTAATGATTGAAAAATCATGATAAATGGTAATAATTATCTGAAAATTATTACAAGCCTATGAAAATTATTTTGACTGATAATAAAATTATCTAAGACAATTGATAAGTGTTTAGGCAGAGTTTAATTGAACTTGAACTCGATAATTGTCCGACTAGACCGTCGGGATGTTAGAATTGTGTCGGGCTCAACTCAGACTGAAATAGTTTGACTTGATACTGAATCTTAGGTAGTTTGTGGATTGATATGGTTATGTGTTTAGGTTATTCTATGATTATATATAATAGTTTTATACTATGATGATATTATTCTAATTTTTATATCGATATTATTTATATATTAGGTCTTCAATCAAAGCTTAATAAATTGCGTAATAGTAATCGACCGAACATGCAAGTTTTCCTTAACTCAATCTCGAGTTGTTTCATTTAAATTTACTTATACTTAATCATTGCTGATTGCCATATCTAAGAATTGTTAAATTGTACACTGTACATATTTCATGTATTAATCAGGTATGAAAGTTTGATCACCTTTATTACCATTCGGTCCAGATATAATTGATATGTTCATGTTAAATGTTCTTCAGCTATGCAAGTTTTTTCATGCTAGTTCTCAACTATATTGAAGAATTATAGGCAGCTTATTATTTAAATTCTTTCAATCATGATATATCCTTAAATAAATTTATACTTGCTGGGCAACCTTATTGCTCACCCTTGCTATATCATGATAAATATTGCAGATTAAAACGAATACGTCGGATGTGTGCAGCTAGTCTATGTGTGCTGCTAGATTTGTAACAGAAATATATTATAAAAACAATGTTTGTTAGATAGGATGTGAATTATGTATTAGGTGAAGGTTCTCGACCTTGGGGAAAAGTGTTTAAGTTTAATGTATAAACAATTTATGTTTTTATCTTCCGCATTAGCTATAGAATCAGTATACCATATCCGTGGGGAATTGGGACCCGAATTTGGGGTTGTTACAGTTTGTATCAAAGCTGTTGGTTATGAACCTTAGGTAGGAATACCTGAGACCAATAACCGCAGTGATTAGGATAAGATCTAACTCACATAGAGTTAGTTGGTCGGTAAGATTCAAAGACAAATCTCGGCGAGTTGAAAAGATACGGAGTTCCCTAACTCTGATAATAAAGGTGAACAGTAGTGGTGAATAGATAGAGTCTAAAAGACTAAAAGTATAGGGATAGGAGATCGTAAAATAAAACAATCATAGTATATAAATGAATCGTAATATATACGATGAGATCACCCCGTGATCTTATATGGATCAATCTAATGATTGAAAAGTTTACAGCAAAGATTGCTGTGTATCTGTTGTACTACGCATTGGTACAGATTTAGGAAAGGATTATGAATACGGATTAAATGAAATTCGTATTGAGAAGGGAGTTAAGATTAGGTGGGGATTTTAATTGAGGACTCATGTCAGCAACTGAGTTGTATGATTCCTTGTTATGGGCGGGGAATTGTACTTGGTGTAGAAACCACTTAGTTTCTGGCACTAATAATCATTGAAATGTTTGTGTCGCGTTATTTGGTATATGTATGTTAAGAGGGTGATTCCTTTCTCGTGTGTATAACAGATAGATAGGTTATAGGTAGAGGATACAAGGTTAAGTACGAGTTCTTAACACTCGTACTTATGTTACGTTCGTGACTCATAGTTATATAAAATGTTTATGAACCACTTAGCGAATGGACGCCAAAGGTCTGACTAGGGTAAGTTCTTAAACTCATATGATTGTGGAAATTTCCTGAACTCATGAGTGTGTTTTAATGAACTGGGAATAGTCACGTGTGAATGGAGTATTGAGGATAATAGGAATAGATAGACTATTTAAGCAAATGATTATTAGTGGAGACATAAGTTTTCCAAAACTCCTAGCTATGCTAGACTTCGAAATTTTGACATCAAGCTAAATACGCATTATGTGCTTTTTGATATATATATATATATATATATATATATATATATATATATATATATATATATATATATATTCGTAATGCTTTTTGGAACGGTTTAAAGAATAGTCTATGCTACTTATTTCGGCTAGATGATAATGATTTGAAATATCAAAATATATTTTTATTTATCACTTATGTACCATGTAACGGTTTAAAGAATAGTCTATGCTACTTGTTTCGGCTAGACGATAATGATTTGAAATATCAAAATATAATTTTATTTATTACTTATGTACCATGTAACCTGGTGGAGAGATGATAAAAAGTTGATAGAGTTATAAATACAGGAATACTTAGTGTGAATTTGATCCAAAAATCAGTGTTCCACTATTGTATGATATGTTATGACAAAGTCATACAATGACGACATCCTCAAACGGACTGTTAATACAGTACATCATCATGACGTCATTCTCAAAAATATTTTCAAAAATTTAATTTGCCAACGGCGTTTGGCTATACACATTCGTAAACCGATTGAAATTGATTATTGATATGAGTCTACGCTTATTCGATTCAAATTTAGACTAATGTTTATGAAAACTCTAAGTGTTCATTGAGAAAATTTTCTGAACCAAATTGTTTTGGTGCGGAATCCAATAAAAAATTTGAGGTAAAATTTTGTGTGCCTATGGCGGATGAATGAGAAAACAGATTCGACCAAACCAAGAAGATTAATAAGTACAGTAGCAGACACCGCTAATTACCCCTATGTAATAGTAAATTATGACTATATTTTTGCGGATGAATTTTAATAAAACCTTTTCGAAAATGACAGTCAATAGTCTATATAACTCCTCAACAAAATTTGAAAATTTTTACTCTTATGAGTGGTGTATTAGGTAGCATGTAATGATGTGTATGAATGGTGTAAGCAGTATGGTGTAAGGTGTAAGGTGTAAGGTGTAAGGTGAATTTCGAGGATGAAATTCTTAGAAGATGGGGTGAATGTGACAACCCGAGAAATTAGTCAATTTATTAAAATCTTAAATGATGGATTTAAGGTCAAAGAATAGACCTAGACAGAAAATAAGTGTATGTGTTTGATATTTTTCGGAAGAAATTTTGAGGATTTTAAAATTCTGTGAAGGATTTTGGTGAATTATTCAGAATTAAGTGTATATTTGTATATGTTCTGTGAATATGGTATTATATGTGTACAGTATGTGGTTAAGGGTCATGGGTTGACCAGATAAACTATATCTGCGACAAACCCTAAGTATATATTTAGAACGTCAACGTTCAGTTAGAAAATTCTTACGATTTATAAGAAACACTAGAAACCGGTTCAGGAAACCTAATATCAGTTCTTGGAATTTGAAACCCTAATTCAGAATATTAAAATCCTAATTTAGGAATTTAAATGCTATGTATAAGGTTTAAACGTTATTAATTATAACTAATTAGGGAAACCCTAATGATTTACTTGAAACCTTAATTGATTATTAGAAAACCCTAATCGTTCAGCTGGAAACCTTAATGCACGATTATGGACTAATTGCTAATTTAGCAATTTTAATTATGATATATTAATCCTAATTAGCAAGCTTGAATTATGATTAGAAAATCTTAGTATAATTAGAGAATCCTAAATATAATTTAAAAATATTAATTTTCTATTTCGAAAACCTTAATATGGAAATCCTAAAAAATTGAATTATGGAAACCTTAGGTTTTAACCCTAAGGGTTAGATCAAATGACAACTTTAGAATTAAAATTGCATGGAAAATGACCATTTTACATTTTTGTCACATTTTCTATTATGTTGAGTGTAAATCTTTTCAAGATTTTTATTTGGTGACCAGCTTTTGACTTCTCTTGTACCTTATATCTCCCAAATCTCACCAACTCAGCCACCTTGCACCAACTAGATACATGCATCAAGAAATATAAAAGATTAAAGTTCACGTTATTTCTCATTTTTCTTCAAGACTTTCTCTCTCCACAATTTTCAAAATTTAGAGTGAGAGAGTGAGATAAGATAAGCCAATATCAGTTCTTAGCTTAACAAGATCAAAACTCAAACATCAGATCTAAGGATCAAACCTAGAGAGGTATAAACCCTAGAATTTGAAAATCTTATGATATGATGTTAGATTTTGTTATTTTGTTGTTTAATGTTGTGTATTAAGATATCATTTAGTGATCTGGGTTGTTATGTACCAGATACATAACATCAAAGTGCTCGAAATTAAAGATTTCTTAAATCTGGAAAATTTTATAAATGGTGTCTGACAGTCAAATGTCAGGTCTCCTAGATCTGTCTCTTTTAATGTTGTTAGTGTTTTAAAGGATTTTACTTGTTTTATGGTATATGGTCTTGGATCTGGAGCTTGAATCAAGCCCAGATCATGTGTGGATTGAAAGTTATAAGCAGTCAAACTGCATTGACCGACCACGAAAACTGAAATCTGGGCAGCCCATAATTTCCAGATTTCGTCTAACAAGCTTTTCAAGGCTTTAGATCTTGTTGTGTGTTAGTAGTTTAGACATGTTGTTGTATTGATGTTGTAGTCTGTCATACGGACTACATATATAAGCTTTTATATCACCCAAATGCTTAACGGAATCAAAGTTATACCAGGTCAAACTTGGGTTGACCGTTTGTCGATGAACATTTCTGGGTTTTCCGGAAATGTTCAAGAACAGTTTTTGTGGCCTAGTTTGACCGGTCCAGATCTTACGTTGGTGATGTTGTTAAGTTAATATTAAGTTATATAATTGTTCTTTAACATGTAGTCTACATGATTAAATCATGTAATCACACTAAGCAAGCTCAGGATGCAAGTTATTAAGATCAGAAGAGGCCAACTTGGACTGTTCTTCATTTATGGAAAACCCAGAAATGAAGAATATAGCTTCTGTCAAGTATTTTGAGAGCTTAGATCTCTCAATTAAGTTATTGTTTGGTCATACAATCAGTTTGTAGTAGTAGTATTACATAAATAATACCATAAAAACATAATTATCAATCCAGAAACCTTGTGATCAACGATCTAGCACTGATCAATGAACAACCCAAGAATACATTTAGCCACGGTTGTGTCGCCTAAAACACATTTAGCGACACTTAAATTACGAAAATTAATTATTTTTATTAAATAATTAGAGAAAATTAGTTTTTAATTATGAAAAATACAAAATAAATTACTAAAAATTATTTTAAAGTCCAAAAATTAGTTTTTAATTATTTAGAGTATATTTCATAAATATTTAATATTTTTGAAATATAAATGGTATTTAATTTGTTTAATTATAATATTAAATAAATTATTTAAAAATGATTTTAATATTTGAAAAATCATGAAAAATTATATTATGGTGTTAGAAAATATTTTAAGTTATTTCTAATAACTTTTGATATTTTGTGGTGAAATTCATTAATAAATTAATATTAATGGTAATGAATATATTAAATAAATTATGGAAAAAATAGAATTAATGTTTTAAAAATTATATAAAAATGATTTAAGTGTTATAAAAATATTTTAATTTATAAAATATAACTTTTGATATTTTGTCATGAAAATATTAATATTTTAATATTAATAGCAATTATCGAATAATTAATTTAATTGTTTTAAAATCATATAAATATGATTTTAAGGTATTAAAAATACTTTGTAATATTATAAATATATTATAGTATTATGTTATGATTTTCATTAATATTTAATAACAAATAAATATTAATGATAAAGGAATTATATGGTATTTAAATTATATAAATATGATATTAATGATTAAAAAATCATGATAAATGGTAATAATTATCTGAAAATTATGACAAGCCTATGAAAATTATTTTGATTGATAATAAAATTATCTAAGATAATTGATAAGTGTTAAGGTAGAGTTCAATTAAACTTAAACTCGATAATTGTTCGACTAGACGGTCGAGATGTTAGAATTGTGTCGGGCTCAACTCAGACTGAAATAGTTTGACTTGATACTGAATCTTAGGTAGTTTGTGGATTGATAGGGTTATGTGTTATGTGTTTAGGTTATTCTATGATTATATATAATAGTTTTATACTGTGATGATATTATTTTAATTTGTATATCGATATTATTTATATATTAGGTCTTCAGTCAAAGCTTAATAAATTGCGTAACAGCAATCGATCGAACATGCATGTTTTCCTTGACTCGATCTCGAGTTGTTTCATTCAAATATACTTATGGTTAATCATTACTGATTGCCATGTCTAAGAATTATTAAATTGTACTGTATATCGTGTATGTATTAATGTGTATGAAAGGTTGATCACCTTCATTACCATTCGGTCCAGATATAATTGATATGTTCATGTTAAATGTTCTTCAGCTATGCAAGTTTGTTCATGCTAGTTCTCAACTATATTGAAGAATTATAGGCAGCTTATTATTTAAATTCTTTCAATCATGATATATCCTTAAATAAATTTATACTTGCTGGGCAACCTTATTGCTCACCCTTGCTATATCATTATAAACATTGCAGATTAAGACGAATATGTCAGATACAAGGAATGGTCAAAGACAGTTCCAGTGTTAGTCTATGTGTGGAGCTAGATTTATAACAAAAATGTATTATAATAACAATTTTTGTTAGATAGGATATAAATTGTGTATTAGGTGAAGGTTCTTGACCTTGGGGAAAAGTGTGTAAGTTTAATGTATAAACAACTTATGTTTATATCTTCTGCATTAGTTATAGAATCAATATACCAGATCCGTGGTGATTTGGGACCCGGATTTGGGGCTGTTATATATATATGAGTTTATGAAAAAATTTTATATGTTCTGTGAATTCTATTTCTTTTAAATTGTTGTTATGTAACTGAATTATGGTGGTTATATGTGTTGTGAAGCTAGAACTAGTGTTTAAACAAGGAATTAGTATGCTAATTACAGTTAAGATGGAAGAAAAGTAGTGCTAGTATATGTTTTCTCATATGTCTTGTAAAAGTACCAATTATGATGGTCAATTATTATGATAAACTATAAATTGAGGCTTGTTTATGCTAATTCATTAAGAATTGAAGAAAACGTAATTTGAACGAAGTGATTCGGTGTAGAATTGTAATCACAATAATGATTTTTGTGAAGAATGTCAAAAATTGAGTTTTTATATGAAAACATGAAATTTAAGAAATTAAATTAGTTAAAATGGTTGTCAAATTGTTCTAATTGGTTGAATATGTTGGCAAACATGTTTGTAATGGTTTTATACCAATTGTATGGGTTAATATTACTGTTTGGTGGGTGAAATTCGTGTTAGTTGAGCTAAAGTGGCCATCTCTTTGTTCATGCTTCGCTTCGTTTACATACATCGCTAGAATTTGCACCGATGCCAAGCGAAATGGCGGCTGCGCTCGCCGGTCCCTGTGCTTGTGTATGGCTCAGCTGCGCCATACCCTGTCTTGAGAAAATGTAGTCTACTGCTGCTGCAGACCTTGAAATACCACTATAGCTTGGTCTAAGGTTGTGTTAAGGAGTCGAACATGTAACAAGGAGGTTAATTCAATACCGTGTCATATCATTGATAATTTCAACTTTATAAAATGAATTATAAGTTATGAATGTGATATGTTAGAACTTAGTGTATATAATGAATAGTAGACAAGTGTTGTGAAGTCAACACTTGGAATTTCTGAAATGTAAATGGTAATGTAAGACTTGTACTGAAATAACAAGTTTAACTAGAAATGTATATGTTATGGTATGTTAGTATATCTAATAGGTATTGTGGTTCTAATACAATGTGTAAGTGAACGTGAGTTTAATATTATAGCTTACACTCAAGGCAAGTTTTCTAACTCTATACTTTCGTTGAGCAAGTTTCTAAACCTTACTTTTGTTACATTGAGCAATTTCTTTTTCTAAGCATTGATTAAGTAAATTCTTTTGTTCTTAATCTGTGTTCGAACAAGCTCTAATGCTAATGTTGTCCAAGCAAGTTGAATTCTATTCATTGTTTAGTTATTATAACTTGTTTATAATTAAATAAGATTCCTAGTTCATTCTTTTATAGAGAATGCTTCTTGAACTCTAATTATTAGTATTGAACTGTTGTATTTCAATTACTTTACACAAGTGATTATCATGTGGAGCAAGCTTTGTTTCCAGCTTGCTATCAATTACTGTATATTCAGTAATTAAATTTCTAATTTGACAAGATTGTATACCTAGATTATTATTGTTCAAGCAAAGGTTTATCCTTTTATTCATTTTATTTGATGCTTATGCTCTCTAGTTATGTTCATGCATGAGTTTAATATGTATAGTCAATTCACCTATGATTCTCAATTGTTCTATGTTATGTTGTTATTAAACAAATGTTGTGTTATCAAGCCTTATTGATTCAACTAGTCCCCTAGTTGATGGTCGTTAAACTTTAAATTACCCTTGAAAGCTTATCCAAACAAAACTTTCATTGGTGTGGACTTGTACTCTAAAACTGAGAAGAAGAACCCTATTATAGGGGATACACAATGCGTTAAGATGTTTGTGCACAATACATGGTACGAAGGGCTGATCCCCCTAAGTACAAGGAGTCATTATAGTCTTATGACTGTTAAAGTTGAAGTTGAAAGATTACTTACAACTATGGACATAGTTCGTGGTCTTATAACCCTCAGATATATATATATATATATATATATTCCATATTTGGATTCCAGTCTTTGGTTATCATTGATAGAGTACTATTCAGTTTTGATGAGCCTATTCATTGGCAGTTATTATTATCTTATTAATTCATTGCTATATCTTGTGAGTAATTGTTTTGTTCACTCTTGCATAAATATAATCTTTGCAGCTAAAGTTGAGAAGGTAGATGAGCCTTCAACTAGCAATGGAAAGGGGAGAATGTACAAGTGATGAAGACTTGTAATTTCATTTATTGTTATGATGATAGACTTTTAATTAATGATGTAATGTAATTATTTTTATTTACGCACTTGTATGATATTTAATGTTAGACAACTTGGGATATTTTTATATTTAATGATGTAACCCTTTTAAAGGGAGGATTTATGGTTTAAATGTTATTTTATTTGGGTAGATAGTATGAATGAATGGAAAGTGAACACCAAGTCTTGTGGGAATGAAGTACTTAGATTTGGGGGTGTCACAGATAATGGGCCAAACTATGATCAAATTTTGGCAGAGATGTGCAAGCTGGACACAATATTGTTGAAAGGAAAGAAAGGGGTACCTAATTTCTTAACAAAGACTTGAGCCGGTATGGGAAGATTTGGTATGCGTTCTTAAGTGCGAAGCTACTCCCTTCTTAAATGTCAGCGAGATAACCAAGGAAAAAGCACCTCTACTGTATGTTATTGTGAAGGAATTCGATATCAATGTTAGGGCTATCATAAACTTTTCTATTCGTCGTTGCTTGGGTGGACCACTTGTGTGAGGATTACCACATTCGTCCCTCATTTGTGGATTATGTCTCCAAGCAGGGGTGAGATGGGGAGTTGATGAGCCAGTGTAGCAGCCGCTTCAGCTTCTGGGTCATAGGTTAATAGCGAGATACACTGAGTGGCCAGGGGGTGAGTCCCATCCTAGGGGATTAGGATTTTTATTTCCTTCATATTTTGAGAAGGATAAGGATGAAGCTGAGGATGAGGACTATGAAAATTTTGATGTTGATGTAATTTGTGACGCCCCCAAAATAGGTATACATCACCCATCTTGAGTCGCCAAATACATGGTACAAAATACAATTAAAAAACTTAATTATACAACTATCGTGTAAAATACGACAAAACATAATATTGTCATCAAGACAATATCCACTCTCAATGGAGTCCTCATTACATTTATTATCACACTATTTAACAGAATAGTGAGGACTACTAATGCTATCATCTGGACCATCACTCCGTTCCCCGACTAGTCCCGGCTACGTTCTCATTTCCTGAATAGAACAATGAAAGCAAAAGGGTGAGCTCAACTAGCCCAGTAAGAAATATTATGACTAAGATAATGCAGAATAAATTATCATTAGCCGACAACAGTGTTAAACTGATACAATATAACAAACATCAAGTTTAACTGCAGCGGAACCATCAATCCATTAGAAGAGTCATGTAGAGAATAAAATCTACTATCTTCTCTGATTTAAAAAGTTTTTCATCACTTTTATCGCTGAGACTCAGCTTAATAAATAATCCACATCATCGAATCACCCCTGCACTACGGCCAAGGATATTCTTTAGTATCACGACCACAATTTATCCATGCACTACGGGCCAAGGATATTTGTATATTCATTAATGGTCATGATCATGCCAACAAATGTCCATCAATGCACTACGGGCCAATGAGAACTTTTACACATCATTTGTAACATTACGGTCATGATTATACCGAATAATCCCTGATCATAATCATACCAAGTCCATCTATGCACTAAAGGCCACAGATGACTTTCAACATAATATAAACATGAGGATGATGACAGTGATATAGGAATTCAATAAAACAAGTTCAAGAATAAATTTTTAAAGATTTATAATCTAATTTATCCAGAAATAAATAATGTCCAAACTGTCAACATGATACTTCTTTGTAGAGTAAAATTTAAGAATGCTCAGAAGAATATTTCCATGAAAAGATATTGGATGAAGCGCAAATATAAAGGATATTCCACTAATTTCATGGAGTATAGAAGCCAAAACTTTAACCAACTAAGTATAATAAAGAATGGAATAACAAAAGAATTCACCAGGCATGCAATAGACCGCACAGACAGGTTATTCCAACAAAATAATAAATAACGGAACCAAATCATGCATAAACGCACAGACTGGATATTCCAACAGAATAATAAATAATGGAACCAGGTCATACTTAATCCGCACAGACATGATATTCCAACAGAATAATAAAGAATGGAATAACAGAAGAATTCACCATGCATGCGATAGACCGCACAGACAGGTTATTCCAACAAAATAATAAAGAATGGAACCAGGTCTAGCGTAAACGCACAGAAAGGATATTCCAACTGAATAATAAAGAATGGAATAGTAGAAGAATTTCACCATGTATGCAATACTTCTCATAAACAGGTTATGCTAACATAATAATAAAGAATGGAATAACAGAAGCGCTCTTCATGAATACAAAAAAAAATAATACCCCTTACCTCAAAACAAGACTGAATACTGGAATAGTGAGGTAGCGAACTTCTCTTCTTCTTTCTCTCTATAATTTCTCTCTATAATAATTGCTCTATAGCTTTAGTGAATTGGTGAAAAATAATGAAGGAATGAGCTTCTTTTTATAGGAAAGTATAGTTTCAATAATTGCACGTTTGGGGTTCGAAATATTACAGTATAATACCTTCATCTTTTTCTTCATTTTTAATTTAGTCCTGCAGGTATTATCAAACTTGCACCACCTCCCTTAATAGTAAATAATGTGAATCAATAGTTATAATCATGTGAAAATACGAATTACAGTATAGTACCTTCAACTATACCTCCATTTTTAACTTAGTCATGCAAGTATTATCAATCTTGCACCACCTTCCCTAATAGTACAAGAATGTGAATCAATAGTACACACATGTGAACAAATAGTTATAATCATGTGAATTAATAGCAATTAATTGCTCATTTATCCGGTTAATTACCTGATTAGTTAATATAACCTCCAGACATCAATTATTATCGAAATATATGTCGATTTTCATTAACACTAATTATTCCAACACAATGGAACTATCAACTTCATCTTTAATCAACACGAACTTATTCATCATTAATATTATAATTCACAATATTTAACAACCAAATGCTCCCCGTGAAAGCGGGGCTTTCCGATAAGGATTTCTCTTTATTGCCGCAATTGGGGAGTCCAAACCTCTCCTCGATGTAACTTCTAGACATTGTCAATATTGCAAATAATAATATGAATAACTTTTCCTTCTCAATTATTGATTTAATAATATAACATATTATACAGATGATACTGTGACAGTAATTGAATCAATAATATGAGAGATATGATGCAGCAATTACTGTAGCAATAATTGAGTATAACTGTGTGACTTCTTACGTAAGCATCAATAATCAATACCGTGTGCTACTATGCAACAACGAGTATTACTGTACTTTTGCTATCGGGTAGTTCAACAGTTTTAACAGTAACACTTTCGCCATTATTTTTATAAAAAGATAATTTTGTCGTTTTCTAAATACGACAATACATCCGTTGTGGGGTCCACCAATGAATGTGCCATCGTACGAATATTCCCCGACAAAAAGAATATTCCACGACCAATTCTTATATTATATAACAACTTGCATACTTTGCAAAATTTATAAATATTACCCACAACTATAACATTATATCAAATCCACACCATAATATTAAAAAAAATATTTCGAGAAATTTAAATCTTTATTCATAAAATTTGGGGTCTAACAATCTCCCCTCCTTATGAAATTTCGTTCTCGAAATATACGTACGTACCTGGTATGCCGAAAAGGTGAGGATACCTTGACTTCATTTCAGATTCTAACTCCTGAGGTATAACCTTTGAGTGTCGAATATAATCCTTCTTATCCAAGATTTTAACACGTATCTTCTCATACGTTAAATCTTCTGCTATCTCATCTGATTCTAATTCAATAATGTGGTTTGGGTCGTCCACATATTTACGTAACATCGATACGTGAAAAACATTATGAACACACGATATACTTGGCGGTAAAACGAGTCTATAGGCCACAGTTCCTACTCCATCGAGGATTTCAAATGGGCTAATTAAATCGAGGGTTGAGATAACATCTTCTTGAACCTTCTTCTTCACATTCATCAGATTCAGGTGTGTAGCTTGAGCAACTTTAACTTTATCAATTAAAGTTGATTCTACTCGTATATTCGTTATCTTCACGTGGGTCCCTAGAGTTTTTAACTCTATCTTCATCATTTGTAAGTTATACGAAATGGGTTTTGTGTTAAAAATGTCACACTCGTAAACGCATACGATCTTTTACTCAATGTGTCAGCTATCACGATCGCTCTTCCACGATGATATTGAATGGTATGGTCGTAATCTTCAACAGCTCGAGCCAACGTCTTTGGCGCATTATAGGTTTGTTTTGGGTGAAGAAAAATATTTAAGGGTTTTAGAAATGGGTTTTGTACTAGGGTCAATAAAAAATTCGATTTCACGCTCTAGGGGTAATCTAAGAAGTCTTCAAGAATACGTCAGGAAATTTATTAACAATAGAAATATTATTCACAACTGTGACTCTCATCCAAGACTTTGATAGTACATCACATTGATATCTATCAACTTGCCATCGTCATTCACGACGTCGCCTATAGAAAGTTTGGCTTCGGTGCATTCCACACAAGGAAGTCAACAATGAAAGGATCGGGGCTCTTTACTTATGGCTTGATATGAAAATGATTGACTTTTAGTGGTTTGGTTGCTTGAATTCGCATAACAGGTTGGTTAGGAATATGAAAGCTAACAACCTTACGAAAAGCATGATAAGTAGTTAACCAATCGATTCCTAAAATCACTTCAAAGGCAAGTATTTTCAAAGAGATAAGATCGATATATAACGTGAAAGTGTCGATTTGAATCAACAAGATTTTTAAACAGTGAAGGTAATGAAGGTTTTTATTAACGAAGTTTCAACCAATAAGTCAAAGTTTAACTTCTCTCCGGAGTCAAATTTAAACGTTAAGCGCAAGCAAGAGAGATAAAAGAATGGGTAAAATTGGTATCTAATAAGGTATAGACTTCGCAAGAATTTATAATTAACTAACCTGTGCTAACTTCGTTTGGGTTACTCACTTTTTGAGAAGTTACAAAAAACGCTCTCCCTGAAACCACCGACTTTGTTTTGTCCGTGGTGCCACCGTCCCAGCTGGACTTGATTTTGCTACAGGACAAAATTGAGCTATGTGACCGTCTTTTCCACTACTAAAACATACCTTGGAAGGCTGTGAACAGTTTGGACTTATGTGTCCCTCCTCTCCGCATTGTAGCATCTAACTGGCAGTCGTTCTCCTTCCTTAACAGGTGTTGGTGCTGCTGTCTTTCCATCGTTGTTGAACCTTCTCTTCTCGAAATTTCCACTTCTATTATCTTGGCCATGATTTCCACCGAAGTGGTTACCATTCTTGGCATGATAATTTCCCCCCACGATGGTTATCATTGTTCCGATGGCCGTTGCCACTGGTACGATTATTACCGTGTTGTTGGTCGTTGCCTTTTAGTTGTGTTGACTCATTATCGCGCTCCAATAACTGAGCCCTATTCACAACATCTGAATATAAACAAAGTTTGTAAAAAATGAGGTATTGACGTATATCGGATTTCAAAACTCTTAGAAACATTCGCGTCATTCGCTCCTCATTATCGATCAAATGGGACGCAAATCAAGACAACTCGGCAAACTTGGTTTCGTACTGCAACACAGTCGTGTTGTTTTGCTCCAGCTTGATGAACTCTACCTCTTTCATGTGACGAATACTTTCGGGAAAGTACTTGTCATTGAATAATTCTTAGAACTTCTCCCAAGTCATCTTTAGTGCAGTAGGTTGAGTACGCTTTACAGATTCCCACTAGTAATCTGCCTCTTCACGCAACATAAAGGTGGCAAAGGGAACCTTTTGCTCCTCAGAGCATCCCAAGACATCAAATATCTAGGTGATTTGCTTTAACCACGTCTCCGCCTTAAGTGGTTCTAGCTTTCCCAAAAACTCTGGTGGTCCCAGCTCCTTGAACTACTTAGCGGTGACCGACCATGGGTTGCCATTATTTCCACCTATACTTTGAACAAGAGTCTCTCTTGCTTGATGTTGCATGAATTGCATAAAGCCTCTGAACATCCCATCGTTCATCATTTGATCGGTGTTGTTATTTACCTGAGGATTATTGTCTTCCTGTTGCACATTATCCTGGGTATTGATCGTTGGTGACTCAACGGTCTCATGTGCTTCATTGCTTATCTCAACATTTTCGGATGCCATTTAAAAATAATGCCACAAAAGAAGGGTTCATTAACATATCACATATTATCCCTATACTCTGACCGACCAATTAAATACCAAATAAACTTAGGTAGGTCATACTAGCGAAGGAATTCCCCGTCTCTCCCCTCCTAGTTCTTATCTAACATCTCAGCAAGGGATCATATCCCTAAGCTTTGATGCCAACTGTGACGCCCCCAAAATAGGTATACATTATCCATCTTGAGTCGCCAAATACATGGTAGAAAATACAATTTAAAAACTTAATTATACAACTATCGTGTAAAATACAACAAAACATAATATTGTCATCTAGACAATATCCACACTCAATGGAGTCCTCAGTACATTTATTGTCACACTATTTAACAGAATAGTGAGGACTACTAATGCTATCATCTGGACCGTCACTCCGTTCCCCGACTAGTCCCGGCTACGTACTCATTTCCTGAAGAGAACAATGAAAGCAAAAGGGTGAGCTCAACTACCCCTTACCTCAAAAGAAGACTGGATACTGGAATAGTGAGGTAGCAGACTTCTCTTCTTCTTTCTCCCTATAATTTCTCTCAATAATAATTGCTCTATAGATTTAGTGAATTGGTGAAAAATAATGAAGGAATGAGCTTCTATTTATAGAAAAATATAGTTTCGATAATTGCACGTTTTGGGGCTCGAAATATTACAGTATAATACCTTCCTCTTTTTCTTCATTTTTAATTTAGTCCTGCAAGTATTATCAAACTTGGACCACCCCCTCTAATAGTAAATAATGTGAATCAATAGTTCAATCATGTGAATCAATAGTTATAATCATGTGAAAATATGAATTACAATATAGTACCTTCAACTATACCTCCATTTTTAACTTAGTCATGCAAGTATTATCAATCTTGCACCACCTCCCCTAATAGTACAAGAATGTGAATCAATAGTACACGCATGTGAATAAATAGTTATAATCATATGAATTAATAGCAATTAATTACTCATTTATCTGGTTAATTACCCGATTAGTTAATATAACCTCCAGACATCAATTATTATCGAAATAAATATCAATTTTCACTAACACTAATAATTCCAACACAATGGAACTATCAACTTCATCTTTAATCAACACGAACTTATTCATCATTAATATTATAATTCCCAATATTTAACAACCATGTCGTTCCCAGGAAAGAGGGGGCTTTCCGATAAGGATTTCTCCTTATTGGCACGCAATTAAGTGACCAAACCTCTCCTTGACAGAACTTCTAGATATTGTCAATATTGCAAATAATAATATAAATAACTTTGTCATCTCAATTATTGATTTAATAATATAACATATTATACAGATGATACTGTGATAATAATTGAATCAATAATATGAGATATATGATGCAGCAATTACTGTAGCAATAATTGAGTATAACTGAGTGACTTCTTACGTAAGCATTGTTGCCTCTTTTATAGTTCTAATAAAAGAGCTCTAACTCATGCAAGCATACACGGGTCAACAAGTAATACAGAGTAAGTAGAGTATCGATCCCACAGAGAAAGTTGTTAAATTTAAACTATCATGCATCAATTAACTCACCAAATTTATATGCCTAGACTAATGACTAAAAGTGTTGAATTAAACTAATTGTGAATAACAACTGAAAATAAGAATACAAAAGGAATAAATATAATCTGGAAATAATGGGACCCTAACTTCATTTAATATTTTATCTAATCGCCACTATCATGCAAGAAATACTCACATATCATAGGAAAATAGCCAAGAGCACGAATAGAGTTATAGCCATTTTTCAATGCACTATAACCTACTTACACAGCATCTACAGATGTTAGACTCCATGTAATCACCAATACAACCAAAATCACTATATGTCTATGTGAAGTTGCAATTATATTGATTTTAAGCTCAAGCCCTTATTCTAGCTTATACAGTGAAACATTATATTTCTATCTGGTTCACAAAACACGCAAGCCATACACAATAGCCCCATATTCTCATGTTATCATGACTACAATTCATACATGTATGTTCATTGTCAATTCCATACAAATACTAAGATGAATGGTGATCAAGCATTCATAAATGTAAAACAATCATGATAAATATCCCATATGATATGCAAAGCAATCCTAGCATTTAAACGTACAACCAAACTACATATTAAAATCCGTTAGAATCCCATAATGGAATTTAGTTCATGAATGAACCAAAAGCCATTATGGGATCAACGCTAAACATGATCAATAAACAAACAATTGAAATAAGAATGATAGAACGATCATACCCAATAGCTGAATAATAACCAATGATCAACGTTTAAATCCTCATAGAATTCCAGTAAATAATAATAGACATCCACAATGGCAGATAATCCTAAGAAGAATTGGAGAAGTATACGTTTTAGCTTCGTTCTACGTTGGAATCTCTCCAAAAGTGTAAACCTAAGTTTCTATGATGAAAATACACTCAAAATAATCTCATCTCTGTCTGACACCAGTCAGAATCGTTTTAAAAACCAATTACAGCATCAGCATCGCACGCAGCCGCGCGCCTCTCCAGTCTATGTCTCGCGCGGGCGCGAGACTTATAGAATGTCCGCCCTGTCTAGCCAACCTCTCACATGGTAGCAGCTCTCACCGCTCATGCCCCATAACTTGCGAGAGGTCATCATCATCCGGTAGGGTACTAGTGCGCAAGCAAGGCGCCCCAAAGTTGTTATATCACATGGCCATGGCGGCTTGTCGCTACCGCAAGTTCTGGTCCTGGTTTTTGTCTTCTACTGCTGCTATCTACTCTTCCATGCTTGATCCTCTTGTTTGCTTGGTCTCCATGCTTCATTGTACCTCCATGCCTTTCATATCCTCGCTTGTGCCTCATCTTCACATATCCATTGGCCTCGTGCCCTCTAATACCACCAAAATTAAGCCTATTCCTTCACTTATTCACCAAAAGGAGTTTTAAGTAAATGCAATGCAAAATAACGTGAAATGCAACTAAAACACAATAAAATGTACTTGAGATGGGCACAATTCGCATGAATTGGTATTTAATAAGTAGGTAAAAATACCACTTATCAAGCATCAATAATCAATAACGTGTGCTACTATGCAGCCACACGTATTACTATACTTTTATTACCGGGTAATTCAACAGTTTTAACGGTAACACTTTCGCCGTTATTTTTATAAAAAGATAATTCTGTCGTTTTCTAAATACGATAATACATCCGTTGTGTGGTCCACCAATGATTGTGCCGTCGTACGAATATTCTCCGAGAAAAAGAATATTCCCCGACAAATCAAATATTATATAACAAATTGCATACTTTGCAAAATTTATAAATATTTCCCACAACTATAATATTATATCAAATCCACACCATAATATTCAAAAAAAAATATTTCGAGAAATTTAAATCTTTATTTATAAAATTTGGGGTCTTACATAATTCCCGAGGGTGAGGAGGCTAATGCACCTACTTCATCGCGAAAGACAAAGTTGAAAGTAGTATGCACATAAGACAATCATGTTTGATGATAAAGCATATACTTTGTAACAATCTTATTCATTTATTAATAAAAAATTATTAATTTATTAAATGCTTTTAATTATCTACATGATGCTACTTTATTATATGTGATAAACCCATAGTTTTAAGCAATGCTTTTAGAGTACTAATGATGATCATTCTAATGAGATCTAAATTCTTAGAAAACTTAAAACTAAAATAGTTCCCAATCGTTAGATTACTAAATTAGGGATTAGTGAATCAGAATAGATTGGTACATACGTTGCTTGCTCATTGGATGAAGATGATTGATCTCATGATCATTTGTGTGGAGACACTAAAGAAAGTATGTAGGTGCTTATTAGAGAATAAGTTCACTGAACGTGGCTCACTAAGGAATACCTAATGGAGTTTTAATTGTATGTCAATAGGAATTTCTATAGTGAAAGTAGTACAAGTGATCCTTGGACTTGAGATCATCATAATATCTTTTGTATGATGAGTTATACTTTAACTTATTCCTTAAGACCCTTAGGGTATATCAAAGGGTATGCTTGGGTATAGTAAGTTATACATGGAGATAATGTATGATCAATAAAGAATCTACCGCTTCAAGTAAAAGAAGAGAAATATCATATGTGATTCGATAAATGACAACCCAGTAGTCCTTGGCCAAGGCAAAATAAAATTAGAAAGGAGTTTCTAATTTGTATTATTTGGAGTTGTGCATTTAAGAGTCGAAATACATATAATTAAATAAAATAAGACTTGACAAAAATTCCATGTCTTATATTTAATTTGGACATTATATGGTGGAAGGATTAAATTATACGATAACTATTTACTCAAAGGTTCTTTTATGATTAATGTTAAAATCTATATTATCTGGAAAGTCATTAATTGCTAGGGAGACTTATCCCTATTGTAGAATAAATATTATTTATTTAAATAAATTAATTGTTTAATTTATTAATTTAAATAAGATTAGAATTATTGTAATTGATTTATTCACAACCTAGGTTTAATGTGGAGAACTTAAAGGGTCACACCATAAAAGGAAGAATAATTATTTAAGAAGTTAATGGCATAATCATAATAACATGTTAAGTGTATTTAATTTAATCTATGGTGATAGAATAAATTAAATAGCTTAATATTTATTATTAAATATTTTGAAAATATTAAATATATAAATTAATAAGAGAAGTCTTATTAATATTATTACAATTATTATTATTTTAATTTCTAAAGAGTTAGAAATTAATTTAATATAAGTATTCTCATTTATCCCTAATAAGATCAGGAGGCTAATTAATTAAAAGATTTTAATTAATTATTCCTAATAAGCTTGAGAGCATAATTAATTAAAAGAGTTTAATTAATTAAAATAAAACTCAATTCCTTAATTGTTAAAGAGGGTTGCCCACATCTATAAATAAGAGGAGTCTTATTATGGGTGAGGGTGGTTGACACTTTCACAACACACATGAATACGTAATTTCAATTGTTAGGATAGTACACCATTTTCTATGAGAGATAGAAAAAACTAGGGTTTTGCCAAATACCCATCTTCTTGAATCTTTCTTCTTCCTTGGTGGATCACCTCTAGAGGCCAAACACTTTGGTGGCTAACATGATCAAGGGAAGGAATCAAACCCGGTGGATTCAAGTTGAACACGAAAAGATTTGAAGGTGAACTAGTACTTGAGGAAGCTCGAGTCTTCAAGGGTATAATTCTTGTTCTTTATCTTTTCGTTTAATTAATAATTGTGCATAAAGGATAATCTAGGTATATGGTTTGAAAAATTTTAAAACTCTAATTTTCCATGATTTCGCTTACTTTGTGCAATTTGATTGCGTTCATGAATATTACAAACCTAACAGTGGCATCAGAGTCAAACCTTTATGCAAATTATTAATTATTTTGATTTGATATGTATATTGATATGTGTTTAGAACAATTTAATTGGACATAATTTGTTGTATAAAATTTATTTTTTTAAAAAATAAAAAAAAACCGTTAATCAAGGATTTAGTTCTTCTCATCCTTATTTGCTTTCTCCCCCCCAAATGGTATCAAAGCCATTTGTTTTTGTTCTAGTTGCCAGTAAGATCTCAGTAATCGTTTATCTATAACCTTTTTCAAAATTTCTCCTTTATTCATGTTCCGAAGTCACCTAGCTTACTATAGTCCACCTTGTTCGTGTCTAACCTTTGTAAGTCTCTTGGGTGAGCAGTGTATGGTTAAAGAATATAAGTATGAGTCTGCTTAAGGTAAGAGGGTATGCATGAAAGAACGATGAGTAAAGTTTAATTTTGAATCTGGTAAAAGATGAATAGATTATTTAGATCTAACTCCACAGCTAGTAACCAGTCAACTTTGCCTCCTGTCCCTGACATAGTTAACCAGGAAGAACACAGTTATGAAAACATTAGTCAAGCTTTACACAATTTGAATATACCCAGAGTTTCCCCTAAAGAAATTTATCAGTCAACCTTTTTAGATAATTTCAAAACAGATTATAATGTAAAAACAGTTGAAAAAGTTTATGCTATTAACAAAGAATACGAAAATTGTAGTCTTTTATCTCCTGATGTTATTAAAAACCATAGGAAGAAAGGTTATAATTTTATCCATATCGGTCTTGTTCAAGTTGTAGTTAAACCATTAAACATTAAAGGAATCAATTCGAGTATCTACCTCTGCCTTAGAGATGCTAGATTCTTGAATTATTACCCGAGTATAATTGGTGCTATGGAATCAAGTCTGCATAATGAACCTATCCATTTCAATTGCTTTCCTGATTTTTTATTAAGCCTAAGTGATCAACATTTATTAAAAGGTTTGACATTAAACATTAAAACTGCTGGTGAAATTACTCATATGATTGAGGGTTCTCAGCCCATAGCTTTGATTTATAGGATTTATTATAAGACCATGAAAACGAACTTGAACGTTCATGCTCATAATAAAAGTCCTAAAGATCAAATTGTTTTAATTCAAAGTTTAACTAGTGATGCTAATATTTAGATCCCGAGAACCATCCTCTGGAAAGATATTACGTTACCCAGTCGATGGAGTTTACCCAGTGAAATACCTCAACAACCTGTAGTCAACAACCTATTAAACGTAGAATATGTTAAACAATTCTCTGATGGAACGGTCAAAATAAGTTTTGAGTGAACTAGAAGACCAGTTATTATAGAAGACTTTACTAGTGCTTCAGCACCTTCTATTCATACAAGAAGAGATACTGAAGTTCTAAGTAACCCTTCAGTTAAGGATATAAAAATGAAAGGTATCCTTAATCAAGGTCAAGCTAGTCACCCTTGTTATACGCAGAATTACCCTGTAGAAGAAGAAGGTTCTTCTTCTCCTACCCCTTCTGAATTTCCTACTCAGTCAGATTTCGAAATTCCTATTAATAACCAATTAAGAGTTATTAAGAAAGAATTCAAATTAGATTGGGATAATCTTGTTAAAGATTTTAATTCCAAATCTAATAAAGAAAAAAGACATTCATTTTGATCTAATCACCCAACAGATAAAGATCGCGATAAGATTGTTAATCGATGGAAGCGATTTATTATCAATGAACAAATAAACATTACCTTTTATGATTGGTATGAACAATATCAAGGTAAATGTAATGCTATAACTAAAACACAATGGATTAAAAAAGATAAATCAAAAGTTTCTTCTAGTCATCCCCCTCTTGAAACTGTCCTCCTTCCAGTTAGAAACACATCTGTTGTTGCTAGTCCTTTTAAAATTTCAGATGGCAATAAAGATGATAAAAAAAATTATTGAACAATTAAATTTCAGTAACTAGTATCTAGCAACTGTAGGTAAGCAGCTAGATAGAATTGAAGAAAAATTTGAAGAAACCATTGTTAAAAAACCCGATAAAAAAATTGAACAACCTTTGTTAAAATTACCAGAAAATAGAAGTAAATTAGGTTTACCTAATAAAGATGGTGAGCTTAGTCGAGCAATTAATAAGTTATTTAAAAAATTAAAAACTGAGCCTAAATCAAGTGGCACTATAGCAATCATTGATCAAGTTGAAACCGATAATGAGAGCAATAGGTAGTCAGATTATTCTGATACTGTTTCAGTCCCAGATTTTAATGATCCGTTAAACAAATTTACAGTAAATAACATTAGCATAACCAGGAATTGGTATTCTAAACCTACTCCTCCGGATCTACAATTCGAAGAGAGAAATCTAAATAAAAAATTCTCTATTTCAACCAATAAAATTTATTAATGGAACATAGATGGTTTTAGTGAACAAGAAATTTTAAACAAGTTAAATCATATGATAATGGTAGCTAATAGCTATATAAATAAATTCAACAATCTGACTCAACCAGACATTGTTGAATTAATAGCTAGTGGATTTACTAGTATTCTTAGATCTTGGTGGGAAAAACATCTCACAGAAGACACTAGGTTATCTATAATCCATGTTGTCCAATTAGATGATGACGGCAACCCAATATTCGATGAAGATGTAGGTGTTGGTCCGCCTGATGGAGTTAATACTTTAATTTTTACCATAATTAAACATTTTGTTGGCACTCCTACTAATATCACTGAGAGAATTCACGATCAGTTAAACAATCTCACTTGTCCCACTCTAAGTGATTTTAGGTGGTACAAAGATGTGTTTACTTTTCGAGTTATGATGCGTAATGATAGCAATAAACCATTTTAGAAAAAAAAATTCATTAATGGTTTACCTTCATTATTCGCTCATAAAGTTCGTGAATAATTAAGTAAAAATTTAGGATATATTGATTATGATAACCTAACTTATGGTGACATAATCAGTCATATTCAAAAAATTGGATTAAAAATGTGTATTGATTTTAAGTTAGCTAAGCAAGCCAGTAAAGATAAGAAAAAAGCTAAATATGAATTAGGAACCTTCTGTGAACAATATGGTTTACCCCTTGTTGCTCCCTCTAGAAGAAAGCACAAGCATAAACATATTGATTATCATAGAAGTCACAGGCGTCATAAACAAAAATGCAGTCATAAAAAGATAAAAATCAAGATGATTATTATACTAAACCCAAACTCACAAATAAAAAATACAATAAAAATTCTAAATCTAAAAAATTTGATAAAAGTAAAATTGTTTGCCACAATTGCGGGCAGAAAGGGCACTACAAAAATGAGTGCAAAATAAAACAAAAATTGTCTCAGTTAAATGTTTCAAGTGAAGATACTGAACAACTATTAGAATTAATGAAGATAGAGAACAACGTCAGTAATGATGAAGGTTCTGATATTCCTTATTCCTCTAGTAGCAGTACCAGTAACAATGAAATAGATAACAAGAATGAAGAAGTTAATATTTGTGCTGATAATTGTAACGAAAAATGTTACAATAAAAGATTGAATGTAATTAACAAAGACGATGAAGAAAGCTCTCTGTTAATTGATCTAATTAGTAAAATTTTGGATCCTGATCTTAAAGCTCAATACACTAAACAGTTAAAAGATTTGTTAACTAAAGCTAATAGAGTCAAAGACAAGATTATTAAAGCTAAAGAAAAGCCAATATTTAGCCTTAATAAAACCCTTGAGAGATTTAAAACTCCAGTGAAGGAAGTTACCCTTCCAGAATTAAATCAAGAAGTTAATAAACTAAAAAGAGTAATTTTGAGTTTAAAATTGGAAGTTTCTAATTCAAGAAAAGAGTTTGATGACAAAAAATTTGATCTTTAAATCCATGATTCCTCTTCTAGTGATTAAAGATCCCGATGAACCTGAATCATCAGGAACTTAAGAAGAACCAGATCTCTTTGTTCAGGGTCTTTCTCTTAAAAGAATTAAAGATACTACCATTCAAACGTGGTATGTCTCTATTAACTTGGTTATTGATATAACCTTTTTAATACAATTTCCTGCCCTTGTTGATACTGGCGTGGATCTAAATTGTATTCAAGAAGGTTTAATCCCAACCAAGTACTACAAGAAAACTAGTGAAAAATTAAATTCAGCCAATGGTAGTCAAATGGAAATAAAATATAAATTGCCTAAGGTTCATATTTGTCAAGATAACATGTGTTTTAAAACATCATTTGTTTTAATCCGTAATCTTACTGATAAGATCATATTAGGGTTACGATTTATATATTTATTATTTCCTTTTACTACTAGTAATGAAGGTTTAAGTTGTAGACATCTAGGAAAAAGAATAACATTTAAATTTCTTATTAAACCCAAGGAAATAGATTTAAGATCTATTCAAGAAGAATCCTTCTCTAAATCTTTGAATTTGTTAAATTATAAATCTAATCATTTAAACTTTTTAAAGGAAGAAATTAAATATAAACATATTGAAGAACAACTTAAAAACCTAGGTGTTCAAGAAAAGATTGATGAATTGAAATCTATTTAAAAGATAACCTTTGTTCTGATTCTCCTAATGCCTTTTGGCATCAGAAGAAGCATGTTGTTAGGCTTCCTTACGCCAAGGAATTTAAGGAACACTTTATTCCCACTAAGGGAACAAATGGAGTTATGCAAGAAAGAAATTAATGATCTTCTTGGTAAAGGATTAATTAAACCCAATAAATCTCCTTAGTCATGTCCCGGCTTATATGTCAACAATGAAGCAGAAAAGGAGAGAGGTGTTCCCCGTCTAGTTATGAACTATATGCCATTAAACAAGGTCTTAGAATGGATTAGGTATCCCCTACCCAATAAAGAAGACCTCATAAACTGATTAAGTAATGCCATTATCTTCAGTAAATTTGACCTTAAATATGGTTTCTGGCAAGTTGCCATTCACCTCGATGATAGGTACAAAACATCCTTTACTACCCCATTTGGTCACTATGAATGGAATGTTCAGGCCTTCGGCCTAAAAAATACCCCTAGTGAATTTTAGAATATTCTCAATGACATTTTGAATCCTTTCAGTCATTCTGTTGTTGTCTACATTGATGATATTCTTATTTTTTCCAAATCCATTGAAGAACACATTCAACATTAGAAATCATTCTTCAAAATAGTTAAAGATAATGGACTTGTTCTATCACCTTCCAAATGCAGCTTGTTTCAAGCTAAAGTTCAGTTTCTTGGTCTTAATATCTATCAAGGACTTAATCAGCCTATTGATAGAGCTATTCAATTCGCTGATAGATTTCCTGACAAGATAACCAATAAAACCAAACTGTAGAGATTTTTAGGCTCGCTTAATTATATTGGCAAGTTTTACAAAAATCTCAAGAAGATCTGCAAACCTCTCTTTCAGTGTTTGTAGGACAATCCTCCACCTTAGACTGACATTCACACTTCTATCATCCAGCAAGTTAAAAAATATATCAAGGAATTGCCCTGCCTTGGTATTTATAATGATTATGTATTCAAAATTGTTGAAATTGATGCCTCGAATATTGGATTCAGAGGTATTCTCAAGCAAAAGTTAACACTCAATTCTCCTGAACAAATTGTTCGCTTTTATTCCGTTTCATGGAATAGTACACAATTAAATTACAGCACTACTAAAAAAAAAATACTTTCACTAGTATTATGTATTAATAAATTCCAAAGTGACTTATTAAACCAAAAGTTTTTAGTTCGTATTGATTGCAAATCTACAAAATATGTTTTAGAAAAGGATGTAGAAAACATAGCCTCTAAACATTCCTTTGCAAGATGGCAAGCCCTATTGAGTATTTTTGATTTTGAAATTGAGTATATTAAAGGCAATAACAATTCCATTCCTGATTTTCTCACTCGGGAATTCATTAACATAGGTATCGTCCAACCAAAATGAGCGTTCGAGGAGCATCTTCCTCTCGTGGTCCGGGTTGCCCCTCTGGCCCAAGTAATCAACCAAGAGGAACTTAGTTTCTCATCCAGTTAACCCGGTTCTGCAACCTAACCCAGTTAACAAATTCACTATCCTTGGAACAATCCCCAAGCCCTATAGTTCAGCCTTAGCCAGTAACCCAGAATCGGTTGACCCTTTCTGCAATCAGACTAGGGCCTCCTCTTCAAATCCCAGTCATTCTCCTTCTGAGTATATGCTTAGATGGAATAATCACCAATTTCATATTGAAGCCCATATGAAACCCAAAGATGACCCTATTAAACTTGTCGCCCAGTTTTTTCCCACTGGATGACACTTCATTCCCCTTGCTCCTTATAAATCCCTTGTGTATTATAAGGATATTCTCATTAAAATCAAGTCAGTCTTCATTAAACCTATTTATTCTAATAATGATAAGTCTAAAGTGCTCTATCATTCCTTATATATTAAACAGTTCATTCAGATGTCTGATTGGGGAAAGCATCCCTCCGATCTTATGCAGCTCTCTAATAAAAATAACTCTTACTGCTATTTTGATTATATGGAAGCATGGTATAAGGTCTTCCTCCATCAAAATGAGTCAAATAGTCACTCGTGGTTTATTCAGTTCGACCACAAATTCAAAAGTCAAATCCTCTATTGGTTCATTCTCTGGTGGTCAAGGTTTCTTTCTACTTTCGACCTCTTCCCTGAGCTTTTGCAAGTCCAACTCGGTCATTTTTGCAATCACAATAAACACAATTCAAAATATGATGGTATCCTTGTCATTCTTCAATTTGTAAGTAAATATAAAATTCCTTGGATTCTTAAATGGCAGTACGATATTCAAGCTCCAACAAAAGTAACAGATGTTTTTTTCTCAAAAATTTAATTATTTGGTATCCTGTACCACCGTTGATCCAATTCCTCATGTGTCCCGTCAGTTTTTCATCAAATGGTGGGATAAGTTTGATATCAATAGAATTGTTGGTCAGGTTTAAAAGGAATTTCATGTTGTTCCTCTTCTAGTCTTACCAGTTTCGGCTATTCCAGCTAATGAATCTTCTAGTAAGGCAAAAGAGTCTAAATCAAAAGAGTCCAGAGTCAGTCCCACTGGTTCAGCTTGTTCCCGTGGCATCTCCAAATTAAAAAATTGTTCTAGTAAAGAATTAAAGTTAATAGCCCAAGCATTAAATGAAAGAATTGATGAATTACATGAAGATGCCTCTGCATGTTCTTCATCCTCCTCTAGGAATGCTTCTACCAGTAAATATGATGATGATGATGACCCATATGGCACCATCGACCTACAAGATGCTCAGGACCCATTTGCCTGACATCTCAGTCTCATGCATCTGCTCATGCAACCATTAACCGAAAGCAGTCCCCTACCACATGCGTATGTTCCTGCTTTTCTACCGAAAGCATCTTCCAAGTCAAAAGTTTCTGCCACTTTGTCAAAAGTTGCCACAAGTGTCCATGCATAGTAAAAAAGTCAGCACTGTTTTATTGTTCATCATTAGTATTTATTATCTTCTTTCTATAATAGTAACTTTGTAATAGTTCTTTCCTTATTCTATAAAAGGAGCTTGAACTTAGTTAGCAAGGCAGACTTAGAGAGACTCAGAGCTCCTTTTCTGACGAATCTTTAGCCTCTGTTCTCTCTTCCTCTTCATCTACTATTCTAATGTTCTAAGTAAAATTGTAAGTCACTTTAATTTTTTAGTTTTGTTTGTAAATATTTTTATTTATCAATAAAATTATTTTGTTTTAGTAATTAAATTGTTATGTTTGTATGCGCCACTCAGTTTTTCTCATCCTTATTTGCTTCCTCCCCCCAAATGGTATCACCAAGGGGATGCCGACCCCTGGTGATCCCTGGTAATCACCTAAATCATATAACATTTTTTATAAAATATATATATCACGTGATCTAGATTCCTTCGATTTCTTGCAAGATACGGTTTCTGCGCAGTATATGATATATATATATATATATATATATATATATATATATATATATATATATATATATTCTTAATTATTTTATAATTAAAATAAAATTTTTTATTTTTAATCTTAAAATTAGATTTCATGCTAACTAATTAAAGTTGGAATTGGATTCCATGGTAACTAATTGGAGTTGAAATTGGTTTCCATGTTTTCGTTAATAAAATAGTTTATTTAGATATGAAATAAGATTTCATATTATTCAAAATAAAGGAGTTTATTTATGAATAGGAAAGAGAATTCATGTTTTTTAAATAAAGGAGTTTATTTTGACATGGAATTGGATTCCATAATTAATTAAAATAAATGAGTTTATTTTAATTAAAGAATTTGAGTAAAATAAAATAGTTTGATTTAAAATAAGATAAAAGAGGTTTATTTTGATTTAAATTTTGATTAAAATAAAGGAGTTTATTTTGATTCAAAATTAGATTTTATCCTAACTAATTTTGCCCATTAAATGATATCAATATATATATTGAATGTTTATTATTCATGAAATAGATATTATTTTATTGATGCATATGGTGATGTGTATGATAATAAATTGGATTGATTATGGACTATTAAACCAATGTGATTAGATTTTATTTTAGTTGGATGCGTGAATGTTTGAGTTTTATTAAATGGGGTCTGCGTACCTCGTCTTCTCTAATTTTTCTAAATGTAAATTCTAACTCCCTCCTATGTACTTCCCGTTGACTGCTGATCAAGGTTTTCTATTTATTTTAAATTATTTTGGAATAGGAATAGTTAGAATTAATTTTGAAGAATTGGAGATCAAGGAGCAAAGAGCTCTTGAAGACCCATAGAGTATTGAACGTCGCATTCTAGCATGATAGAAACAATAGAGTATTGAATATTTAATATGAGTTTGTTGTGCACACACAAGACAAGTATTAAATATTTAAGATGTTATTTTATTACATATGATGTTTATAAGGAATTGAACATTCTTTGCTTTGTTTGTGCACACACAAAGGTCGTAGTTTTCCTTCACTTATATGGAAATGTTGGGTCGACTTAACTTTAAATCATTTTAGTTCGTATGTGCAACACATTTGACCATTATGATTAAAGAGGCAAAATCTGAGGAGTCAGATAGTTGATGTAATTGACAAGAGTTGTCTACCTACTTATTTATATATATTTTGTTGTGCACACACAAGGCTATATACATTTGAAATGGGATCCTTATTCTCACTAGCATATCTTTAATTAGATGTTGCCGAGCTATATATATTGAGGGTAATATAGTTTGAAAAAAATAGTGGGAGATACCAATTTAAAATAAGACCTAATTTATTTTTATAATTAATAAAATAATGTATGCTAAAATGTTGTTAATTACAAATTCATTTCTGTAATTTTACAATGTCTAAATTCATCATCATCGCTGAAACAAATTAGATGTTAATTAACCAGAATGAATTACTCAGATTGGTTAAGAAATTTGAGAATAGTTCTCATTGTTGAAAAACTATCTTATGTCCTTAATACGTCTATCCCTGTAGTGGTTGCAGACAATGCCTCTGAGGAAGACATTGCTACTTTTAAAAGTAGCAAGATGATGCACAGTTGGCTCAATGCATCATGCTCCCATCCATGAGTAACGATCTTCAGCGTCAGCATGAAACTATGGATGCTCCTACTATACTCCTGCACATCAAGTAGTTGATGGTGAGGAAAGTAGGTCTATAGATATCAAATATCTAGGGAGCTCTTCTGATCTAGAATGATAGATGACACTACAGTACAAACAAAAGTCCTTAACATTATTTGTAATGCCTCGAAATCCGGTCTATCTTTACACCCGGATTCCGTACGTTATGAGTACATCATTAATTCCAACATGCATCATTATATACCAAAATATAACAACATACATTCTAAAATCCCAGATTATAATACCTTATAACCTTGTTCATTAGAAATAATGTTAATTATATTATTCTTTATATCTTACACGAGTGACTTTTATCCACCACCAAGTATACATAAATGTTCGTTAAACTATTCTACATTACAAGTCTTCGCTTGATCTTCACGCTCATCCATATACTAAATGACACTTCTCCTGGATACCGATCAACTTGATCTCTACGGGATCCTTAAGTTCTTCTACTCGTGCGCTGAAAATGTTTCTATGACACCCCCAAATTCGGGTTACCTGACCCCCGAGTTTGGTGCTCACGATCCACAAGATAATTAACATCTAACTACCCATTCATTGATGAATAGAATATTACACCACATTAACTGATATAGTTAATACATTCGTCCCAGGTTATCTAACATTCATATTACAAACATACCCTTTAGATATACAAAAAGGGTTTACAAACATAACATAATAATAATGTTCATTATAAATATGCTATCACTATGCCTTTGCCTTTTTCCTTCACAGCACCTCCTGCCATTTCATCCCTAGCTGAAAAGTTTATTTAACAAGGGTGAGTAATAAATTTGCCCCACAAGTTAAGATATACAATGAATTTATAAGAATTAGAACAACAGACTATCTATTTTGATAGAATGACACCAAAGTTCGGAGAAGTTTGAAATAGCTAAATAATTTATTCTTCTCTAACAAATCTTCTCCCAACCTATGAAACACAATAGTTCAATAATGAAAGGGTACAACACTTTCAAAGTTTCTACAATATTTGATTGCATAATAATTTAGAAGTATTCTCCAAAGTTTAAGCTGAATGATCTCAAATGATCTTAAAATTTTCTTCTCGAGTAACTATCAAAGATTTACTTTGATATATCCAAATAACATAATGGAAATATTTTCCAGAATTTATGCTGAGTGATCACAAAGGATCTAGAACTTCTTTTCTCGAGTAACTATCAAAGATATACTTTGTTATACCCAGGTGTATCAAATAACCATAAAGATTAAGTCATACCCCTCTGCAAGTACTTAGAGCGGCCAACTCTTTGTACCCTATATTATGCATAATACTTACACGCGCACAAAGGCCGAATATACGACCAAAAATATTCCCTTTATATAAAAAGGATGTTCTTCTCAGTCTTATAACCAGAGTTTGATTTACAACAACGAAATACAATGATTTCAATATTTAAATACTTTCTCGATCTAGCCAAATTAATTAGCTTCGATCTGTCAGTAATAATTGAATTCTCTTCTCGAACCTATCAAGTTCTAACAATTATTCGTCTAGCCAGAATAATTAGCTAAGCCATATTTCAACACAATTCGACAATATACAAGAATTATTTATATTGTCAATAATAGCTTCTATGGAGGTAAATATCAAACAACAGTTATTCTCCAAGTATATTTTTAAAATCATTAATTCAGTTTGAATTAATAAATATGCACTAACTGCGAATAATAAACAATAATTCTCAGACGTGGTATAATCAGCAATAATTAACCAGCATAATAATTAAACGAATATAACTCAAGGTTGAGTTAAGGAAACTTGCCTTATGCGTTGATTACTGCTACACAATATACGTATCTGCGTTCGAAGGACCTATAACCAATAATATCGGTCTCACAATCAGCAGAATAATTTATAACACGTAACACTGTAATTTACAGTTAATACTTCTCCTAGACACATTACCACATAGTCACATAAGTGTTTATAACCTATATAAACACTCATCAAGTCTAACTAGTTTGGTCTGGTTAGACTTCTGTCTATTCTCGGTGTACTAATCACCCCTATCCAATAATTAACACATTTATTGCCAATTAAACTTAGTTTCAAAGCTTCAATATTATTTTAGATAAGTCACATATCATTAATAATATTTTTCGGAAGCCTCGAATAATTTTCTAACAATTATTATAATTTATAATAATTTTTCAAACACCAAAAATTATTTTAAATGATTTAAATATCGTTTCAATTTCATCATCATTAATATTTAATAATATTAAAATATTAATGATATATTTGTCAAAATATTAAAGTTATTAATAATAACTTAAAATATTTTTAAATCACCAATATTCTATTTAAATGATTTTTAAAATAATTAAAATCATGTTTAAACCATCACCATTATTATTTAAATATTAATGAAATTCTTATCAAAATATTAAAAGTCATTAATTATAACTTAAAATATTTTAAATCATTTTTCATTTTTAAATGATTTTTAAATCAATAAAATTATTTTTCCATTATTTATTTAATTTAATAATTAAATAAATCTAATATCATTAATATTAAATTATTAATGAAAATTCTCCAAAAATATTAAAAGTTACATTTTATAACTCAAAATATTTTTAAACACTATTTTTGTAATTAAATAATTAAATAAATTAAATACTATTAATATTCAAATAATTATAAATATTAATGAAAAATATCCCAATTTATCAAAAGTTATATTTCATAATTTAATATAATTTTTAAAAATATTTTTGTAATTTTTAGAATTTATTTTTTATTTTTAATCATTTTCCAGAAATTAGGAAAATAAAATTAATAAAAATCGTCGTTGTAGCCTTTAGCGACGCTTTCTGTCGTCTTAGGTGTTCTTGGCTCAAGAACACTCACAAATCAGTGTTCAAGGGGTCTCGTTTGACCAACCTTAATTCTCAGTCCATACATGTTCTAGGCCAACTTGAACGTTGATCGTGTAGTGTTTATGTAACACTACAATCATCAATTATCATCTAGGTCATATCACATCATAATAAGAAGGTCTGGCCTTTCAAACTTACTGTCATATCAAATCAGAATTTTCTGGGGAACCCAGAAACCCAGACAGTGCCGACTAGGCACTTTCTAGCTTACTTAATCAGTCGTTCTGGTCATCAAATGGTTATGTTTTTGGTTCATACATGTAGTACATATGTCATAGAACATATTTTCATCAACATATCAGTCTTAGTACATCACATGTTCCAGATTCAGCTCGGTCAAAGGCTGTCAGAAGTTGTGTTCATCCAGTTTCTAGGTTTTCTAGAAATTCTAACCGTGACCAAGTGGCCTAGTTTGACCACTCACTACACTCGATATGTTGATGTTTTAAAGGGTATAAAGACATAGATCTAGAGTATATATTACAGGCTACAAACTGTACACAACAACATCAACAAACTACTTAAAATCACCCAGAAATCGACTGTTCATTCTCGGTCAACGGGTTTTGACTAAGAGTAACATGAAATCTAGACATGTAGAGGCTGTGATTCCACTTCCAGATCAAAGAACTCATTTCAAACTATAGATCTAAAACATATAACATCAAAAAGCATAAACAGAGAATGATCTGTGGCTCCTGACATATGCTTGTCAGACCACTTTTAGGCTCAAGAATAGTTTTTGAAAACTTTAATTTTAACCCACTTTGTTGCTATGGATCTATGATATAATATCATAGATCATCATAAAACATCTACTAGCATTAATCTAAACACATAAATAAATAAAAAATTCTTAGCATACAAGATCTAAAATCAAATTAGTGTTTATACCTTCTAGTTCCAATCTTTGATCTTAGCTCTCCAATCTGATCTTATGGTTGCTAGGGGCTGTATTTGGGACTGATACACTTGTATAATTCGGAGGTTTGGTGTGTGAGAGAGTTGTTTGAGGTAAGTTAGCAAATAAGCAACTTTTGATGACTTTCTCTCTCTTTATCTTTTATAATAACTTGGTGCAATGCATGTGTGATATAGCTGATGCTCTAGGTTGATTTGTTGGAGTTTATAAGCCACAGGGTCAAATTAGTTGGTCACCAACTCTTATTTTGGGTAGATTTGAAAGTTAGCTCATTAAAGAATGTAAAAAGGGTAATTTAGACATTTAGCTTGGAAATTTAACGGCATACTAGACTTTTTTCCAAACCCTTAGGGTTTAACCCATAACTTTAGTTTCTAAGATTTTCAAATTAGGGTTTTTAAAATAGAAAATTAAGATAACTAAAATATAATTAGTGCTTCTTAATTATATTAAAGATTATCAATCACATTAGGGCTTTCTAATTATGATTAGGGTTTCCTAATTAGGGCTTAAGGTTCCCAAATTTAAAATTAGGGCTTTCCGAAATTCGTTTAAGGTTCCTAACTGTACGTTAGGATTTCTAAACCTGATATTAGGGTTTTTAATCCATTATTGGGGTTTACTAATTTTAAACCCTATCCGATCAATCATTGATTAGTAACTCAATACAGTACAAATGCGTACTCATCAACATAATTATTAAAATTATATTTTCTACCAAATCCCTATCCAAACTTAGGGTTAGGGTTTTAAATTCTAAGTTAAGCACAACTCTACTTTTATTTCTCAATCAATACGAAAATTGACTAATTGTCAAAACATGTATCACCGATACACGGCACAATATTGATAATCAATATCAATATTAATTAAAAAAAATAAAAAATTTATTCGTAAAATTTGGATTATTCAAACTTCCGGGTTATTACATTCTCCCCTCCTTAGAAGGATTCCGTCCTCGGAATCACCGCTTTCTTATACCCTACAATCTTTTAAAGTCTTATCATCAATTCATTTTTATCATCACAATATTAAATTGTGTCTTATATTCTAACCCGTGACTTGGATCTATAAAAGAAAAACAATTCACAGCGACATCTAACCCATACTACTCGCGTAATTTACGTATTAAGCTAAATCGTTACCTGTTGTCACCTCCTGGGCAACTACTGCATCTTGCGCCGTCATGTTGAATGTATGGGCCGTTGGTTGTTGATCGATTTCGCAATCAATGAATACGTGCAAGTATACACGGTCAACAAGTAATAAAGTGAAAGTATAGTATCGTTCGCACGAGGAATTATTTGATAAAAATCACCAACTACTAATTCTTAACCAAACTAATTTTATTTAAACAATCTCAAATCGTGATTTTTCTAATTAATAAAACTAAATTAATCAATTAAAACTAGGTTACTTTATAAATGAATTCAAATAAATAAAGGCTAAGACTCCAATATCCCCAATTATGAACTATAAACCAATTATCCAATTATCCCAATTATTATGTCTCATGAATTGTTAATAGAATTCTCAAATACCAAAAAGCTCTCTCGAAAGTGATCAATTGCTTCTATTTAACCAGATTAATTTTGCTATATCTCTATGCAAAACAATTGAATTAAACTCGTTATAATCCCAATTCCTTATGTGTTACATGCGACAAATAGATATTCTCATTCTATTCACAAACCTAATTATTCACTATGCAAATAACTAAGTCACATGTCACCATGCCCAGTTCTAACCCTAGAATTCCTTTCTCAATTCCTTCTAGAGCAACACAGTAATTACTGATCAGATAATTAATCAATAAGCACAAAGCAAGATGAACAATTCACTTCAACATAAATAATTAGAATAAATCAAATAATCAATTCATAATCATAAAAAGTTCAATTGAAATCTTAATGAAAGAGTTAGTTCATAATTAATGAATTAAAATCAAGAATCCACAATTGAATAGACATTAAAAGATAAAAGTATGATAAGAAAAGAGAATAGAATCATTTGTCGCAGAAATCGATGCTCCCCTCTTGCTCTTGCTCTTGATCTTCAATGGTCTCCAAGTTGCTTCAATCTCCAAAACTAATAAGAACTAGGGTTATGTTATAATCTAATGGAGTGTTTTTATCTAGTCTAATCTATGTAATCTCCCTTTATTTTATGCCTTACATCATGTATTTATAGGTTACAAGTCCAATTTTTAGTTTAGGAACAAACCCAATCCAATTTGGAGTAAAAAAGGTGTCAAAATTCGCCCAAAATGCGTCCAGTTCGCTCAAAGCCTGCCCCCTAGCGCCCGGGCGCTGTATTTATCTCTAGAAATAGCGCCCCGGCGCTATAGTGCAGAAAGTGAATCTTGCCCCTTTTTTTTACATTTTTCTGCTCCGACGTCATTTGGGAAAATGGTCATAACTTCTTCGTCCGAACTCCGATTTTGACGATTAAAGATGTTCCGGAAATAGGAGAAGTAGATCTACAACTTTCATTCTTTGAGTTTTCCGAAATAATGTCTGGAGCTATAGTCAAATTGGCTCTAAAGTGACTGCTGTGTAAATGGCAAGCCGAAAACGCGAATCTAGCCACCCCGAATGTCGATCCAAGTAACTTTTGTCCCAAATCCTACAAAACAATATAAAACATGCTTGAATAGACATAAACACATAAAAACATCCTAAAAGACTTGAGAACAACAATAAATTAAGCCCGAATGTATCCAATTCATGTGTATAAAACTCACTCATCAAATACCCCCAAACTTAAACATTTGGTTGTCCTCAAGCAAAAACACAAAAATGTTATGCAATGCAATGTAATGAAACTAATCTATATGCCTATGACTCAACAAAGAATGATGTAAACAAGTCTATTCAACCTACTTAGAGAAATCAAGTAAACATGGTAATACATCATATTAAAACAAATCAAGTAATTTCCCAATCAATCATCAAATCTTAGATCGTTATCACCGATATAGTGTGTGTGTGCTCCAAAACAATTTTAATCGATATAAAATCAAATTTAACACATAATAGGTCTCTTTAAAGGCATCATACGGTGAGAACTCACAAAATTTACTTAACAAGCTAGATCCAACAAAAGTCAAACATCCACCAAGTTCAAGAGTCCAATCCGGATACTTATGCTTTACTTTTCATTACGGGCTTTTTTGCTCTTTTCCATTTTTTTTTTTTTTTTTTTACTTTTTTTAACCATGATCATGTAATGTCTCATTCCATTAGGCTAATAATTGTCACCCCTTAGCGAGCTTTCACCAACGACTCACTGCATTCATATAAGACCTTAGGCGCTAGGTTTTAAGATACCCCTCTAGCGTGCTTACTCAAGTAACAAAGGCCCCAAACAAAACTAGCTACAGTAATTTTTTTCTTTTTCTTTTTTTTTAGCGAAGCATATATATCCCAAATTTTCCACCCAAACTTAAGTTTTTATCAAAATTTAGCCATCTCCGCTTATTCATGTCTTTCATTCCTTCACACTAGTATTATCCTTAAGAAATCCATTATGTATCAATTTAAACTTAATCACCAACATAGTTTGTTATTAACGTATTAACCTTAATTATACCGATTCAAAACAGAAAAGATTCAATTCATAACAAGAAATCACATCAAAGCCCGAATATTCAATACTATACTTATCTACTTAACTCCAGTCTCATCATTGGCCAAAATAGACTTTTACTCTCTAACAGTTGGAATCATGCAAATATAAACTAAACGCAACAAACACAGTAAACTAACTACTATTTTTGCGATTTTTAATTTTTAATTTTTTTTTTAAAATAAGAAACTGAATGCAAAAACTAAATGTAAATAACCTGAAAACCTAACGAACTACAATGTAAATAACTAACTATATGCAATAGGACACTAAAATGCCCCCAAACTTAAACTAGACATTGTCCTCAATGACTATAATAGAAAAAATTAAAGCAGAGGACTTCCCTGAAAATATAGCAATCTTCTTCCTTGTCCGCTAAGTTTGGAGAATAGGCTAAGCACATGGAACAAATTGGGCACCACTCTTAAATTTGACTTGAATAACCTGTAAAACCATGATAGAAGCAATTTTATTAAATCCTAAATAAATGCAAATTCCAAACTACTAATATAAAACTAAATAAAAATTAAAAATAAAAATTAAACTTGGGTTGCCTCCCAATAAGCGCTTATTTTACAGTCTTTCAGCCTGACTTTGTCTGGTCAACGCTATCCAATTCCTCTTCGAAAGTTGAGAAACCTTCCATCCATCGGAAATAATATAGCTTTTGGTAGGTTCCCATTTACGATAACCATTGTATTAAAGTCACCTAGCATGCTTTCTTTAAATAAGATCACATTCAAGAACGTCCAACATCTAGGTGTTTTTTCCATTGTGTCTGCGAATAGATTCTGGCATTGAGGCTTGTCAGACACAACAATCTCTTCTTCTATCTTCTCCAACTCATTGAACCATGGCTTCGAAGTTGTACTCGCTTTTACGTAACAAGGAGTATTGCCGACGACATGACTACCTAGCGGACAAGGTTTTGCAAATCTAACCGGATTCTTGAACTTTGGCGGAGAAAGAACTTGGGGCACTAATAACATCGGCTCCTCCTCGTTGGTAATCATAGTTAGTTCTTCACCGACCTTATTTTTATTATCCCCACCTGTCTCCTCTTTTTCAACATCTTGTGTTTCATCCAGTTGTAGATTTGGCTCGGGCACTTCATCAATTTCGTCATCCATGTCATAAAGCCAAGTGTTTGGAACAAGGTTGTTTATGACTTTGGTCATTTGCTCTATCTGATCCGCAAGATTTAGAATTGACCCCGTTTGATTAATCCTTCTCTCCGGCGTGTATGTTGGATTTGGAGTAGAGTATTGGTCTTGATAGTTGTAGCTCCATGAAGAATTCGGGTGATACCCCCAAACTTGTTCATAATTATCATATGCATACAGATTGAGGTAGTTACCACCATACTGTACCGGTCCAAGATTGATGGTGCATTGATTACTCGGTGATTTGCCAGCACAATAGTCACACATAACTGCCATCCTTCGACTCTGTTGGGATGCGATAACGTCCAACTTCCTCGAAAGTTCTTTAATTTGTGCTAACATTGCGGAAAGTGTCGCGAGTCTATCAATCTCCATTCCCCTTGGTTGAGTCACGTTCGTGTATGGCCATTGATACTCAAAGTCATCCATGGTACCTAAAATGAGAGAAATATAAGAAGAGAATTAAAAATAAAAAAAAATGTTTAAATTAAGACTAATTTAATTGAAATTAATATTTGTAAATAATTATTAAATTAATTCCCTAAGAATCACGCGCCAAAAACTTGTTGATCGATTTCATAATCAATGAATACGCGTTAAGTATACACTATTCAACAAGTAATAAAGTGAAAGTAGAGTATCGTTCCCACGAGGAATTATTTGATAAAAATCACCAAGTACTAATTCTTAACCAAACTAATTTTATTTAAACAATCTCAAATCATGATTTTTCTAATTAATAAAACTAAATTAATCAATTAAAACTAGGTTACTTTATAAATGAATTCAAATAAATAAAGGCTAAGACTCCAATATCCCCAATTATGAACTATAAACCAATTATCCAATTATCCCAATTATTATGTCTCTTGAATTGTTAATGTAAATTCTCAAATGCCAAAAGCCTCTCTCGAAAGTGATCAATTGCCTTCTATTTAACCCAGATTAATTTTGCTATATCTCTATGCAAAACAATTGAATTAAACTCGTTACAATCCCAATTCCTTATGTGTTACATGCGGCAAATAGATATTCTCATTCTATTCACTATCCTAATTATTCACTATGCAAATAACTAAGTCACATGTCACCATGCCCAGTTCTAACCCTAGAATTTCTTTCTCAATTCCAACTAGAGTAACACAGTAATTACTGATCAGATAATTAATCAATAAGCACAAAGCAAGATGAACAATTCACTTCAACATAAATAATTAGAATAAATTAAATAATCAATTCATAATCATAAAAAGTTCAATTGAAATCTTAATGAAAGAGTTAGTTCATAATTAATGAATTAAAATCAAGAATCCACAATTGAATAGACATTAAAAGATAAAAGTATGATAAGAAAAGAGAATAGAATCTGTTGTCAGCAAATCTGATGCTCCCCTCTTGCTCTTGCTCTTGATCTTCAATGGTCTCCAAGTTGCTTCAATCTCCAAAACTAATAAGAACTAGGGTTATGTTATAATCTAATGGAGTGTTTTTATCTAGTCTAATCTATGTAATCTCCCTTTATTTTATGCATTATATCATGTATTTATAGGTTACAAGTCCAATTTTTAGTTTAGGAACAAATCCAATCCAATTTGGAGTCAAAAAGGTGTCAAAATTCGCCCAAAACGCTTCTAGTTCACTCAAAGCCTGCCCCCTAGCGTCCCGGCGCTGTATTTAACTCTAGAAATAGCGCCCCGACGCTATAGTGCAGAAAGTGAATCTTGCCCCTTTTATTTACATTTTTCTGCTCCGACGTCCTTTGGGAAAATGGTCATAACTTCTTTGTCCGAACTCCAATTTTGACGATTCAAGATGTTCCGGAAAGAGGAGAAGTAGATCTACAACTTTCATTCTGTGAGGTTTCCGAAATAATGTCCGGAGCTATAGTTAAATTGGCTCTGAAGTGACTCTTTGTGTAAATGGGTGTCAAAACGCGAATCTAGCCAAATTTTAACGTCGATCCAAGTAACTTTTGTCCCAAATCCTACAAAACAATATAAAACATGCTTGAATAGACACAAACACATAAAAACATCCTAAAAGACTTGAGAACAACAATAAATTAAGCCCGAATGTATCCAATTCATGTGTATAAAACTCACTCATCATTGGTCTTCCTGGCTGTGCAGGTCCTTTAATCGCCAAGGTTCTGCTACTAGGTCCCTTGTTAACACTTTCCTTCTCCACATTCCTCTTTGGACAGTTCTGAACCATATGATCAGTCGATCCGCACGCAAAACAACCTTGTATCTTTTTCAGATTGGAACAATTGGGCGACATGTGTCCCTCTTGACCGCAGTTATAGCAAACTCCCTTTTTCTCCAGACAAACTCCCGAATGGTTCTTTCCACAAGTCGCACATGGATCCCTCCCTTTCTTATTTCCTTCCGTCTTGTTACCCGACTGGATATTCTCGCTCCACTTTCTTTTGTTCGGATTACTACCATCACTACTACCTCCTTCAGTAGTCTTCTTCTTCTTCTTCTGATTATAACAGGATGCAGCTTCGCTTCCCCCTTCAGCAATTATTGCTTTCTCCAACAAAGTCGTGAACGTATTAATCTGTAATACGACTACTTTATTGTATATACCCGGCTTCAACCCATTCTCAAACCTTCTCGCCTTTTGTAATTCTGTATCCACCTGATGAGGTGCAAATCTTGCTAACTCGTTGAATTTATCAGCATATTTAGACACCGACATATTCTCCTGCTTCAGTTCTAAAAACTTAACTTCCATCATAGCTTGCATACTTGACGAAAAGTAATTCTCAAAGAATAACTCTTTGAATCTTGTCCAAGTTACCATAGCTGTATTAGCTCTCGCCTGATTAGTCTCCCACCAGTAATTGGCTTCTCCCTTCATCAAGTATGTTGTAAAAGTTATCTTTTGCTCTTCTGCCACACGTGCAATGATGAATGCTTTCTCCATCTCCTTCACCCAAGTTTGGGCTTCAATCGGATCCGTGGTTCCCTTGAATTCTGGTGGTCCTACCGCTTTAATGTCCTTAAAATTCGCCAATCTATCAACTGGTTGATTTCTTGCTCTTGCGCTTTCTGCTGGAGCTCTATTTCTCATATCTTGGGCTAGTATATCCACAAAATTCTGCATCGGGTCCACTTGACCTCCTTCATTATTCATTGACTGCTCATCTCTTTGATTTCGATTCTGTCGTCTAGGCGACATAATCTGATTTAAATAAAAATCTTACATTAATTCTCTTTCTCTACACAAATTATTAACACAATAAGAATTCAACACATATTTCTCATATAATCGCATATTTATTCAAATAGCATATAGTACATTTAGTACTTAACACATATTACTATCCCATTTTAAATAAATTTTAGGATTAACCCACACAACTTTACACAAAAAGTTGCAATTCTCTAACTTTACACAAAAAGTTACAATTTTCCATTCACACATAGCTATTCCCAGTTCGTCAAACTTACCACACTTATGAGTCCAGGCACTTGTCACAATTATATGAGAGTACGAACTTATCCTAGTCAAACCTTTGATGTCCATTCACTGATGGGTTCAGACCATTTCATATAATTATGAGTCATAAACTTACCATAAGTATGAGTTTTAAGAACATACAAATTAATGTTATATTCATATAGAAAATAAAGATTTCATTCATACAAACATATATATTTACATATGTTCACACATCGTTCTCGATATTACAACCGTTAATATCATAACCTACTACCAAAAGATATTACCGCTTAGATCTAAGTTGTCTACCATCCACTCTCGTCACCAGTCTTCTTACTGGAACACTTGTTGAATCCGTGACCCGTTCTCCCACATTAAAAACATTTCCTCATATTCGTTTTAGGACAATATAGGGAAATATGTCCTTCCTGCTTAGAGTTGAAACACACGTTCTTCCACATCATGCATTCTCCCACGTGAGTCTTTCCACACTTGCTACAGACTTTTTTCTTCTTCGAGTTTGAATTTTCAGAACTATCACTATTGTGATCCCTCTTTCTCTTATTCTTGCCCTTCTGCTTGTCTGTTCCCTCCGACGATCCACCACCTTCAGTCTTCATCCTTTCCACCCGTGCCTTCAAATTATTTCGTTCTTCGGTCATTTTGCATAATGCCCTTTCTGTCTTCCACAACTCCTCCACGAAAAATACTTTACTCCGAAGTTCTTGTACTTCTGCAGATACTTGATATTTTTCTCCAACTAAAAATCTTATTTTCTTTCTCCACATTAGCTTCTTCAAACTATGCCTCCTCATCTCCACTCAGATACATCTCGGGATAATCATCATGATCACTCCCCAGATTCACAATGGGTTCATCTTTCCCCACTTCTTCAACTGAATCGATTTGTGCTGGCACCTCGGCTACTGGCACTGGTGCAACAGCCGCTGGCATCTCCGTATTAATTTCATCTTTTCTTGACATCCTACAGTCAGTTAAATAACTTGATTAGTACTTCACTAGTACAAAATTCTTACACTATGTGTCCACATATCTCACTATCGATACGCATTGGAAATCCCTCACTTAGTACTCTAATTGAGTATTCTCTATCTCTATTATGGTTATAATCCTACGGTTCCCCCCCCAACTTAAGGTTTATAACCTACAGGTTTGATACCAACCTGTGACACCCCCAAATCGGGGTTACTTGACCCCCGAGTTTGGTGCTCACAATCCACAATATAATTAACATATAACTACTCATTCATTAATGAATGGAATATTACACCACATTAACTGATATAGTTAATACATTCGTCCCAGGTTATCAAACCTTCATATTACAAACATACCCTTTAGATATACAAAAAGTGTTTATAAACATAACATAATAATAATGTTCATTATAACTACGCTATCACTATGCCTTCGCCTTTTTCCTTCACAGTACCTCCTGCCATTTCATCCCTTGCTGAAAAGTTTTATTTACCAACGGTGAGCAACAAATTTGCCCCACAAGTTAAGATATACAATGAATGTATAAGAATCAGAACAACAAACTATCTATTTTGATAGAATAACACCAAAGTTCGGAGAACTTTGAAATAGTTGAACAATTTGTTCTTCTCTAACCAATCTTCTCGCAACCTATGCAACATAATAGTTCAATAATGAAAGGGTACAACACTTCAAAGTTTCTACGATATTTGATTGAATAATAATTTAGAATTATTCTCTAAAGTTTAAGCCGAATAATCTCAAATGATCTTGAAATTATTTTCTCGAGTAACTATCAAAGATTTACTTTGATATACCCAAATAACAGGATGGAAATATTTTCCAGAATTTATGTTGAGTGATCACAAAGGATATAGAACTTCTCTTCTCGAGTAACTATCAAAGATATACTTTGATATACCCAGGTGTATCAAATAACCATAAAGATTATGTCATACCCCTCTGCAATTACTTAGAGCGGCCAACTCCTTGTACCCTATATTATGCATAATACTTACACGCGCACAAAGGCCGAATATACGACCAAAAATGTTCCCTTTATATAAAAAGGTTGTTCTTCTCAGTCTTATAACCAGGGTTTGATTTACAACAACGAAATACAATGATTTCAATATTTAAATACTTTCTCGATCTAGCCGAATTAATTAGCATCGATCTGTTAGTAATAATTGAATTCTCTTCTTGAACCTATCAAGTTCTAACAATTATTCATCTAGCCAGAATAATTAGCTAAGCCATATTTCAACACAATTCGACAATATACAAGAATTATTTATATTGTCAATAATAACTTCTATGGATGTAAATATCCAACAATAGTTATTCTCCAAGTATATTTTCAGAATCACTAATTTAGTTTGAATTAATAAATATGCACTAACTGCGAATAATCAACAATAATTCTCAGACGTGGTCTAATTAACAATAATTAACCACCATAATAATTGAACGAATATTACTCAATGTTGAGTTAAGGAAACTTGCCTTCTGCGTTGATTACTACTACATAATATACTTATCTGCATTCTAAAGACATATAACCAATAATATCGGTCTCTTAATCAGCATAATAATTTATAATACGTAATACTGTAATTTACAGTCAATACTTCTCTTAGACACATTACCATATAGTCACATCAGTGTTTATAACCTATACAAACACTCATCAAGTCTAATTAGTTCGTTTTGGTTGGACTTTGGTCTATTCTCGGCGTACTAGTCACCCCTATCCGACAATTAACACATTTATTGCCAATTAAACTTGGTTTCAAAGCTTCAATATTATTTTAGATAAGTCACATATCATTAATAATATTTTTCGAAAGCTTTTAATAATTTTCTAACAATTATTATAATTTATAATAATTTTTCAAACACTAGAAATCATTTTTAAATGATTTAAATACTGTTAAATTCCATCATCATTAATATTTAATAATGTTAAAATATTAATGATATATTTATCAAAATATTAAAGTTATTAATAATAACTTAAAATATTTTTAAATCACTAATATTCTATTTAAATGTTTTTTAAAATAATCAAAATTATTTTTAAACCATCACCATTAATATTTAAATTTTAATGAAATTCATATCAAAATATTAAAAGTCATTAATTATAACTTAAAATATTTTTAAATCAATTTTCTTATTTTTAAATGATTTTTAAATCAATAAAATCATTTTTCCATTATTTATTTAATTTAATAATTAAATAAATCTAATATCATTAATATTAAATTATTAATGAAAATTCTCCAAAAAAAATTAAAAGTTACATTTTATAACTCAAAATATTTTTGAACACTTTATTTTTATTTAAAATGATTTTTATAATATTAAAATCACTTTCTCTAATTTATTTAATATAATAATTAAATAAATTAAATACCATTAATATTCTAATAATTATAAATATTAATAAAAATATCCCAATTTATCAAAAGTTATTTTTCATAATTTAATATAATTTTTAAAACCATTTTTGTAATTTTTAGAATTTATTTTGTATTTTTAATCGTTTTTCGGAAATTTGGAAAATAAAAATAATAGAAACTGTCGTTGTAACCTTTAGCGACGCTTTTCTGTCGTCTTAGGTGTTCTTGGCTCAAGAACACTCACAAATCAGTGTTCAAGGGGTCTCGTTTGACCAACCTTAATTCTCAGTCCAAACATGTTCTGGGCCAACTTGAACCTTGATCATGTAGTGTTTATGTAACACTACAATCATCAATTATCATCTAGGTCATATCACATCATAACAAGAAGATCTGGCCTCTCAAACTTACTATCAAACCAAATCTGGGTTTTCTATGTAACCCATAAACCCAGACAGTGTCGACTAGGCACTTTCTAGCTTACTTAATCAAGCGTTCTAGTCATCAAATTGTTAAGTTTTTGGTCCATACATGTAGTACATATATCATAGAACATATTTGCATCAACATATCAGTCGGAGTACATCACATGCTCCAGATTCAGCTCAGAAGTTGTGTTCATCCAGTTTCTGGGTTTTCTAGAAACACTAACCGTGACCAAGTGGCCTAGTTTGACCACTCACTACACTCGATCTATTGTTGTTTTAAAGGATTTAAAGACATAGATCTAGAGTATGTATTACAGACTACAAAGTATACACAACAACATCAACAAACGGCTTAAAATCTGACAGATCAAAGCCTTGCAAAGTATTGTCAGACACTGGTTTATGATTTCTAGGTTACCTAAAAATCGACTGGTCATGCCCGGTAAACAGGTTTTAACCAAAAATATCATGAAATCTAGACATGTAAAGGCTATGATAACACTTCCAGATCAACGAACTCATTTCAAGCTATAGATCTAAAACATAAAACATCAAAAAGAATAAACAGGGAATGATATGTGGCTCCTGACATATGCTTGTCAGACCGCTTTTAGGCTCAAGAACAGTTTTTGAAAACTTAATTTTTTACCCACTTTGATGCTATGGATCTATGATATAATATCATTGTGACGCCCCCAAAATAGGTATACATCACCCATCTTGGGTCGCCAAATACATGGTACTGAATACAAAATACAAACTTAATTATACAACATGAACTGTGAGTTTTAAAACAAATATTGTCTTCTAGACAGTATTCAAAATCAAAATAAGTCCTCATTTATTATCACACTATTTCACAAAATAATGAGGACTACTAATGCAAACATCTAGACCATCACTCCATTCCCCGACTAGTCCCAACTACGTTCTCATTTTCTGAAGAGAACAATGAAAGCTAAGGGTGAGATCAACTAGCCCAGTAAGAAATATTATGACTAAGATAATGTAGAATAAATTATCGTTAGCCTTCAATAGTGCTAAACTGATAAAATACGATAGACATCAAGTTTAACTGCAGCGGAATAAGCAATCCATTAGAAGAGTCAAGTAGAGCATGATATCTACTATCTTCTATGATTTAAAAAGTTTTTTCATCAACTTTATCACTGAGAATCAGCTTATTAATAAACCACATCATCGAATCATCCCTGCTCCACGGCCAAGGATATTCATGTAATCATCAATGGTCATGACTATACCGAATAATCCCTAGTCATAATCATACCAACAACTGTCCATCAATGAACTACAGGCCAATGAGGACTTTTATCACATCATTTGTAATATTACCGGTCATGATTATACTGAATGATCCCTGGTCATAATCATACTAGTCAATAGTTCATCTATGCACGTAAGACAAAGATGACTTTCATCACAATATAAGCATGAGGATGATGACAATGATATAAGCATTAATCAAATGAAATCAAGGATAAATACTAAAGACTTTAAATTTATTAAGAGTTTAAAAATATCCAAATTGTCAACATGATACTGCTTTGTGGTGTAAAATTCTAGAATAATATTCATCTATCAAAAATAATTTGGACAGAAAATAAATATATTTTTCGGGTGAATAGTACCTCGTGAATAGTACCCTGTGAATAGTACTTCGGGAATAGTACCTCGTGAATAGTACCCCGACATAAAGAGTGCCCCAAATACCCGAGTGAATAATATTTTGGTGAATAGTAACTCGTGAATACTACTCCAGCATGAAAAGTGCCCGGAATACCCGAGTGAACAATATTTGAGTGAATAGTAATTAGGTGAATAGTAACTCATAAATAGTAACTCATGAATAGTATTCCGGCATGAAATTATCAATAATTATCATGAAAGCTCGGAATAATATTTCCATGAAAAGATACTGGATGAAGCGCAAATATCAAGGATATTCTACTAATTTCACGGAGTATAGAAGAAATACTTTAACATAATAAGGGTATAATCAGGAATATGAAACGAAATAATATTACTCACATACTACAGAGTATGGAAGAAAATATTATTTCTACGAATACTGAAAAACATAATATCCCTTACCTCAGAAGAAGAATGGATACTGGAATAGTGAGGTAGCAGACTTCTCTTATTCTTTCTCTCTATAGCTTCTCCCTCTATAGCTTCTCTCTCTATAATTTCTCTTGTGAGACTTAGTGAATTGGTGAAAATGAAAGAAGAATGAGCTTCTATTTATAGGAAAATAAAGTTTCGATAATTGCACGTTTTGGGGCTCGAAATAATACAGTATAATACCTTCATCTTTTCCTTCATTTTTAATTTAGTCCTGCAAGTATTGTCAAACTTGCACCACCTCCCCTAATAGTATATCATGTGAATTAATAGTACATTCATGTGAATCAATAGTTCAATCATGTGAAAAAAATAATTACAATGTAGTACCTTTATCTATACCTCCATTTTTAATTTAGTCATGCAAGTATTATTAAACTTGCACCACCTCCCCTAAAAGTATATGCATGTGAATCAGTAGTACACACATGTGAATAAATAGTTATAATCATGTGAATTAATAGAAATTAATTGCTCATTTATCTGATTAATTACCCGATTGGTCAATATAACTTCCTGACATCAATTATTATCGTTATAATTATCGATTTCCACTAACACTAATAATCCCAACACAATGGAACTATCAATTTCATCTTTAATAAACACGAACTTATTCATCATTAATATTATAACTCATAATATTTAACAACCATGTCGTTCCCAGGAAAGAGGGGGCTTTTTGATAAGGATTTCTCCTTATTGGCGTGCAATTAGGTGACCAAACCTCTCCTTGATAGAACTTCTAAACATTGTCAATATTGCAAATAATAATTTGAATAAATTTTCCGTCTCAATTATTGATTTAATAATATAACATATTATGCAGATGATACTGTGACAATAATTGAATCAATAATATGAGAGATATGATGCAACAATTACTATAGCAATAATTGAGTATAACTAAGTGACTTCTCACGTAAGCATCAATAATCAATACCGTATGTTACTATGCATCCATGCGTATTACTGTACTTTTACTACCGGGTATTTCAATAGTTTAACGGTAAAACTTTTGCCGTTATTTTTATAAAAAGATAATTCTGTCATTTTCTAACTACGACAATACTTTCGTTGTAGGGTCCACCAATGATTGTGCCGTTGTACGAATATTTCCTGTTAAAACGAATATTCCCCGAACAATCGGATATTTTATAACAACTTGCTTACTTTGCAAAATTTGTAAATATTACCCACAACTATAACATTATATCATATCCACACCATAATATTCAAGAATATATTTCAAGAAAATTTAATCTTTATTCATAAAAGTTGGGGTCTTACAACCTCCCCTACTTATGAAATTTCGTCCTCAAAATTAGGGTGTATACCTGGTATGTCGAAGAGGTTAGGATACCGTGACTTCATCTCCGATTCTAACTCCCAAGTCATTTCCTCCTTATCGTGGTTTCTCCACAAAACTTTGACTTGAGGTATAACCTTCGAGCGTATAATATTATCCTTCTTATCCAAGATTTTAACAGGTACCTCTTCATACGTTAAATCTTCCCCTATCTCATCTGGTTCTAATTCAATAATGTTGTTTGGGTTTTTCACATATTTATGTAACATAGATATGTGAAAAACGTTATGAACACGAGACATACTTGGCGGTAAGGCGAGTCTCTAGGCCACAGTTTCTACTCGTTCGAGGATTATAAATGGGCCAATGAATCGAGGATTGATCTTTCCTCTCTTTCCAAATCTTGTAACTCCTTTCCACGGAGCAATACGTAACAACACATAATCTCCAATATTTAATTCCACGTCCTTTCGATGAAGATCAGCATAACTCTTTTGTCAATCTTGTGAGGTTTTTATACGTTGTCGGATCGTTTGAATCTTTTATGTAGTCATACGTACCAACTCTGGTCCCAACAACGTTGCTTCACCCACCTCATCCCAGCATACTGGAGAACGACACTTTCTTCCATACAATGCCTCAAATGGAGCCATGCCAATACTTGCTTGATAACTGTTGTTGTAGGAAAATCCACCAATGGTAAGAACTTATCCCAACTTCCCTTGAAGTCAACGACACAGAGTCTTAATAAATCTTCAAGAGTTTGAATAGTCCTTTCTGACTGCACGTCCGTTTGAGGATGATATGCCAAACTAAATCGTAAATCCATGCCCATAGCTTTTTGCAAACTAACCCAAAATCTTGAAGTGAATCTTGGGTCTCGATCAGAAACTATGGATACTGGCATACCATGCAATCTTACAATCTCATTTATGTACATACTAGCAAGACTTTCAAGTGTATAAGTTTCTCGTATCGGTAAGAAATGAGCAGACTTGGTCAATCTATCAACAATGACCCATATCGCATCTATGCCTTAAGAAACCTTGGGAAGACCAGTAACGAAATCTATGGTAATGTGCTCCCACTTCCATTCTGGAATTTCAAGTGGTTACAATGGACCTTTTGGCACTTGATGCTCTGCCTTGACTCGTTGACAAGTTAGACAACTTGAGATAAACCCCTATATCTCTCTTTTCATATTGCTCCAAAAAAATGTATGTTGAAGATCACGATACATTTTGGTACTCCCAGGATGGATTGCGAATGGTGTGTTGTGCGCCTCCATCATGATTTTATACTTCAAGTCAGAATCGTTAGGAACACAAAGTTTGGAGTTGACTCGAAGTATTCCTTCTTTGTCGATTCTTGCTTCTGGAATAGTACCTTCTTGCACTTTCTTCCTCATACGCATCAGCTCCAGGTCTGTAGCTTGAGCAGCTTTAACTTTATCGATTAAAGTCGGTTCTACTGATATATTCGCCATCATCACATGGGTCCCTGGAGTCTTTAACTCTATCTCCATCCTTTGCAAGTCATACAAAATGGGCCTTTGCGTTGACAATATCACACTTGTACCCGCATATGATCTTCTACTAAATGCGTCAGCTACCACGTTTGCTTTTCCCGGATGGTATTGGATAGTATGATCGAAATCTTTCAATAGCTCAAGCCATCATCGTTGCCGCATGTTGAGTTCCTTTTGAGTGAAGAAATATTTGATGCTTTTATGATCCGTATAGATCTCCACCTTCTCTCCATACAGGTAATGCCTCAAAATCTTAAGCGCAAAAACGACTGCTGCCAACTCTAGATTATGAGTAGGATAATTTCTCTCATATTCTTTGAGTTATCGTGAGGCATAGGCTATGACTTTCCCATGTTACATGAGAAAACATCCTAACACTTTTCCTGAAGCATCACTATAGATGACAAATCCCTTCGAGCCAGATGGTATTGTCAAAACATGTTATAAAATGAGTCTCCTCTTGAGTTCTTGAAAACTCTTCTCACATTCCTCGCTCCAACCGAATTTTGTATCTCTTCGAGTCAGCTGAGTTAATGGAGTAGCGATTCGAGAAAACCCTCCTACGAATCTCCGATAATAACCAGTTAATCCGAGAAAGCTACTTACTTCGATCACTGACTTAGGTTGCTCCTAGCTTTGAATTGTTTCGATATTTGCCAGGTCAACAGATATTCCATGATTTGATATCACGTGCCCAAGGAATGTAACTTCTTAAAGCCAAAACTCGCATTTCTTCAACTTGGCATATAGATTGTTTTCACGAAGCTTTTGGAGTATCCGCCTCAAGTGTTGGAGTATATGAGGATGTCATCAATAAAGACGACCACAAATATTCGTTGAATACTCGGTTCATCATGTCCATGAAAACAACAAGAGCATTAGTCAATCCAAAAGACATGACTAGGAATTCATAATGCCCGTACTGAGTTCTAAAAGTAGTCTTTGGAATGTCATTAGTTTTAATCTTCAACTGATGATATCCGGAACGAAGATCGATCTTTGAAAAGAATTTGGTGCCTTGCAACTAGTCAAACAGATCATCAATACGAGGTAACGGGTACCTATTTTTGATGGTGACATGATTTAACTCCCGATAATCAATACAAAGTGGCATACTTCCATCTTTCTTCTTCACGAATAGAACATGAGCAACCCAAGGAGATGTACTAGGACGAATGAAACCGATGTCTAACAATTCCTGTAGTTGGGTTTTTAACTCCTGAAGTTCAATAGGAGCCATTCAATATGGGGCTTTGGAAATGGGTTTTTTACTGAATTCAAGGTCGATACAAAATTCAATTTCACGCTCTGGGGGTAGGCCAGGAAGTTCTTCATGGAATACGTGAGAAAATTTATTAACAATAGAAATATCATTCAAATCTGACGTATTTTTATTTAAATCTGTGACATGGGCTAAGAAAGCTTGACATCCGTTTTTCAATAAACGAATAGCTTTATGGCTTGATATGATAGTGATTGACTTTAGTGGTTTGGTTGCTTGAATTCGTATAATAGGTTGGTTAGGAATATGAAAGCTAACAACCTTACGAAAACAATCAATTTTAGCATGATGAGTTGTTAACCAATCAATCCCTAAAATCACATCAAATGCAAGTATTTTTAAGGAGATAAGATCGACAGGTAACTTGCGGTTACCGATTTGAATCAAACAAGACTTATAAATAGTGGATGTAATGAAGGTTTCTCCCAACGGAGTTTCAACAGATAAGTCAAAGTCTAATTTCTCCGAAGTTAAATTTAAACGTTGAGCGCAAGTAGGAGAAATAAAAGAATGGGTAGAACCGGTATCAAATTAGGTATATACTTCGCTAGAGTTTATGATTAGCTTACCCGTGATCACCTCGTATGGATTCCTCGCTTTTTGGGAGGTTACGACAAACCCTCTCCCTTGAACTATCGATTTTGTCTTGTCTAGGATGGCCTTTGATGCCTCAATTCCAGCTGGACTTGACTTTGGTGCATGACAAAATCGGGCTAGGTGACCTTCTCTTCCATAATTGTAACATGCTTTGGACTGCATCACGCAGTTTGGACTTATATGTCCCTCCCCTCCGCATTTGTAACATACGATCGACGGTCGTTCTCCTTCCTTAACAACGGGTGCTGGTCCCGACGTCTTTCCATCATTGTTAAATCTCCTCTTCTTGAAATGTCCACTCTTATTTTCTTGGCCATGATTAAAACCGAAGTGGTTACCATTTCTGGCCTGTTGATTCCCTGCACGCTTGTTGTCACTTCTTCGATGACTGCTACCACTGGTATTATCAATTTGTCGGTTGCTCTCTCTTGGTTGGGCTGACTCATTATCGCGCTCCAATAATTGAGCCCTATTTACAACATCTGAATACAAAAATAGTTTGTGAGAAATTAGGTATTGACGTATCTCGGGTTTCAAACCTCTTAGAAACATCCGCGTCATTCTCTCCTCATTATCAACCAAGTGGGGACTTAAACCCGGGACAACTCGGCAAACTTAGCTTCGTACTGTGACACGGTCATATTGTTTTGTTCCAGCTTAATAAACTCTACCTCTTTCATATGACGAATACTTTCGGGAAAGTACTTATCGTTGAATAGTTCTTGGAACTTCTCCCAAGACATCTTCAGTGCGGTAGGTTGAGTACGCTTTATAGATTCCCACCAGTAATCTGCCTCTGCTCGCAACATGAAGGTGGCAAAGGGAACCTTTTGCTCCTCGGAGCATCCCAAAACATCAAATATCTTGGGGATATGCTTTATCCACGTCTCTGCCTTAAGTGGTTTTGGATCTCCAAAAAACTCTAGTGGTCCCAGCTTCTTGAACTGTTTAGCGGTGGCCGCCCGAGAGTTGCCAGTGTTTCCACCTAGTCCCGACTACGTTCTCATTTCCTGAAGAGAACAATAAAAGCAAAGGGTGAGCTCAACTAGCCCAATAAGAAATATTATGACTAAGATAATGCAGAATAAATTATTGTTAGCCTTTAACAGTGATAAACTGATAAAATACGATTGACATCAAGTTTAATTGCAGCAGAATAAGTAATCCATTAGAAGAGTTAAGTAGAGCATGATATCTACTATCTTCTATGATTTAAAAAGTTTTTTCATCAACTTTATCGCTGAGACTCAACTTATTAATAAACCACATCATCGAATCATCCCTGCTCCATGGCCAAGGATATTCATGTAATCATCAATGGTCATGACTATACAGAATAATCCTTGGTCATAATCATACCAACAACTGTCCATCAATGAACTACAGGCCAATGTTGACTTTTACCACATCATTTGTAATATTATTAAATTCATGATTATACTAGAATGATCCTGGTCATAATCATACCATTCAACAGTTCATCTATGCACGTAAGCCAAAGATGACTTTCATAACAATATAAGCATGAGGATGATGACAATGATATAAGCATTAATCAAACGAAATCAAGGATAAATACAAAGACTTTAAATTTATCCAGAGTTTAAAAATATCCAAATTGTCAACATGATACTGCTTTGTGGAGTAAAATTTAAGAATAATATTCATGTATCAAAAATAATTTTAACAGAAAAGAAATATATTTTTTGGGTGAATAGTACCCCGCGAATAGTACCCTGTGAATAGTACTCTAGGAATAGTACCTCGTGAATAGTACCCCAACATAAAAAGTACCCCAAATACCCGAGTGAATAATATTTGGGTGAATAGTAATTGGGTGAATAGTAACTCGTGAATAGTACTCCGGCATGAAAAGTGCCCGGAATACCCGAGTGAACAATATTTGAGTGAATAGTAATTGGGTGAATAGTAACCCGTAAATAGTAACTCATGAATAGTATTTCGTCATGAAATTATCAATAATTATCAAGAAAGCTCAGAATAATATTTCCATGAAAAGATACTGGATGAAGCGTAAATATCAAGGATTTCCTAATAATTTCACGGGGTATAGAAGCAATACTTTAACAAAATGAGGGTATAATCATGAATATGAAAGGAAATAATATTACTCACATACTAAAGAGTATGGAAGAAAATATTATTTCTACGAATACTGAAAAATATGATATCCCTTACCTCAGAAGAAGACTGGATACTGGAATAGTGAGGTAGCAAACTTCTCTTCTTCTTTCTCTCTATAGCTTCTCTCTCTATAATTGCTCTTGTGAGACTTAGTGAATTGGTGAGAATGAAAGAAGAATGAACTTCTATTTATAGGAAAATATAGTTTTGATAATTGCACGTTTTGGGGCTCAAAATATTACAGTATAGTACCTTCATCTTTTCCTTAATTTTTAATTTAGTCCTGCAAGTATTATCAAACTTGCACCTCCTCCTCTAATAGTATATCGTGTGAAATAATAGTACATTCATATGAATCAATAGTTCAATTATGTGAAAAAAATAATTACAGTATAGTAGCTACATCTATACCTCCATTTTTAATTTAGTCATGCAAGTATTATCAATCTTGCACCACCTCCCCTAATAGTACATGCATGTGAATCAATTGTACACACATATGAATCAATAGTTATAAGCATGTGAATTAATAGAGATTAATTGCTCATTTATCCGATTGGTCAATATAACTTCCAGACATCAAATATTATCGAAATAATTATCGATTTCCACTAACACTAATAATCCCAACACAATGGAACTATCAATTTCATCTTTAATCAACACAAACTTATTCATCATTAATATTATAACTCACAATATTTAACAACCAGCTCATTCCCAGGAAAGAGGGGGCTTTCCGATAAGGATTTCTCCTTATTGGCGCACAATTAGGTGACTTATCCTCTCCTTGACAGAACTTCTAAATATTGTCAATATTGCAAATAATAATATGAATAACTTTGCCGTCTCAATTATTAATTTAATAATATAAAATATTATGCATATGATACTGTGACAATAATTGAATCAATAATATGAGAGATATGATGCAGCAATTACTATAGCAATAATTGAGTATAACTAAGTGACTTCTCACGTAAGCATCAATAATCAATACCGTGTGCTACTATGCAGCCACGCGTATTACTGTACTTTATTATCGGGTAGTTCAACAGTTTAACGGTAAAACTTTCGCTGTTATTTTTATAAAAAGATATTTCTGTTGTTTTCTAACTACGACAATACTTTTGTTGTGGGGTCCACCAATAATTGTGCCATCGTACGAATATTTCTTGTTAAAACGAATATTCCCCGACCAATCGAATATTTTATAACAACTTGCTTACTTTGCAAAATTTGTAAATATTACCCACAACTATAACATTATATCATATCCACACCATAATATTCAAAAATATATTTCGAGAAAATTTAATCTTTATTCATAAAACTTGGGGTCTTACAATCATAGATCATCATAAAACATCTATGGCATGAATCTAAACACATAAACATAATTTTTTTTTTCTTAGCATACAAGATCAAAAATTAAATTAGGGTTTATACCTTCTAGTTCCAATCTTTGATCTTAGCTCTCTAATCTGATCTTATGGTTGCTAGGGGTTGTATTTGGGACTGATACACTTGAATAATTTGGAGGTTTGGTGAGAGAGAGAGTTGTTTGAGGTAAGTTAGCAAATAAGCAACTTTTGGTGACTTTCTCTCTCTTTATCTTTTATAATAACTTGGTACAATGCATGTGTGATATAGCTAATGCTCTAGGCTAATTTGCTAGAGTTTATAAGCCACGAGGTCAAATTATTTGGTCACCAACTCTTATTTTAGCTAGATTTGCAAGTTAGCTCATTAAAGAATGTAAAAAGGGTATTTTAGACATTTAGCTTGTAAATTTAATGGCATACTAAACTTTTGTCCAAACCCTTAGGGTTTAACCATTAGGGTTTAGCCCTTAACTTTACTTTCTAAGATTTTCAAATTAGGGTTTTTAAAATAGAAAAGTAAGATAACTAAAATATAATTAGTGTTTCGTAATTATATTAAAGGTTATCAATCACATTAGGGCTTTTTAATTAGGAGTAGGGTTTCCTAATTAGGGCTTAAGGTTCTCGAACTTAAAATTAGGGATTTCTGGCATTTGTTTAGGGTTCTTAATAGTACGTTAGGGTTTCTAAACCTGATATTAGGGTTTCTAATCCCTTATTAGGGTTAACTAATTTTAATCCCTATCCGATCAATCATTGATCAATAACTCAATACAGTACAAATGCGTACACATCGACACAATTATTTAAAATTGTATTTTCTACCAAATCCCTATCTGAACTTAGGGTTAGGGTTTTAAATTCTCAGTTATGCACAACTCTACTCTTAAATCCCGGGTTATTAAAGTTTCCCATTTAAAGCAAGTGTGAGCATTCAATTGCTCAGCAAGTCATAACAGTTCAACAAACAACTTCAAAAATTCAAACATTTCTTTAGAACTTCGATAACCGAACAAAAGTTATGAATCGGCTTGAATAATAAGAATAATCTTGATTCCTATCATTTTAAAACATTATTCACTTTTACTTTTAAATACTTTCATTCTTCTACCTTTTTTATACACATTTTGTCTGGCTAGAATCATTAGCACAGATTAATAATAACAGATCATGTATGAATAGAGCATTCTCTTATTGAACAGTTAAATCACAGAATAGTTCATCTCATAGAAACACCAAAGTGTTCACATTGTGGCACAATGACTCATACGTTATACCACCTTGTATAAATATCGCACATTCACACATAGATAGAACTTCTCAAGTTCAACATCTGAGAAGTTTAAGAAACTAGCATTTATTTAGAATATGAATGAAGTTATAAAACTTGCCTTATGCTGATTCATGACTTTATTTTTGAATCGCTCATTCAATTCCTATGTAGCACATAAGGAAACAACACATACACCAATTAGTCATGTATATTTGACATATGCATTGGTTTACTTAACTTTACTTCTTAGGGTTCTTGTTCTTGCAACCTAAGTTTACGCGACCAACTTTCATTACCAGTTTACGGCTTCATGACATATGGGGATTTCTTACTCAAAACGTTCATCATCTTTGATGATTTACATTCTTATCTCCTTCTTATAACTTCTTTAGGACTCAGCACACATCGCTTCTCTGCTAGTAGTCCATATGGTACTCTAAGTGGCTTCCCACAAACAACCAACAAATAAGTTCCTGTCCTGTCTCGTCTACACTGCCATCATAATGAGTTAGATCGATTGCCAGTTTTGTATATACCTTTACTCTCTGAAGGAATTGTTTAGCCCAGCTCCCATATGTCAACCATCAAAGGTTACGATTGTACCACAACCTAACTTATCTTAACTTATTCGAACCATTAAACTATAACGTTCAATAAGTTAATTTCTTATTCCTTATTACTTTCTGAGAACTAAATGTCATACCTCAAGATTCATTCTTTATCGTCCAAGTCATACAACCTTTTGTATACCCAGAGCGATTATTCAAGTTAATCATTAGCTTGACTTCATTACATTAAACATCATTATCATTAATTTAGTTCTTCATCGCTCACACTATAATCATTGGTCTTCATTATCTTACGATCAAACAATACACAAAGTGTAGGTTCTGTCTGTTTAATATTCACGTACACTCAACCTTCATGTCGATTAAAGTGTTTAACGCTTACATTTCATTCTAACATTCTCCATCTGAATCACGATCGGCTTCCATTAATCTTATTACCATTTGTTACGGCTTTTTTTATAAATCATATCTTACTTACTATCTTTCATTATCCATTACATGAAACCCACATTTATTATTCTTTCTTAATGTCGAAGCCATACGATTCGCTGTATGCTAAGACTTGTCATTCATCGCAACTACGTTGCATTACGTTCTTTGTCTTTTAATCCCATTCGATCTTTCAGTTCAACCTTCAATTAAGGTTTAATTCACTTGTTTAAGTGTTACTTTAGTTAAACATTATGTTATTTATCTTCCCTTACATTTTCCCCAAGAGTTGAGCAGTTAAAAGCTCCTCTATGGGGCTTGCCCTGTACCGGCGCTGCGGCGCCGGCTCCCTTTATATTTCTCGCGCTGCAGCGTCATTGATGCCACGACGTCACCCTCTTTACTTTTGCTCGCGTTATAGTGCGAGTTTGCGATGTTGTCGAGCTTCCTCGGTCCTAAGTCTTTGCAGTCGTCACCTTATAAGGCATGGTCATGCGCGCTCCGCCAAGCCCTAATCTCTGAAAATTTTTCAAAGTACTTAATAAATTTGGGATGCTTACTTCCAAATCTCATAACGTCATTGTTATAACTCGAAACGAGGTCGTTCCAAAGAAATCTCTTCCTTATCTTACGTACTTCAATCCCCCTAACACAGAACTTCGTTTTGAATCGTTTAACTGTCATTCGACTGGCTTAATCTTCGTCCTTTGTTCATTTTACGTTTTAAACGTTCTTCGTTCGTTCGTCCGTAATTTGTTCATCCAAACTCAGAATTTGTTCGTTCTTGAGTCCATGACTCACGTTTTCTATGTTCGCTTACATTCTTATGAAACCCCACATGTTCGGGTTCATTTACACACACTTTCTAATGCTCATTCGTCTTTTATGAATTTTTTTTGCCATAACTTCGTTATAGCTAAGTTTTAATTTATCCTTCATAAACGTTTCTACCGTTCCTAACCAAGAAATAAGCATCTAATTTATATGCGATGGTGTTAAACTTGTCCATCAAAAACAATTATCCTACAATGGTTTTAAATTTACCCATCAACAACATTCTTCGTGTTATTCGTTCGTTCTTCATTTTTAATCGATATTTTGATTACGATTTCACTTTTTATTGGAATTTGATGTTAAAAAGCATCATTCCTTACTTATTTCATCATATCATTCATATGATTCACTTGGATCGTTCTAATTCATTACGAATCTTATACTTCCTTAAGAAATTTATTTACTAAATTTCTAATTTCTTATTTCATTTTTCTTATGATTTCAACCATATGAAATTATTCCTAACATATTTTACTCCTTATTCTCATTAAGCTATGTTTTAAACATATAAAACTTAAAAGAAAATTAATAAGAGAGTAGGTTTCAAATTACCTTTCTCCTTTAATCTCTTTTCGTCGGATAAAGTTTGCTCATGAACAACCTTTCCTCCTCCTTTTCCTATTCTTTCTCCTCTCTCTCTCTCTCTCTCTCTCTCTCTCTCTCTCATGTTGTAGGATTTTTAAAATCCCATTCAAATGAAATTAGCTTCCTATTTATAGATTTTAATGGCTAGGGGTATTTTGGTCATTTGGCTAAAATGTCTTACTATTCACACATCCTTACTATTCCCACCTCCATACTATTCATGTAGCTTCCATTGGAAGTTTCGTGGTTCTATCTTTCAAGTTTCGTCCAACAGTTTTAAAAACTGCGATTCTCGGAATCCAAATATTTTTGGATATTTCATCTTTCCTTTACCGATTAACTTTTACATATTCTTCGAATCTCTGAAAAACTGAAAAACACTTTTCACCATTAACCGTTTACCTTCACGTTTTCCCCTAACGTAGCTAAACGAATGAAAAGTAAATAGTAGTACTTTTCATTATTTTTATTTCGTACGATTTTTTCACATTTTTCGAGAAAAACTTTTATCGGCTTACTTAACTTTTCACGACATATTATCGTCAAATCTTTCGACGAAATGTCATTTCGACATACCGAACTCTCAAAAAGGCTTAGGTTATTCAAACCCTAACCCTTAGGGTTTCATCAGGTGAATAGTGTCTATTTCGTCTTTTTTTCCAAATATATTTTTTTTCCTGAAAAAATTTTATTTTCGTCTTGAAAATTCTTACTCATTCACTCTAGCTCGTAGCCAGAATCCTCCCGATTTATAATCATCCTAAGTTCTAGAATGATTAATAAACACATAACATAGATTATTATTAATAAAAAAAAAATTATTAATAAAAATTTATTTTATTAATAACTAATTCTTTAAACTTAAATTCTGGACAATCCGAATTTTCGGGCTGTCACATCCTTCCTCCCTTATAAAAATTATGTCCTCGAAATTTCTTAAAACCACAGCCATTCCCGGGTCATCACATTCACCCCTTCTTCACAGAATTTCATTCTCGAAATTTTAGCCTACCCTTCTTCTCAACTTCTCTTCAAAGAAGTTCTTATCTTTCAAACATTCTCTCACCTTCATAACTTATCAAGAATTATGAAGTAGAATGAACAACGAGGAATATAAGAATTCCTTAAAAAAAATTCATACTTTTGCTGAGGGGTCAAATTGACCATGAACTCTTACTAGGTTTAATAGCATGACGTCGTAACCTTTCTTCCATGGTCAGTTTACAATCACTAAGAAGGTAAACTACATCTTTCATACGTAGGCGATCAAGCCATTGTGTAACCCCATTTCGGGGTGTGTTCACCTCAGACTTGATCATTAGATTCTGCACCAAAATAATTTGGTTTGGCACAACTTCTTCAAAGAATGCTTGATTTTCTTTTAAACATGACATACCATTTGTCTTAGCCAAATCAAGTAGCTTAGACCATATCAATAAATTGGATATCAACTTGAAACACTCGTATAGTCAAATCAATTGACATCGACTAATTCTTTTAAATTCTTTTACAATACATCAAAACGTTTTATGATGTCATGATACTGTACTTTTCACAGTACGTTGAGGACTTCGTCAGTTTATCACTTCGTCATTATACATCATACCATTGCGGGTTGTTGATCCTAAGATGACATCCAACACCAGGTTCAATTGCATTAATAACTCCATCCTTTTACCATCTTTGCATCGAATGCATAGATGATATAAAAATCATTTTGATATTTCAAATCAATTTCTGTCCAGCTGAAACAATTAGCATAGACATACCAATAATAGTTCTTTTAAAATACATTGGTTCCAAAAGTTGAACCAATTTTTTCCTTTTTAAAACGCACATACATAAGCCCGATTTCAATAAAGTTTGAAATCTAGCATAACTAGATGACTTGGAATATCCTATTCTCCATCAAGGTCAAGCTAGTCACCCTTGTTATACGCATAATGACCCTGTAGAAGAAGAAGGTTCTTCTTCTCCTACCCCTTCTGAATTTCCTACTCAGTTAGATTTCGAAATTCCTATTAATAACCAATTAAGAGTTATTAAGAAAGAATTCAAATTAGATTGGGATAATCTTGTTAAAGATTTTAATTCCAAATCTAATAAAGAAAAAAGACATTCATTTTGATATAATCACCCAACAGATAAAGATCGCGATAAGATTGTTAATCGATGGAAGCGATTTATTATCAATGAACAAATAAACATTACCTTTTATGATTGGTATGAACAATATCAAGGTAAATGTAATGTTATAACTAAAACACAATGGATTAAAGAAGATAAATCAAAAGTTTCTTCTAGTCATCCCCCTCTTGAAACTGTCCTCCTTCCAGTTAGAAGCACATATGTTGTTGCTAGTCCTTTTAAAATTTCAGATGGCAATAAAGATGATAAAAAAAATTATTGAACAATTAAATTTCAGTAACTAGTATCTAGCAACTGTAGGTAAGCAGCTAGATATAATTGAAGAAACCATTGTTAAAAAACCCGATAAAAAAATTGAACAACCTTTGTTAAAATTACCATAAAATAGAAGTAAATTAGGTTTACCTAATAAAGATGTTGAGCTTAGTCGAGCAATTAATAAGTTATTTAAAAAATTAAAAACTGAGCCTAAATCAAGTGGCACTATAGAAATCATTGATCAAGTTGAAACCGATAATGAGAGCAATAGGTAGTTAGATTATTCTGATACTGTTTCAGTCCCAGATTTTAATGATCAGTTAAACAAATTTACAGTAAATAAAATTAGCATAACTAGGAATTGGTATTCTAGACCTACTCCTCCGGATCTACAATTCGAAGAGAGAAATCTAAATAAACAATTCTCTATTTCAACCAATAAAATTTATTAATGGAACATAGATTGTAAGACCCCAGCTTTTATAAATAAAGATGAATTTTTTTTAAATATTTTTTTTTAAATATTATGGAATAAATTTGATATAATGTTATAGTTGTGGGTAATATTTATAAATTTTGCAAAGTAAGCAAGTTGTTATAAAATATTCGTTTGGTCGAGGAATATTCTTTTTTTCGGAAATATTAAATGACGACGGCTCAATCATTAAGTGGACCCCATTAAATAAGGAAGTATTGTCGTAGTTAGAAAACGACAAAATTATTTTTCTATAAAAATAACGGCAGAGGTGTTATCATTAAAACCGTTGAACTACCCGGTAGTAGTAAAAGTACGATGAATGGCGTAGTTGTATAGTAGCACACGATATTGATTATTGATGCTTACGTGAGAAGTCACTCAATATATGCTCAATTATTGCTATGAAGAATTCACGCGATCATATCTCTTATATTATGGATTCAATTATTGTCACAAAGATATCATCATATAATATGTTATAGTATTAAATTATTAATTGAGACGACAAGTTATAAATGATTAATAATTGTTGAAAGATTAAATATGTGTTGATTAAAAATAAAATGATTTGTGGTAATATTTACTCAATCCTTGATGTATATAAAGAGTCATTATGAGATGTTTGTGGTAAGTTTGATTATTTTATGGGGGGGGCATATGTCATCATCTAAGAGTCCCTTCGTCAATAGTAATTACCTTTGTGAATAGTAATTACCTTTGTGAATAGTAATTACCTTCATCAATAGTATTTACCTTCATCAATAGTAATTACCTTTGTGAATAGTAATTACCTTTGTGAATAGTAATTACCTTCGTCAATAGTATTTACCTTCGTCAATAGTAATTACCCTTCGCAAATAGTAGTTGTCCCTTCAATATTACCAAGAGTTAACTGCCTCTTCGGTGTTCCAAGGGTTAATTACCCCTTCACAAATAGTAGTTGTCTCTTCAATATTACCAAGAGTCATTTTGACCCTTCGTTAAGACCAAGAGCCACCCTCAGTTTTTCTATAAATAGAAAGCTCATTCCTTCATTATTTCTTATGAATTCACTGAAACTCTAGAGAGAGAAACTATAGAGAGAAAGAAGAAAAGTATTTTGCTACTTCACTTTTCCAATATTCAGCTCTTCTAAGGTAGGGAATATTATTTGTTGTACTCGTAAGGGGTGTTATTTTTTTTTATTCATGAAGAGAACTTCTGTTATTCCATTCTTTATTATTCTGTTGGAATAACCTGTAAAAGTGGCATACCCTATACATGACCTATATATGCGGAATACCCTATACTTGGTGAAATCCTTATATTATTCCATTCTTATTTATTACATTGGAATAACTCAGATATGCTGGAATCCCCTATACTTGGTGACATTCTTCTATTATTTTATTATTCCGTTGAACATCCTCGTCTGCATGCTTTTACGGGACTGGGTTTCGCCTTTTTTATTATTCGTCTTTATTATTCTATTGGAATATCCATGTCGTGTGTTTTACAGGACCGGGTTCATTTTTATTATTCGTAGATTTATTATTCATTGGAATAACTCGCCTGTATGCCAAATACCGCATGCATGGTGATTTCTTTTGTTATTTCATTCGCTATTATACTCTCGGTTGGTTAAAATTTTTACTTCTATACTCCATGAATTTAGTGGAATATCCTTGATATTTGCGCTTCATCCAAAGATTTTAATGAAAATATTTTTACGAGCATTCTTGAATTTTACTCTACAAAGCAAAGATCATGTTGACAATTTGGACGTTATTAGTTCCCTGAATAAATTAATTCGTGAACTTGTTTTATTGAATTATTATGTCATTGTCATCATCCTCATGTTATATTATGTTATCTTTCGCTTACGTGCATAGATGAACTTAGTATGATTATGACCGAGGATCATTCTGAATAATCATGGCTTGATATAAATGATGTGACAAAAGTCCTCGATTATTCTGTAATGCAAATGATGGATAGTTTTTGTTATGATTATGATTGGGGTGATTCGGTATAGTCATCACCATTGATAATTTGATGAAAATCCTTGACCGAGTGGTATTGTGGATGATTAGATATTGTGGTTTATTCATTAAACCGAGTCTTAGTGATAAAAATTGATGAAAACCTTTTAAAACCTAAAAGATAGTAGACTTTATTTTCTACTTGACTCTTTTAATGGATCAGATATTCACCGCAGATTAAACCGGTTGTCTATTGTATTTTATCGGTTTAACATTGTTGAAGACTATTGATAATTTATTCGCATTATTTTAGTTATAATATTTCTTATCGGGCTAGTTGAGCTCACCCTTTCTTTCATTTGTTCTTCGTGAAATGAGAATATATGGGACGAGTCGGGAAAAGAGTGATGGTCCCGAAGATAGCATTAGTAGTCCTCACTATTCGTTAAATAGTGTGACAATAAATGTAATGAGGACTCCTTGAGTATGGATATTGTCTAAATGACAATATTCCTATTAGAACTCTCGGTTTATGTATTGTCGTATGTTACACCTACGGATGTATAATTAAGTTTGTATTTGAATTTATATACCATGTAAGTGGCGACCCAAGATGGGTGACGATACCTAATTTTGGGGGCGCCACGGTTGGTATCAAAGCTTAGGATATGATCCTGGCTAAGATGCTGAGATAAGAACTAGGAGGGAGACGGGAATTCCTTCGCTAGTATGACCTACCTAAGTTTATTTGTTATTTAATTGGTGGGTCACGAGTATAGGGATAATATTTGATATATTAATTAACCCTTGTGTTGTGGCGGTGTTTGAAATGGCAAATTTGAAAATAGTCACAATGGAGTGAATGTGATTGTTGTGACACCTTTAATCACTAATCGGAGTTAATGCAAAGGTCGACGAGGAACAAATTAGAGATATCCACGTAGTGAATGAAGAACTAATTGTTGCACTTTTAGAGCTAGTTGCAGAGGTAGCAGCTGAGAGTGAGGAAGAAGAGGAAGAAGAGGAACCTGAGGAGAATTGGTTAGAAGAAGTTTATGATCAAAACTTAGAATTACAAAATCTTGTTCGTGAGCTAGAAGAACAGGTTGAAGAACGACAAACGGTCGTGGAACAAAGGGATACAACAATTCAAAATTGGGTTACCCGATATGTGATGCTCGAACAAAATCACGCTTTGGTAGGGTGTAAGATATTAAAGTTGGAATCTGAGAATTTAAAAATCAAAGATCAGCTGAAAGAAGAAACAACTGAACGAAGGAGAATAGACGATGCATGGGTAAAAGCTGCACAACACGTTGATAATGTAGAAAAAGACGTTCGATCCAATAAAGCCAAAATAGATGAAATGGACTTTGCTTTTTGGACAGCAATTGGGAGAACCCAACATCGAATTCGGAATTACCTCGTATATATGGCCAACCCAATTCGATATGGGATCGAGAATAATGCTTCAAATCATGGATCAGAATGTGAAGAAGCACTTAAGGGTGGAATGTACCCTATAGTAAAGTCAAACTCTGTAATTTAAGCGAGAGCGTTTGTCGAGAAACCCGAACGAAGTTATTACGGGTAAATTAATTATAAATTATTGCGAAGTCTATACTTTATTCAATACAAGTTCTACCCACTCTTTTATTCTACCTAGTTGTGTTCAATGTTTAAATTTGACTCCGAAAAAATTAGACTTTGATTTATCTATTGAAACTTCATTGGGAGAAACCTTCGTTACCTCCACTGTTTATTAATCTTGTTGTTTCAAATAAACACTTTCACGATCTTATCTCTTTGAAAATACTTGCCTTTGAGGTAATTTTTGAAAACGATTGATTAATTACTTATTATTCTTTTTGTAAGGTTGTTAGCTTTCATATTCCTAACCAACCTGTTATACGAATTCAAAGTAACCAAACCCTAAAGTTAATCACTGTTATATCAAGCCATAAGTAAAGAGCCCCGATCCTTTCGTTGTTGACTTCCTTGTGTGGAATGCACCAAAGCGGACTTTTTTCAGAGGGCGACGTCGTGAATGACGATGACAAGTTGATAGGTATCATTGTGAGGTGCTATCTAGGTTAAAGGATAGAAGTCACAGTTGGTATCAATGTAACGTATTATCCAAGTCTTGGATAAGAGTAGTAGATTTTGAATGATATTTCTATCATTAATAAATTTCTTGATATATTCTTGAAGATTTCCTAGCCTACCCTAGGCGTGAAATCGAATTTTGTATTGACCCCAAAGATAAAAACCCATTTCTTAAACCCTCAAATATTTCTTCAACTAAAAGGATCATTTTACGAGGATTATGATGAAAGTCATAATAAAAGCATTGGACTAATGAAAATCATGGGTATATGAAGTATTAGTAAGTGTTATGATGAGTTATGTGGTTATTATGTGAAATCATGAAAGTTTCTTAGAAATCACAAAGGGTTGAAAAATCAGATTTTGGTAAAAACGTAACATGAAATTCAATTGACCATATCTCCTATTATATTTTGAATTTTTGAGTGTGATCAAGTCCTAGAGTTAGATCTATGAGTTTTGTAGCTTATCCAAGAGGAATCACTAGAAAAGGTGCTGTAGATTTTCGTGTGGACTGAATTTAGCAAAAGAGTCCAAAGCTGCAAATTACAAAAACGCTACTGCCTAGAAACTTTAAGGGACTGTTTCAGCCACTAAATTTATGTGAAAAATTCTGGCCTTTTGGGACATGAAAATATATGTTATAAAGTACCTCCTGTCCAAAAATGAGCTCATTCTGACTTAAAATGAACAAGTTATGACCATTTCAATATTTAGGTTTTTTTGACAAAAATGCTATAACCTGGAGTTCTATAACTCCGATGACCATGAAATTTAAATGGAGACTCACATTAAATGTGTAAGGTCCTGCCAAGATTTGGGAATTTTGGAGTTAAACTTGAGGTAGCTAATTTCTTAAGGAATTAATTAGAAATTGATTTTTGAAAATAGTAAATGAATTTTAAAAATTCGAGAAAAATATATTTTCATTATGGGACTATATTATGCTAAATCCCAGAAAAGAAATATTTTTGGGACTGATTTGGTATTTTTCATGAAAATAGTTTAGATACTGTAACATATGAGTTAAATATGTTATGTGAAGTAACAAAGTTGAAAATAGGATTTTATGGCTAGAGAATCCTATATAGAGTATATGCATATTTTTTTGATGAGGATTTGATAATTGGTGATGATATCTTATGAGTATGGCATTTTGAATGATTAAATGCATTATATGGTAAAGCGTAAACAATTGAGATAAATTGTTTATAAATTTAAGAAGTGATTAAAATATTGTTATAATATTAATGATATTAGATTATGAGATTATTAAGTGATTGATAACATGGGGATATTCTTGAATCCTGGATAAATTATATTATAAATGTTTAATATTTATCCTTTATCTCATTTGATTGATTCTTTATATCATTATCCTCATGCTTATATTGTGTTGAAAGTCATCTGTGGCTTACGTGAATAGATGGACTTGGTATGATTATGACCAGGGATTGTTTGGTATAATCATAACCGTAATTGAAAACACGATTATCTTTGGCCGTAGTGCATGCATAATTTATGGTCGTGATACTAATGAATACACGATTATCTTTGGTCGTAGTGCATGGATAATTTGTGGTCGTGATACTAATGAATACACGATTATCTTTGGCCGTAGTGCATGGATAATTTGTGGCCGTGATACTAATGAATACACGATTATCTTTGGCCGTACGTAGTGCATGGATAATTTATGGTCGTGATACTAATGAATACACGATTATCTTTGGTCGTAGTGCATGGGTAATTCGTGGTCGTGATACTAATGAATATTCTTGGCCTGAAGTGCAGGGATGATTCGATGATATGGATTAATTATCGAAATTTGAGTCTCTCAAAGAATGAAATATTAATTCATGGATGTGGTAAAAGTCATCTTCGTCAGTAGTGCATTGATAGACTTGGTATGATTATGACCAAGGATTATTCGGTATAATCATGATCAGATTGAAAACACGAATATCCTTGGCCAAGAGTGCATGGATAATTCGTGGTCGTGATACCATTAAGTCGCGTCTCAAAGATTATTGGTTTTACTGCTTGTATATCTTTGGCCCAGAGTGCAAAAGATGAATTGTTAATGAATATCTTTCGCCGGATTGCGAAGATGAATTTAATATTTTTAACGATAAAGGTATTCAAGGTATCCTCACCTCTTTATCATATCGTGTACGCACCTAATTTCGATGGCTTAAATTTCATAAGAAGGGAGGTTGTAAGACCCCAAACTTTTATAAATAAAGATGAATTTTTTTAAATATTATTTTTGAATATTATGGAATAAATTTGATATAATGTTATAGTTGTGGGTAATATTTATAAATTTTTGCAAAGTAAGCAAGTTGTTATAAAATATTCGTTTGGCTGGGAATATTTTTTTGTTGGGAATATTTGTACGACGACGGCTCAATCATTGGTGGACCCCATTAATGTAAGTAGTATTGTCAGTAGTTACAAAACGACAAAATTATTTTTCTATAAAAATAACGGCAAAGGTGTTACCATTAAAACCGTTGAACTACCCGTTAGTAAAAGTAAAAGAATGTCTGGCAGAGTCAGTATAAGTAGCAGACACGATATTGATTATTGATGCTTACGTGAGAAGTCACTAAGCTATGCTCAATTATTGCTACAGTAATTGCTGCATCATATCTCTTATATTATTGATTCAATTATTGTCACAGTATCATCTGTATAATATGTTATAGTATTAAATTATTAATTGAGACGACAAGTTATAAATGATTAATAATTGTTGAAAGATTAAATATGTGTTGATTAAAAATAAAATGATTTGTGGTAATATTTACTCAATCCTTGATGTATATAAAGAGTATGTTATGAGATGTTTGTGGTAAGTTTGATTATTTTATGGGGGGGCCCATATGTCATCATCTAAGAGTCCCTTCGTCAATAGTAATTACCTTTGTGAATATTAATTACCTTTGTGAATAGTAATTACCTTCGTCAATAGTATTTATCTTCGTCAATAGTAATTACCTTTGTGAATAGTAATTACCTTTGTGAATAGTAATTACCTTCATCAATTGTATTTACCTTCGTCAATAGTAATTACCTTTGTGAATAGTAATTACCTTTGTGAATAGTAATTACCTTCGTCAATAGTATTTTCCTTCGTCAATAGTAATTACCCCTTCGCAAATAGTAGTTGTCCCTTCAATATTACCAAGAGTTAACTGCCTCTTCGGTGTTCCAAGGGTTAATTACCCCTTCGCAAATAGTAGTTGTCTCTTCAATATTACCAAGAGTCATTTTGACCCTTCGTTAAGACCAAGAGCCACCCTCGCTTTTTTTCTATAAATAGAAAGCTCATCCTTCATTATTTCTTACTTAATTCACCAAACTCTAGAGAGAGAAACTATAGAGAAAGAAGAAAAGTATTTTGCTACTTCACTTTTCCAATATTCACTCTTCTAAGGTAGGGAATATTATTTGTTGTACTCGTAAGGGGTGTTATTTTTTTTTTATTCATGAAGAGAACTTCTGTTATTCCATTCTTTATTATTCTGTTGGAATAAACTATAAAAGTGGCATACCCTATACATGACCTGTATATGCGGAATACCCTATACTTGGTGAAATCCTTATATTATTCCATTCTTATTTATTTTGTTGGAATAACCTGTATATGCGGAATCCCCTATACTTGGTGACATTCTTCTATTATTTTATTATTCCGTTGGAACATCCTGCATGCGTGTTTTCGCCTTTAACAGGACGAGTTCCATCTTTATTATTCTGTCTTTATTATTCTATTGGAATATCCTGTCTGTGTGTTTTACACCGGACCTGGTTCCGTTTTTATTATTCTGTATTTATTATTCTGTTGGAATAACTTGTCTATGCGAAGTACCGCATGCATGGTGATTTCTTTTGTTATTTCATTCGCTATTATACTCAGTTGGTTAAAATTTTTACTTCTATACTCCATGAATTTAGTGGAATATCCTTGATATTTGCGCTTCATCCAGTATTTTTAATGAAAATATTTTTCTGAGCATTCTTGAATTTTACTCTACAAAGCAGTATCATGTTGACAATTTGGACGTTATTAGTTCCTGAATAAATTAATTCGTGAACTTGTTTTATTGAATTATTATGTCATTATCATCATCCTCCGTTATATTATGTTATCTTTCGCTTACGTGCATAGATGAACTTAGTATGATTATGACTGTGGATCATTCTAAGATAATCATGGCTTGATATAAATGATGTGACAAAAGTCCTCGGTATTCTGTAATGCAAATGATGGATAGTTTTTGGTATGATTATGACCGGGTGTGATTAAGATAGTCATGACCATTGATAATTTGATGAAAATCCTTAACCGTGGGTATGTGGATGATTAGATATTGTGGTTTATTCATTAAACCGAGTCTTAGTGATAAAAATTGATGAAAACCTTTTAAAACCTAAAAGATAGTAGACTTTATTTTCTACTTGACTCTTTTAATGGATCAGATATTCATCATGATTAAACCGGTTGTCTATTGTATTTTATCGTTTAACATTGTTGAAGACTTTGATAATTTATTCTCGCATTATTTTAGTTATAATATTTCTTACTGGGCTAGTTGAGCTCACCCTTTCTTTTACTGTTCTCTTCAGGAAATGAGAATATAGCTGGGACGAGTCGGGGAAAAGAGTGATGGTCCCGAAGATAGCATTAGTAGTCCTCACTATTCTGTTAAATAGTGTGACAATAAATGTAATGAGGACTCCTTGAGTATGGATATTGTCTAAATGACAATATTCCTATTAGAACTCTCAGTTTATGTATTGTCGTATGTTACACGACAGATGTATAATTAAGTTTGTATTTGAATTTATGTACCATGTAAGTGGCGACCCAAGATGGGTGACGTATACCTAATTTTGGGGGCGTCACATAGATGGTTTTAGTGAACAAGAAATTTTAAACAAGTTAAATTATATGATAATGGTAGCTAATAGCTATATAAATAAATTCAACAATCTGACTCAACCAGACATTGTTGAATTAATAGTTAGTGGATTTACTAGTATTCTTAGATCTTGGTGGGAAAAACATCTCACAGAAGACACTAGGTTATCTATAATCCATGTTGTCCAATTAGATGATGACGGCAACCCAATATTCGATGAAAATGTAGGTGTTGGTCCGCCTGATGGAGTTACTACTTTAATTATTACCATAATTAAACATTTTGTTGGCACTCCTACTAATATCACTGAGAGAATTCACGATCAGTTAAACAATCTCACTTGTCCCACTCTAAGTGATTTTAGGTGGTACAAAGATGTGTTTACTTCTCGAGTTATGATGCGTAATGATAGCAATAAACCATTTTAGAAAAAAAAATTCATTAATGGTTTACCTTCATTATTCGCTCATAAAGTTCGTGAATAATTAAGTAAAAATTTAGGATATATTAGTTATGATAACCTAACTTATGGTGACATAATCAGTCATATTCAAAAAATTGGATTAAAAATGTGTATTGATTTTAAGTTAGCTAAGCAAGCCAGTAAAGATAAGAAAAAAAGCTAAATATGAATTAGGAACCTTCTGTGAACAATATGGTTTACCCCTTGTTGCTCCCTCTAGAAGAAAGCACAAGCATAAACATATTGATTATCATAGAAGTCATGGGCGTCATAAACAAAAACGCAGTCATAAAAAGATAAAAATCAAGATGATTATTATACTAAACCCAAACTCACAAATAAAAAATACAATAAAAATTCTAAATCTAAAAAATTTGATAAAAGTAAAATTGTTTGCCACAATTGCGGGCAGAAAGGGCACTACAAAAATGAGTGCAAAATAAAACAAAAATTGTCTCAGTTAAATGTTTCAAGTGAAGATACTGAATAACTATTAGAATTAATGAAGATAGAGAACAACGTCAGTAATGATGAAGGTTCTGATATTCCTTATTCCTCTAGTAGCAGTACCAGTAACAATGAAACAGATAGCGAGAATGAAGAAGTTACTATTTGTGCTGATAATTGTAACAAAAAATGTTACAATAAAAGATTGAATGTAATTAACAAAGACGATGAAGAAAGCTCTCTGTTAATTGATCTAATTAGTAAAATTTTGGATCCTGATCTTAAAGCTCAATACACTAAACAGTTAAAAGATTTGTTAACTAAAGATAATAGAGTCAAAGACAAGATTATTAAAGCTAAAGAAAAGCCAATATTTAGCCTTAATAAAACCCTTGAGAGATTTAAAACTCCAGTTAAGGAAGGTACCCTTCTAGAATTAAATCAAGAAGTTAATAAACTAAAAAGAGAAATTTTGAATTGAAAATTGGAAGTTTCTAATTTAAGAAAAGAGTTTGATGACAAAAAAATCTGATAAAAGAGTTTGATGACAAAAAATTTGATCTTTAAATCCATGATTCCTCTTCTAGTGATTGAAGATCCCGATGAACCTGAATCATCAGGAACTTAAGAAGAACCAGATCTCTTTGTTCAGAGTCTTTCTCTTAAAAGAATTAAAGATACTACCATTCAAACGTGGTATGTCTCTATTAACTTGGTTATTGATAAAACCTTTTTAATATAATTTCCTGCCCTTGTTGATACTGGCGCGGATCTAAATTGTATTCAAGAAGGTTTAATCCCAACCAAGTACTACAAGAAAACTAATGAAAAATTAAATTCAGCCAATGGTAGTCAAATGGAAATAAAATATAAATTGCCTAAGGTTCATATTTGTCAAGATAACATGTGTTTTAAAACATCATTTGTTTTAATCCATAATCTTACTGATAAGATCATATTAGGGTTACCATTTATATATTTATTATTTTCTTTTACTACCAGTAATGAAGGTTTAAGTTGTAGACATCTAGGAAAAAGAATAACATTTAAATTTCTTATTAAACCTAAGGAAATAGATTTAAGGTCTATTCAAGAAGAATCCTTCTCTAAATCTTTGAATTTGTTAAATTATAAATCTAATCATTTAAACTTTTTAAAGGAAGAAATTAAATATAAACATATTGAAGAACAACTTAAAAACCAAGGTGTTCAAGAAAAGATTGATGAATTGAAATCTATTTAAAAGACAACCTTTGTTCTGATTCTCCTAATGCCTTTTGGCATCAGAAGAAGCATGTTGTTAGGCTTCCTTACGCCAAGGAATTTAAGGAACACTTTATTCCCACTAAGGGAACAAATGGAGTTATGCAAGAAAGAAATTAATGATCTTCTTGGTAAAGGATTAATTAAACCCAGTAAATCTCCTAGGTCATATCCCGGCTTTTATGTCAACAATGAAGCAAAAAAGGAGAGAGGTGTTCCCCGTCTAGTTATCAACTATAAGCCATTAAACAAGGTCTTAGAATGGATTAGGTATCCCCTACCCAATAAAGAAGGCCTTATAAACAGATTAAGTAATGCCATTATCTTCAGTAAATTTGAACTTAAATATGGTTTCTGGCAAGTTGCCATTCACCCCGATGATAGGTTCAAAACAGCCTTTACTACCCCATTTGGTCACTATGAATGGAATGTTCAGGCCTTCGGCCTAAAAAATGCCCCCAGTGAATTTTAGAATATTCTCAATGACATTTTGAATCCTTTCAGTCATTCCGTTGTTGTCTACATTGATGATATTCTTATTTTTTCCAAATCCATTGAAGAACACATTCAACATTTGAAATCATTCTTCAAAATAGTTAAAGATAATGGACTTGTTCTATCACCTTCCAAATGCAGCTTGTTTCAAGCTAAAGTTCAGTTTCTTGGTCTTAATATCTATCAAGGACATATTCAGCCTATTGATAGAGCTATTCAATTCGCTGATAGATTTCCTGACAAGATAACCAATAAAACCTAACTGCAGAGATTTTTAGGCTCGCTTAATTATATTGGGAAGTTCTACAAAAATCTCAAGAAGATCTGCAAACCTCTCTTTCAGTGTTTGCAGGACAATCCTCCACCTTGGACTGACATTCACACTTCTATCATCCAGCAAGTTAAAAAATATGTCAAGGAATTGCCCTACCTTGGTATTTGTAATGATTCTGCATTCAAAATTGTTGAAATTGATGCCTCGAATATTGGATTCGGAGGTATTCTCAAGCAAAAGTTAACACTCAATTCTACTGAACAAATTGTTCGCTTTCATTCCGTTTCATGAAATAGTACACAATTAAAATACAGCACTATTAAAAAAGAAATACTTTCTCTAGTATTATGTATTAACAAATTCCAAAGTGACTTATTAAACCAAAAGTTTTTAGTTCATATTGATTGCAAATCTAGAAAATATGTTTAGAAAAGGATGTAGAAAACATAGCCTCTAAACATTCCTTTGCAAGATGGCAAGCCCTATTGAGTATTTTTGATTTTGAAATTGAGTATATTAAGGGCAGTAACAATTCCATTCCTGATTTTCTCACTCGGGAATTCATTAACACAGGTATCGTCCAACCAAAATGAACGTTCGAGGAGCATCTTCCTCTCATGGTCCGGGTCGCCCCTCTGGCCCAAGTAATCAACCAAGAGGAACTTAGTTTCTCATCCAGTTAACCCGGTTCCGCAACCTAACCCAGTTAACAAATTCACTATCCTTGGAACAATCCCCAAGCCCTATAGTTCAACCTTGGCCAGTAACCCAGAATCGGTTGACCCTTTCTGCAATCAGACTAGGACCTCCTCTTCAAATCCATGTCATCCTCCTTCTTAGTATATGCTTAGATGGAATAATCACCTATTTCATATTGAAGCCCATATAAAACCCAAAGATGACCCTATTAAACTTGTCGCCCAGTTTTTTCCCACTGGATGACACTTCATTCCCATTGCTCCTTATAAATCCCTTGTGTATTATAAGGATATTCTCATTAAAACCGAGTCAGTCTTCATTAAACCTATTTATTCTAATAATGATAAGTCTAAAGTGCTCTATCATTCCTTATATATTAAACAGTTCATTCAGATGTCTGATTGGGGAAAGCATCCCTCCGATCTTATGCAGCTCTCTAATAAAAATAACTCTTACTGTTATTTTGATTATATGGAAGCATGGTATAAGGTCTTCCTCCATCAAAATGAGTCAAATAGTCACTCGTGGTTTATTCAGTTCGACCACAAATTCAAAATTCAAATCCTCTATTGGTTCATTCTCTGGTGGTCAAGGTTTTTTTCTACTTTCGACCTCTTCCCTGAGCTTTTGCAAGTCCAACTCGGTTATTTTTGCAATCACAGTAAAAACAATCCAAAATATGATGGTATCCTTGTCATTCTTCAGTTTGTAAGTAAATATAAAATTCCTTGGATTCTTAAATGGCAGTACGATATTCAAGCTCCAACAAAAGTAACAGATTTTTTGCCTCAAAAATTTAATTATTTGGTATCCTGTACCACCGTTGATCCAATTCCTCATGTCTCCCGTCAGTTTTTCATCAAATGGTGGGATAAGTTTGATATTAATAGAATTGTTGGTCAGGTTTAAAAGGAATTTCATGTTGTTCCTCTTCTAGTCTTACCAGTTTCGGCTATTCCAGCCAATGAATCTTCTAGTAAGGCAAAAGAGTCTAAATAAAAAGAGTCCAGAGTCAGTCCCACTGGTTCAGCTTGTTCCCGTGGCATCTCCAAATTAAAAAATTGTTCTAGTAAAGAATTAAAGTTAATAGCCCAAGCATTAAATGAAAAGAATTGATGAATTACATGAAGATTCCTCTGCATGTTCTTCATCCTCCTCAGAATGCTTCTACCAAGAATATGATGATGATGATGACCCATATGGCACCATCGACCTACAAGATGCTCAGACCCATTTGCTCGACATCTCGGGCTCTCACGATCCGCTTTCATGCAGACCATTAACCAAAGTAGTCCCCTACCACATGCGTATGTTCTCGCTTTTCACCAAAGCATCTTCCAAGTCGAAAGTTTTACCACTTTGTCAAAAGTTGCCACAAGTGTCCATGCATAGTAAAAAAGTCAGCACTGTTTTATTGTTCATCATTAGTATTTATTATCTTCTTTCTATAATAGTAACTTTGTAATAGTTCTTTCCTTATTCTATAAAAGGAGCTTGAACTTAGTTAGCAAGGCAGACTTAGAGAGACTCAGAGCTCCTTTTCTGACGAATCTTTAACCTTTGTTCTCTCTTCCTCTTCATCTACTATTCTAATGTTCTAAGTAAAATTGTAAGTCACTTTAATTTTTTAGTTTTGTTTGTAAATATTTTCATTTATCAATAAAATTATTTTGTTTTAGTAATTAAATTGTTATGTTTGTATCGCCGCCTCGCTTTTTTCTCATCCTTATTTGCTTCCTCCCCCCAAATGGTATCACCAAGGGGATGCCGACCCCTGGTGATCCCTGGTAATCACCTAAATCATATAACATTTTTTATAAAATATATATATCACGTGATCTAGATTCCTTCGGTTTCTTAAAGACAGATTTCATAAAGATGATATATATATATATATATATATATATATATATATATTCTTAATTATTTTATAATTAAAATAAAAAAAGTTTATTTTAATCTTAAAATTAGATTTCATGCTAACTAATTAAAGTTGAATTGGATTCCATGGTAACTAATTGGAGTTGAAATTGGTTTCCATGTTTTCGTTAATAAAATAGTTTATTTAGATATGAAATAAGATTTCATATTATTCAAAATAAAGGAGTTTATTTATGAATAGGAAAGAGAATTCATGTTTTTTAAATAAAGGAGTTTATTTTGACATGGAATTGGATTCCATAATTAATTAAAATAAATGAGTTTATTTTAATTAAAGAATTTGAGTAAAATAAAATAGTTTGATTTAAAATAAGATAAAAGAGGTTTATTTTGATTTAAATTTTGATTAAAATAAAGTAGTTTATTTTGATTCAAAATTAGATTTTATCCTAACTAATTTTTCCCATTAAATGATATCAATATATATATTGAATGTTTATTATTCATGAAATAGATGTTATTTTATTGATGCATATGGTGATGTGTATGATAATAAATTGGATTGATTATGGACTATTAACCAATGTGATTAGATTTTATTTTAGTTAGATGCGTGAATGTTTGAGTTTTATTAAATGGGGTCTGCGTATCTCGTTTTCTCTAATTTTTCTTAATGTAAATTCTAACTCCCTCCTATGTACTTCCCCTTGATTGCTGATCAAGGTTTTCTATTTATTTTAAATTGTTTTGGAATAGAAATAGTTAGAATTAATTTTGAAGAATTGGAGATCAAGGAGCAAAGAGCTCTTGAAGACCCATAGAGTATCGAACGTCGCATTCTAGCATGATAGAAACAATAGAGTATTGAATATTTAATATGAGTTTGTTGTGCACACACAAGACAAGTATTAAATATTTAAGATGTTATTTTTATTACATATGATGTTTATAAGGAATTGAACATTACTGCTTTGTTGTGCACACACAAAGGCTATAGTTTTCCCTTCACTTATATGGAAATGTTGGGTCTGACTTAACTTTAAATCATTTTAGTTCGTATGTGCACACATTTGACCATTATGATTTAAGAGGCAAAATACAAGGAGTTGCATAGTTGATGTAATTGACAAGTGTTGTCTACCTACTTATTTATATATATTTTGTTGTGCACACACAAGGCTATATACATTTGAAATGGGATCCTTATTCTCACTAGCATATCTTTAATTAGATGTTGCCGAGCTATATATATTGAGGGTAATATAGTTTGAAAAAAATAGTGGGAGATACCAATTTAAAATAAGACCTAATTTATTTTTATAATTAATAAAATAATGTATGCTAAAATGTTGTTAATTACAAATTCATTTATAGAATTTTACAATGTCTAAATTACTATCACTACGAAACATATTAGATGTTAATCAACCAGACTAAATTACTCAGATTGGTTAAGAAATTTGAGAATAGTTCTCATGGCTGAAAAACTATCTTATGTCCTTAATACGTCTATCCCTGCAGTGGTTGCAGACAATGCCTCTGAGGAAGACATTGCTACTTTTAAAAGTGGCAAGATGATGCACAGTTGGCTCAATGCATCATGCTCCCATCCATGAGTAACGAGCTTCAGCGTCAGGATGAAACTATAGATGCTCCTGCTATACTCCTACACATCAAGTAGTTGATGGTGAGGAAAGTAGGTCTATAGATATCAGATATCTAGGGAGCTCTTCTGATCTAGAATAATAGATGACACTACAGTACAAACAAAAGTCCTTAACATTATTTGTAATGCCTCGAAATCCGGTCTATCATTACACCCGAATTCCGTACGTCACGAGTACATCATTCATTCCAACATGCATCATTATATACCAAAATATAACAACATACATTCTCAAATCCCAGTTTCTAATACCTTATAACCTTGTTCATTAGATATAATGTTAATTACATTATTCTTTATATCTTACACGAGTCACTTTTATCCACCACCAAGTATACATAAATGTTCGTTAAACTATTCTACATTACAAGTCTTCGCTTGATCTTCACGCTCATCCATATACTGAATGACACTTCTCCTGGATACCGATCAACTTGATCTCTACGGGATCCTTAAGTTCTTCTACTGTCATTTGAAAATGTTTCTATGACACCCCAAATTCGGGTTTACCGAATTTTCGAAGTTTGGTGCTCACGATCCACAAGATAATTAACATCTAACTATTCATTCATTGATGAATAAAATATTACACCACATTAACTGATATAGTTAATACATTCGTCCCAGGTTATCTAACCTTCATATTACAAACATACCCTTTAGATATACAAAAAGGGTTTACAAACATAACATAATAATAATGTTCATTATAAATATGCTATCACTATGCCTTTGCCTTTTTCCTTCACAGCACCTCCTGCCATTTCATCCCTAGCTGAAAAGTTTTATTTAACAAGGGTGAGCAACAAATTTGCCCCACAGGTTAAGATATACAATGAATTTATAAGAATTAGAACAATAGACTATCTATTTTGATAGAATGACACCAAAGTTCGGAGAAGTTTGAAATAGCTAAACAATTTATTCTTCTCTAACAAATCTTCTCCCAACCTATGAAACACAATAGTTCAATAATGAAAGGGTACAACACTTTCAAAGTTTCTACAATATTTGATTGCATAATAATTTAGAAGTATTCTCCAAAGTTTAAGCTGAATGATCTCAAATGATCTTAAAATTTTCTTCTCGAGTAACTATCAAAGATTTACTTTGATATATCCAAATAACATAATGGAAATATTTTCCAGAATTTATGCTGAGTGATCACAAAGGATCTAGAACTTCTTTTCTCGAGTAACTATCAAAGATATACTTTGATATACCCAGGTGTATCAAATAACCATAAAGATTAAGTCATACCCCTCTGCAAGTACTTAGAGCGGCCAACTCCTTGTACCCTATATTATGCATAATACTTACACGCGCGCAAAGGCCGAATATACGACCAAAAATATTCCCTTTATATAAAAAGGATGTTCTTCTCAGTCTTATAACCAGAGTTTGATTTACAACAACGAAATACAATGATTTCAATATTTAAATACTTTCTCGATCTAGCCGAATTAATTAGCATCGATCTGTCAGTAATAATTAAATTCCCTTCTCGAACCTATCAAGTTCTAACAATTATTCGTCTAGCCAGAATAATTAGCTAAGCCATATTTCAACACAATTCGACAATATACAAGAATTATTTATATTGTCAATAATAGCTTCTATGGAGGTAAATATCCAACAACAGTTATTCTCCAAGTATATTTTTAGAATCATTAATTCAGTTTGAATTAATAAATATGCACTAACTGCGAATAATCAACAATAATTCTCAGACGTAGTATAATCAGCAATAATTAACGAGCATAATAATTGAACGAATATACCTCAAGGTTGAGTTAAGGAAACTTGTCTTATGCGTTGATTACTGCTACACAATATACGTATCTGCGTTTGAAGGACCTATAACCAATAATATCGGTCTCACAATCAGTAGAATAATTTATAACACGTAACACTGTAATTTACAGTTAATACTTCTCCTAGACACATTACCACATAGTCACATAAGTGTTTATAACCTATATAAACACTTATCAAGTCTAACTAGTTTGGTCTAGTTAGACTTCGGTCTATTCTCGGTGTACTAATCACCCCTATCCAACAATTAACACATTTATTGCCAATTAAACTTAGTTTCAAAGCTTCAATATTATTTTCTAACAATTATTATAATTTTTCGGAAGCCTTGAATAATTTTCTAACAATTATTATAATTTATAATAATTTTTCAAACACCAAAAATTATTTTTAAATGATTTAAATACTGTTCAATTTCATCATCATTAATATTTAATAATATTAAAATATTAATGATATATTTGTCAAAATATTAAAGTTATTAATAATAACTTAAAATATGTTTAAATCACCAATATTCTATTTAAATGATTTTTAAAATAATTAAAATCATGTTTAAACCATCACCATTATTATTTAAATATTTATGAAATTCTTATCAAAATATTAAAAGTCATTAATTATAACTTAAAATATTTTTAAATCATTCTTCTCATTTTTAAATGATTTTTAAATCAATAAAATTATTTTTCCATTATTTATTTAATTTAATAATTAAATAAATCTAATATCATTAATATTAAATTATTAATGAAAATTCTACAAAAATATTAAAAGTTACATTTTATAACTCAAAATATTTTTAAACACTATTTTTGTAATTAAATAATTAAATAAATTAAATACTATTAATATTCAAATAATTATAAATATTAATGAAAAATATCCCAATTTATCAAAAGTTATATTTCATAATTTAATATAATTTTTAAAAATATTTTTGTAATTTTTAGAATTTATTTTTTATTTTTAATCATTTTCCAGAAATTAGGAAAATAAAATTAATAGAAATCGTCGTTGTAGCCTTTAGCGACGCTTTCTGTCGTCTTAGGTATTCTTGGATCAAGAACACTCACAAATCAGTGTTCAAGGGGTCTCGTTTGACCAACCTTAATTCTCAGTCCATACATGTTCTAGGCCAACTTGAACCTTGATCGTGTAGTGTTTATGTAACACTACAATCATCAATTATCATCTAGGTCATATCACATCATAATAAGAAGATCTAGCCTCTCAAACTTACTGTCATATCAAATCAGAATTTTCTGGGGAACCCAGAAACCCAGACAGTGCCGACTAGGCACTTTCTAGCTTACTTAATCAGGTGTTCTGGTCATCAAATGGTTATCTTTTTGGTTCATAAATGTAGTACATATATCATAGAACATATTTTCATCAACATATCAGTCTGAGTACATCACATGTTCCAGATTCAGCTTGGTCAAAGGCTGTCAGAAGTTGTGTTCATCCAGTTTCTAGGTTTTCTAGAAATTCTAACCGTGACCAAGTGGCCTAGTTTGACCACTCACTACACTCGATTTGTTGATGTTTTAAAGGATATAAAGACATAGATCTAGAGTATATATTACAGGCTACAAACTGTACACAACAACATCAACAAACTGCTTAAAATCTGACAGATCAAAGCCTTGCAAAGTATTGTCAGACACTAGTTTATGATTTCTGGGTTACCCAAAAATCGACTGTTCATGCTCGGTCAACGGGTTTTGACCAAGAGTAACATGAAATCTAGACACGTAGAGGCTGTGATTCCACTTCCATATCAAAGAACTCATTTCAAACTATAGATCTAAAACATAAAACATCAAAAAGCATAAACAGGGAATGATCTGTGGCTCATGACATATGCATGTCAGACCACTTTTAGGCTCAAGAATAGTTTTTGAAAACTTCAATTTTAACCCACTTTGTTGCTATGGATCTATGATATAACATCATAGATCATCATAAAACATCTACTAGCATGAATCTAAACACATAAATAAATAAAAAATTCTTAGCATACTAGATCTAAAATCAAATTAGTGTTTATACCTTCTAGTTCCAATCTTTGATCTTAGCTCTCCAATCTGATCTTATGGTTGCTAGGGGCTGTATTTGGGACTGATACACTTGTATAATTCGGAGGTTTGGTGTGTGAGAGAGTTGTTTGAGGTAAGTTAGCAAATAAGCAACTTTTGATGACTTTCTTTCTCTTTATCTTTTATAATAACTTGGTGCAATGCATGTGTGATATAGCTGATGCTCTAGGTTGATTTGTGGGAGTTTATAAGCCACAGGGTCAAATTAGTTGGTCACCAACTCTTATTTTGGGTAGATTTGAAAGTTAGCTCATTAAAGAATGTAAAAAGGGTAATTTAGACATTTAGCTTGGAAATTTAACGGCATACTAGACTTTTTTCCAAACCCTTAGGGTTTAACCCTTAACTTTAGTTTCTAAGATTTTCAAATTAGGGTTTTTAAAATAGAAAATTAAGATAACTAAAATATAATTAGTGCTTCTTAATTATATTAAAGATTATCAATCACATTAGGGCTTTCTAATTAGGATTAAGGTTTCCTAATTAGGGCTTAAGGTTCCCAAATTTAAAATTAGGGCTTTCCGGCATTCGTTTAAGGTTCCTAACTGTACGTTAGGATTTCTAAACCTGATTTTAGGGTTTTTAATCCATTATTAGGGTTTACTAATTTTAAACCCTATCCGATCAATCATTGATTAGTAACTCAATACAGTACAAACGCGTACTCATCAACATAATGATTAAAATTATATTTTCTACCAAATCCCTATCCAAACTTAGGGTTAGGGTTTTAAATTCTAAGTTAAGCACAACTCTACTTTTATTTCTCAATCAATACGCAAATTGACTAATTCTCGAAACTCGTATCACCGATACACGGCACAATATTGATAATCAATATCAATATTAATTAAAAAAAATAAAAAATTTATTCGTAAAATTTGGATTATTCAAAATTCCGGGTTATTACATTCTCCCCTCCTTATAAGGATTCCGTCCACGGAATCACCGCTTTCTTATACCCTACAATCTTTTAAAGTTGTATCATCAATTCATTTTTATCATCACAATATTAAATTGTGTCTTATATTCTAACCCGTGACTTGGATCTATAAAAGAAAACAATTCACAGCGACATCTAACCCATACTACTCGCGTAATTTACGTATTAAGCTAAATCGTTACCTGTTGTCACCTCCTGGGCATCTACTGCATCTTGCGCCGTCATATTGAATTTATAGGCCGTTGGTTGTTGATCGATTTCAAAATCAATGAATACGTGCAAGTATACACGGTCAACAAGTAATAAAGTGAAAGTAGAGTATCGTTCCCACGAGGAATTATTTGATAAAAATCACCAAGTACTAATTCTTAACCAAACTAATTTTATTTAAACAATCTCAAATCGTGATTTTTCTAATTAATAAAACTAAATTAATCAATTAAAACTAGGTTACTTTATAAATGAATTCAAATAAATAAAGGCTAAGACTCCAATATCCCCAATTATGAACTATAAACCAATTATCCAATTATCTCAATTATTATGTCTACTGAATTGTTAACAGGAATTCTCAAATGCCAAAGCCCTCTCTCGAGTGATCAATTGCCTTCTATTTAACCCAGATTAATTTTGCTATATCTCTATGCAAAACAATTGAATTAAACTCGTTACAATCCCAATTCCTTATGTGTTACATGCGACAAATAGATATTCTCATTCTATTCACAAACCTAATTATTCACTATGCAAATAACTAAGTCACATGTCACCATGCCCAGTTCTAACCCTAGAATTCCTTTCTCAATTCTTTCTAGAGTAACACAACAATTACTGATCAGATAATTAATCAATAAGCACAAAGCAAGATGAACAATTCACTTCAACATAAATAATTAGAATAAATCAAATAATCAATTCATAATCATAAAAAGTTCAATTAAAATCTTAATGAAAGAGTTAGTTCATAATTAATGAATTAAAATCAAGAATCCACAATTGAATAGACATTAAAAGATAAAAGTATGATAAGAAAAGAGAATAGAATCATTGTCGACAAATCGATGCTCCCTATCGCTTCTTGCTCTTGATCTTCAATGGTCTCCAAGTTGCTTCAATCTCCAAAACTAATAAGAACTAGGGTTATGTTATAATCTAATGGAGTGTTTTTATCTAGTCTAATCTATGTAATCTCCTTTATTTTATGCCTTACATCATGTATTTATAGGTTACAAGTCCAATTTTTAGTTTAGAACAAACCCAATCCAATTTGGAGTCAAAAGGTGTCAAAATTCGCCCAAAACGCGCGTCCGGTTCGCTTTCAAAGCCTGCCCCTAGCGCTTTGCCGCTGTATTTAACTTCTAGAAATAGCGCCTTTGCCGCTATAGTGCAGAAAGTGAATCTTGCCCCTTTTTTTTACATTTTTCTGCTCCGACGTCCTTTGGGAAAATGGTCATAACTTCTTCGTCCGAACTCTGATTTTGACGATTCAAGATGTTCCGAAAATAGGAGAAGTAGATCTACAACTTTGATTCTTTGAGTTTTTCGTAATAATGTCCAGAGCTATAGTCAAATTGGCTCGGAAGTGACTGTTGTGTAAATGGCAAGCCGAAAACGCGAATCTAGCCACCCCGAACGTCGATCCAAGTAACTTTTGTCCCAAATCCTACAAAACAATATAAAACATGCTTGAATAGACACAAACATATAAAAACATCCTAAAAGACTTGAGAACAACAATAAATTAAGCCCGAATGTATCCAATTCATGTGTATAAAACTCACTCATCAAATACCCCCAAACTTAAACATTTGCTTGTCCTCAAGCAAAAACACAAAAATGTTATGCAATGCAATGTAATGAAACTAATCTATATGCCTACGACTCTAACAAAGAATGATGTAAACAAGTCTATTCAACCGGCCTTAGAGAAATCAAGTAAACATGATAATACATCATATTAAAACAAATCAGTAATTTCCCAATCAATCATCAAATCTTAGACTGTTATCACTGATATAGTGCGTGTGTGCTCCACAACAATGTTAATCGATATAAAATCAAATTTAACACATAATAGGTCTCTTTAAAGGCATCATACATGGTGAGAACTCGAGAAAATTCACTTAACAAGCTAGATCCAACTAAAGTCAAACATCCACCAAGTTCAAGAGTCCAATCCGGATACTTATGCTTTACTTTTCATTACGGGGCTTTTTGCTCTTTTCCCATTTTTTTATTACTTTTTTTTTTTAACCATGACTATGCAATGTCTCATTCCATTAGGCTAACAAAGTGTCACCCCTTAGCGAAGCTTCGACCAACGACTCCCTGCACCATATAAGACCTTAGGGCGCTTAGGGTTTTAAGATACCCCTTCATGCATTTACTCAAGTAACAAAGGCCCCAAACAAAACTAGCCACTCAGAATTTTTTTTTTCTTTTTTTTTTTAATAAGCTTATATATCCCAAATTTCCCCCAAACTTAAGTTTTATCAAAATTTAGCCATATTCGCTTTATTCATGTCTTTCATTCCTTCACACTAGTATTATCCTTAAGAAATCCATTATGTATCAATTTAAACTTAATCACCAACATAGTCAGTATTAACGTATAACCTTAATTTTACCGGTTTCAAACAGAAAAGATTCAATTCATAACAAGAAATCACATCAAAGCCTGAATATTCAATACTATACTTATCTACTTAACTCCAGTCTCATAATTGGCCAAAATAGACTTTTACTCTCTAACTGTTGGAATCATGCAAATATATACTAAACGCAACAAAAACAATAAACTAACTACTATTTTTGCAATTTTTATTTATTTATTTATTTTTATTTTTAAAATAAGAAACTGAATGCAAAAACTAAATGTAAATAACCTGAAAACCTAACGAACTACAATGTAAATAACTAACTATATGCAATAGGACACTAAAATGCCCCAAACTTAAACTAGACATTGTCCTCAATGACTAAAATAGACAAAATTAAAGCAGAGGACTTCCCTAAAAATATAGCAATCTTCTTCCTTGTCCGCTAAGTTTGGAGAATAGGCTAAGCACATGGAACAAATTGGGCACCACTCTTGAATTTGACTTGAATAACCTGTAAAACCATGATAGAAGCAATTTTATTAAATCCTAAATAAATGCAAATTCTAAACTACTAATATAAAACTAAATAAAAATTAAACTTGGGTTGCCTCCCAATAAGGGCTTATTTTACAGTCTTTCAGCCTGACTTTGTCTGGTCAACGCTATCCAATTCCTCTTCGAAAGTTGAGAAACCCTCCATCCATCAAAAATAATATAGCTTTTGGTAGGTTCCCATTTACGATAGCCATTGTATTAAAGTCACCTAGCATGCTTTCTTTAAATAAAATCACATTCAAGAACGTCCAACATCTAGGTGTTTTTTCCATTGTGTCTGCGAATAGATTCTGGCATTGAGGCTTGTCAGACACATCAATCTCTTCTTCTATCTTCTCCAACTCATTGAACCATGGCTTCAAAGTTGTACTCGCTTTTACGTCAGAAGGAGTATTGTCGACGACATGACTACCTAGCGGACAAGGTTTTGCAAATCTAACCGGATTCTTGAACTTTGGCGGAGAAAGAATTTAGGGCAATAATAACATCGGCTCCTCCTCGTTGGTAATCATAGTTAGTTCTTCACCGACCTTATTTTCATTATCCCCACTTGTCTCCTCTTTTTCAACATCTTGTGTTTCATCCAGTTGTAGATTTGGCTCGGGCACTTCATCAATTTCGTCATCCATGTCATAAAGCCAAGTGTTTGGAAGAAGGTTGTTTATGACTTTGGTCATTTGCTCTATCTGATTCGCAAGATTTAGAATTGACCCCGTTTGATTAATCCTTCTCTCCGGCGTGTATGTTGGATTTGGAGTAGAGTATTGGTCTTGATAGTTGTAGCTCCATGAAGAATTCGGGTGATACCCCCAAACTTGTTCATAATTATCATATGCATACTGATTGAGGTAGTTACCACCATATGTACCGGCCCAAGATTGATGGTGCATTGATTACTCGGGTGATTGTCAGCACAATAGTCACACATAACTGCCATCCTTCGACTCTGTTGGGATGCGATAACGTCCAACTTCCTCGAAAGTTCTTTAATTTGTGCTGACATTGCGAAAAGTGTCACGAGTCTGTCAATCTCCATTCCCCTTGGTTGAGTCACGTTCGTGTATGGCCATTGATACTCAAAGTCATCCATGGTACCTAAAATGAGAGAAATATAAGAAGAGAATTAAAAAAAAAAATTGTTTAAATTAAGACTAATTTAATTGAAATTAGTATTGGTAAATAATTATTAAATTAATTCCCCGACAACGGCGCCAAAAACTTGTTTATCGATTTCACAATCAATGAATACGTGCAAGTATACACTCGGCCAAATGAAGTAATAAAGTGAAAGTAGAGTATCGTTCCCACGAGGAATTATTTGATAAAAATCACCAAGTACTAATTCTTAACCAAACTAATTTTATTTAAACAATCTCAAATCGTGATTTTTCTAATTAATAAAACTAAATTAATCAATTAAAACTAGGTTACTTTATAAATGAATTCAAATAAATAAAGGCTAAGACTCCAATATCCTCAATTATGAACTATAAACCAATTATCCAATTATCCCAATTATTAGGTCTACTGAATTGTTAACAGGAATTCTCAAATGTCAAAAGCCCTCTCTCGAGTGATCAATTGCCTTCTATTTAACCCAGATTAATTTTGTTATATCTCTATGCAAAACAATGGAATTAAACTTGTTACAATCCCAATTCCTTATGTGTTACATGCGGCAAATAGATATTCTCATTCTATTCACAAACCTAATTATTCACTATGCAAATAACTAAGTCACATGTCACCATACCCAGTTCTAACCCTAGAATTCCTTTCTTGATTCCTTCTAGAGTAACACACTAATTACTGATCAGATAATTAATCAATAAGCACAAAGCAAGATGAACAATTCACTTCAACATAAATAATTAGAATAAATCAAATAATCAATTCATAATCATAAAAAGTTCAATTGAAATCTTAATGAAAGAGTTAGTTCATAATTAATGAATTAAAATCAAGAATCCACAATTGAATAGACATTAAAAGATAAAAGTATGATAAGAAAAGAGAATAGAATCTGTTGTCAGCAAATCTGATGCTCCCCTCTTGCTCTTGCTCTTGATCTTCAATGGTCTACAAGTTGCATCAATCTCCAAAACTAATAAGAACTAGGGTTATGTTATAATCTAATGGAGTGTTTTTATCTAGTCTAATCTATGTAATCTCCCTTTATTTTATGCCTTACATCATGTATTTATAAGTTACAAGTCCAATTTTTAGTTTAAGAACAAACCCAATCCAATTTGTAGTCAAAAAGGTGTCAAAATTCGCCCAAAACGCGTCCAGTTCACTCAAAACCTGGCCCCTAGCGCCCCGGCACTGTATTTAACTCTAGAAATAGCGCCCCGGCGCTATAGTGCAAAAAGTGAATCTTGCTCCTTTTTTTTTACATTTTTCTGCTCCGACGTCCTTTGGGAAAATGGCCATAACTTCTTCGTCTGAACTCCGATTTCGACGATTCAAGATGTTCCGGAAAGAGGAGAAGTAGATCTACAACTTTAATTCTTTGATTGTTTCGAAATAATGTCCAGAGCTATAGTCAAATTGACTCTGAAGTGACTACTGTGTAAATGGCAAGCCGAAAACGCGAATCTAGCCACCCCGAACGTCGATCCAAGTAACTTTTGTCCCAAATCCTACAAAACAATATAAAACATGCTTGAATAGACACAAACACATAAAAACATCTTAAAAGACTTGAGAACAACAATAAATTAATCCCGAATGTATCCAATTCATGTGTATAAAACTCACTCATCATTGGTCTTCCTGGCTGTGCAGGACCTTTAATCGCCAAGGTTCCGCTACTAGGTCCCTTATTAACACTTTCCTTCTACACATTCCTCTTTGGACAGTTCTGAACCATATGGTCAGTCGATTCGCACGCAAAACAACCTTGTATCTTTTTCAGATTGGAACAATTGGGAGACATGTGTCCCTCTTGACCGCAGTTATAGCAAACTCCCTTTTTCTCCAGACAAACTCCCGAATGGTTCTTTCCATAAGTCGCACATGGATCCCTCCCTTTCTTATTTCCTTCTGTCTTGTTACCCGACTGGGTATTCTCGCTCCACTTTCTTTTGTTCGGATTACTACCATCACTACTACCTCCTTCAGTAGTCTTCTTCTTCTTCTCCTGATTATAACGGGATGCAGCTTCGCTTCCCTCTTCAGCAATTATTGCTTTCTCCAACAAAGTCGCGAACGTATTAATCTGTAATACGGCTACTTTATTGTATATACCCGGCTTCAACCCATTCTCAAACCTTCTCGCCTTTTATAATTCTGTATCCACCTGATGAGGTGCAAATCTTGCTAATTCGTTGAATTTATCAGCATATTTAGACACCGACATATTCTCATGCTTCAGTTCTAAAAACTTAACTTCCATCATAGCTTGCATATTTGACGAAAAGTAATTCTCAAAGAATAACTCTTTGAATCTTGTCCAAGTTACCATAGCTGTATCAGCTCTCGCTTGATTAGTCTCCCACCAGTAATTGGCTTCTCCCTTCATCAAGTATGTTGTAAAAGTTGTCTTTTGCTCTTCTGCCACACGTGCAATGATGAATGCTTTCTCCATCTCCTTCACCCAAGTTTGGGCTTCAATCGGATCCGTGGTTCCCTTGAATTCTGGTGGTCCTAACGCTTTAAAGTCCTTAAAATTTGCCAATCTATCAACTGGTTGATTTCTCACTCTTGCGCTTTCTGCTGGAGCTCTATTTCTCATAGCTTGGGCTAGTATATCCATAAAATTCTGCATCGGGTCCACTTGACCTCCTTCATTATTCATTGACTGCTCATCTCTTGGATTTCGATTCTGTCATCTAGGCGACATAATCTGATTTAAATAAAAATATACACTAATTCTCTTTCTCTACACAAATTATTACAACAATAAGAATTCAACACATATTTCTCATATAATCGCATATTTATTCAAATAGCATATAGTACATTTAGTACTTAACACATATTACTATCCCATTTTAAATAAATTTTAGGATTAACCCACACAACTTTACACAAAAAGTTGCAATTCTCTAACTTTACATAAAAAGTTACAATTTTCCATTCACACGTAGCTATTCCCAGTTCGTCAAACTTACCACACTTATGAGTCCAGGAACTTGTCACAATTATATGAGAGTATTAACTTATCCTAGTCAAACCTTTGATGTCCATTCACTGATGGGTTCAGACCATTTCATATAATTATGAGTCATAAACTTACCATAAGTATGAGTTTTAAAAACATACAAATTAATCTTATATTCATATAGAAAATAAAGATTTCATTCATACAAACATATATATTTACATATGTTCACACATCGTTCTCGATATTACTACCGTTAATATCATAACCTACTACCAAAAGATATTACCACTTATATCTAAGTTATCTACCGTCCACTCTCGTCACCAGTCTTCTTACTGGAACACTTGTTGAATCCGTGACCCGTTCTCCCACATTAAAAACATTTCCTCATATTCGTTTTAGGACAATATAGGGAAATATGTCCTTCCTGCTTACAGTTGAAACACACGTTCTTCCACATCATGCATTCTCCCACGTGAGTCTTTCCACACTTGCTACAGACTTTTTTCTTCTTCGAGTTTGAATTTTCAGAACTATCACTATTGTGATCCCTATTTCTCTTATTCTTACCCTTCTGCTTGTCTGTTCCCTCCGACAATCCACCACCTTCAGTCTTCATCCTTTCCACCCATGCCTTCAAATTATTTCGTTCTTCGGTCATTTTGCATAATGCCCTTTCTGTCTTCCACAACTCTTCCACGAAAAATACTTTACTCCGGAGTTCTTGTACTTCTGCAGATACTTGATCTTTTTCTCCAACTTAAAATCTTATTTTCTTTCTCCACATTAGCTTCTTCGGACTATGCCTCCTCATCTCCACTCAGATACATCTCGGGATAATCATCATGATCACTCCCCAGATTCACAGTGGGTTCATCTTTCCCCACTTCTTTAACTGAATCGATTTGTGTTGGCACCCTGCCATCGGCATGGTGCAACAGCCTACCGCATCTCTCAGATTAATTTCATCTTTTCTTGACATCCTACAGTCAGTTAAATAACTTGATTAGTACTTCACCAGTACAAAATTCTTACACTATGTGTCCACATATCTCACTATCGATACGCTTTGGCAATCCTTCACTTAGTACTCTAATTGAGTATTCTATATCTCTATTATGGTTATAATCCTACGGTTCCCCCCCAACTTAAGGTTTATAACCCCATGTGTTTGATACCAACCTGTGACACCCCCAAATCTGGGTTACTTGACCCCCGAGTTTGGTGCTCACGATCCACAATATAATTAACATATAACTACTCATTCATTAATGAATGGAATATTACAACACATTAACTGATATAGTTAATACATTCGTCCCAGGTTATCAAACCTTCATATTACAAACATACCCTTTAGATATACAAAAAGGGTTTATAAACATAACATAATAATAATGTTCATTATAACTACGCTATCACTATGCCTTCACCTTTTTCCTTCACAGCACCTCCTACCATTTCATCCCTTGCTGAAATGTTTTATTTACCAAGGGTGAGCAACAAATTTGCCCCACAAGTTAAGATATACAATGAATGTATAAGAATCAGAACAACAAACTATCTATTTTGATAGAATAACACCAAAGTTCGGAGAACTTTGAAATAGTTGAACAATTTGTTCTTCTCTATCCAATCTTCTCGCAACCTATGCAACATAATAGTTCAATAATGAAAGGGTACAACACTTCAAAGTTTCTACGATATTTGATTGAATAATAATTTAGAAGTATTCTCTAAAGTTTAAGCTGAATGATCTCAAATGATTTTGAAATTATTTTCTCGAGTAACTATCAAAGATTTACTTTGATATACCCAAATAACTGGATGGAAATATTTTCCAGAATTTATGTTGAGTGATTACAAAGGATATAGAACTTCTCTTCTCGAGTAACTATCAAAGATATACTTGGATATACCCAGGTGTATCAAATAACCATAAAGATTATGTCATACCCCTCTGCAATTACTTAGAGCGGCCAACTCCTTGTACTCCTTCTCAGTGTTTATAACCTATACAAACACTCATCAAGTCTAACTAGTTCGTTTTGGTTGGACTTTGGTCTATTCTCGGCGTACTAGTCACCCCTATCCGACAATTAACACATTTATTATCAATTAAACTTGGTTTCAAAGCTTCAATATTATTTTAGATAAGTCACATATCATTAATAATATTTTTCGAAAGCTTTTAATAATTTTCTAACAATTATTATAATTTATAATAATTTTTCAAACACTAGAAATTATTCTTAAATGATTTAAATACTGTTAAATTCCATCGTCATTAATATTTAATAATGTTAAAATATTAATGATATATTTGTCAAAATATTAAAGTTATTAATAATAACTTAAAATATTTTTAAATCACCAATATTCTATTTAAATGTTTTTAAATTAATCAAAATTATTTTAAACCATCACCATTAATATTTAAATATTAATGAAATTCTTATCAAAATATTAAAAGTCATTAATTATTACTTAAAATATTTTTAAATCAATTTTCTTATTTTAAATGATTTTTAAATCAATAAAATCATTTTTCTATTATTTATTTAATTTAATAATTATATAAATCTAATATCATTAATATTAAATTATTAATGAAAATTCTCCAAAAAAAATTAAAAGTTACATTTTATAACTCAAAATATTTTTAAACACTTTATTTTTATTTAAAATGATTTTTATAATATTAAAATCATTTTCTCTAATTTATTTAATATAATAATTAAATAAATTAAATACCATTAATATTCTAATAATTATAAATATTAATGAAAAATATCCCAATTTATCAAAAGTTATTTTTCATAATTTAATATAATTTTTAAAACCATTTTTGTAATTTTTAGAATTTATTTTCTATTTTTAATCATTTTTCGGAAATTAGGAAAATAAAAATAATAGAAACTGTCGTTGTAGCCTTTAGCGACGCTTTTCTGTCGTCTTAGGTGTTCTTGGCTCAAGAACACTCACAAATCAGTGTTCAAGGGGTCTCGTTTGACCAACCTTAATTCTCAGTCCAAACTTGTTCTGGGCCAACTTGAACCTTGATCATGTAGTGTTTATGTAACACTACAATCATCAATTATCATCTAGGTCATATCACATCATAACAAGAAGATCCGCCTCTCAAACTTACTTATCGCACCAAATCTGGGTTTTCTAGTAACCCATAAACCTGCATAAAGGTGTCGACCAGGCACTTTCTAGCTTACTTAATTAAGCGTTCTGGTCATCAAATTGTTATGTTTTTGGTCCATACATGTAGTACATATATCATAGAACATATTTGCATCAACATATCAGTCCGAGTACATCACATGCTCCAGATTCAGCTCAGAAGTTGTGTTCATCCAGTTTCTGGGTTTTCTAGAAACACTAACCGTGACCGAGTGGCCTAGTTTGACCACTCACTACACTCGATCGATTGATGTTTTAAAGGATATAAAGAGATAGATCTAGAGTATGTATTACAGGCTACAAAGTATACACAACAATATCAACAAATGGCTTAAAATCTGACAGATCAAAGCCTTGCAAAGTATTGTCAGACACTGGTTTACGATTTCTAGGTTACCTATAAATCGACTGGTCATGCCCGGTAAACAGGTTTTAACCAAAAATAACATGAAATCTAGACATGTAAAGGCTATGATAACACTTCCAGATCAACGAACTCATTTCAAACTATAGATCTAAAACATAAAACATCAAAAAGAATAAACAGGGAATGATATGTAGCTCCTGACATATGCTTGTTAGACCGCTTTTAGGCTCAAGAACAGTTTTTGAAAACATAAATTTTTACCCACTTTGATGCTATGGATCTATGATATAACATCATTGTGACGCCCCCAAAATAGGTATACATCACCCATCTTGGGTCGCCAAATACATGGTACTGAATACAAAATACAAACTTAATTATACAACATAAGCTGTGAGTTTTAAAACAAATATTGTCTTCTAGACAGTATTCAAAATCAAAATAAGTCCTCATTTATTATCACACTATTTCACAGAATAATGAGGACTACTAATGCAAACATCTAAACTGTCACTCCATTCCCCGCGACCAGTCCCAACTACGTTCTCATTTCCTGAAGAGAACAATGAAAGCTAAGGGTGAGATCAACTAGCCCAGTAAGAAATATTATGACTACGATAATGTAGAATAAATTATCGTTAGCCTTCAATAGTGCTAAACTGATAAAATACGATAGACATCAAGTTTAACTGCAGCGGAATAAGCAATCCATTAGAAGAGTCAAGTAGAGCATGATATCTACTATCTTCTATGATTTAAAAAGTTTTTTCATCAACTTTATCACTGAGAATCATCTTATTAATAAACCACATCATCGAATCATCCCTGCTCCACGGCCAAGGATATTCATGTAATCATCAATGGTCATGACTATACCGAATAATCCCTAGTCATAATCATACCAACAACTGTCCATCAATGAACTACATGCCAATGAGGACTTTTACCACAACATTTGTAATATTACCGGTCATGATTATACTGAATGATCCCTGGTCATAATCATACTAGTCAACAGTTCATCTATGCACGTAAGACAAAGATGACTTTCATCACAATATAAGCATGAGGATGATGACAATGATATAAGCATTAATCAAATGAAATCAAGGATAAATACTAAAGACTTTAAATTTATTAAGAGTTTAAAAAAATCCAAATTGTCAACATGATACTGCTTTGTGGTGTAAAATTCAAGAATAATATTCATCTATCAAAAATAATTTGGACAGAAAATAAATATATTTTTCGGGTGAATAATACCTCGTGAATAATACCTCGTGAATAGTACCCTGTGAATAGTACCTCAATTCCAGCTGGACTTGACTTTGGTGCATGACAAAATCGGGCTAGGTGACCTTCTCTTCCACAATTGTAACATGCTTTGGACTGCATCACGCAGTTTGGACTGATATGTCCCTCCCTTCCGCATTTGTAACATACGACCGGCGGTCGTTCTCCTTCCTTAACAACGGGTGCTGGTGCTGACGTCTTTCCATCATTGTTAAATCTCCTCTTCTTGAAATGTCCACTCTTATTTTCTTGGCCATGATTACAACCAAGTGGTTACCATTTCGCCCGTTGATTCCTCTGACGCTTGTTGTCACCGCTTCATGATCGCTACCACCGGTATTATCAATTTGTTTACCGCTCTCTTGGTTGGGTTGACTCATTATCGCTCCAATAATCGAGACCTATTTACAACATCTGAATACAAAAATAGTTTGTGAGAAATTAGGTATTGACGTATCTCGGGTTTCAAACCTCTTAGAAACATCCGCGTCATTCTCTCCTCATTATCAACCAAGTGGGACTTAAACCAGGACAACTCTGCAAACTTAGCTTTCAGATCGTGACACTGGCCATATTGTTTTGCTCCAGCTTAATAAACTCTACCTCTTTCATATGACGAATACTTTTGGGAAAGTACTTATCGTTGAATAGTTCTTGGAACTTCTCCCAAGACATCTTCAGTGCGGTAGGTTGAGTACGCTTTATAGATTCCCACCATTAATCTACCTCTACTCGCAACATGAAGGTGGCAAAGGGAACCTTTTGCTCCTCGGAGCATCCCAAAACATCAAATATCTTGGTGATATGCTTTATCCACTTCTCTGCCTTAAGTGGTTTTGGCTCTCCAAAAAACTCCAGTGGTCCCAGCTTCTTGAACTGTTTAGCGGTGGCCGCCCGAGAGTTTCCAGTGTTTCCACCTGCATTTTGAACAGGAGCCGCTCTCGCCTGATGTTGCATGAATTGTATAAAGCCTCTGAACATCCCATCGTTCACCATTTCATCGGTGTTATTGTTTACCTGAGGATTATTATCTTCCTGTTGCACATTATCCTGCGTATTGATCGTTGGTGACTCAACGGTCTCATGTGCTTCATTGCTTATCTCAACATTTTCGGATGTCATTTTCAAATATAGCCACAAAACAAGGGTTAATTGACATGTCACATATTATCCATGTACTTTGACCAACCAATTAAATACCAAATAAACTTAGGTAGGTCATACTAGCGAAGGAATTCCCCGTCTCTCCCCTCCTAGTTCTTGTCTCATATCTCAGTCAGGGATCATATCCCTAAGCTTTGATACCAACTGTGATGCCCTCAAAATAGGTATAAATCACCCATCTTAGGTCTCCAAATACATGGTACTAAATACAAATACAAACTTAATTATACAACATGAGTTGTGAGTTTTAATACAAATATTGTCTTCTAGACAATATTCAAACTCAAAATAAGTCCTCATTTATTATCACACTATTTCACAGAATAATGAGGACTACTAATGCAAACATCTGGACTGTCACTCCATTCCCCATCTAGTCCGGACTACGTTCTCATTTCCTGAAGAGAACAATGAAAGCAAAGGGTGAGCTCAACTAGCCCAATAAGAAATATTATGACTAAGATAATGCAGAATAAATTATTGTTAGCCATCAACAGTGATAAACTGATAAAATGCGATTGACATCAAGTTTAATTGCAGCAGAATAAGTAATCCATTTGAAGAGTTAAGTAGAGCATGATATCTACTATCTTCTATGATTTAAAAAGTTTTTTCATCAACTTTATCGCTGAGACTCAACTTATTAATAAACCACATCATCGAATCATCCCTGCTCCATGGCCAAGGATATTCATGTAATCATCAATGGTCATGACTATACAAAATAATCCTTGGTCATAATCATACCAACAACTGTCCATCAATGAACTATAGGCCAATGAGGACTTTTACCACATCATTTGTAATATTACCGGTCATGATTATACCGAATGATCCCTGGTCATAATCATACCATTCAACAGTTCATCTATGCACGTAAGCCAAAGATGACTTTCATCACAATATAAGCATGAGGATGATGACAATGATATAAGCATTAATCAAACGAAATCAAGGATAAATACTAAAGACTTTAAATTTATCCAGAGTTTAAAAATATCCAAATTGTCAACATGATACTGCTTTGTGGAGTAAACTTTAAGAATAATATTCATGTATCAAAAATAATTTTAACAGAAAAGAAATATATTTTTTGGGTGAATAGTACCCTGCGAATAGTACCCTGTGAATAGTACTTTGGGAATAGTACCTCGTGAATAGTACCCCAACATAAAAAGTGCCCCAAATACCCGAGTGAATAATATTCGGGTGAATAGTAATTAGGTGAATAGTAACTCGTGAATAGTACTCCGGCATGAAAAGTGCCCAGAATACCCGAGTGAACAATATTTGAGTGAATAGTAATTGGGTGAATAGTAACCCGTAAATAGTAACTCATGAATAGTATTTCGTCATGAAATTATCAATAATTATCAAGAAAGCTCAGAATAATATTTCCATGAAAAGATACTGGATGAAGCGCAAATATCAAGGATTTCCTAATAATTTCACGGGGTATAGAAGTAATACTTTAACAAAATGAGGGTATAATCATGAATATGAAAAGAAATAATATTACTCACATACTAAAGAGTATGGAAGAAAATATTATTTCTACGAATACTGAAAAATATGATATCCCTTACCTCAGAAGAAGACTGGATACTGGAATAGTGAGGTAGCAAACTTCTCTTCTTCTTTCTCTCTATAGCTTCTCTCTCTATAATTGCTCTTGTGAGACTTAGTGAATTTGTGAGAATGAAAGAAGAATGAACTTCTATTTATAGGAAAATATAGTTTTGATAATTGCACGTTTTGGGGCTCAAAATATTACAGTATAATACCTTCATCTTTTCCTTAATTTTTAATTTAGTCTTGCAAGTATTATTAAACTTACACCTCCTCCCCTAATAGTATATCGTGTGAAATAATAGTACATTCATGTGAATCAATAGTTCAATCATGTGAAAAAAATAATTACAGTATAGTAACTACATCTATACCTCTATTTTTAATTTAGTCATGCAAGTATTATCAATCTTGCACCACCTCCCCAAATAGTACATGCATGTGAATCAATAGTACACACATGTGAATCAATAGTTATAAGCATGTGAATTAATAGCAATTAATTGTTCATTTATCCGATTGGTCAATATAACTTCCAGACATCAATTATTATCGAAATAATTACCGATTTCCACTAACACTAATAATCCCAACACAATGGAACTATAAATTTCATCTTTAATCAACACAAACTTATTCATCATTAATATTATAACTCACAATATTTAACAACCAGGTCATTCCCAGGAAAGAGGGGGCTTTCCGATAAGGATTTCTCCTTATTGGCGCGCAATTAGGTGACTAAACCTCTCCTTTACAGAACTTCTAAATATTGTCAATATTGCAAATAATAATATGAATAACTTTGTCGTCTCAATTATTAATTTAATAATATAACATATTATGCAGATGATACTATGACAATAATTGAATCAATAATATGAGAGATATGATGCAGCAATTACTATAGCAATAATTGAGTATAACTAAGTGACTTCTCACGTAAGCATCAATAATCAATACCGTGCTACTACGCAGTACCATGCCAGACATCGTATTTTTTATTATCGGGTAGTTCAACAGCTTTAACTCAGTAAAACTTTCATGATTATTTTTATAAAAAGATATTTCTATCGTTTTCTAACTATGGCAATACTTTTGTTGTGGGGTCCACCAATAATTGTGCCATCGTACGAATATTTCTTGTTAAAACGAATATTCCCCGACCAATAGAATATTTTATAACAACTTGCTTACTTTGCAAAATTTGTAAATATTACCCACAACTATAACATTATATCATATCCACACCATAATATTCAAGAATATATTTCAAGAAAATTTAATCTTTATTCATAAAAGTTGGGGTCTTACAATCATAGATCATCATAAAACATCTATGGCATGAATCTAAACACATAAACATAATATTTTTTTTCTTATCATACAAGTTCAAAAATTAAATTAGGGTTTATACCTTCTAGTTCCAATCTTTGATCTTAGCTCTCTAATCTGATCTTATGGTTGCTAAGGGCTGTATTTGGGACTGATACACTTGAATAATTTGGAGGTTTGGTGAGAGAGAGTTGTTTGAGGTAAGTTAGCAAATAAGCAACTTTTCGTGACTTTCTCTCTCTTTATCTTTTATAATAACTTGGTACAATGCATGTGTGATATAGCTGATGTTCTAGGCTAATTTGCTAGAGTTTATAAGCCACGAGGTCAAATTAGTTGGTCACCGACTCTTATTTTGGCTAGATTTGCAAGTTAGCTCATTAAAGAATGTAAAAAGGGTATTTTAGACATTTAGCTTGTAAATTTAATGGCATACTAATCTTTTGTCCAAACCCTTAGGATTTAACCTCTAGGGTTTAGCCCTTAACTTTACTTTCTAAGATTTTCAAATTAGGGTTTTTAAAATAGAAAAGTAAGATAACTAAAATATAATTAGTGTTTCTTAATTATATTAAAGGTTATCAATCACATTAGGGCTTTCTAATTAGGAGTAGGGTTTCCTAATTAGGGCTTAAGGTTCTCGAATTTAAAATTAGGGCTTTCTGGCATTTGTTTAGGGTTCTTAATAGTACGTTAGGGTTTTTAAACCTGATATTAGGGTTTCTAATCCCTTATTAGGGTTTACTAATTTTAAACCCTATCCGATCAATCATTGATCAATAACTCAATATAGTAAAAATGCGTACACATCGACACAATTATTTAAAATTATATTTTCTACCAAATCCCTATCCAAACTTAGGGTTAGGGTTTTAAATTCTCAGTTATGCACAACTCTACTCTTAAATCCCGGGTTATTAAAGTTTCTCATTTAAAGCAAGTGTGAGCATTCAATTGCTCAGCAAGTCATAACAGTTCAACAAACAACTTCAAAAATTCAAACATTTCTTTAGAACTTCGATAACCGAACAAAAGTTATGAATCAGCTTGAATAATAAGAATAATCTTGATTCCTAACATTTTAAAACATTATTCACTTTTTCTTTGAAATACTTTCATTCTTCTACCTTTTTTATACACATTCTGTCTGGCTAGAATCATTAGCACAGATTAACAATAACATATCATGTATGAATAGAGCATTCTCTTATTGAACAGTTAAATCACAAAATAGTTCATCTCATAGAAACACCAAAGTGTTCACATTGTGGCACAATGCCTCATAAGTTATACCACCTTGTATAAATATCGCACATTCACACATAGATAGAACTTCTCAAGTTCAACATCTGAGAAGTTTAAGAAACTAGCATTCATTTAGAATATGAATGAAGTTATAAAACCACCCTTATGCACAGCTACAGCTTACGCTGAACTGCTCATTCCAATTCCTATGTAGCACATAAGGAAACAACACATACACCAATTAGTCATGTATATTTGACATATGCATTGGTTTACTTAACTTTACTTCTTAGGGTTCGTATTCTTGCAACCTAAGTTTACGCGACCAACTTTCATTACCAGTTTATGGCTTCATGACATATGGGGATTTCTTACTCAAAACGTTCATCATCTTTGATGATTTACATTCTTATCTTCTTCTTATAACTTCTTTAGGACTCAGCACACATCGCTTCTCTGCTAGTAGTCCATATGGTACTCTAAGTGGTTTCCCACAAACAACCAACAAACAAGTTCCTGTCTCGTCTACACTGCCATCATAATGAGTTAGATCGATTTCCAGTTTTGTATATACCTTCGCTCTCTGAAGGAATTGTTTAGCCCAGCTCCCATATGTCAACCATCAAAGGTTACGATTGTACCACAACCTAACTTATCTTAACTTATTCGAACCATTAAACTATAACGTTCGTTAAGTTAATTTCTTATTCCATATGACTTTCTGACAACTAAATGACATACCTCGAAATTCATTCTTTATCGTCCAAGTCATACAATCTTTTGTATACCCAGAGCGATCATTCAAGTTAATCATTAGCTTGACTTCATTACGTTAAACATCATTATCTTTAATTTAGTTCTTCATCGCTCACACTATAATCATTGGTCTTCATTATCTTACGATCAAACAATACACAGAGTGTAGGTTCTGTCCGTTTAATATTCACGTACACTCAACCTTCATATCGGTTAAAGTGTTTAACGCTTACATTTCATTCTAACATTCTCTATCCGAATCACGATCGGCTTCCATTAATCTTATTACCATTTGTTATGGCTTTTTTTATAAATCATATCTTACTTACTATCTTTCATTATCCATTACATGAAACCTACATTTATTATTCTTTCTTAATGTCGAAGCCATACGATTCGTTGTATGCTAAGACTTGTCATTCATCGCAACTACGTTGCATTACGTTCTTTGTCTTTTAATCCCATTCGATCTTTCAGTTCAACCTTCAATTAAGGTTTAATTCACTTGTTTAAGTGTTACTTTTGTTAAACATTATGTTATTTATTTTCCCTTACATTTTCCCCAAGAGTTGAGCAGTTAAAAGCTCCTCTATGGGGCTTGCCCTGTACCGGCGCTGCGACACATGCTCCCTTTATATTTCTCGCGCTGCAACGTCATTGATGCCATGACGTCACCCTCTTTACTTTTGCTCGCTACAGTAGCATGAGTTTTTGCAATGTCGAGCTTCCCGGTCCGGCACGCAGCATTACCTTATAAGGCATGGTGGCGTTGCTATTATTGCCGCCAAGCCCTAATCTCTGAAAATTTTTCAAAGTACTTAATCAATTTGGGATGCTTACTTCCAAATCTCATAATGTCATTGTTATAACTCGAAACGAGGTCGTTCCAAAGAAATCTCTTCCTTATCTTACGTACTTCAATCCCCCTCAGACAGAACTTCGTTTTGAATCGGTTAACTGTCATTCGACTGGCTTAATCTTCGTCCTTTGTTCATTTTACGTTTTAAACGTTCTTCGTTCGTTCGTCCGTAATTTGGTAATCCAAACTCGGAATTTATTCGTTCTTGAGTCCATGACTCACGTTTTATATGTTTGCTTACATTCTTATGAAACCCCATATGTTCGGGTTCATTTACACACACTTTTTAATGCTCATTCGTCTTTTATGAAATTTTTTGCCATAACTTCGTTATAGCTAAGTTTTAATATGTCCTTCATAAACGTTTCTACCGTTCCTAACCAAGCAATAAACAACTAATTTATACGCGATGGTGTTAAACTTGTCCATCAAAAAAAATTATCCTACAATGGTTTTAAATTTATCCATCAACAACATTCTTCATGTTCTTCGTTCGTTCTTCATTTTTAATCGATATTTTGATTACGATTTCACTTTTTTTTTTGGAATTTGATGTTAAAAAACATCATTCCTTACTTATTTCATCATATCATTCCTATGATTCACTTGGATCGTTCTAATTCATTACGAATCTTATACTTCCTTAAGAAATTTATTTACTAAATTTCTAATTTCTTATTTCATTTTTCTTATAATTTCAACCATATGAAATTATTCCAAACATATTTTACTCCTTATTCTCATTAAGCTATGTTTTAAACATATAAAACTTAAAAGAAAATTAATAAGAGAGTAGGTTTGAAATTACCTTTCTCCTTTAATCTCTTTTCGTCTGACAAAGTTTGCTCACGAACAACCTTTCCTCCTCCTTTTCCTCTTCTTTCTCCCATGCGAACTCTCTCTCTCTCTCATGTTGTAGGATTTTCAAAATCCCATTCAAATGAAATTAGCTTCCTATTTATAGATTTTAATGTCTAGGGGTATTTTGGTCATTTGGCTAAAACGTCTTACTATTCACACATCCTTACTATTCCCACCTCCATACTATTCATGTAGCTTCCATTGGAAGTTTCGTGGTTCTACCTTTCGGGTTTCGTCCAACAGTTTTAAAAACTGCGATTCTCGGAATCCAAATATTTTTGGATATTTCTTCTTTCCTTTACCGATTAACTTTTACGTATTCTTCGAATCTCTGAAAAACTGACAAACACTTTTCACCATTAACCGTTTTCCTTCACGTTTTCCCCTAACGTAGCTAAACGAATGAAAAGTACATAGTAGTACTTTTCATTATTTTTATTTTGTATGATTTTTCACGTTTTTTGAGAAAAACTTTTATCGGCTTAATTAACTTTTCACGACATATTATCGTCAAATCTTTCGACGGAATGTCATTTCGACATACCGAACTCTCAAAAAGGCTTTAGGTTATTCAAACCCTAAGCCTTAGGGTTTCGTCGGGTGAATAGTGTCTATTTTGTCTTTTTTCCCAAATATATTTTTTTTCCCGGAAAAATTTTATTTTCGTCTTGAAAATTCTTACTCATTCACTCTAGCTCGTAGCCAGAATCCTCCCGATTTATAATCATCCTAAGTTCTAGAATGATTAATAAACACATAACATAGATTATTATTAATAAAAAAAAATTATTAATAAAATTTTATTTTATTAATAACTAATTCTTTAAACTTAAATTCTGGACAATCCAAATTTTCGGGCTGTCACATCCTTCCTCCCTTATAAAAATTCTGTCCTCGAAATTTCTTAAAACCACAGCCATTCCCGGGTCATCACATTCACCCCTTCTTCACAGAATTTCATTCTCAAAATTTTAGCCTACCCTTCTTCTCAACTTCTCTTCAAAGAAGTTCTTATCTTTCAAACATTCTCTCACCTTCATAACTTATCAAGAATTATGAAGTAGAATGAACAATGAGGAATATAAGAATTCCTTAAAAAAAATTCATACTTTTGCTGAGGGGTCAAATTGACCATGAACTCTTACTAGGTTTAACAGCATGATGTCGTAACCTTTCTTCCACGGTCAGTTTACAATCACTAAGAAGGTAAACTACTTCCTTCATACGTCGGCGATCAACCCATTGTGTAACCCCATTTCGGGGTGTGTTCACCTCAGACTTAATCATTAGATTCTGCACCAAAATAATTTGGTTTGGCACAACTTCTTCAAAGAATGCTCAATTTTCTTTTAAACATGACATACCATTTGTCTTAGCCAAATCAAGTAGCTTAGACCATATCAATAAATTGGATATCAACTTGAAACACTCGTATAGTCAAATCAATTGACATCGACTACTTCTTTTAAATTCTTTTATAATACATCAAAACGTTTTATGATGTCATGATACCGTACTTTTCACAGTACGTTGAGGACTTCGTCAGTTTATGACTTCGTCATTATACATCATACCATTGTGGGTTGTTGATCCTAAGATCACATCCAACACCAGGTTCAATTGCATTAATAACTCCATCCTTTTACCATCTTTGCATCGAATGCACAGATGATATAAAAATCATTTTGATATTTCAAATCAATTTCTGTCCAGCTGAAACAATTAGCATAGACATGCCAATAATAGTTCTTTTAAAATCCATTGGTTCTAAAAGTTGAACCAATTTTTTCCTTTTTAAAACGCACATACATAAGCCCGATTTCAATAAAGTTTGAAATCTAGCATAGCTAGATGACTTGGAATATCCTTTTCTCCATCTTCCTTCATTGTCTAACTTGAGACAATACTTAATCTTCTCTAGCACCTTCAAGGCTAATTCTACTGAAAATACACGCTTTCAGTCTAAACATCCCTATACCTTAGTACAGTCCAACAACTTACCACACATTATGAGTTCAGGAACTTTCCACAATAATATGAGTTTAAGAACTATCCCAGACAGACCATAGGTGTCCATTCACTGAGAAGTTAAAAAACATATCATATTATTATGAGTCACGAACTTACCATAAGTATGAGTTTCAAGAACTCGCACCTACCTTATCATTCTCTACCTATCAAGTAAATACATGAGAAAAGATTCACTTTCTCGTCATATATATCTTGATAGCACGACCAATTCTAATGAATATCACTATAATAAGTTAAGCAGTTGTTACACCAAGCACAAACCTCTTCCCATAACAAAAGTTCATACAACTCAGCTATCACATGAGTCCTTAATTGAAATTTTACAACTTCTAAATTTCTCTTCACTTACTATAAATTTTCTTTAATTCGTATGTTATCCTTCATAACTCAATCTGAGTTCCTCTTCCCGTACTACTTCATAGTACCTTTCATCCATAGCATTACCTATAAAAAATTTATCGTCTAACAGCTCATCTGTTACTACGATTTACTATGATCACGTGGTGATCTTCTTATCCTTCTCTCTACGATTATAGTCTTAGGTACTCATACCTAAGATTTATAACCTATCAGCTCTGATACCAACTTGTAATGCCTCGAAATTCGGTCTATCTTCACACCCGGATTCTGCACGTCACGAGTACATCATTCATTCAAACATACATCATTATATACCGAAATATAAAAACATACATTCTCAAATCCCAGTTTCAAATACCTTATAACCTTGTTCATTACAAATAATGTTAATTACATTATTCTTTATATCTTACACGAGTGACTTTCATCCACCACCAAAGATACGTAATTATTCATTAAACTATTCTACATTACAAGTCTTCGTTTGATCTTCATGCTCATCCATATACTGAATGACACTTCTCCTGGATACCGATCAGCTTGATCTCTACGAGATCCTTAAGTTCTTCTACTCGTACGCTGAAAATGTTTCTCATTTAAAGAAAGTGTGAGCATTCAATTGCTCAGCAAGTCATAACAGTTGAACAAACAACTTCAAGAATTCAAACATTCCTTTAGAACTTCGATAACCGAACAAAAGTTATGAAGCGACTTCAATAATAGGAATAATCTTGATTCCTATAATTTTAAAACATTATTCACTTTCATTATGAAATACTTTCATTCTTCTACCTTTTTTATACACATTCTGTCTGGCTAGATTCATTAGCACATACTTAACAATAACGGATCATCTAAAAATAGAGCATTCTCTTATTGAACAGTTCATCTCATAGAAACACTGAAGTGTTCACATTATGGCACAAGGCCTCATACGTTCAACCACCATGTACAAATATCCCACATTCGCACAAAGACAGAACTTCTCAAGTTCAACATCTGATAAGTTTAAGAAACTAGCATTAATTTAGAATATAAATGAAGTTAGGAAACTTAACTTATGCACAGCTACAGCTTACGTTGAACTGCTCATTCCAATTCCTATGTAGCGCATAAGGAAAACAACACATACACTAATTAGTCATGTATATTTCACTTATGCATTGGTTTACTTAACTTTACTTCTTAGGGTTCGCGTTCTTGCAACCTAAGTTTACGCGACCAACTTTCATTACCGCTTTACAGCTTCACAAAATACGGATATGTCTTACTCAAAACGTTCATCATCTTTGATGATTTACATTCTTATCTTATTCTTATAACTTCTCTAGGACTCAACACACATTGCTTCTCTACTAGTAGTCCATATGGTACTCTGAGTGGTTTCCCACAAACAACCAACAAACAAGTTCCCGACTCGTCTACACTTCCATCACAGTAAGTTAGATTGGTTGCCAATTTTGTATATACCTTCGCTCTCTGAAGGAATTGTTTAGCCCAGCTCCCGTATGTCAACCATCAAAGGTTACGATTGTACCACAACCTAACTTATCTTAACTTATCCGAACCATTAAACTATAACGTTCGTTAAGTCAATTTCTTATTCCTTATGACTTTCTGGCAACTAAATGCCATACCTCGGGATTCATTCTTTATCGTCCAAGTCATACAGTCTTTTTTATACCCAGAGCGATCATTCAAGTTAATTGTTAACTCGACTTCATTACATTAAACGTCATTATCTTTAATTAAGTTCTTCATCGCTCACAGTTTAAACACTGGCCTTCATTATCTTAAGGTCAAACTATACACGGAGTGTAGGTTCTGTTCATTTAATATTTGCGTACACTCAACCTTCACGTCGGTTAAAGTGTTTAACGCTTACATTTCATTCTAACATTCTCTATCCGAATCACGATCGACTTCCATTAATATTATTATCATTCGTTATGGCTTTCTTGATAAGTCATATCTTACTTACTGTGAAGACCCCAAAACAGGTATACATCACCCATCTTGAGTCGCCAAATATATGGTACAAAATTCAAATACAACTTAATTATACAACAGTCGTGTAAAATACGACAAAACATAATCTAATAGTTTTAATAAGAATATTGTCATCTAGACAATATCCACACTCAATGGAGTCCTCATTACATTTATTTTAACAATATTTTATAGAATAGCGAGGACTACTAATGTTATCATCTGGACCGTCAATCCGTTCCCTGACTCGTCCCAGCTATATTCACATTTCCTAAAGAGAACAATGAAAGAAAGGGTGAGCTCAACTAGCCCAGTAAGAAATATTATGACTAAGATAATGCAGAATAAATTATCCTTAGCCTTCAATAGTATAACAACTGATAGAATATAATAGAAAATAAGTTTTAAGTCAACAACTGCAGCGGAAAAAGCAATCCATTAGAAGAGTCAAGTAGAGCATAAAAACTACTATCTTCTATGATTTAAAAAGTTTTTCATCAACTTTATCGCTGAGACTTAGCTTAATAAATAAAATAAAATCATCCCTGCATCACGACCAAGGATATTCATGTAATCGTCAATGGTCATGATTATACCGAATAATCTCCGGTCATAATCATACCAACAACTGTCCATCAATGAACTACAGACCAATGAGGACTTTCACCACATCATTCGTCACATTACGGTCATGATTATACCGAATAATCCCTGGTCATAATCATACCAAGTCCATCTATGCACGTAAGCCAAAGATGACTTTCATCATAATATAAGCATAAGGATGATGATAATGACATAATAATTCAATAAAACAAGTTCAAGGATAAATTTTAAAAATTTATAATTTAATTTATCTAGAAATCAATAACGTCAAAATTTTCAACATGATACTGCTTTGTGGAGTAAAATTCAAGAATGCTCAAAAGAATATTTCCATGAAAAGATACTGGATGAAGTGCAAATATCCAGGATATTCAACTAATTTCATGGAGTATAAAAGCCAAATTTTTAACCAACAGAGTATAATAGAATATATAAAACTGCAAATGGATTTTCACCCGCCATGCGATAATCCACGTAGACAGATCATTTCCATAATTTAATAAGGAATGAATATGAAGGATCATTCACCATGTATGCGGAAATCAATATAGACAGGTTATTCCAACATAATAATAAAGAATGGAATACCAGAAGAATTCACCATGCATGCAGTAGTCCGCGTTGACAAGTTATTCCAACAGAATAATAAAGAATGGAATAACAGAAGAATTCACCAGGCATGCGATAGATCGCACAGACAAGTTATTCCAACAGACTAATAAAGAATGGAATAACAGTAGAAATCACCAGGAATGCGATAGACCGCATGCATAAAAGTTATTCCAATGTAATAATAAAGAATGGAATAATGTAAGAATTCACTGTGCATGCGATAGAATCAGCATGTATAAAAGTTATTCCAATAGAATAATAAAGAATGGAATAATGTAAGAATTCACCGTGCATGCGATAGATCAGATGCATAAAAGTTATTCCAATGTAATAATAAAGAATGGAATAACAGAAGAATTCACCAGGTATGCGATAGACTACACAGACAAGTTATTCTAACATAATAATAAAGAATGGTATAACAACCATTACGAATATTGAAAGAAATAACTCTCTTCATGAATACGAAAAAAATAATACCCCTTACCTTAAAAGAAACTGGATACGGGAATAGTGAGGTAGCAGACTTCTCTTCTTCTTTCTCTTTATAATTTCTCTCTATAATAATTGCTCTATAGCTTTAGTGAATTGGTGAGAAATGAAGGAAGAATGAACTTCTATTTATAGGAAAATATAATTTCAATAATTGCACATTTTGGAGCTCAAAATGTTATAGTATAATACCTTCCTCTTTTTCATCATTACTAATTTAGTCCTGCAAGTATTATCACAGTTGCACCACCTCCCCTAATAGTAAATCACATGAATCAATAGTAAATCATGTGACTCAATAGTTCTAAACATGTGAAAAAATTAATTATAGTATAGTACCTTCATCTATACCTCCATTTTTAATCTAGTCTTGTAAATATTATAATTCTTGCACCAACTCCCCTAATAGTAAATCATGTGAATCAATAGCACACACATGTGAACACATAGTTATAACCATGTGAATTAATAGCAAATAATTGCTCATTTATCCAGTTAATTACCCGATTGGTCAATATAACCTCCAGACATCAATTATTATCGAAATAATTGTTGATTTCCACTAACACTAATAATTCCCACACAATGGAATTATCAATTTCATCTTTAATCAACACGAACTTATTCATCATTAATATTATAACTCATAATATTTAACAACAAGGTCGTTCCCAGGAAAGAGGGGGCTTTTCGATAAGGATTTCTCCTTATTGGTGCGCAATTAGGTGACCAAACCTCTCCTTGACAAAACTTCTAGACATTGTCAATATTGAAAATAATAATATGAATAACTTTGTCGTCTCAATTATGGATTTAATAATATAACATATTATGCAGATGATATTGTGACAATAATTGAATCAATAATATGAGAGATATGATGCAGCAATTACTGTAGCAATAATTGAGTGTAACTGAGTGACTTCTCACGTAAGCATCAATAATCAATACCGTGTGCTACTATGCATCCACACAGACATCGTACTTTTACTAATGGGTAGTTCAACAGCTTTTAACCAGAAACTTCCGCCGTTATTTTTAAAAAAAATAATTATGCTGCTTTTAACCACATAATACTTCCGTTATGGGGTCCACAAATGATTGTGTCGTCGTACGGATATTCTCCGACAAAAAGAATATTCCCCTACCAAACGAATATTTTATAACAACTTGCATACTTTGCCAAAAAAAAATTCACATATCACCCTTAACTTTAACCTTTTATAAATTTAACCATTTACGAAATAAAATAATAATTGTAATAAAATTGAATACTTTCATTTCATAAAATTTGGGGTCTTACAATCTCCCCTCCTTATGAAATTTTGCACTTAAAATTTATGTACGTACCTGGTATGCCGAAGAGGTGAGGATACCTTGCTTAGATTCTAACTCTTGAGGTATAACCTTTGAGTGTAGAATATGATCCTTCTTATATAAGATTTTAACACGTATCTCCTCATACGTTAAATCGTCTGTTATCTCATATAGTTCTAATTTAATAATGTGGTTTGGGTCGTCCACATATTTACGTAACATTGATACGTAAAAAACATTATGAACATGCGATATACTTGGCGGTAAAACGAGTCTATAGGCCACAGTTCCTACTCGATTGAGGATTTCAAATGGGCCAATTAAATCGAGGGTTGGGATAACGCCTTCTTGAACCTTCTTCTTCACATTCATCAGCTTCAGGTGTGTAGCTTGAACGGCTTTAACTTTATCGATTAAGGTCGATTCTTCTCGTATATTTTTTATCTTCATGTGGGTCCCTAGAGTCTTTAACTCTATCTTCATCATTTTAAATTTATACGAAATGGGTTTTTGTGTTAACAACATCGTACTCGTAAACGCATACGATCTTCTACTCAACGCCACCTACCACGTTCGCTTCTTCCACGATGATATTGAATGGTATAGTCGTAATCTTCAACAGCCCGAGCCAACGTCCTTGGCGCATTATATGTTTGTTTTGGTTAAAGAAATATTTAAGGGTTTTAGAAATGGGTTTTGTACTGTGGTCAATATAAAATTCGATTTCACGCTCTAGGGGTAGGCCAGGAAGTCTTCAGAGAATACGTCGGGAAATTTACTAACAATAGAAATGTCATTCAAAACTGTTACTCTCATCCAAGACTTGGATAACACGTCACATTGATACCTATCAACTTGCCACTGATATTCACAACGTCGCCTAAGGAAAGTCTGGCTTCAATACATTCCAACCAAGGAAGTCACTAGAAAAAGGCTCGGGACTCTTTACTTATGGCTTGATATGACAGTAATTGACTTTAGGGTTTGGTTGCTTGAATTCGCATAATAGGTTGGTTAGGAATATGAAAGCTAACAACCTTACAAAAATAATCAATTTTGGCATGATAAGTAGTTAATCAATCGATTCATAAAATCACATCAAGGGCAAGTATTTTCAAAGAGATAAGATCGACAGGTAACATGAAAGTGTCGATTTGAATCAACAAGATTTATAAATAGTGGAGGTAACGAAGGTTTCTACTAATGAAGTTTCAACCAATAAGTTAAAGTATAACTTCTCTAGGGTCAAATTTAAACGTTGAACGCAAGCAAGAGAGATAAAATAATGGGTAGAACTGGTATCAAATAAGGTATAGACTTCGCAAGAATTTATAATTAACTAACCCGTGCTAACTTCGTTCGGGTTACTCGCTTTTTGAGAAGTCATGAAAAACGCTCTTCCTGAAACCAATGACTTTGTTTTGTCTGTATCAGCCTTTGGTGCCACCGTACAAGCTGGACTTGACTTTGGTGCATAACAAAATCGGGCTAGGTGACCTTCTTTTCCACAATTATAACATCCTTTGGACTGCATCACGTAGTTTGAATTGATATGTCCCTCCCCTCTGCATTTGAAGCATACAATTGGTGGTCGTTCTCCTTCCTTGAAAATGGGTGTTGGTGTTGTTGTCCTTCCATCGTTGTTGAACCTTCTCTTCTTGAAATTTCCACTCCTATTATCTTGGCCATGATTACCACCGAAGTGGTTACCATTCTTGGCATGATAATTTCCCCGACGATGGTTATCATTGTTCCGATGGTCGTTTCCAATTTGCAGATGATTATTACCGTGTTGTTGCTTTCGTTATCCTTTGGTTCATTGGCTCATTATCGCGCTCCAATAATCGAGCCCCATTCACTACATCTGAATACAAACACAATTTGTGAGAAATGAGGTATCGACGTATTTCGTGTTTCAAACCTCTTAGAAACATTTGCGCCATTCGCTTCCTCATTATCGATCAAATGGGATGCAAACCGGATAACTCCACAAATTTAGCCTCGACATGGCGACACATACCATATTGTTTTGCTCCAACTTGATAAAATCCACCTCCTTCATATGACAAATACTTTCGTGAAAGTACTTGTCGTTGAACAACTCTTGGAACTTCTCCCAAGACATCTTGAAAGGCCAAAGCTAGGTAATGCTTTTATGATTCCCACCAATAATCTACCTCTTCATGCAACATAAAGGTGGCAAAGGGAACCTTTTGCTCCTCGAAGAATCCCAAGACATCAAATATCTTGGTGATATGTTTTAACCACGTACTCCGCCTTAAGTGGTTCTGGCTTTCCCAAACACTCTGGCGGTCCCAGCTTCTTAAACTGCTTAGTAGTGACCAGTAATGGGTTGCCATTGTTTCCACCTGCATTTTGAATAGGAGTCTTTATCGCCTGATGTTGTATGAATTGCATAAAGCCTCTGAACATCCCATCGTTCATCATCTGATCGGTGTTGTTATTTACTTGAGGATTATTGTCTTCCAGTTGCACATTATCCTGGGTATTGATCGTTGGTGACTCAACGGTCTCATGTGCTTCGTTGCTTATCTCAACATTTTCGGATGCCATTTTCAAATACTGCCACAAAACAAGGGTTAATTGACATGTCACATATTATCACTATTCTCTGACCAACCAATTAACTACCAAATAAACTTAGGTAGGTCATACTAGCGAAGGAATTCCCCGTCTCTCCCCTCCTAGTTCTTATCTCACATCTCAGCCAGGGATCATATCCCTAAGCTTTGATACCAACTGTGACGCCCCCAAAACAGGTATACATCACCCATCTTGAGTCGCCAAATATATGGTACAAAATTCAAATACAACTTAATTATACAACAGTCGTGTAAAATACAACAAAACATAATCTAATAGTTTTAATAAGAATATTGTCATCTAGACAATATCCACACTCAATGGAGTCCTCATTACATTTATTTTAACACTATTTTATAGAATAGTGAGGACTACTAATGTTATCATCTGGACCATCAATCCGTTCCCCGACTCGTCCCAACTATATTCTCATTTCCTGAAGAGAACAATGAAAGAAAGGGTGAGCTCAACTAGCCTAGTAAGAAATATTATGACTAAGATAATGCAGAATAAATTATCCTTAGCCTTCAACAGTATAACAAATGATAGAATATAATAGACAATAAGTTTTAGGTCAACAACTGCAGCGGAAAAAGCAATCCATTAGAAGAGTCAAATAGAGCATAAAAACAACTATCTTCTATGATTTAAAAAGTTTTTCATCAACTTTATCGCTGAGACTCAGCTTAATAAATAAAATCGAAACATCTCTGCAACACGACCAAGGATATTCATGTAATCGTCAATGGTGATGATTATACCAAATAATCTCTGGTCGTAATCATACCAACAACTGTCCATCAATGAACTACAGACCAATGAGGACTTTCACCACATCATTCGTCACATTACAGTCATGATTATACCGAATAATCCCAGGTCATAATCATACCAAGTCCATATATGCATGTAAGCCAAAGATGACTTTCATCACAATATAAGTATAAGGATGATGACAATGACATAATAATTCAATAAAACAAGTTTAAGGATAAATTTTAAAGATTTATAATTTAATTTATCTAGAAATCAATAGCGTCTAAATTGTCAACATGATACTGCTTTGTGGAGTAAAAATCAAGAATGCTCAGAAGAATATTTCCATGAAAAGATACTAGATGAAGCGCAAATATCTAGGATATTCTACTAATTTCATGGAGTATAGAAGCCAAAACTTTAACCAACTGAGTAAGAATTTCAGGATATTCACCATGCATGCGGTAGTCCGCGTAGATAGGTTATTCCCACAGAATAATAAAGAATGGAATAACAGAAAAATTCACCAGGCATGTGATAGACCACACAGACAGGTTATTCCAATAGAATAATAAAGAATGCAATAATGTAAGAATTCACTGTGCATGCGATAGATCGCATGCAGAAAGTTATTCCAATAGAATAATAAAGAATGGAATAATGAAGAATTCATCGTATGCGATAGACCGCATGCACGATAAAGTTATTCCAATGTAATAATAAAGAATGGAATAATGTAAGAATTCACTGTGCACGCGATAGATCGCATGCATAAAAGTTATTCCAATGAGTAATAAAGAATGGAATAACAGATGAATTCACCGTGCATGTGATAGACCAAGACAAACAAGTTATTCCAATAGAATAATAAAGAATGGTATAACAACCCTTATGAATATTGAAAGAAATAACTCTCTTCAAGAATATGAAAGAAATAATACCCCCTTACCTTAGAAAAGAAACCGGATATAGAAATAGTGAGGTACTGCATTTCTTCTTCTTTCTCTCTATAATTTCTCTCTAGAATAATTGCTCTATAGCTTTAGTGAATTGGTGAGAAATGAAGAAAGAATGAGCTTCTATTTATAGGAAAATATATAGTTTTAATAATTGCACATTTTGGGGCTGAAAATATTACAGTATAATACCTTCCTGTTTTTTATCATTTTTAATTTAGTCCTGCAAGTATTATCAAACTTACACCACCTCCCCTAATAGTAAATCATGTGAATCAATAGTAAATCATGTGACTCAATAGTTCTGAACATGTGAAAAAATTAATTACAGTATAGTACATTCATCTATACCTCTATTTTTAATTTAGTTATGCAAGTATTATCAATCGTGCACCAACTCCCCTAATAGTAAATCATGTTAATCAATAGTACACACATGTAAACACATAGTTATAAGCATGTGAGTTAATAGCAATTAATTGCTCATTTATCCGGTTAATTACCCGATTGGTCAACATAACCTCTAGACAACAATTATTATCGAAATAATTGTCAATTTCCACTAACAGTAATAATTCCCACACAATGGAATTATCAATTTCATCTTTAATCAACACAAACTTATTCATCATTAATATTATAACTCATAATATTTAACAACCAGGTCGTTCCCAGGAAAGAGGAGGCTTTGCGATAAGGATTTCTCCTTATTAGCGCACAATTAGGTGACCAAACCTCTCCTTGACAGAACTTCTAGACATTGTCAATATTGAAAATAATAATAGGAATAAATTTGTCGTCTCAATTAATGATTTAATAATATAACATATTATGCAGATGATACTGTGATAATAATTGAATCAATAATATGAGAGATATGATGCAGCAATTACTGTAGCAATAATTGAGCATAACTGAGTGACTTGTCACGTAAGCATCAATAATCAATATCTTGTGCTACTATGCAATCATGCGTATTACTGTACTTTTACTACTGGGTAGTTCAATAGTTTAATGGTAAAACTTCAGCCGTTATTTTTATAAAAAGATAATTCTGTAGTTTTCTAACTACGACAATACTTCCGTTGTGGGGTCCACCAATAATTGTGCCCTCGTACGGATATTCCCCGACAAAAAGAATATTCCCCGACCAAACAAATATTTTATAACAACTTGCATACTATGCAAAATTTTCACATATCACCCTTAACTTTAACCTTTTATCAATTTTACCATTTACGAAATAAAATAATAATTGTAATAAAATTGAATACTTTCATTTCATAAAATTCAGGGTCTTACACTTACTATCTTTTGTTATCCATTACATGAAACCCACGTTCATTATTCTTTCTTAATGTCGAAGTCATACGATTCGCTGTATGCTAACACCGGTCATTCATCGCAACTGCATTGCATTACGTTCTTTGTCTTTTAATCCCGTTCGATCTTTCCGTTCAACCTTCAATTAAGGTTTAATTCACTTTTTTAAGTGTTAGTTTAGTTAAACTTTATGTTCTTTATCTTCCCTTATGTTTCTCCTAAGAGTTGAGCAGTTAAAAGCTCCTCTCTGGGCCATGCCCTGCACCTGCGCTACGGCGCCGGTTCCCTTTACATTTCTCGCACTACAGCGCCATTGGTGCCACGGCGTCACCCTCTTTATTTTTGCTCGTGCTGCGGCGCGAGTTTGTAGTGTTGAGCTTCCTGGTCCGGCGCAGTAGCGCCACCTTACAAGGCATGGCTGGCGTTGCGGCGCCAAGCCCTAATCTCTGAAAATTTTTCTACGTTCTTAATCAATTTGGAATGCTTACCTCCCAATCTCATAACTTCTTCGTTATAACTCAGAACAAGGTCGTTCCAAAGCCATTATCTTCCTTATCTTACGCACTTCAATCCCCCTTAGACATAACTTCATTTTGAATCCATTGACATACTATTCGACTGGCTTAATCTTCATTTTTCGTTCATTTTATATTTTTTAACGTTCTTTGTTCGTTCGTTCGTAATTCGGTCATCCAAACTCAGAACTCATTCATTCTTGAGTGCACGACTCACGTTTTCTACGTTCTCTTACATTCTTATGAAACCCCACACCTTCGGGTTCATTTACACACTTTCTAATTCTTGTTCGTCTTTCACAAAAATTTTTGTCATAACTTTGTTATAGCTAAGTTTTAATCCATTCTTCATGAACGTTTCTACCTTTCCTAACCAATCAATAAGCATCTAACTTATACGCGATGGTTTTAAACTTGTCCATCAACAACAATTATCTTATGATGGTTTTAAATTTGTCCATCAATAACATTCTTCGTGTTCTTCGCGTTCTTCGTTTGTTCTTCATTTTTAATCGATATTTTGATTATGATTTCACTTTTTATTAGAATTAGATGTTATAAAACACCATTCCTTACTTATTTCACCATATCATTCATATGATTCACTTTGATCGTTGTAATTCATTACGAATCTTATATTTACTTAAGAAATTTATTTACTAAATTTCTAATTTCTTATTTCTTCTTTTCTCATGATTTCAACCATATGAAATCATTCCTAACATATTTTACTCCTTATTCTCATTAAGCTATGTTTTAAACATATAAAACTTAAAGAAAATTTATAAGAGACTAGGTTTCGGATTATCTTTCTCCATTAATCTCTTTCCGTTGGACAAAGTTTGCTCACGAGCAACCTTTCCTCCTTTTCCTCTTCTTTCTCCCATCCGAACTCTCTCTCTCTCTCTCTCATGTTGTGGGATTTTCAAAATCCCATTCAAGTGAAACTAGCTTTCTATTTATAGATTTTCAAGGATAGGGGCATTTTGATCATTTGGCCAAACCGCATTACTATTCACACCTCCTTACTATTCCCACCTCCTTACAATTCACATAGCTTCCCTTGGAAGTTTTGTGGTTCTGTCTTTCGGGTTTCATCCGATAATTTTACAAACTGCGATTCTCGGAATCCAAATATTTTTGGATATTTCGTCTTTCTTTTATCGATTAACTTTTACGTATTTTTCGGATCTCTGAAAAACTGAAAAACACTTTTTCACCATTAAGCATTTTCCTTCACGTTTTCCCCTAACGTAGCTAAACGAATAAAAAGTACATAGCAGTACTTTTCATTGTTTTTATTTCGTCCGATTTCTGCACATTTTTTGAGTAAAACTTTTATCGGCTTACTTAAATTTTCACGACATATTATCGTCAAATCTTTTGACAGAATGTCATTTTGACATACCAAACTCTCATAAAGGCTTTGGTTATTCAAATATTAACCCTTACGGTTTAGTTGGGTAAATAGTGTCTATTTCGTCTTTTTCCCCGAAAATATTTTTGTTCCTAGAAAAATTTTATTTTCGTCTTGAAAATTCTTACTCGTTCAGTCTAGCTCATAGCCAGAATCCTCCCGATTTATAATCATCCTAGGTTCTAGAACGATTAATAAACTCATAACAAGGAATATTATTAATAAAAATTTATTTTATTAATAACTAATTCTTTAAACTTAAATTCTGGACAATTCAAATTTCTGGATTGTCATATCATCAATTTGATTGAACAATTAGGACAACGAGTTTTGTCCTGGATGGAGAGTTGTGCCATGATTTGAGCTTGCACTCACTCCCGTACTCCTTTCACAATTTTTGTGAATTTTTCATATCAACAAGCTAGATATCAGCCTTGCTGATTTTCTTAACATGTTGAAAATGTCACTTTCCAGCCAAGAAAGACCATGTCTTACTGGTAGGGCCAAATGATCTTCTAAAAAGAAGAACAATTCAAAGAAGGTAATTAGAAAAGGCAAAAACAAAGGATAATGAGAATAAAACTGATACATATAGAAAAGGAGTTTGCTTCCACTGCAATAAGCATGGACACTGGAAAAGAAACTATGAGAAGTATCTTATAGAGGCTAACCAGAAGAAACTTAGTGAAGCTTCGGTTACAAATATAGTTTTTGTTCATGATTAAAAAAAAATTTCTTTATGTCAAGGTTCTACTTGGGTATTGGATACCGGCTTTGGTTATCATAAATATAGATTTATGAAGGGACCAAGCAGAAGTAGAAAGCTAAACAAAGATAAGTAATCTTATGTATGGGAAATAAAGCAAAGGTTGCAACATTATCGATAGAAACATATAGTTTAGCAATGCCTATGGGCAAATCTATTAAGTCAATAAGTTGTTATTGTATTCCAATTCTTGTTAGAAATATTATTTCCATTTTGTTGTTGGAAAATAAAATCTTTGGTATTATATTTAAGAACAATTGTTGTTCTATTTATAATAATAATGTTTTGTATAGAACAGAAATATTACCTAATGGATTTTGTATACTTGACTTACGTAAAAAATTATTTTGCAAATTAAACAAACTAGTATAAGAAAAGTAGATGATCATTCAAATAGTTGAATGTTTTTATTTGATAAAATACAAGTTGAATTATTTGAAAGGTTCAAAGAATTCAGAAGTGAAACAAATCGGAAAAGTATTAGGATTCTTTGATCGGATCAAGGAAGGAATACTTATGCAATGAGTTGCTAGATTATCTCAAATGGTTTTATCACAATGGATGCCTCCTGATACATAATAATTGATTGATGTATCTGAAAGGAAAAATTATACCTTATTAGACATGGTAAGGTCCATAATAATTTTACTAACATTCTAGTATCCCTCTGGGGTCATGCCCTAGAAATGGCTGCATATCTACCAAAAAGTAACCTCAAAATCCAGCCCCAAGACTCCATAAAAGTTATGGACATGGAGAATTCGTAATCTTAAGTATGTTAAGATAAGGGGTTATCCAACTTATGCGAAAAAGTTTTCAAAGGGATAAGTTTGGGAAAAAATTTGACAAGGAAAGATTTGTGGGACATCTTAAAGTAAGTTTAAGGTATACGTTCTATAATCCTACTTAACAAAAGCTGTTTGCTGCGAAACACGCTGCCTTCTGAGATAAAGATGTTTATCATTGAAGGGGCTAGTGGGAGGATAATAGATCTTGAAGAGTTCAAGAACCACAAAACACTATAAGTTAAATAAGAGGAACATATAGATAGACATATTATACCACAACCGAATTGTAAATATGGAATAGTATTGAAGATACCTAGGAGGTATGGATTCATCATAGATGATGATGATGAGGCACGTATCATAGAAGATGATGATCTAGTTACATACGATGAGGTAAGAGTTATAGACACTCAGAGAAATGGATTGAAGCAAGCTTCTAAAAAATGGAACATTCATTTTGATGAAACAAATCAAAAGAGTTTGATTTTATCACAAATAAGAATGAACCTAGTGTGTACAAAAGGGTCAGTGGGACCGTCGTGACATTCCTAATATTATATTTTGATATACTATGGATAAGGAATGACATACTAATGCTAAAATCAGTAAAGATAAAGTTGTCTAAACATTCCTCCATTAATGATTTGGGAAGAGTATCTTAATTGGGGTTACAAATCTATATAGATAGATTTAAGATGATGCTCGACTTAATCAAAGGAACATATATTCATTTGATGCAAAAGTTGTTTAGCATGGCAAACTCCAAGAGATGTCTCATGTTGATGAGCCATAAACTGTATCTATCTTATTAGTCTCTATAGACTCCTGAAAAGAGAGATCGCATGAGTGATAATCATGTATACAATGAAATATACGGGACCTGATGATGATCGGTCATATTCTAGAGAAGATCATTGTAAGACGGTGAAAAACATCTTAAAGTACTTAATCGGCACTAAGGATGTGATTAAAACTTACGGCTGGTCTAAATTATAACTAGAGGGCTTAACAGACTCATGTTTTTCAGACAGACCAAGACAACAGAAAATCCACTTTAAGATAAAGTGATACCTTGAATAGTGGTCCAGTGAATTAGAAAGGTTTCAAACAGCAAAAAGTTGTCAGTTTAGTGATAAAGACAAAGTATATAGCTGTAAATGAAGCTGCAAGTTGATTGTTTGGATGAAAAATTCATTACAAAACTATGAATAGTTCCTAATTCTCATCTTGGATATAAACATGTGTTGTGGAACTTTCATTTGATTATAGTAATCATTGAAAGATGGGAAATCACTATAGAGATAGTGAATTCTCAAGAACAATATTACATATCTATTAACTAAACCTTATCCAACAACAGGATAATCGTCACTTAGAGAAGAAGGGTATGAGATACCATGGCGATTGGCATTAGTGCAAGTGAGAGATTTAAAGTAGTATGCACACACGCTAATCATATTTGATGATAAAGCATATACTTTGTAATAATCTTATTCATTTAATTTATTAATAAAAAAGTATTAATTTATTAAAGAATTTTAATTATCTACATGCTGCTACTTTATAATATGTGATAAACCCATAGTTTTAAGTAACGCTTTTAGAATAATGATGATAATCATTCTAATGAGATCTAAATTTTTAGAAAGCTTAAAACTAAAATAGTTCCCAATCGTTGGATTACTTAATTGGGGATTAGTGAATCCGGATAAATTGGTACATACGTTGCTTGCTCATTAGATGAGGATGCTTGATCTCATGATCATTTGTGTGGAGACACTAAAGCAAGTATGTAGGTGCTTATTAAATAATAATTTCACTGAACGTGGCTCGCTAAGGAATACCTAATGGAGTTTTACTTGTCTATCAATAGGAATTCCTGTAGTTATAGTAGTACAAGTGATCCTTGGACTTGAGATCATCATAGTATCTTGTGTATGATGAGTTATATTTAACTTATTCCTTAAGACCCTTAGGGTGTATCAAAGGGTATGCTTGGGTATAATAAGTTATACATGAAGATAATGTATGATCAATTAAGAATCTACCGGTTCTAGTAAAAGAAGAGAAATATCCTATATGATTCGATAAATGATAACCTAGTAGTCCTTGGACAAGGCATAATGAAATTAGAAAGGAGTTTCTAATTTGCATTATTTGGAGTTATGCATTTAAGAGTCGAAATACATATAATTAAATAAAATAAGACTTGATAGTAATTCCATGTCTTATTTGTAATTGGAACATTGTATGGTGGAAGGATTGAATTATACGGTAACTATTTACTCAATTGTTCTTTTATGATTAATGTTGAAATCTATATTATCTGAAAAGTCATTAATCACTAGGGATGTTTACCCATATTGTAAAATAAATATTATTTATTTATTTAAATAAATTAATTGTTTAGTTTATTTATTTAAATAAGATTAGAATTGTTCTAATTGATTTATTCACAACCTAGGTTTAATATAGAGAACCTAAAGTGTCACACCATAAAAGAAATATTAATTATTTAAGAAGTAAATGACATAATCATAATAATATGTTAAGTGTGTTTAATTTAATCTATGGTGATAGAATAAATTAAATAGCTTAATATTTATTATTTAATATTTTCAAATATTAAATATATAAATTAATAAGAGAAGCCTCATTAATATTATTAAAATTATTATTAATTTAATTTTTAAAGAGTTAGAAATTAATTTAATATAAGTACTCTTATTTATTCCTAATAAGATTAGGAGGCTAATTAATTAAAAGATTTTAATTAATTAAAATAAAACCCAATTCCTTAATTATTAAGGAGGGTTGTCCACATCTATAAATAAGAGAAGTCTTATTATGGGTGAGGGTGGTTGACACTTTCACAACACACGTGAATACACAATTCCAATATTTGGGAGAGTAAACCCTTTTCTATGAGAGACAGAAAAAACTAGTGTTTTGCCAAATACCCATCTTCTTGAATCTTTCTTCTTCCTTGGTGGATCACCTATAGAGGCCAAAAACTTGGGTGGCTAACATTGATCAAAGGAAGGAATCAAACCCGGTGGATTCAAGTTGAACACGAAAAGGATTTGGAGGTGAACTAGTACTTGAGGAGGCTCAAATCTTCAAGAGTATAATTCTTGTTCTTTATCTTTTTGTTTAATTAATAATTCTGCATAAAGGATGATCTGGGTATATGGTTTGTAAAATTTTAAAAATCTAATTTTCCATGCTTTCGCTTACTTTGTGCAATTTGATTGTGTTCATGAATATTACAAACCTAACAAAGGTTTATGTTTAGCACTCAGTTCATGAGTCTTCAGCAACATTTGGATGCAAGGAGCAAAATAAAAGATAAATGGCTGAAGAGGCTCGCCGAAAGGCAGGATCATATGTTTGAGACTCAGAACAGTTTCAATGCATCTTTGGCTGACATGTTTGCTCGTCTAAATCCCACTACTGCGTCATTTCACGTTCCTGTTCCTCAGCCATTACCTGGTTATTCACCCTCCGACTCCGATGTTGAGGTGGTTGAGCCGACGCTTAGCCTCTCAGGGAGTCCTCTTTACTTCAATTCTTTTTATTTCTTACAATGGGGACATTATTTATTTTAAGTTTGGAGGTGGGTTTGTAGAGTTGCATATTAGTTGCATAGTAGTTTCTATTGCATAGTTGATGTATGTAGTTGCATGTTAGCTTTATTTTTGTTTTTGTTTTTGTTTTTGTTTTTGTTTTCGTGTAATTGTTTATTAATAAAAATAATTAAAACAAAAACTTGAAAATCCAAAAATATGTTAGTTTATCATATTTATTGCATATAAATAGTTCGCATTGCATGATTTTAGCTAGTCAATACTTATGAAGGTAACTTGGTCGATGATGAGATTGGGATTACATGGTTATTGTGCATTTTTGATAATTAAGGCATTGATACAATTTCATGGCATACTATAATTCTTGTCCTGTTTGAAATTGATGTAATCAGATATCACAGTATGATGACCATTTTGACTAGCTTAGATGAAATAGTCAGATAATTTACTTCTCGAGGGAAATTACGGGTTTAATGGAAGAAAATGAATGAACTAGTGCTGAAGGCTATGAATATGCAAAGAATTAGTTAGGGGAAGATATGGGATCTATATATATTAAATATATATATATATATATGAATAAACACCGTGACTAGTTTAGTTATGTGGCCTTTGTTACTCGAGTAAGTACGCCCTAGAGGATGTCTTTACACTCAGCACCCTAAAGCCGTCTAGCTTGGGAGTAGTTGGTCGAAAACTCACTAAATGGGTAGCATTGAAAAGCCTAAGAGAACTAGGCATTGCACAGTCATGTGTAAGTAAAAATATGGGAATGAGAGCAAAATGCCCCCGTAATTGAATAAAGTTACCAATCATATCCCATATCGACTTCTAATTTGGTAATTGCGTATTTTTGGTTGAGTTTAGCTTGTTTACACAACTTCTTAAGTTGAAACTGTGATCGTTTCTCTAAGAAACATATAATGTGATATATTTGATTTGTAGTCAATTTCCATGATTGTTGAGCACATACACACTACATCAGTTAGAACAAGCAATGATTTCTAAGTTGTTATGAATTGTTGACATGTTCTTGGTTAGATTTCATGTTCTTATCTAGTGTGGTTTCTCTGAGGCATAATGGTAAACTTTTGTACTGTCTGATGGATGCATTCGTAGGCATATGTTGATAGTTGCTGTGACGCCCCCAAATTCATACCGCCACTTGGTCACTCGAATTCGGTTCGTCACGTGCTCATGGTAATACAATAATAACTAAAATTACACATTCACAGCGAAAGATCTAATCTAGAATAATATACAATGTTTATTATAATTATTCTCCCAAATCACACAACCTACAATACTTAATAGATTACATAATAATATCGAATAAAGACTTATTACATAATCCTACCTAAGCTTAACACAGTCTGATGACAGTCTTAATATAACATAACAATTTTTAAACATAAAGGAACAAGCTAGTCGATATCCTTGCCCTTGCCCTTGTCTTTCCCAGAGACACTTCCATGTTCCACCTTAACTAAAAGGTTTTAAATAAGCATGAATGAGCGCAAATTGCCCAACAAGTAATATTCAACAAGGGTAATTAGTATTATATCACAAGTTTGAAATATCAAAGTATAGTCTCCAAGATAGTTAGGGTCTTAGAATAATAACATTAACAATGAGTATCAAAAATTTTTGAATCAAATCTTTGGAATATGAAATGATAGTTCAATATAGATCAACATATATATATGAATTTAAAGGTTATCAATGTATCCAACTGGATAAAACAATTTATACTAAGCAGTCACTAAGGACTATTGAACATCTACTAGAATTACCAACATTAAACTAATAACCCAAAAGAATTAAGTTTAATAGATGACCAGTCTACAATACTCTATGTTATGCATAATACCACAGTAATATTCACGCGTGTGTTGGAACTTCCAACAATATACACTCTCCTTACCATAAGGGTTGTTCAACTCAGTTTTCAAGATTTCCGCACTAGTCAATTGGTTTGGACAGTTTTATAAACATGCATATAGTCTAGCCAAATTGAATGGCATAGACTCTTTCACAATATTTAAGAACAATACCAAGTTCAACATGAATAATAGTTTTCGCAAGAGTTTAAACATACTAGCTCAACTGAACGAGTAAGTAAGATAACTTGCATTCAAATAGATAAGATTTAGATACTTGCTTACGATATTCGTTGAATAAAGTAATGCAAGGGTTTAGGATACTTTCCTCAAGCGTAGTTTACCAAAGTAAAGCCTAATCTCTTTTGAATCCTAACATAATATATTTACACGTATAGGATATTCATTAGCTTTATAAACTTATATATATAAGTCCAAACGTACACATAGACGTCTAACTTAGTTGTAAGCTTTATACATACTATATCACATATCCTACCTCCTTAATGCACAAACATCAGATTGTATGACACAACGTTTTCAAATCTTTGTTTTATAGTTTATAAATACATTTTCGAACTTCATTCTTGAAAACTATAATTATTCATTGAGTATTCAACTCTAACATCTAACATGTTTCTTAGCACATTACAAAGTATATTAGTCAGATAATACAAGTTAAAGTAACCATATAAGTATGCTCCGAACATCATATCAGAAGAAGAAACTACACATGACTGCAGGATGGTGCATCTGCGCCCTAGATAGGCTTAGGAATGGCGCAGCTGCGTTGTCCCCTGGCCAGACCAAGGTTGAGCTTTGCTCTCCTGATTTTAGTCCCACTGTAACATACCACTACACTTATACGTTAACATAAATACATGCCAAAGGCCCTTACATAGCATATGACCATTCTTGAGTTTACCTTTATAAATTTTAGCTTATAATCTACATGGTGTTAAGGAATAAAAAGGTCATGTGGTTACCATGCCTTATAACTTTGCTATATATCTACATAGGGTTCATATAATCTATCAATACACATGCTCATATTATTCATATCATACATCCATATTTAGCATCGTTTAGCACTTCGAAACATGCTTTACACTCATGCTTGATTAAATTATCATTATGTTCAACGCATATGAATAATGTTTGGAGATATAATAAATATAACATGACATCTTAAATCTTTAACATCTAAGTACTCATATATAATGCAACTTAAGTTTGAAAACATGTTCAAGGTTGCCTTTAAAATCATTTTAACATGAATGATGCAATCCAACACATGCAAGACAACCTTAAAACTTTTATCATAAGTAACTAAGTTATGATAACCTCTTTTTAAGATCAGAAACTATATCTTGTAGCATTAATGTCCATAAGCTTATTATACTAATAATTTCTAACACAAAGCTTATCAATTTGATCATGAATATAATAACTATGAATCGTATATCATGCTTATTTAGTTTCTAAATCAGTCATGTATGTAGGCTACTAAGTTTAGAATTTGTAGAACATGTATTACTTCAAAGTTTATTTTTAAAACGTTAAGTTTTCATTACAAATCTCTTACTAAATCTTGTTGATCACTTCATGCTACACAAGAAAACTTTATATCTCATGTTATACCCCTCTTTAGGTATATATCTAAGTCATGAAATAAAGTTCTCAATACATAGCATAAACAAAACAAGCAACTGATTCTCGAGTGCGGGCGTTGCGTTGCACTCTAAGATAAACAGTATAAATCTGCGCCATGTCGGAGATTAGAAGTAAGTGAGACTTCTTTTTGCGTAGTATCAACCAACTTGATTCCTATCGATTTAAACTTGTTCCAAACCATCATTAAAGAGTTCATACATGTAAGCGTACTTCTAAAACACTTATATAGCATGTTAATTCATCTTGATTGACATAAAATTTAAGTAATTTCAAGAACTAAACAAGACCCAATTCAAGAACACAATTAGAGTTTATACCTCCTTAAGCTTGAATTGGACTCCTCACACACTGAGTATGCTTCTACAATCGCTCAGCAACATAGAACTTTCAAACTCAGGCAATTACAAGCAACAAAACTGAAAATAAAGCTTCTATTTATAAAGAAAATTTGGACTAGACATTTTCATTGTACTGAGGTTGAATTCATGGTGTAATGGAAGGAAACAAAGGTTACTAGAGAATGGTTTAATAACCCACCACCAGCCATTGGCTTTGCAATCGTCACCTATGCTTAGCCAATTGGAAGTTACGTAAATTAGCCTTAGCTCATTGTTCATGTACTATTGTGTCACTCAATTTGGGACAAGAGCAAAATCTCAGCAATAAGTTATCTAAGGCTTGGTTTGGTTTCTTTTAATTCCCAAAATGTAATCTTATTATACAATTGTTACCATATTAGGAAATTAGGGATTAATTATATACTTACATCATATAATCTATGTACATTAAGTACACGTAATAAAATAACGCAGTTAGGTATTATTGTCCAGGTAGGTCCATAATTATTTTTACTACTCTCTTAACCACCTAATAACCTTATTTAATATTAATGTTTATTTAAACATTTAATTTCTTTCTTAGTTTCTAAAATACACAGATATTTAATTATTCATATATTACAATTACATATGATTTCACTGTACTACTTGGTACCTCATATCAACATAATGTACTTTATCCTATGATTTATTAATGTCACAAATATATCAAAAGTGTTCCATTTTATTTCTAAAGTAGAAAATTAATTATCTCAAATTAACCACTGGTGCAGGTGCGCCATTTTGTACTGTTGGGAGGGCACAACTGTGCAGGTTCCTAGTAGTGCCAAAATGTTTTAGCTTGAAGTCCGTTCTCATTTCTATTACCATACATGTTTTATGTGATAACCCGAAAAATTGGATTGTCCACAATTTAAGATTTAAAGAATTAGTTATTAATAAAATAAATTTTTATTAATACTATTCTATGCTATGTGTTTATTAATCGTTCTAGAACCTAGGATGATTATTAATCGGGAGGATTCTGGCTACGAGCTAGACTGAAAGAGTAAGAATTTTCAAGACAAAAATAAAAAAAATTCAGGAACAAAATATTTCCTGGGAGAAAGATGAAATAGACACTATTCACCCGACGAAACCCTCAGGGTTAGGGTTTGAATAACCTAAGCCTTTTCTCAAAAAACGTGCAAAAAACGTGCAAAAATCAGATGAAATAAAAAAGACGAAAAGTATTGTTATGTGCTTTTGATTCATTTAGCTACGTTAGGGAAAACGTGAAGGAAAACGCTTAACACCAAAATGTGTTTTTTAGTTTTTTGGAGATCTGAAGAATACGTAAAAGTTAATCGGTAAAGGAAAGACGAAATATCCTAAAATATTTGGATTTTGAGAATCGCAGTTTTCGAACTGTCGGACGAATTCCGCAATACGGAAGCACAAAGCTTCCAAGGGTAGCTTCATGAATAGTAAAGACGTGTATTCAGGAGGTGTGAATAGTAAGGAGGTTTGGGGAAAAATGACTAAAATGCACCTAACCTTGGTTTTCTATAAATAGGAAGCTTAATTCATTTATTTATGATTTTGAAAAATCCTATAACACTTGAGAGAGAGAGAGAGGTTGGATGAGAAGGAGAATAATGAGGAAAAGCTTGCTCGTGAGCAAACTTTGTCCGACGGAAGGAGATTAAAGAAGAAAGATAATCTGAAAACCTAACTTCTAGATAATTTTCTTTAAGTTTTATATGTTTAAAACATAGCTTAATGAGAATAAGAAGTAAAGGATGTTAAGAATAATTTCATATGGTTGAAATCATGAGAAAAGAAGAAATAAGAAATTAGAAGTTTATTTTATAAATTTCTTAAGGAAGTGTAAGATTCGTAATAAATTAGAATGATCCGAGTGGATCATATGAATGAATATGTGAAATAAGTAAGGAATGGTGTTCTATAACATCAAATTCCAAGAAAAAGTAAAATTGTAATCAAAATATCGATTAAAAATGAAGAACGAACGAAGAACATGAAGAATGTTGTTGATGGACAAATTTAAAACCATCGTAGTATAATTGTTGTTGATGGAAAAGTTTAAAATCATCGCGTATAAGTTAGATGCTTATTGCTTGGTTAGGAACGTTAGAAACATTCATAAAGAACGTATTAAAACGTAGGTATAATGAAGTAATGGCGAAAATTTATAAAAGACGAACGAGAATTAGAAAGTTAGTAAATGAACCCGAACATGTAGGGTTTCATAAGAATGTAATAAAACGTAGGAAATGTGAGTCGTGGACTCAAGAACAAACAAGTTCCGAGTTTGGATGACCGAATTACAGATGAACGAATGAAGAACGTTAATAACGTAAAACGAACAAAAGACGAAGATTAAGCCAATTGAATGGCATGTTAACAGATTCAGAATGAAGGTTTGTCCAAGCGTAATCAAAGTATGTAAGATAAGGAAGAGAATGTATTTGGAACAACCTTGTTCCAAGTTATAACGAAGAAGTTATGAGATCGTGAAGTAACCGTTTCAAAATAATTAAAGACTTAGAATAAATTTTCTAAGATTAGGGCTTGGTGCCGCAGCGCCAACCATGTGACGCCCCCAAAATAGTTCCAATCCATCCAACCTATTCTGACTCGCCAAATATATGGTACAGAAAACAACTACAACTTTATTACTACAATTGTCCTGTAAAATACAACAACACATATACTGTGAATTTTAATACTAACTGTGACTTATGTCCCAACTATGGACAACACCTCACAGTGATACCTTACATAAAGGTACAATCTAGAACTATTTTAGAAATTAAAATCTTTGGGAAGTGCTCAAGGAAACCTTCATACATACGAGGCCATGAATCTAAGTTATGATAGATACCATATGTCCAGAGAATTATCCTTGGTTGATCCAATAGACCCCAAAGAAAAATGAGAAGATTACTATAACTATCTCCACCGTCTGCGATTGAACATTATGTTTCAACCAAACTCCAAGATCATATAGGTAGTGCTCGTAGATATACTTAGCAAGTGGATTTGCACAACCCTTTCTTATGATAACACGAGATTGTATGTCATTAGACATCTTGTATGATAGTGACAAAACACCCTTCCAAAGTTGGGTTCGCCTCACCCTATTCGGTTCACCAAAATTAAATATCAAATGACGTATACAATACAACACATTTATCTAAAGTTCTCAATAAAATTATTTCCATACTATTTAGGGAGAACGTCGTCAACTACTATAGACCATGAATTTCTATTTCCTGTTACCCAGCTCAACCTAACTACACTCTTGTTACCTGAAAGGAATTGTGAAGCAAAAGGGTGAGCACAACTAGCTCAGTAAAGAATATCATGACTAAAGATAATTAAATTATCAATAGCCTTCATCAGTAATAAATCAGAGATTTAGAACATATGGTAGATGTTAAAACTTTTCAACCATAGTTGCAACGGAATGAGCAATCCATTAGAAGAGTCAAATATACCATAAAGTCTATTATCTTCTACATGTTAAAAGTCCACCAATAATGCTTTAACCCTATAACATTAATCAATAGATCCTGTTCACAGTCATGTGAATAACTCATAATCATAATTGTAGTTCTAATTTTCTCTTCTCATCCAAGACGAAGATATTTTCATCATCTGTCTTTACCTGACATATCAAAAATCATGGTTACACCAAATCATAGTTCCTGTTCATAATCATACTAATAAATTCATCTTTGAACTATGGGCCAAAGATATTCATCAACAGTTCATCTTTGCACTACAGGCCAAAGATATTCAACAACAGGGCGTCTTTGCACTACGGGCCAAAGATATTCAACAACGGGTCATCTTTGCACTTACAGGCCAAAGATATTCATCAATAATTTATCTTTGCACTACGGGCCAAAGATATTCATATCTCAAAGAAATATACAATCATTTCAGAATTTATATAAAACATAATTATAATCATGTTGATCAATTCACCTTTGCACTTAAGCTAAAAATATTCAATTGTAAATCCAATGGTCATGATCATACCAGTCAACAAATCATCTTTGCACTACTGGCCAAAGAGAACCCATAGTCACGATCATACCAATAATCTACCCATCTTTACACTTAAGTCAAAGAGAAATTTCATCACCGAGATTATAAGAATGTTATATATGATAATATATAAAAACAATATGATCAACAACTGCATTTAATATCTAGAGTAAGATTCATAAATTAATGATTTCATAACACCTTAATCCAAATGTTATAAATCACTTAATAATCTCATAATCTAATATTATTAATATTACCACAATATTTTAATCATCTCTTAAACTTATAAATAATTTATTTTAATTGTTTACACTTTACTAATTAACGCATTTAATCATCCTAAAATGCCAAACTCATAAGATTTCATCACCACTAACCAAAACCCTCATCAAAAACCTGCATATACCATATATATGATTCTCAAGCCATAAAATCATATTTTCTAATTTTCTTACTTCACATAACGTATTTAATTCATTTACTCATAACTATTCTATTTTCATGAAAAATACCAAATCAGTACCAAAAATATTTCTTTTTAGGGATTTAGCATAACATAGTCCTATATTGAACATATATTTTTCTCAGAATTTTTAAAATTCAATTATTATTTTTCATATGGCCAAAACTGCCGAATATTTAGACATTTATCAAAAATTGTACTTTTATCCAAAAATTCCAAAATTTATAGGGTACACTAATATTATATAGATGTACTCCCAATAAAAATTTCATCAATTTTGGAGTTAACCATAAGGAGTTATAAGGGTTTACTTTTAAAATAGTATTTTCTCATAAAATCCATAACTCATAATCTATACATCCAAAAATCGCCATTTTTGGACACAATCAAGGAAACTCATCAAATTATCATTTCAAATTTTTCCAGAATTTTTGAAAGTCAGAAAAATTACGAAACATGATAAACATAATAATCCTTAAAATCTCTTACCTCGTAAGAGCAGTATTTCTGATCGGAATGAAAAGCCGAAGGAACCTTGCACTGAATAGCAACTCTCAATGTATCTAAATACTCACAAAATATGCTTGATAATATAGAGAGAGAAAGAGAGAAAGCTTATGTTTCTAGTGTGAATTTCAATTCTAACTTAGCCCTCTATTTATAGGAAAATGTTAGCACGCCGAAGCAGACTTGACCTGCTATCGGATGGCTTTACCTGCTAATATTGCCACCCACCATATTTGAATTAGAATTTCAGCACATTTCTTCACCAACCATAGGTGGGGCCCACTCAATTCTAGAATTTTCCACCAAAATCAATTATAACCCTAATTTCTGATTCAGACACCTCTTAAAATTCATAACAAATCATTCATTCATTTTTAACGGTTCAAAATTTGTGGACATATACTCAACTTATATATGTATAACATATCCAAAAATCACAACGATCTAACGGTCGGATTAATAATTATAACTCATGCAATAGAGCTTTAAGAACACCGATTTGATCTTTTAATACCTCCAATCTGACAAAATACTGATAAAACACCTCAACATTAATTCCTTCATTTATATCCTCACAGATATATCCATCATTTATATCCACATAAAATAAATATTTCCCTATCATATAAATCAATAATTAATTATTCACAAATAATATTACAGAATCGCAACAATGACAACCAGGCAGTTCGCGTGAAAGATGGGGCTTTCCAATAAGGATTTCTCCTTACTTGCGCGCAATTAGATGACCAAACCTCTCCTTGACAGAACTTTCTAGACATTGCCAATAATTCTATCTAATAATATTATTCAAATAATATGAATTATTGATCTGATAATGGGAAATAATGTGCCGTGACAATTATTGAAACAACAATAATATAAAATATCAACGCAGTAATTATTGAATTAATAAAATAAAATATTGAACAGTAATTACTGTAACAATTATTGAGTAGTGCCTTCTTACGTAAGAATCAATAATTCAAAAATACTGTACAATACCGTGTACTACTGTGCAACAACGCGTATTACTATATTTTAACCACCAGGTATTCCAACAGTGTTAACGGTAATAACTACGTCGTTATTTATAAAAACTTAAACTTGTTGTTTTCTTCACCCGACAGATTATTACATTACGGGGCCCTAAATGGTCTGTTGTCATTGCATTTAATTTTCCCCGACAACAAGAATATTTCACGACCAAACGAATATTCCCCGACAGAAATGAGTATTTTATAAACACTTGCGTATTTTAAAAATTTTACATATATCACCCTTAACTTTAAACTTTTATCAATTTAACCATTTACTGAATAATAATTATAAGAAAAATTGAATACTTTTATTTCATAAAATCCGAGGTCTTACAATCTCCCCTACTTATGAAATTTCATCCCCAAAATTTATGTACCTGGTATTTCAAAGAGTTGAGAATACCTTGCTTTCATCTCAGATTCCATCTTCCCTGTCATCATGATTTCTCCATTGGTCATCTCCTGTATTTTAGATATCATTCTGGAATACAGCTTCAAAACAAAGGTTAATTGAACAGATTAACATATCACATAATATCCCGATATTATGACTGACCAACAAATAAGCTTTGGTAGGACACACTAGCAAAGGACTTACTCATCCCTCCCCTCCTAGTTCTATTCCCCGATCTTCGCCAGAGATCATATCCCTAAGCTCTGATACTAACTATGACGCCCCCAAAATAGTTCCAATCCATCCAACCTATTCTAAGTCGCCAAATACAAGGTACAGAAAACAACTACAACTTTATTACTACAATTGTCGTGTAAAATACAACAACACAAATACTGTGAATTTTAATACTAATTGTGACTCATGTCCCAACTATGGACAACACCTTACAGTGATACCTTACATAAAGGTACAATCTAGAACTATTTTAGAAATTAAAATCTTTGGGAAGTGCTCAAGGAAACCTTCATACGTAGGAGGCCATGAATCTAAGTTATGATAGATATCATATGTCCAGAGAATTTTCCTTGGTTGATCCAATAGACCACAAAGAAAAATGAAAAGATTACTATCATGTTCCTTCCAATAGTGAGTCTTCTCTTGACATATAACTATCTCCACCGTCTGCGATTGAACATTATATTTCAACCAAACTCCAAGATCATATAGGTAGTGCTAGTAGATATACTCAGCAAGTGGATGTGCACAACCCTTTCTTATGATAACACGAGATTGTATGTCATTAAACATCTTATATGATAGTGACAAAACACCTTTCCAAAGTTTGGTTCACCTCACCCTATTCGGTTCACCAAAATTAAATATCAAATGACGTATACAATACGACACATTTATCTAAAGTTCTCAATAAAATTATTTCCATACTATTTAGGGTGAACCTCAGCAGCTATAGACCACCGTTGTATTTCCTTTTTACCCCCGCTCGACCCAGCTACACTCTTGTTACCTGAAAGGAATTGTGAAGAAAAAGGGTGAGCACAACTAGCTCTGTAAAGAATATCATGACTAAAGATAATTAAATTATCAATAGCCTTCATCAGTAATAAATCAGAGATTTAGAACATATGGTAGATGATAAAACTTTTCAACCATAGTTGCAGCGGAATGAGCAATCCATTAGAAGAGTCAAATAGACCGTAAAGTCTATTATCTTTTCCATGTTAAAAGTCCACCAATAATGCTTTAACCATGTAACATTAATCAACAGATCCTGTTCATAGTCATGTGAATAACTCATAATCATAATTGTAGTTCTAATTTTCTCTTCTCGTCCAAGACGAATATATTTTCATCACTTGTCTTTACCTGACATATCAAAAATCATGGTTACACCAAATCACAGTTCCTATTCATAACCATACTAATAAATTCATCTTTGCACTATGGGCCAAAGATATTCATCAACAGTTGATCTTTGCACTACAGGCCAAAGATATTCAACAATAGGACATCTTTGCACTACGGGCCAAAGATATTCAACAACAGGTCATCTTTGCACATACAGGTCAAAGATATTCATCAATAATTCATCTTTGCACTATGGGCCAAAGATATTCATATCTCAAAGAAATATACAATCATTTCAGAATTTATATAAACCATAATTATAATCATGATGATCAATTCACCTTTGCACTTAAGCTAAAAATATTCAATTGTAAATCCAATGGTCATGATCATACCAGCCAACAATTCATCTTTGCACTACTAGCCAAAGAGAACCCATAGTCATGATCCTACCAATAATCTACCCATCTTTACACTTAAGTCAAACGGAAATTTCATCACCGAGATTATAAAAATGTTATATATGATAATATATAAAAACAATATGATCAACAACTGCATTTAATTTCAAGAGTAAGATTCATAAATCAATGATTTCATAACACCTTAATCCAAATGTTATAAATCACTTAATAATCTCATAATCTAATATTATTAATATTACCACAATATTTTAATCATCTCTTAAACTTATAAACAATTTATTTTAATTGTTTACACTTTACTAATTAACGCATTTAATCATCCTAAAATGCCAAACTCATAAGATTTCATCACCAATAACCAAAACCTTCATCAAAAATCTGCATCGATATATATGATTTTCAAGCCATAAAATCATATTTTCTAATTTTCTTACTTCACATAACATATTTAATTCATTTACTCAAAACTATTCCATTTTCATGAAAAATACCAAATCAGTACCAAAAATATTTCTTTTCTGGGATTTAGCATAACATAGTCATATATTGAACATATATTTTTCTCAGAATTTTTAAAATTCAATTACAAATTTTTCATACGGCCAAAACTGCCGAATATTTAGACATTTATCATAAATTGTGTTTTTATCCAAAAATTCCAAAATTTACAGGGTAAACTGATATTATATAGATGTACTCCCAATAAATATTTCATCAATTTTGGAGTTAACCACAAGGAGTTATAAGGGTTTACTTTTAAAATAGTATTTTCTCATAAAATTCATAACTTCTAATCTATACATCCAAAAATTGCCATTTTTGGACACAATCAAGGAAACTCATCAAATTATCATTTCAAATATTTCCAGAATTTTTGAAGGTCAGAAAAATTACGAAACATGATAAACATAATAATCCTTAAAATCCCTTACAATCCCTTACCTCGAAAGAGCAGTATTTTTGACCGGAATGGAAAGCCGAAGGAACCTTGCACTGAATAGCAACTCTCAAAGTATCTAAATACTCACAAAATATGCTTGATAATATATAGAGAGAAAGAAAGAAAGCTTATGTTTCTAGTGTGATTTTCAATTCTAACTTAGCCCTCTATTTATAGGAGAATATTAGCACGCCGAAGCAGACTTGACCTGCTATCTGATGGCTTTACCTATTTGAATTAGAATTTCAGCACATTTCTTCACCAACCATAGGTGGGGCCCACTCAATTCTAGAATTTTCCACCAAAATCAATTATAACCCTAATTTTTGAATCAGACACCTCTTAAAATTCATAACAAATCATTCGTTCATTTTTAACGGTTCAAAATTTGTGGACATATACTCAACCTATATTTGTATAACATATCCAAAAATCACAACGATCTAACGGTCAGATTAAAAATTATAACTCACGCAATAGAGCTTTAAGAACACCAATTTAATCTTTTAATACATCTAATCTGACAAAATACTGATAAAACACATCAACATTAATTCCTTCATTTATATCCACATAAATATATCCATCATTTATATCCACATAAAATAAATATTTCCCTATCATATAAAACAATAATTAATTATTCACAAATAATATTACAGAATCGCAACAATGACAACCAGTCAGTTCCCAGGAAAGAGGGGGCTTTCCAATAAGGATTTCTCCTTACATGCGCCCAATTAGATGACCAAACATCTCATTGACAGAACTTTCTAGACATTGCCAATAATGCTATCTAATAATATTATTCAAATAATATGAATTATTGATCTGATAATGGGAAATACCGTGTCGTGATAATTATTGAAACAATAATAATATAAAATATCAACGTAGCAATTATTGAATCAATAAAATAAATTATTGAACAGTAATTACTGTAACAATTATTGAGTAGTGCCTTGTTACGTAAGAATCAATAATTCAAAAATACTGTGCAATACCGTGTACTACTGTGTAACAACGCGTATTACTATATTTTAACCACCAGGTATTCACACAGTGTTAACGGTAACAACTACGCCGTTATTTATAAAAACATAAACTTGTCGTTTTCTTCATCCGACAGTTATTCTGTTATGGAGCCCACAAATGGCTATGCCGTCGTACGAATATTCCCCGACAACAAGAATATTCTACGACCAAACGAATATTCCCCGACAGAAATGAGTATTTTATAACCACTTTCGTATTTTGAAAATTTTACATATATCACCCTTAACTTTAAACTTTTATCAATTTAACCATTTACTGAATAATAATTATAAGAAAAATTGAATACTTTTATTTCATAAAATCTGGGGTCTTACAAACCATGCCTTGTAAAGTGGCGCTACAGCGCCAGACCAGGGAGTTCAATATTGGAAACTCACGTCGTAGCGCGAGCTATAACAAGGAGAGTGACGTCGAGGCGCCAGTGGTGCTGCAGTGCCAGCATGAGCAATGAGGGTGGCGCCGCAGCGCCAACCTAGGTTGTCCAACACTGCAGAGTGGCACTACAGCGCGAGATTTGTAATGCGGGTTACGGAACCTATATCCTGGGACTGTAATCGCAATGAAACGAACGTGGAGGATTGCTATGATTGTGATTCCTTAAACGTTGAGTAACGAGGGTAATGTATAACATTTCGATGTTATGACATGGCAATGAGAGATGAATGTAAAGCGTATAGACATTGTGAACGCAACATTGGTGCGATGAACGATCGGTCTTATCATACAACGAACCATATGGCTTTGACATTAAGAAAGAATATAAACATGGGGTTCAGATGATAGTAATGAATGAAAGAGAATAAAACCTTAGGTAAAGGTTGAATGGGTGATTAAGGGATGAACAATGTAAATGTTTAATACGTAAGCGTTTCTCATGAATCGTATTCACGTTTAGGCGAACGTTCTAAGTATAAATTGGTTCTATGACTTAGACGTTGACGAAGGTAGTAAGTAAGATATGAATTTTCAAGAAAGCCGTAGTGAACGGTAATAAGATTAACGAAAGCCGAATGTGAGTCGGATGAGAATGTTAGAATGAAATGTAAGCGTTGAACACTTTAACCAATGTGAAGGTTGAGTGTATGCGAATATTAAACGGGTAGAACCTACACTCCGTGTATGGTTTGACCATAAGATAATGAAGACCAATGATTAAACCTGTGAACGGTGAAGAAGCTAAATTAAAGATAAGTACGTATAACGTAAAGAAGCCGAGTTAATGTTTATAACTTGGATGATGTTCCGAGTCGAATTAATCGGACGTTGTAAGATAAAAATAAGGTAATGTAAAATGCTTAACGCTATAAATGCTTAGATTGAATATTGAATGATCGTTATGAATATACGAAAGACTGTATGACTTAAACGATAAATAATGAATCTTGAGGTATGGCATTTAGTTGCCAGAAAGCCATAAGGAGTAAGAAGTTGACTTAACAAACGTTATAGTTTAATGGTTTGGATAAGTTAAGCTAAGTTTAGGTTGTAGTACAATCGTAAACTTTGATGGTTGACATATGGGAGCTGGGGTAAACAATTCCTTCAAAGAGCGAAGGTATATACGAAACTGGCAACCGATCTAACTCACTGTTATGGGAAGTGTAGATAAGACGGGAACTTGTTTGTTGGTTATTTATAGGAAACCACTCAGAGTACCATATGGACTACTAGCAGAGATACAATGTGTGATGAGTCCTAGGAGAGTATAAGAAGAAGATAAGAATGTAAATCATTAAAGATGATGAAGGTATTGAGTAAGACATCTCCGTATGTCATAAAGCCGTTAACCGATAGAGAAAGTGGGTCGCGTAAACTTAGTTTATAAAAATGCGAACCATAAAAAGTAAAGTTAAGTAAACCAATGCGTAATTCAAGTATATGACTAATTGGTGTATGTGTTATTTCTGTATGTGCTACATAGGAATTGGAATGAACAGTTCAGCGTAAACTATAAGCTGTAGCTGTGCGTAAGGAAAGTTTCCTAACTTCATTCATATTTTAAATGAATGATAGTTTCTAAAACTTCTCAGATGTTGTACTTGAGAAGTTCTGTCTACGTGCAAATGTGTTATATTTGTACAAGGTGTTAGAATGTATGAGGCCTTGTGCCATAATGTGAACACTTCGGTGTTTCTATGAGATGAACTGTTATGGGATTGAACTATTCAATAAAATAATGTTTTGTTTATACATGAACCGTTATTATTAAGTCTGTGCTATTGATTCTAGCCAGACAGGATGTGTATGAAAGAAGGTAGAAAAATGAAAATTTTCAAAGTAAATGTGACTAATGTTTTAAAATGATAGGAACCGAGATTATTCTTATTATTCAAGCTGCTTCATAACCTTTATTCAGTTATTGAAGTCTTAAAGAATGTTTAAATTCTTGAAGTTGTTTGTTCAACTGCTATGACTTGCTGAGCAATTGAATGCCCACACTTATTTTAAATAAAAACATTTTTAGCAAACGATGTTAGAAGAACTTAATGATCCTATAAAGATCAAGTTGATCGGTATCCAGAAGAAGTGCTATTCATTATATGAATGAGCGTGAAGATCAAGCGAAGACTTGTAATATAAAATGATAAAATTAAACTATAGAATAGTTTAATGAACGGTTATGTATCATTGGTGGCGAATGAAAGTCACTCTTGTAAGAGATAAAGAGTAATGTAATTATCATTATTTGTAATGAATGAGGTTATAAGGTATTAGAACCTAAGATTTGAGAATGTATGTTGTTATATTTAGCTATATAATGATGTATGTTTGGAAGAAGATGGGATCGTGACGTACGAAATTCGGATGTGAAAATAGACCGGATTTCGGGGCGTTACATTTTACACGATATGAATTAACTTCTATAGTGGTGATATTACTAGTTTAAGAGTGTATTTATTTCTTATATTGGATCATATAATCACACATAATTAACCTTCCCCTTACTAACTATTTCTCTTTTAATTCACTTAGTGGATTTCATCATTCCAAATTATGCCACACAAGACATTTCACAATTCTTACCGTCAATTCCACACTTCTCAGTTCTCATACTAATCGAATTACTCATCACACAAAACATCAATATTTATATTCAAATAAATATTCATTTTCCATTAATATATTCATTTAATAAGATATGGAAATTCTCGGGTATTACATCCTCCCCCCCTCCTTATAAAAATTTTGCCCTGGAATTGCTACAAGTCTACACAAATAGATGGGGATAATCCCTCATTATCCTATCTTCTAACTCCCACATAGCCTCCTCGACATCGTGGTTACACCAAAGTACATTTACCAAAGAAATGACTTTGTTCCTTAAAGTTTGCTCCTTCCTATCTAGAATTTGGATTGGAATTACTTTATACGCTAAGTTCTTTTCCACTTGAATGGGTTCGTAAGAAATCACGTGCTTGTAGTCGGCCTTGTATGGTCGTAACATAAATATGTGGAACACGTTGTGGATGTGCTCCAACTCGGGTGGTAATGCAACTTTGTATGCCACCTCACACTCGCTTATGTATCTCGAACGGTCCTATGAATCTTGGACTCAATTTTCTTTTCTTTCCAAAACGGATCTTTCCCTTCAATGAAGATCCCTTCAAGAATACGAAACTGCCGACTTTAAAATCTCGGTCCTGCCGATGCAAATCTGCGTACTTCTTCTGATGATCTTGAGCTTCTACTAGTCTGGCTCTTATCACTGTCACCACATCTGCTATTTGTTGTACTAACTCTGGCCCAAGTATTCGTTGCTCTCCAACTTCGTCCCAACATTATGGCGTTCTGCACTTTCTTCCGTAAAGAGCTTCGTACGGTGGCATGTTGATACTCGCATGGTAACTATTATTATACGCAAATTCAACTAAGGGTAGATGGTCATCCCAATTTTCCTTGAAGTCCATCACGTAAGTCCTAAGCATGTCCTCCAGCATTTATATTGTTCGCTCACTCTTTCTGTCTATCTAAGGATGATAAGCGTTATTTAACCTTAACTGTGTTCCCATCCTCTCTTGCAAGCTTTTTCCAAAAATTTGACGTGAAGTGCGGGTCTTGATCGGAGACAATTGACACCGGCACTCCATGTCGTGAAACAACCTCCTTTATGTATAGACTCGCTAACTGATGTAAACTTTAGAGGATCTTGATCGATAGAAAATGTGCAGTCTTTGTACGTCGATGCACGTTAACTCAAATGGCATCATAACCTTTATACATAACTGGAAGTCCTACCATGAAATCCATTGTAATATGCTCCCATTTCCACTTTGGTATTTCCAACGGTTGTAGTAAACCACTCGGCCGCTTATGCTCTACTTTTACGCGTTGGCAAGTCAAACATCTACTAACGCACTCTGCGACTTCCCGTTTCAAATTGTGCCGCCAAAAATGTTGTCTCAAGTCTCGGTACATCTTAGTGCCTCCCAGATGAACAGAATACATCGTATTGTGTGCCTCGTACAAAAACTCTTCTCTTAACTTGGTCACCACTGGTACCCACACTCTTCCTTCGAATATTAAGATACCATTTTTATCTATTAGAAATTTCTCTTCCTCATTTTCTATAATCATATTCTTGATCTTCTCACATTCTTCATCTTTCTCATGTGCTTCTTTTACTTTATCCAACAATGTCGGACAAGCTTCTATTTCAAATAACTTCTCTTCAGACCACTCTGGTCCCTTTACCTCTATTTCCAATTTCTCCATTTCTCTTATTAACTCTTCCTAAGTCGTTAATTGAAATAATTTCTCCATTCCTTTACTGCTTAGAGCGCCGACAACCACGTTTGCCTTCCCCGGGGAAAAAAAATAATCACAGTCATAATCTTTGATCAATTCCAACCACCTTCTCTAATGCATATTCAACTCCTTTTGTGTGAAGATATATTTCAGACTTTTGTGATCCGTATATATCTCACATTTCTCTCCATACAAATAATGCCTCTATATCTTTAGTGCAAAAACTACTGCCGCTAACTGTAAGTCATGAGTAAGGTATTGTTTTTTGTAATCCTTTAGTTATCGTGATCTATACACAATGACTTTGTCATGTTGCATGAGCATGCAACCAAGTCCCTTATGCAATGCATCACTATACACCACAAAATTTCCCGCATCATCTGGAAGTGATAACACAGGCGCTTCGTTCAATCTCTTCTTCAACTCTTGAAAACTCTATCCACATTTGTCGGTCCATACAAATTTCACCTTCTTCCTCATCAGATTAGTTAGCGGGGTCTCTATCGTAGAAAAATCTTGGATGAATCTTCGATAGTACCCAGCCAACCCTAAGAAATGTCTCACCTCCGTTGATGTTCTCGGTTGTTCCCAATTAATTACTACTTCGACCATCGCGGGGTCTACTGAGATTCCATTCATATCCACCATGTGGTCTAAGAATTGAACCTTCTTCATCCAAAATTCACACTTTGAAAATTTCGTATACATCTTCTCCTTCCATAGTGCCTCCAAAACAATCTTCAGATGTTCAGCGTGTTCTTCCTCTATCTTCGAGTAGATCAAAATGACATCGATGAAAACCACCACAAATTTATCCAAGTATGGATTGAAAACTCGATTCATCAAGTCCATGAATGCTGTCGGAGCATTAGTCAAACCAAATGACATTACCAAAAACTCGAAATGTCCATAACGGGTTTGAAATGCAGTCTTTGGTATGTCCTCATCCTACACCTTTAGTTGGTGATATCCTGTTCATAGGTCGATCTTCAAAAAATATTTCTCTCCCTTCAGTTGATCAAATAAGTTGTCTATCCTCGGTACTGGATATCTTTTCTTGATTGTTACTCTATTCAATTCTTTATAATCAATATATAGGCTCATCGATCCGTCCTTTTTCTTAACAAATAATATTGGTGCTCCCTAAAGAGACACACTCGGTCGAATGTAACCCTTATCCAATAATTCTTGAAGTTATACTATCAATTCCTTCATTTCTACCGGCGCCATACGATATAGTACTTTCAAAATCGGTGCCATTCCTAGTGCTAAGTCTATTACGAATTTGATTTATCTGTCCGGCGGAAGACCAGGCAGATTGTCTGAAAACACATCTTAAAATTCATTTACTATGGATATATCATTAATTTCTACTCACTTTTTCCGAGTATCTATGATGTAAGCTAAATAACCTACACATCCTTTCCTTAACAAATTTTTTGGCCTGGATTATCGGAACGCAACGCGATTGCTTAAGCGATGAGCTACAATAAAACACTACCTTAGACTTACTCGGAGTCTGAAGGTTCACACACTTGTTCGGACAGTCAATTACCACCACATGGTTGTGTAACCAATCAATTCCTAGTATTACGTCAAATTCTCCTAGTCTAATAGGAATCAAGTATGTGCTCAGTTCATGTCCTCTAATGTTTGCGCGATAATTTTGATAAACGTATTCTACTGGGATTATTTCCTTATTCGCGACTTCTACGTTCAAAGGATCCTCTAAATGTTCTTGTGGTGTACTAAGTTTACTAGGAAACTCTTGATATATAAAAGAACAGGTGGTACCCGAATAAAATAATACATAAGAATTTATATCATTGATTGGGATTATACATGACACCACGTCCTTTGTAGCTACTGCGTCCTGGAGGTCATGTTAAAGGTTCGGGAGGTCAATCGATTGGGTTACGTGGGTCTACCAATCATTAACTTGCTTCCTCCTCCATGGCCTCCGCCAGTTCCACCACTTCCTTTTTTTGGGAAATCCTTTATCTGGTGCTCTGTTGATCCACAAGTAAAACATCCCCTGATCTTATTTGGTTTTGGGCAATTTGGCGATATGTGCCCCTCTTGGCCTCAATTATAACATGTGCTCTTTCCTTTCCAGCACTCCCCTTGATGACTTCTTCCACACTTGTTACAAGCTTCAGTCCTTTTCTTAAAGTTTCCCTGGTGACTCCCACCTTGATTATTGTTTCTGTTGTTGTTTTCCCATTTTCTGTTTTCAAAGTTACTCCCTCCACTGCTGCTTCCTCCAGGATAGTCACTACCAGTGTTCTTGTTTTTCTTCTTCTTATGATATACACTTAAGGCCTCACTGCCACCTTCCGCAATGATTGCCTTCTCTAACAATGTCGTAAAGGAATCAATCTGGAGAACTGACACCTTGTTAAACAATGAAGGCTTCAGTCCTTGTTCGAAATACTTAGCTTTCCTCTCTTCATCTACCACCTGGTGTTTAGCAAACCGGGCTAGTTCATTAAACTTAGCCGCGTATTGCGCCACCGTCATATCTCCTTGCTTAAGTTCTAAGAACTTTACTTCCATCCTATTCTTCATACTTTTTGGGAAATAATTTACAAAGAACAGCGTCGTAAACCTCTCCCATGTTATCATCCCTTCTCCCGTTCTCCACTGATTAGCTTCACACAAATAGTTCACTTCGCCTCTCATCATGTATGTGGTAAATACTATCTTCTGGTATTCACCCATGCGAGCTATAGTGAAGGCCTTCTCGATTTCCTTGATCTAGGTTTGCGCAACTATCGTGTCAGTAGTTCCCTCGAACTCCGGGGGTCCTACATTCCTAAAATCTTTGAAGGTTGTTACTGGGACAGCTTGAGGGTTAAGGCAAACGGGTTCATTGTTTCTTCCCCTTAAAGCCTCTCCTAACAAGTCTACCAACTTCTGAATATGATCTACTTGTTCCCTCTCATTATTAATGGATTCTTCGGGTGCAGCCAATCTACGTTTTGGTGCCATGATCTGCATCACAACTTTTTCATTTTATTATTTAATTATTTAAACATTTCTTAATTGAAATGAACTAAAAGTTTATAACACATTTTTGAAATAAGATCATTTATATTCATATGCCAAATGGTTACAATACATGATCCTCCCTAGCATACTGCTATAAAAGAGAACATCATATCCCCTTTTAACACAAAAGACGGGAATAACACCAGTCTACTACCCCTCTAACTGTGACAATCCAAGATTTTAGTAATTGTAATTTAAAATATTTATTAAATGAAATAAATATTTTATTGATGTGGTTATTATTAGTAAATATTCATAACTAGATAATATTCTAAATTAAATTAATTTATAATTTAGATAGTTGTAATATAACATGAGATGTTATATTGTTGTTTTAATTTAATAATTTAAGATGGTATGATAAGTTAATAAATAAAAATTATAGTGAGATTATAATTTTGTGATATTTATTTAAGTGGAATATTTATTGTAAATATAGTATGTATAATTAATTTATTTGATTATTGGATATGGAAATCCAAATAAATAATATGTAATTATAAATTATAAACTAAATTGTTTATTAAAATAAATTAATGGAGTTTAATTTCTTAAAATATTAAGTCTTTAATATTTAAAGGGTTTTGCCAAACAGAGCCTTATGGCTTTTGGGATTTTTGATTTTTGAATTATAAATAAAATAAATTAAATAATAAATATAATATATTTATAACCTATACGTTTATTAGCTTGTAACTGATACAATAAGTATGCGTATTATTATTGGTTATCAGTTTGGTTTTTACGCATAACTTAGTTACCAAGCTTAGGAAGAAAACTGAGAATGCAAAGAGGAGCTTGAGAGAGAATTGAGAGAGAACCTAAGGATTTTCAAAGGAATTTCAGTGGTGTTAGCAAGGATTCCAAGCTATTTGAAGGTATTTCTTTAACACCTTAGTATTATATATATATATAGATATACATATATGAGTTTATGACAAAATTTTTATGTTCTGTGAATTTGATTTTTCTGGAATTGTTGCTCTACAACTAAATAATTGCAATTGTAAGTAGTTGTAATGGTAGAGTTTATGTTTAGATAGAAAATTTCATGTTAATTTCGTATAAGAGTAAAAAATAATTATAGTGTATGTTTTTGTGAATATTTTCTCATATGGCTTATGAAAGTACCAATTATGATGGTCAATTAGTATGATAAATTGTAAATTGACGATTGTTTATGCTAGTTCATTAAGAAACGAAGAAAACGTAGTTGGAATGAAGTGATTTGGTGAAGAATTGAAATCACAGTGATGAATTTTGTAAATGATGTCAAAAAATTGTGTTATGTATGAAAACATAGAAACTTGAGAAATTAAACTAGTATAAATGTTGTTAAATTGTTCTAGTTGGTTTAATATGTTAGCAAACACGTTTATAATAGTTTTATACCAATTGTATATGTTAATATTACTGTTTTGTGAGTGAAATTCGTGTTAGTTGGGCTAAAACGAAAGCTCATCGTTCATCGCTATCTTTGGTTACATCGTACCTTTGGTAGCAGCCTCTGTAGAATGTCAAGACTAAAAAAGCAGTAGCCAAGGCTGCTTGTGGGTCGAACTTGTTTGTGTATGGTAATATGCCCCATACCCTTTCCTAAGACAGTGAAGTCTGCTACTGCAGTAGACCTTGGGATACCACTAAAATTTATTTTAATGATGTGATAAAGTAACAAGCATGTAGTAAGAACGGTAAAACAGAACCGTGATATGTCATTGATAAATTCAAAGTTGTAAAAAAAAATCATAAGTTATGAACGTGATATGTTATAACTTAGTCTACAGAATGAATATTAGATAAGTGTTGTGAAGTCAACACTTGGAGTTTCTGAAATATATATAGTAGCATAAGACTTGTACTAAAATAACAAGTTTAACTAGAATCGAGTGTTATGTTGGAAAATGGATGTTAGTGCATTGCATATATATAATAGGAAGGGTTATGAGATGTAGAGTAAAGTTTACATTACAACTATTATGCGTTGCTATGTGAATAATAGTTAATTTGAATGATTATATAATTGTGTAGGGCACGTGAAGTGCAGATATCTTTAAGCTGTTAAACTTTTATTGGTAAACAACGATCAAGGCAAGTCTTTCAGTTCCTATCTGATATGTGAACTTAGTGATTAACTGTTTTAAATCTTTAATTGCAAAGAGCATGATGTGTTATATATATGTTGAATGTATGAAATGTTAAAGTCAACTTATGACTACGTTGATTGAGTAAAGCATGCTGATTGAGTAAGGAACTCAATCTTTATACTTGTTATATGAACTATATCATGTATGTTATATCAGTCCAATGTTTATGAGATATATGTTGAGCATGTTATTATGTGCTACGTGATGCATGAAAACTGTTAGATTTTGCTGGGCTGTCGAGCTCAACCTTACAAATAACCATTTTTGTAGTATAAGGATTGAAGATAACACATGAAGATTACTTTTTTTTAGCTAAAGTTACTATTTTCTTAAATCATGATTAAGATTCATGAGATGTACTAAATGTTTTATGATGTATAGTTTATTGTTGAGTTGTAAAGTTAAAGTTTGAATTATCTGATATGCAAAGTTTATCGAATTGAAATGTAAAATTTTATATAATAACTGTGATGAAGCGAATCATGAAATAAGATTGATTCAAAAACGTGTAGATGATAAAGGTTTTGATTCAGGGATTTATAGTAAGAAGACATAAAAATTTTAATTATTCCGCATTTTATAAAGTTTAACATCGAATAATGATGTAAAAATAATCAGAAGATAGTTGTGTTTTTAACGACCAAAGTTGAGAATTAAATTATTTAAATTTTGGGGTCGTTACAGTGATGTGACAACCCAAATTTTTAGAAGTTATTAAAATAAGAATTTAATAATTAAAATTCTTATTATGAGATATTTTGAGTTTGAGTATGTATATGTATGTCCTGTATATTTTGAAATATGTGATCTGGTGTGAAGAGAAATATATATTCATATATTGGGAAAGTGAGGTTTAATAGTACCCTGAGTTATTTGTTTAATCTGTATTTTCGATTCTGGGGACAGAATTTTTGTAAGGAGGGAAGAATGTGGCAATCCAAGATTTTAGTAATTGTAATTTAAAATATTTATTAAACGAAATAAATATTTTATTGATATAGTTATTATTAGTAAATATTCATGACTAGATAATATTCTAAATTACAATAATTTATAATTTAGATAGTTGTAATATAACATGAGATGTTATATTGTTATTAAATAAAAATTATAGTGAGATTATAATTTTGTGATATTTGTTTAAGTGGAATATTTATTTTAAATATAGTATGTATAATTAATTTATTTGATTATTGGATATGGAAATCCAAATAAATAATATGTTATTATAAATTATAAACTAAATTGTTTATTAAAATAAATTAATGGAGTTTAATTTCTTAAAATATTAAGCCTTTAATATTTAAAGGGTTTTACCAAACAAAGCCTTATGGCTTTTGGGATTTTTGATTTTTGAATTATAAATAAAATAATAAATATAATATATTTATAACCTATACGTTTATTAGCTTGTAACTGATACAATAAGTATGCGTATTATTATTGGTTATCATTTTGGTTTTTAGGCATAACTTAGTTACTAAGCTTAGGAAGAAAACTGAGAATGCAGAGAGGAGCTTGAGAGAGAATTGAGAGAGAACCTAAGGATTTTCAAAGGAATTTTAGTGGTGTTAGCAAGGATTCCAAGCTATTTGAAGGTATTTCTTTAACACCTTAGTATTATATATATATATATATATATATATATATATATATATATATATATATATATATACGAGTTTACATAAAAATTTTATGTTCTGTGAATTTGATTTTTCTAGAATTGTTGCCCTACAACTAAATAATTGCAATTGTAAGTAATTGTAATGCTAGGGTTTATGTTTAGATAGGAAATTTCATGTTAATTTTGTATAAGAGTAGAAAATAATGACAGTGTATGTTTTTGTGAATATTTTCTCATATGGCTTATGAAAGTACCAATTATGATGGTCAATTAGTATGATAAACTGTAAATTGACGATTGTTTATGCTAGTTCATTAAGAAACGAAGTGATTTGGTGAAAAATTGAAATCACAGTGATGAATTTCGTAAAGGATGTCAAAAAATGGTGTTATGTATGAAAACATGGAAATTTGAGAAATTAAACTAGTATAAATGCTGTTAAATTGTTCTAATTAGTTTAATATGTTAGCAAACATGTTTGTAATAGTTTTATACCAATTGTATGTGTTAATATTACTGTTTTGTAGATGAAATTCATGTGAATTGGGCTAAAAATAGCTCTTCATTCTTCTTTGTCTTTGGTTACGCTTTTGTGCCTTTGGTAGCGATTCTTGTGGTGACAAAAGCTGAAAACAACGACTGCTTCTTGCCGATCGAGGCTTGTGTATGGCGCAGCTGCACTATATCCTATCTTGAGACAGTGAAGTCTTGTACTGCAGCAGACCTTGGGATACCACTATAATTTAGTTTAATGTAGTGATAAAGTAACAAGCATTTAGTAAGAAGGGTAAAACAGAACCGTGATATGTCATTGATAAATTCAAAGTTATAAAAAAAATCATAAGTTATGAACGCGATATGTTATAACTTAGTGTACACAATGAATGTTAGATAAGTGTTGTGAAGTCAACACTTGGAGTTTCTGAAATATATATAGTAGCATAGGACTTGTACTGAAATAACATGTTTAACTAGAATCGAGTGTTCTGTTGGAAAATGGATGTTAGTGCATTGCATATATATAATAGGAAGGGTTATGAGATGTGGAGTAAAGTTTACATTACAACTACTATTCACTACTATGCGAATAATAGTTAATGTGAATGATTATATAATTGGGTAGGGCACGTGAGGTGCAGATATCTGTAAGTTGTTAAACTATTATTGGTAAACAACGATCAAGGCAAGTCTTTCAGTTCCTATCTGATATGTGAACTTGGTGATTAACTGTTTTAAATCTTTAATTGCAAAGAGCATGATGTGTTATATATATGTTCAATGTATGAAATGTTAATGTCAACTTATGACTACGTTGATTGATGTAAGACCCCAGCTTTTATAAATAAAGATGAATTTTCTATAAATATTATTTTGAATATTATGGAATAAATTTGATATAATGTTATAGTTGTGGGTAATATTTATAAATTTTGCAAAGTAAGCAAGTTGTTATAAAATATTCGTTTGGTCGGGGAATATTCTTTTTGTCGGGAAATATTAAAGACGACGGCTCAATCATTAGTGGACCCCACAATGGAAGTATTGTCGTAGTTAGAAAATGACAAAATTATCTTCTATAAAAATAATAGCGGAGGTGTTACCGTTAAAACTGTTGAACTACCCGGTGGTAAAAAATACGATGTCTGGCGTGGTTGCATAGTAGCACACGGTATTGATTATTGATGCTTACGTGAGAAGTCACTTAGCTATACTCAATTATTGCTACAGTAATTACTGCATCATATCTCTTATATTATTGATTCAATTATTGTCACAGTATCATCTGTATAATATGTTATATTATTAATTGAGACAACAAGTTGTAAATGATTAATAATTGTTGAAGGATTAAAAATGTGTTGATTAAAAATAAAATGATTTGTGGTAATATTTATTCAATCCTTGATGTATATAAAGAGTCATTATGAGACGTTTGTGGTAATTTTGATTATTTTATGGGGGCCCATATATGTTATCATCTAAGAGTCTCTTCGTCGATAGTAATTACCTTTGTGAATAGTAATTACCTTTGTGAATAAGTAATTACCTTCGTCGATAGTATTTACCTTAAATCGATAGTAATTACCTTCTTGATAGTATTTACCTTCGTTAATAGTAATTAACTTCGTCAATAGTAATTACCCTTCACAAATAGTAGTTGTCCCTTCAATATTACCAAGAGTTAAGCGCCTCTTGATTGTTCCAAAGGTTAATTACCCTTCGCAAATTGTAGTTGTCTCTTGATATTACGAGAGTCATTTTGACCCTTCGTTAAGACCAAGAGCCACCCTCAGTTTTTCTATAAATAGAAAGCTCATTCCTTCATTATTTCTTACGAATTCATTGAAACTCTAGAGGGATTTGTCATCTACAGTGATGCTTCGGGTAAAGGGTTGGGATGTGTTCTCATGCAACATGGAAAAGTTATAGCCTATGCCTCGCGATAACTCAAAGAATATGAGAGGAATTATCCTACTCATGATCTAGAGTTAGCAGCTGTTGTCTTTGCACTTAAAATTTGGAGGCATTACTTGTATGGGGAGAAAGTGGAGATCTTTACGGATCATAAAAGCCTCAAATATTTCTTCACTCAAAAGGAACTCAACATGCGACAACGACGTTGGCTTGAACTGTTGAAAGATTATGATCATACCATCTAATACCATCCGGAAAAGCAAGCGTAGTGGCGGCGCATTGAGTAGAAGATCATATGCAAATACGAGTGCGATATTGTCAACGCAAGGCCCATTTTGTGTGACTTGTAAAGGATGGAGATAGAGTTAAAGACTCTGGGACGCGTGTGATGATAAGCGAGTATCTGAGTAGAACCGACTTTAATCGATAAAGTTAAAAGTCGCTCAAGCTTCTACGGACACGGAGGTGATCGTTATGAGGAAGAAAGTGCAAGAAGGTGTTATGGGATGTAAGAATTGATGAAGAAGGAATACTTGAGTCAACTCCGGACTTTGTGTTCCTAACGACCACGATTTAAAGTATAATATCATGATGGAGGTGCACAACACACCATTTGCAATCCATCACAGGAGTACCAAAATGTATCATGATATTAAATCATACATTTTGGTGGAGCAATATGAAGAGAGAGAGAGTATTTGTTTATCTCAAGGTGTCTAACTTGTCAACGAGTTAAAGCGAGCATCAAGTACCAAAAGGTCCATTGCAACCACTTGAAATTTGAGAATGGAAGTGGGAGCACATTACCATGTATTTCGTTCGGTCTTCCTAAGGTTTCTCAAGGCATTGATGCGATTTGGGTCATTGTTGATAGATTGACCAAGTCCTGCTCATTTCTCACCGATCTGAGAAACTTATACACTTGAACGTCTTGCTCAGTATGTACATAAGCGAGATTGTAAGACGCATGGTATCTGCGGTATCCATAGTTTCGATCGAGACCCAAGATTCACTTCACGATTTTGGGTTAGTTTGCAAAAAGCTATGGGCACAGACTTACGATTTAGCTCGGCATATCATCCTCAGACGGACGGACAGTCGGAGAGGACTATTCAAACTCTTGAAGAATTATTAAGACTCTGTGTCCTTGATTTGAAGGGGAGTTGGGACAAGTTCTTACCATTGGTGGAGTTTTCCTACAACAACAGTTATCAAGCAAGTATTGGCATGGCTCCATTCGAAGCGTTGTATGGAAGAAAGTGTCGTTCTCCAGTATGCTGGGATGAGGTGGGTGAAGCAACGTTGTTGGGACCGGAGTTAGTACGTATGACTACGGAAAAGATTCAAAGGATCCGACAACGTATAAAAACCTCACAAAATCGACAAAAGAGTTATGTTGATCTTCATCGAAAAGACGTGGAATTCGATATAGGAGATCATGTGTTGTTAAGAGTTGCTCCATGGAAAGGAGTTACAAGATTTGGAAAGAGAGGAAAACTTAATCCTCGATTCATCGGTCCATTTTTAATCCTCGATCGAGTAGGAACTGTGGCCTATAGACTCGCTTTACCGCCAAATATGTCTCGTGTTCATAACGTTTTTCACATATCCTTGTTACGTAAATATTTGAAAGACCCGAACCATATTATTGAGTTAGAACCGGACGAAATAGCGGAAGATTTGACGTATGAAGAGGTTCCTGTTCAAATTTTGGATAAGAAGGAACATATTCTACGCTCCAAGGTTATACCTCAAGTCAAAGTTTTGTGGAGGAACCACGATGTTGAGGAAATGACTTGGGAGTTATAATCTAAAATGAAATCAAGGTATCCTTACCTCTTCGACATACCAGGTACGTACCCTAATTTCGAGGGCAAAATTTCATAAGAAGGGGAGGTTGTAAGACCCCAGCTTTTATAAATAAAGATGAATTTTCTATAAATATTATTTTGAATATTATGGAATAAATTTGATATAATGGTATAGTTGTGGGTAATATTTATAAATTTTGTAAAGTAAGCAAGTTATTATAAAATATTCGTTTGGTCGGGGAATATTCTTTTTGTCGGGGAATATTCGTACGACGGTTCAATCATTGGTGGACCCCACAACGGAAGTATTGTCGTAGTTAGAAAACGACAAAATTATCTTTCTATAAAAATAACGGGGGAGGTGTTACCGTTAAAACTGTTGAACTACCCGGTGGTAAAAGTTCGATGTCTGGCGTGGTTGCATAAGTAGCACACCGGTATTGATTATTGATGCTTACGTGAGAAGTCACTTGGCTATACTCAATTATTGCTACGATAATTCTTTGCATCATATCTCTTATATTATTGATTCAATTATTGTCACGATTATCATCGTATAATATGTTATATTATTAATTGAGGCGACAAGTTATAAATGATTAATAATTGTTGAAAGATTAAAAATGTGTTGATTAAAAATAAAATGATTTGTGGTAATATTTATTCAATCCTTGATGTATATAAAGAGTCATTATGAGACATTTGTGGTAAGTTTGATTATTTTATGGGGGCCCATATGTCATCATCTAAGAGTCTCTTCGTCAATAGTAATTACCTTTGTGAATAGTAATTACCTTTGTGAATAGTAATTACCTTAAATCGATAGTATTTACCTTCGTCAATAGTAATTACCTTCTTGATAGTATTTACCTTCAATCGATAGTAATTACCCCTTCGCAAATAGTAGTTGTCCCTTCAATATTACCAAGAGTTAAGCGCCTCTTGATTGTTCCAAAGGTTAATTACCCCTTCATGAAATAGTAGTTGTCTCTTGATATTACCAAGAGTCATTTTGACCCTTCGTTAAGACCAAGAGCCACCCTCGGTTTTTCTATAAATAGAAAGCTCATTCCTTCATTATTTCTTACGAATTCATTGAAACTCTAAAGCGGAGAAACTATAGAGAAAGAAGAAAAGTATTACCGCTACTTCACTTTTCCAATATTCGGTTCTTCTAAGGTAGGGAATATTATTTGTTGTACTCGTAAGGGGTGTTATTCTTTCTTATTCATGAAGAGAAACTGTTGTTATTCCATTGCTTATTATTCTCATTGGAATAACTTTTCATATCGTGGTTTACCCTATACTTGGTGACATTCTTCTATTATTCTGCTTTGGAACATCCACATGCATGTGTTTTACCTTTGGACTGGTTCCGTCTTTATTATTATTACGTTGGAACATCACATGCATGTGTGTTTACGTTGGACTGGTTCCATTCTTTATTATTACATTGAATGGAATATCACATGCATGCGTTTTGTGGGACCAGTTCCATTCTTTATTATTACGTTAGAAATATCACATGCATGCGTTTTCTGTGGGACTGGTTCCGTTATTTATTATTATTGTTGGAATAACTTTTGCTGTCATGGTCTATCGCATGCATGGTGATTTCTTTTGTTATTCCATTCTTTATTATACCCGGTTGGTTAAAACTTTGACTTCTATACTCCATGAAATTAGTGGAATATCCTTGATATTTAAGCGCTTCATCGATATCCTTTCATGGAAATATTCTTCTCGAAGATTCTTGAATTTTTACTCTACAAAGCGATTATCATGTTGACAGTTTGGATGTTATTGGTTCCTAGATAAATTAATTCTTGAACTTGTTTTATTGAATTCTTATATCATTGTCATCATCCTCATGTTTATATTATGTTGAAAGTCATACGTGGTGGCTGTAGTGCATAGATGGACTTGGTATGATTATGACGAGAGACTATTGATTGTAATCATGGTAGTAATGTTACAAATGATGTGGTAAAAATCCTCGATGGTAGTAGTGCATTGATGGACGATTATTGGCATGATCATGACCATTAATGAATACACAACTATTCTTGGCCCGTAGTGCATGAATAATTGTGGTTGTGATACTAAAGAATATCATTGGTCGTAGTGCAGGGGTGATTCAATGATGTGGAATATTAATTAAAGCTGAGTCTCAGCAATAACAGTGTTGAAAAACCTTTTAAATCATAAAAGATAGTAGATTTTATTTTCTACTTGACTCTTTTAATGGATTCTTTGGTTCATTGTAGTTAAACTTGATGTTCATTATATTTTATCGGTTTAACAACATTTGAGGCTAATGATAATTTATTACGCATTATCTTAGTCATAATATTTCTTTCTTGAGCTAGTTGAGCTCACCCTTTCTTTCACTTTGTTCTCTTGAAATGAGAATATATTTGGGATGAGTGGGGAGCGGAGTAATGGTCGAGAGGATAGCATTAGTAGTCCTCACTACTATTACGTGAAATAGTGTGATAATAATTGTAATGAGGACTACTTTTGAGTTTGTATAATATCTTAGACAATATTTGTATTCAAACTCACAGTTTATGTCGTATTGGCACACATGATTATATTAGTAAGTTGTATTTAAATTCTGTACCATATATCTGACTACCCAAGATGGGTGATGTATACCTAATTTTGGGGGCGTCACAATTGAGTAAAGCATGCTGATTGAGTAAGGAACTCAATCTTTATACTTGTTATATGAACTGTAGCATGGATATTATGTTAGTCCAATGTTTTATGAGATATATGTTGAGCATGTTATTATGTGCTACGTGATGTATGCAAACTGTTAGATTTTTCTGGGCTGTCGAGCTCAACCTTGCAAATAACCATTTTTACAGGATAAGGATTGAAGATAACACTATGTGCTACTTGAATGACGTGGATCAAAAATAACACATGAAGATTAATTTTTTTTAGCTAAAGATGCTATTTCCTTAAATCATGATTAAGATTCATGAGATGTACTAAATGTTTTATGATGTATAGTTTATTGTTGAGTTGAAAAGTTAAAGTCTTAATTATCTGATACGTAAAGTTTATCGAATTGAAATGTAAAATTTTATATAATAACTGTGATGAAGCGAATCATGAAATAAGATTGATTCAAAAACGTGTAGATGATAAAGGTTTTGATTCAGGGATTTAAAGTAAGAAGACATAAAAATTTTAATTATTCCGCATTTTATGAAGTTTAACATCAAATAATGATGTAAAAAAATCAGAAGGTAGTTGTGTTTTTAATGACCAAAGTTGAGAATTAAATTATTTAAATTTTGGGGTCGTTACACTAACATTTTTCAAAATGGGGTTTACTATTATCTCACATCTTTCACAAAAGACTAAGATTAAACAACAATTTAAACAACACATAAATAAAATACTACAACTACTAAGCTTTTCCCTCTAGACTCAATCTAACATCCCACGCTCCACAATGATCTGGTATTCTTTCTGAGTAATGTGTACCACCATATCTCGACTTATGGTATTCTTGCTCAGCCGGGTAATGATTTACCCCATCGATCAATCTCTCTATTGTCGTGCATAGAGTATAGCCCATCTTGTTCATCTTCCTTCTCTTGCATTGCACCTCGTCCTCTAGATCATTCGTCCTATCATTGAATTCCTCCCACTTCTCCTCGAAGTGAATCCTATCCATCACCTCCATTTCTAACTGAGTACAGAGAGCCTCCTTCTCTGTCCTCTAACTCAAAACTCTCTTCTCCATTTCCTCTAACTTTCATGCCAACTCTACGTTCCTAGCCATCAATCGGTGAAACAAAGTCCCCATCTGGATCCCTACCTCCTTACAGAGAGCAATCTCTACCTCCATCTCTTTCATCACTAATTTCCTCTGATGGTCCTCGTCCCTCAACTTCTGAAACTCAGACTCCCACTCCCTAGCCTTAGCCTCTAGCTCCTCCAATCTACATCCTAGCTCCAAGATTTGCTACTCATACTCCCCCAACATCTGATCCTCAAAAGTAGCCTCGTCAGAGTACTCCATAGGCTCAGGCTCCTCCTCCGGATCAAACTCCTCTAGTAATGGCTCCATCTCCTCCTCCTCGTCATCGTCATCGATACGGGCCACTACTGATATAGGCTTGGCTATCAATGGTGCCTCAAATATCATGTGGATGTCACGCAGCTCCTCCTCTACTACTCGGCTAGGTCCTCCCATGTCAGTCATCCTACAATCACCAACATAAGACAAACAAAAACAAAGACTCCATCAGAATATTAAATAAACATAAGTTCATTGTATAAAATGAAGTTACATTTCATAACACACTAAGTCTCTCAAGAAAAACTCTACATGAGTTTTATCTTCTTCCTAACTTCTATGTTTTCCTGAGTTATAATCTAAGGACACTTGCTCCTAAGGTTTATAACTATAACTTTGATACCAACCTGTGACGCCCCCAAATTCAGACCGCCACTTGGTCACTTGATTTCAGTTCGTCACGTGTTCATGGTAATACAATAATAACTAAAATTACACATTCATAGCCGAAGATCTAATCTAGAATAATATACAATGTTTTATTATAATTATTACCCCAACTCTCGTAACCTACAGTACTTAATAGATTACATAATAATATCGAATAAAGATTTATTAAATAATCCTACTTAAGTTTAACATAGTCTGAAGACAGTCTTAATACAACATAACAATTTTTAAATATAAAGGAACAAGCAAGTCGGTAGCCTTGCCCTTGCCCTTGCCCTTGCCCTTGCCCTTGTCTTTCCCAGAGATACTTCCATGTTCCGCCTTAACTGAAAGGTTTTAAATATGCAAGAATGAGCGCAAATTGTCCAACAAGTAATATACAACCAGGGTAATGAGTATTATATCACGAGTTTGAAATATAAAAGTATTGTCTCCAAGATAGTTCAGGGTCTTAGAATAATATCATGAACAATGAATATAAAAAAATTCTCGAATTAAATCTTTGCAATATGAAATGATAGTTCAATATAGATCAACAAATATATATGAATTCAAAGGCTATCAACGTATCCAACTAGATAAAACAATTTATACTGAGAAGTCACTAAGGACTATTGAACATTTACTAAAATTACCAAAATTAAACTGATAACCCAAAAGAATTAAGTACAATAGATGATTAGTCTACAATACTCTATGTTATGCATAACACCACAGTAATATTCACACGTGTGCTGGGGCTTCCAACAATATACACTCCTCTTACCATAAGGGTTGTTCAACTCAGTTTTCAAGATTTTTTCACCAGTCAATTGGTTTGGGCAGTTTTATAAACGTGCATATAGTCTTGCCAAATCGAATGGAATAGACTCTTTCACATTATTCAAGAACAATACCAAGTTCAACATGAATAATAGTTTTCACAAGAGTTTAAACATACTAGCTCAACTGAACGAGTAAGTAAGATAACTTGAATTCAAAGAGATAAGATTTAGATACTTACTTACGATATTCATTGAATAAAGTAATGTAAGGGTTTAGGATACTTGCCTCAAGCGTAGTTTACCAAAGTAAAGCATAATACCCTCTTTCGGATCCTAACATAATATATTTACACGTATAGGATATTCATTAGCTTCATAAACTCATATATATAAGTCTAAACGTACACATAGACGTCTAACTTAGTTGTAAGCTTTATACATACTATATCACATATCCAAGCTACATTAGATTGTATGACACCACATTTTCAAATCTTTGCTTTATAGTTTGCAAATACCTTTTCGAACTTCATTCTTAAAATTTATAATCATTCGTTGAGTATTCAACTCTAACATCTAACATGTTTCGTAACAAATTATAAAGTATAGTAGTCATATAATACAAGTTAAAATAACCATATATGTATGCTCCGAACATCGATCGAAAATGAAAAACTGAGATGACTACTGAGGATGGTAGCTTTCTGTTTGTCCCCTGGCCAGACCAGGGTTGAGCTTTGCTCTCCTAATTTCAGTCCCACTCTAACATACCACTACACTTATGCTTTAACATACATAATGCCAGAGGCCCTTACATAGCATATGACCATTCTTGAGTTTACCTTTGCAAATTTTAGTTTATAATCTACATGGTGTTAAGGAATAGAAAGGTCATGTGGTTACCATGCTTTATAACTTGGATATATATCTACATAAAGGTCATATAATTTGTTAATATGTATGCTCATATTGTTCATATCATACATCCATATTTAGCATCGTTTAACACTTCGAAACATGCTTTAAACTCATGTTTGATTAAATTATCATTATGTTCAACACATATGAATCATGTTTGGAGATATAATAAATATAACATGACATCTTAAATCTATAACATCTAATTACTCATATATAATGCAACTTAAGTTTGAAAACATGTTAAAGGTTGCCTTTGAAATCATTTTAACATGAATGATGCAATCCAACACATGGAAGACAACTTTAAAACTTTTATCATTAGTAACTAAATTATGATAACCTCTTTTCAAGATCAGAAACTATATCTTGTAGCATTCATGTCCATTAACTTATAATACTTATAATTTCTAACACTAAGCTTGTCAAGTTGATCATGAATATAATAACTATGAATCATATATCATGCTTATTTAGTTTCTAAATTAGTCATGTATATAGGCTACTAAGTTCAGAATTTGTAGAACATGTATTACTTCAAAGTTTGTTTTTAAAACTGTAAGTTTTAATTACAAATCTCTTATTAAATCTTGTTGATCACTTCATACTACACAAGAAAACTTTATATCTCATGCTATACCCCTCTTTAGGTATATATCTAAGTCATGACATCAAGTTCTCAATACATAGCATAAACAAAACCAATGACTAATTAATTGATGCAGTAAATTAGCCAATTTTACAGCACCCAAGTATAAACAGAGGAGCAATTTGTGCCATGCCGGATCGATCGAAGCGATATGAGACTCTATTTTTTAGAGTATCAACAAACTTGATTTCTATCGATTTAAACTTGTTCCAAACCATCATTAAAGAGTTCATACATGTAAGCATACTTCTTAAACACATTATAGCTTGTTAATTCATCTTGATTGACATAGAAATTTAAGTAATTTCAAGAACTAAACAAGACCTAATTCAAGAACACAATTAGAGTTTATACCTCCTTAAGCTTGAATTGGACTCCCCACACACTGAGTATGCTTTTACAATTGCTCAGCAACTTAGAACTTTCAAACTAAGGCAATTACAAGCAACAAAACTGAAAATAAAGCTTCTATTTATAAAGGAAACTTGGACTGGACATTTGCATTGTACTGAGGTTGAATTCATGGTGTAATGGAAGGAAACAAAGGTTACTAGAGAGTGGTTTAACAACCCACCACCAGCCATTGGCTTTGCAATCATCACATATGCTTAGCCACTTGGAAGTTATGTAAATTAGCCTTAGCTCACTGTTCATGTACTATTGTGTCACTCACTTTGGGACAAGAGCAAAATCTCAGCAATAAGTTATCTAAGGTTTGGTTTGGTTTCTTTTAATTCCCAAAATGTAATCTTATTGTACAATTGTTACCATATTAGGAAATTAGGGATTAATTATATACTCACATCATATAATCCATGTAAATTAAGTACACGTAATAAAATAACGCAGTTAGGTATTATTGTCAATGTAGCTCCATAATTATTTTTACTACTCTATTAACCACCTAATAACCTTATTTAATATTAATGTTTATTTAAACATTTAATTCCTTTCTAAGTTTTTAAAATACACAGATATTTAATTATTCATATATTACAATTATATATGATTTCACTATACTACTTGTTACCTCATATCAACATAATGTACTTTTATCCTATGATTTATTAATGTCACACATATAACAAAAGTGTTTCATTTTATTACTACAGTAGAAGATTAATTATCTCAAATTAATCATCTTTGGCAAGAATGCGCCATTTTGTCTTCTTTTGGGAGGCGGCAATGCTGTGGGTCCCAGCGTTGACAAAATGGTTTAGCTTCAAGCAAGTTCTCATTTCTATTACCACACATGTTTTACACGATATGAATTAACTTCTATAGTGGTGATATTAATAGTTTAAGAGTGTATTTATTTCTTATATGGGATCATATAATCACACATAATTAACCTTCCTCTTACTAACTATTTCTCTTTTAATTCACTTAGTGGATTTTCTCATTCCATACTATGCCACACAAGATATTTCACAATTCTTATCGTCGATTCCACACTTCTCAATTCGCATACTAATCGAAGTACTCATCATACAACACATCAATATTATATTCAAATAAGTATTCATTTTCCATTAATATATTCATTTAATAAGATGTGGAAATTCTCGGGTATTATAGTTGTATTACATTGTATTTACTTGAGAACAAGGAAGGTTTTAAGTTTGGGGGTATTTGATGAGTGGGTTGAAAGTAGTATGCACACAAGCCAATCATGTTGATGATAAAGCATATACTTTGTAACAATCTTATTCATTTATTAATAAAATAATTTTTTAATTTAATTAAAGTCTTTAATTTATCTACATGGTGTTGTTTTTATAATATGTGATAAACCCATAGTTTAAAGTAATGATTTTAGAATAATGATGAGATCATGATAGTGAGATCTAAATTCTCAAATAGCTTAAAAACTAAAATGTTCCCAATCCATGGATTACTAAAAAAGTGATTAGTGAATCAGGATAGATTGGTACATACGTTTCTTGCTCATTGGATGAGGACGATTGATCTCATGATCATTTGTGTGGATACACTAAAGTAAGTATGTAGGTTCTTATTGGAGAATAAGTTCACTGAACGTGACTCGCTAAGGAATACCTAATAGAGTTTTACTTGTATGTCAATAGGAATTCCTGTAGTGATAGTAGTACAAGTGATCCTTGGACTTGAGATCATCATAGTATCTTGTGTATGATGAGTTATACTTTGACTTATTCCTTAAGACCCTTAAGGTATATCAAAGGGTATACTTGGGTATAATAAGTTATACATGGAGATAATGTATGATCAATAAAGAATATACCGCTTCTAATAAAAGAAGAGAAATGTCATATGTGATTTGATAAATGACAACCCAGTAGTCATTAGCCAAGGTAGAATGAAATTAGAAAAGAGTTTCTAATTTGCATTATTCGGAGTTGTGCATTTAAGAATTGAAATACATATAATTAAATAAAATAAGATTTAAAATAATATAATCTATATTATCTTGAAAGTCGTTAAACACTAGGGAGGCTTATCCCTATTATAGAATAAATATTATTTATTAAAATAAATTAATAGTTTAATTTATTTAAATAAATTAATAGTTTAATTTATTTATTTATTTAAATCAGATTAGAATTGTTCTAATTGATTTATCACAACCGAGTTTAATATGGAGAACCTAAAGGGTCACATAGTAAAAGAAAGAATATTTATTTAAGAAGTTAATGGCATAATTGTAATAATATGTTAAGTATATTTAATTTAATCTATGGTGATAGAATAAATTAAATAACTTAATATTATTATTTAATATTTTAGAAATATTAAATATTAATTAATAAGAGAGTCTTATTAATATTATTTCAATTATTATTATTTAAATTTTAAAAGATTTTGGGTATTAATTTAATATAAGTACTCTCATTTACTCCTAATATATAAGATTATGAGTCAAATTAATTAAAAGAGTTTAATTAATTATCCCTAATAAGATTAGGGAGCCTAATTAATTAAAGGAGTTTAATAAATTCAATAATACCCTATTTTAATTATATTAAAATAGGTTAACTAATATTTTTATAAGAGAAGTCTTATATCAGATATCAATGTGTGAGATATAAGTGATTCCAATGTTGGAGCGTACGCCCTTTTTTATAAGAATAGGAAAAACTAGGGTTTGAACAAAAATACCCTTCTTCTTGAATTTATGTTCTTCCTTGGTGGATCACCTCTAGAAGCCAAACACTTGGGTGGCTAACTTTGATCAAAAAAAAGAATCTAACTCGGTGGATTCTAGTTGAATGCGCCATCTCCAGTTCTTTCTGGAGTGCAGCTACGTCATAACAAGGAAAGTATTTTCTGGGCTAGCAACACAACTGCGCTGTCTCCAGTACATTCTGGAGTGCAACGATGCCATAACTGAAAAAAGGTTTTCTAGGGTAGTAGTGTAGCTGCGCTGTATCCCATTGTATTTTGGGCGTAGCTGTGCCCGACACCAGATTTTGAAATTTTTTATTTTTAGTATTTATTTCAATTAAGATAAAAATGTTTTTTTGGAATTGAAATATGATTAAAATAAAAGTTTTATATTAACTAGGAATTATATTCCACGTTTGTTTGAATAAAAGAGTTTATTCAAAAGTTGTATATTAACTTGGAATTGGATTCCACATTTGTTTAAATAAAAGAGTTTATTCAAAAGTTTTATATTAACTTGGAATTGGATTCTATGTTCGTTTGAATAAAAGAGTTTATTCAAGAGTTTTATATTAATTTAGAATTGGATTCCACGTTCGCTTGAATAAAAAGAGTTTATTCAAATTGGGAATAAGATTCCATGTTTCCTAGAATAAAGGGATTTATTCATATACGGAATAGAATTACATGTTTCCTAAAATTAATGATGTTTAATTTTGATAAGGAATAGGATTCCATGTTTTCTAAAATAAAGGAGTTTATTCACATATGGAATAGAATTCCATGTTTCCTAAAATTAATCATGTTTAATTTTGATATGGAATAGGATTCCATGTTTCCTAGAATAAATGAGTTTATTCACATATGGAATAAGATTTCATGTTTCCTAAAATTAAAGATGTTTAATTCCGATAAGGAATAGAATTCAACATATTTTATTTTTCCAACAATTTTAAATTAAAATAAAGGAGTTTATTTTGTACTTAAAATTGGATTTCTTATTAATTAAAATAAAAGAGTTTATTTTGATTTGGAATTTTATTAAAAATAAAGGAGTTTATTTTATTCAAAAAAATTGGATAAAATAAAATAAAGAAATTTATTATAATTTAAATTTTGATTAAAATAAAGGAGTTTATTTTTTTTTTAAATTGGATTTTAATAAATTTGAATTTTTTTATTTTAAATTGGATTTTAATAAATTTGAAATTGCCCATTAAATTGATATCTATGCATATATGGAATGGATTTATTATTCATGAGATGAATGCTATTTATTGATGCATATGTTGATGTGTATGATAATAAATGAGATCGATTATAGACTATTGACCAATACGATTAGATTTTATTTTAGTTGGATTCATGAATGTATGAGTTTTATTAAATGGGGTCTACGTACCTCGTCTTCTCTAATTTTTCTTAATATAAATTCTATCTCCCTCCTATATACTTCCCCTTGACTGCTGATCAAGATTTCTATTTATTTTAAATAGTTTTGTAATAGGAATAGTTAAAATTAATTTTGAGGAATTGGAGATCAAGGAGCAAATATATTATGCAAACATGTTTCGCATGTTAATTAATATGACACGTATTTTATATATATGTGCATGCGCACTAAACAAGATGAGACAAAATAATAACAAACCCCTCAAAGATTTTATATTAAGTCCTAAGCGTTCAAAGATATTTGGAATATCAAACGTCTTTTTTTAGCATGATAAAAATAATAGAGTATCAATTAATTATTATAAGTTTGTTGTGTCACCACAAGGCTTATCTTAATTTTTTAAGATGTTAATTTTATCACATTTCATGCTTATAACGAAAATTGAACAATATTGTTTTGATATGTCACCACAAGGACAATGTTTTTTTTGAATATATGGAGTTCTAGATTGGACTTAACTTGGATAATTTTGATTCGGATGTGCCAGCACTTGATCAAAATAATCTAACATGCAAAATAAAAGGAGTTACATGATGATGTAATTGATAAGAGCTGTCTACCAATTTATATATATATATAGTTTGTTGTGTCACAACAAGACTATATACATTTGAAATGAGATCCTTATTCTCACTAGCAAATCTTTAATTAGATTTTGCCGAACTATATAAGTGAGGGTAATATAGTTTGAAGAAAATAGTGGGGGATACCAATTTAAACTAAGACCTAATTTATTTTGGTAATTAATAAAAGAATGTAAGCTAAAATGTTGTTAAGTACAAAATCATTTATAGAATTTTATAATGTCTAAACTACTATCATTACGAAACATATTAGATGTAAATTAACTAGACCAATTTAAACAGATGCCTATCTTATGTCCTTCATATGACTATTCCTGCAATGGTTGCAGACAATGCCTTTGTGGAAGAGATTGCTACTTTTAGAAAGTGGCAAGATAATGCAAAGTTGGCTCAATGAATTATGCTCGCATTCACGAGTAACGAGCTTTAGCGTCAGCATGAAACTATGGATACTCCTACTATACTCCTGCACATCAAGTAGTTGATGGTGAGGAAAGTAGGACTGACAGATATCAGATATCTAAGGAGCTCTTATGATCTAGAATGACAAACGACACTACAGTATAGACTTATGTCCTTAACATGATCACTTTGATTGAACAATTATGACAACAGGTTTTGTCATGGATGGAGAGTTGGGCCAAGATTTGATCTTGCAGTCACTTCGAACTCCTTTCATAATTGTTATGAATTTTTCATATGAACAAGTTAGATATCAGCCTCACTTATTTGCTTAACATGTTGAAAAATGTTGAGAGTCACTTTCCAACCAAGAAAGACCAAGTCTTACTGGTAGGGGCCAAATGATCTTCTAAAAGAAGAACGATTCTAAGAAGGTAAATAGAAAGAAAAAAATATAGGATAATACAAACAAAACTGATAAGGATATTAAAGAAGTTTGCTTCCACTACAATAAGTCAGGACACTGGAAAGAAACTACGAGAAGAATCTTATAGAGGCTAACCAGAAGAAGCTTAGTGATGTTTCGGTTACAAATACAATTTTTTTCATGATTGAAATAATTTTTTCTTTAAGTCAAGGTTCTACTTGGGTATTGGATATCGGCTTTAGTTCTCATAAATATAGATTTATGAAGGGACCAAGTAGAAGTAGAAATCTAAACATAGGATAAGTAATCCTATGTCTGGGAAATGAAGCAAAGGTTACTACATTAGCCAAAGGAACTTATTATTTAGCATTGCCTACGGGCAAGTCTATTAAGTCAATAAGTTGTTATTGTATTTGAGTTCTCGTTAGAAATATTATTTCCATTTTGTTGTTGGACAATGAAGTCTTTGGCATTATATTTAAGAACAATTTTTGTTCTATTTCTAATAATAATGTTTGTTATAGAGCTGAAATATTACTTAATGAATTTAGTATACTTGACTTACGTGAAAATAATTTTGCATATTGAACAAATTAGTATAAGAAAAGGAGATGATCATTCAAAGAGTTGAATGTGTGTATTTGCTGAAATACAAGTGTGAATTATTTGAAAGGTTCAAAGAATTCAGAAGTGAAACAAATAAGCAAAGTATTAGGATTCTTTGATCTGATCAAGGAAGGAATACTTGTGCAATGAGTTTCTAGATCATCTCAAATGGTTTTCTCACAATGGACACCTCCTGATACGCAATAATTGATTGATGTATTTGAAAGGTAAAACAGTACCTTGTTGGACATGGTGTTGTCCATAATAATTTTACCAAAATTCCAGTATCATGCCGGGGTCATGCCCTAAAATTGGCTGCATATCTAGGGAAAAGGTAACCTCCAAATCCAGTCCCAAGACTCTATAAGAGTTATGGACAGGGAGGATTCTTAATCTTAAGTATGTTAAGATAAGATATTTTCCAACTTATGTGAAAAGGTTTCAAAGGGATAAGTTTGAGACAAGATTTGACAAGTGCAGATTTATGGAACTTCTTAAAGAAAGTTTAGGTTATATGTTCTATAATCCTACTTAGCAAAAGGTGTTTGTTGCGAAACACATTGCCTTCTAAGATAAATGTGTTAATCATTAAAGGGGCTAGTGGGAGTATCATAGATCTTAAAGAGTCCAAGAACCACAAAGCACTAAAAGTCAAATAAGAGGAACTTATAGATAGACCTATTGCACCACAACCGAATCGCAAATCTGGAATAATACCGAACATACCTGGGAGGTATAGATTCATCATAGATGATGATGATGAGGTACACATCATGAAGCTGATGATCCAGTTCTATATAATGAGGTAAAAGTTGTAGACACTCAAAAAAATGGATTGAAGCAATGTTTTCAAAAATGGAACATTCATTTTGATGAGATAGTCAAAACAGTTTGATTTTATCAAAAACAAGAATGAACCTAGTGTGTACAAAAGGGTTAGTTAGAGCGTCGTGACATTCCTAGTATTATGTTGATATCCTACGGATAAGAAATGACATACCAATGCTTTAATCAGTAAAGATAAAATTATCTAAATATTCCTCCATGAATAATATGGGAAAAGTATCTTAATTGTGGATACAAATCTATATAGATAGATTTAAAAGGATGTTCAGCTAAACCCAATGAAGGTATATTCATTTGATGCTATAGTCGTGTTGCATGAAAAACTCCAACAGATGTCTCATGTTGATGAGCCCTGGAGTGAATCTCTCTTAATAATTCCCATAGATTCTCAAAAGAGAGATCACATGAGTAATTATCATGTATGCAATGAAATGTACGAGACCTGATGTTGATCAATAATATTCTGGAGAGGATCACTATAAGACAGTGAAAAAATATCTTAAAGTACTTAACCGACACTAAGGATTTAATCATTTACATGGTGGGTCTGGATTAAAACTAGAGGGCTTAACAAACTCAAGTTTTTTTTAAACTGACCAAGATGACAGCAAATCCACTTTAGGGTAAGTTGTTACCTTAAACGGTAGTGCAGTGAATTAGAAAGGTTTCAAATAGCAAAGAGTTGTTGGTTTCTTGATAAAGACAAATTATATAGCTGTAAATGAAGCTGCACGTTGATTTTTTCGATGAAAAGTTCATTACAGAACTAGGAATAGTTCCTAAGTCTCATCTTGGATCTAAACATATGGTTGCGGCACTTTTATTTGATTACAGGAATCATTGAAAGATGAGAAATCACTATAGAGATAATGGAATCTCAAGAACAACATTACATATCCATTTACTGAAGCTTATCCAACAACCGGATGATCATCACTTAGAGAGTAAGTGTGACGCCCCAAAAATAGGTATACACAACCCATTATGAGTTGCCAAATACATGGTACAAAATTCAAATACAAACATAATTTATATAATTATTAATTATCGTGTATAATACGACAAAACATAAGCTGAGAGTTTTAACACGAATATTACCTCGTAGATAATATCCAAAGTCAAATAAAGTCATCATTACAATTATTATCACACTATTTTATAGAATAGTGATAACTATTATAGCCACCATCTTGGATCATCACTCCATTCCATGACTAGTTCCAACTATATTCTAATTTCCTAAAGAGAACAATGAAAGAAAAGGGTGAGCTCAACTAGCCCAGTAAAGAATATTATAACTAAGATAATGTAGAATAAATTATCTTTAGCCTTCAACATTATAAAAACTGATATAATACAAATGTAAGATCCCGAATTTTATGAAATGAAAGTATTCAATTTTTATATAATTATTATTTTATTTAGTAAATGGTTAAAATGAGAAAGGGTTAAAGTTAATGGTGATGTGTGAAAATTTTACAAAGTAAGCAAGTTGATATAAAATATTCGATTGGTCGGGGAATATTCGTTTTAACGGGAAATATTCGTACGACGGCATAATCATTGGTGGAACCCACAACGGAAGTATTGTCGTAGTTAGAAAATGATAGAAATATCTTTTTATAAAAATAATGGCAAAAGTTTTACCGTTAAACTATTGAACTACCCAGTAGTAAAAGTATTGTAATACGCGTGGTTGCATAGTAGCACACGGCATTGATTATTGATGCTTAAGTAAGAAGTCACTCAGTTATACTCAATTATTGCTACAGTAATTGCTGCATAATATCTCTCATATTATTGATTCAATTATTATCACAGTATCATCTACTTAATATTTATTATTATTAAATTAATAATTGAGACGACAAAGTTATTCATATTATTATTTGCAATATTGACGATGTCTAGAAGTTCTGTCAAAGAGAGGTTTGGTCACCTAATTGTGCGCCAATAAGAAGAAATCCTTATCAGAAAGACCCCTCTTTCCTAGGAACGACCTGGTTGTTAAATATTATGAGTTATAATATTAATGAAGAATAAGTTCGTGTTGATTAAAGATGAAGTTGATAGTTCCATTGTGTTGGGATTATTAGTGTTAGTCGACATTTATTTCGATAATAATTGATGTCTAGAAGTTATATTGACCAATCGGGTAATTAATTGTATAAATGAGCAATTAATTGCTATTAATTCACATGCTTATAGCTATATGTTCACATGTGTGTACTATTGATTCACATGTATGTACTATTAGGGGAGGTGGTGCAAGATTGATAATACATGCATGACTAAATTTAAAATGGAGGTATAGATGAAGGTACTATACTGTAATTATTTTTTTCACATGTATAGAACTATTGATTCATATGAATGTACTATTAATTCACATGATATACTATTAGGGGAGGTGGTGCAAGTTTGATAATACTTGTAGGACTAAATTAAAAACGAAGGAAAAGATAAAGGTATTATACTGTAATATTTTGAGCCCCAAAACGTGCAATTATCAAAACTATATTTTCCTATAAATAGAAGTTCACTCTTCCTTCATTCTCAGCAATTCACTAAGACTCACAAGAGCAATTATAGAGAGAGAAGCTATAGAGAGAAAGAATAAGAGATGTCTACTACTTCACTATTCCAGTATCCAGTCTTCTCTGAGGTAAGGGATAATATTTATTTCATAATCTGAAGAGATATTATTTTTTGTATTCGTATGAATATTATTTTTGTTCAATATTCATAAAGAATATTATCTTCGTTCAATATTCGTAGGAATATTATCTTCGTTAAATATTCGTTAGAATATTATTTTCGATTCAACAGATTGTAAATGATGTTATTTTTATTCAATATTTGCTTGAAATAATATTTTCTTCCATACTCTATAGTATGTAAGTAATATTATTTCATTTCATATTTCGAATTCTATACTCATTTTGTTAAAGTTTTGGCTTTTATACTTCATGAAATTAGTAGAATATCCTTGAAATTTGTGTTTCATCCAGTATCGTTTCACAAGGATATTTTTGAACATTCTTGTTAAATTTTAAGCTTTTCACTGTCTATGAGTACTATTCATTTACACGGTACTATTTACAAAAGTACTATTCACGGGTACTATTCATAAAGTACTATTCATAAAGTATTATTTATGAGTACTATTCACAAAGTACTATTCATGGGGTACTATTCCCAAAGTACTATTCACGGGGTACTATTCACCCAGAGTACTATTCATGACAAAAATTGATTTCTTTTCGGTCCAAATCATTTTTGATACAATATTATTCTTCAATTTTACTCCACAAAGCAGTATCATGTTGGCAATTTGATCGTTATTGAATTCTGGATAAATTAAATTATAAATCTTTAAAAATTTATCCTTTGTTTCTTTTAATTGAATTCTTTTATCATTGTTATCATCCTCATGCTTATATTATGATGAAAGTCATCTTTGGCTTACGTGCGTGGATGGACTGTTGATTGATATGATTATGACCAAGGATCATTCAGTATAATCATGACCCGTAATATTACAAATGATGTGGTAAAAGTCCTCATTGGCCCGTAGTGCATTGATGGACTGTTGTTGGTATGATTATGACCAGGAATTATTCGGTATAATCATGACCATTAATGATTACAGGAATATCTTTGGCCCTTAGTGCAGGGATGATTCAATAATGTGGTTTATTTATTAAGCTGAATCTCAGCGATAAAGTTGATGAAAATCATTTTAAATCATAGAAGATAGTAGATATCATGCTTTACTTGACTCTTCTAAAGGATTGCTTGTTCCGCTGCAGTTAAACTTGTTGTCTATTATATTCTATCAGTTTAAAATCGTTGAAACCTAACAATAACTTATTCTGTAGTATCTTAGTCATAATATTTCTTACTAGGCTAGTTGAGCTCACCCTTTGTTTAAATTGTTCTCTTCAGGAAATAAGAATATAGCTAGGACTAGTTGGGGAACGAAGTGACGGTCCAGATGATAACATTAATAGTCCTCACTATTTTGTTAAATAGTGTGATAATAAATGTAATGAGGACTCCATTAAGTGTGGATATTATCAAGATGACAATATTCATTTTAAAACTCTCAGATTATATTTTGTTGTATTTTACACGATAGTTGTATAATTAAGTTGTATTTAAATTTTGTACCATGTATCTGGTGACTCAAGATGGGTGATGTATACCTATTTTGGGGGCGTCAGAACAATAGACAACAAGTTTAACTGCAGTGAAACAAGCAATCTATTAGAAGAGTCAAGTAGAGCATGATGTCTACGGGCCAAGAATATTCGTTAGTATCACATCCACGAATTACACATGCACTATGGGCCAAGGATATTCATTATTATCAACAGTGGTCATGATCATTCCAAACAATTGTCCATCAATGCACTACGGGCCAATGAGGACTTCTACCACATCATTTATAACATTACAGGTCATGATTATTCCGATACATAATTTTTGGTCATAATCATACCAATCAACAGTCCATCTATACACTACGGGCCAAAGATAACTTTCATCACAGTATAAGCATGAGGATGATGACAATGATATAAGAAATTAATCAAGTGAGACTAAGGATTAATATTAAAGATTTATAATTCAATTTATCCAGAGTTTAAGAAAGTTCAAATTTTCAACATGATAACTACTTTGTGGAGTATAATTTAAGAATAATATTCATGTATCAAAAATAATATGGACTGAAAAAAAATTAATTTTTGTCATGAATAGTACCTCGGGTGAATAGTATCCTATGAATAGTATTTTGGTATGAAAAGATTAAAATTTAACAAGAATGTTTAGAAAAATATTTCTGTGAAACGATACTAGATGAAGCGCAAATTTTAAGGATATTCTACTAATTTCAAGGACTATAGAAGCAATACTTATCAACATAAGTGTAGAATTAAGAATATGAAATGAAATAATATTACTTCCATACTATAGAGTATGGAAGAAAAAATTATTTCTTACGAATATTGAGCAAAAATAATATCCCTTACCACTGTTTAGAAATACACTCAATGATATAGAAGAAGAATTCTCTGATTCTGGAGTGATTTCCATTTCTAAACTAAGCATCCTATTTATAAGAGAATGGCAACATACCACTGTTTAGAAAATTTCACGGATGAAATAATTTGAGAATTCACGGAAGACTTATGCAAATTCACACGACAGTGATTTTCAATATAATATTCAAGTAAAACAAAAGTTTATATAAAATATAATATATTCTATTTATAATCTAATAAAAGGAATAATTTTATATATAATATGAAAAGTATTATGTTTTATATAAGAAGTTTTCTGTTTTATTACTATTATAATAATAATAAAATAAAACTTATATATATATATATATATATATATAACAAAATTGAGATAACTTTCTACCGGTGATTTTGAAAAATGAGTAGGTGGGGGTCCATCTAATAAGCCAAACTTATAACAAATATTTCGTAAAAAAAACCCTCTATTTATATCAAATCACTTGACTTAAATAAATACATTTTTAATCTTTCAACATTTATTCATCATTAATATTATAACTCACAATATTAACAACTAGATCATTCTCAAGAAAGAGGTAGCTTTTCGTTAAGGTCTTCTACTTATTGGCGCACAATTAGATGACCAAACTCCTTTCCTCGACAAAACTTTCTAGACATTGTCAATACTGCAAATAATATATGAATAATTGTGTCATCTCATTTATTGATTTAATAACATAAAATATTGTGCAGCTGATACTATGACAATAATTGAATCAATAATATGAGATACTATGCATCAACTACTGTTGTAATAATTGAATAAAATTGAGTGACTCCTCACGTAAGCATCAATAATCAAAGATATTATGCAATACCGTGTGCTACTAACCATGTGTATTATTGTATTTTTATCGCCGGGTATTTCAATAGTTAACGGTAAAAGTTTTTCTGTTATTTTTAGAAAAAGGTTATTTATATCGCTTTCTAAATTGACGATAATTCGATGGGATCCACCAATGATTGTCTTGTCAAATACGGATATTTCTTGTTAAAAGCGAATATTTCTTGAACAAATGAATATTTTATGAAAACTTGCTTACTTTGCAAAATTTGTAAACATTACCACAACTATAACATTATATCAAATTCATACCTTATTATTCAAAATGTTTTTTTAGAAAATTAAATCTTTATTCATAAAAGTTGGGGTCTTACAACCTCCCCTTCTTGTGAAATTTCATCCTTGAAATTAGTGTACATACATGGTATGTCGAAGAGGTGATGATACCTTGTTTTCATTTTAGATTCTAACTCCGAAGTTATTTTCTCAATATCGTGGTTTCTCCATAAAACTTTGACTTGAGGTATAACCTTTGGGCGTAGAATATGTTCCTTCTTATGTAACGCCTGAGAAAATCAGATTTTTATGTGAATTAAATTTTTATTTGATTATTTGAATTAAAAGAATTTAATTGATTATTTATATGAGTAAATTGTTTGAAGGTCATTCTACGACCTAGAATGTGCGGATGTAGTTAGGATTCTGGCTATGTGCTAGGATTAATTGTTTTGAATTTCCAAGACAAAAATAAAAGTTTTCTGAGAAATTTTTGTAAAAATACTATTCATCCGTTTCTGCGCGGGAATTAAGAATGAATTTTTGAGAAACGCGTAATGATAGAATTCAAAGACGAGATGGAATATCCAATAATATTTTAGTTATGGCAAATAAAGTTTTCACCTGCGGACATAAAACCTAAGGGTTATGAACAGTGAGTTTTGAGAATGGAATGATTGCGTATAATGATTAGGGTTGTTATACGTTAGAAATACGAGTAAGATGCTAGTTCTTATATGAGTATAATATGAAGATTATTACGATGTAATACGAATATCGTACGAATACTATACGAGTAGAATACGATTAGTTATTAATGGACTCTTAGTAATTGGACTTTGTCAATTCCAATTGGACTTGGATTATGTCAAACCCAAGGTTATGTAAATCAAGCCCAAAAATTGGCCCAATACGATTTAACCCTAAGACCGATCCAAGAAAACAAATCGCGAATCGACCCGATGGATCACCACATGGGTAAAACCCACGAGGGCAACCCATGTGGGACCCAAAAAGGCATATGGGCCGGCCACTTGGTGGCCAAGTAAAGTGCTTTACTTGGTTGCAAAGTAATGAATAGTAAGGAGGTGGGAAGATTGACCAAATTGCCCTCCATTTGGAATTTCTATAAAAGGAGGAATAAGTTGGTTCATTTGTTGTTTTACAAAACTTGACCGATATATTTTGAGAGAGAGAAAAGAGTAGTAACAAGTAATCAAGAGCATCAAAAGCAAAACATTCAAGTTTTATTCAAGAACGCGAAGAACGTTAAGGTAATATTACGTAAACCTTAGTCTTCAACCCTTTTCTATTTATGTTTTTGTAGAGAAGCATGAATTGGTGGGCATGTCTCTTCTGGAGTAATAAGGATTTCTATTAGTGAATTAAAACATTGATAAGCCATGTATAAGTAGGAATCATAAGCGTTTAAGTAAGTTTGATCGCAGAAAAACCATTAATCGTTAATTTGGTTGTTGATGGACAAATTGAAAATCGTCATTTATAGGGTATGTGCATATTTCTTGGTTAGGTTATAGACAATGAATCAATGGATTGGTTATATTTGATTTGGCATATAAAACACGATAGTGAAGTTATGGCAAAATTTATGAGATTAGGCGTTAAGCGTTGAAATCGTAGAATTTTTCGGATTGATAGTTAAAACTTCGCCATTTAAATTAGAAACCCTAGTTTTTGATGGCGTAATATAGCATAAAATATTTAAGAGTCGTGGACTCAAGAATGGTTGAATTCCGACTTAAAACGAAGAAACGGGTTATGAACGTTCACGAGCGTTAATCGAACGCGTAATAGAACATTAAATAGTGAATTCATTGTTAAAAAATTTAAAAACTACTTTTATCTGGATGAAATCGAAGTACAAGGAATTTGTGAGAAAACGACTATTGAATGAGCCAAATACGACTTATAACGACTAAGTTACGAGTCCGGGAAGAATTGAATAGGAAAATATATATAAAAATTTCAAGGGCTCAGGGTAGGCGTCGCAACGCCACCCCAAGCTTAAATTTCCATGCAAAGTGTGGCCGAAATTTGGGAATTAGCTCTTTGTTAGTTAGGCGCCATGGTAGCCACTTATATATAAGAAGTCTATAGCATCCCCAAATTCGGGTCCTAAATCACCGCGGATCTCGTACAATCATTCTATAACAATTGCGAAAGATATAAACATAAATTATTTATACATTAAACTTACACACTATTCCCCAAGGTCGAGAACCTCCACTTCATACACAATTCATAACTTATTTGACTTACAATAATATTAATATACAATCTTCATTACAAACCTTATCTCGCATATAAATTTAAAATTTGGGCGTAGATTTAACCTTTCCTCATATCCAAGCGCATTCGTTTTAATCTGAAATGTTTATCATGATATAGCAAGGGTGAGCATAAGTTTGCCCAGCAAGTTTAAGTTTATTTGAGGATATATTATGATTGAAAGAATTTGAATAACAGCTGGCTAACATTCAATAATATAGTTGTGAATGAGCATGAACAAATTTTATAACTGAACGGGCATTGAACATGAACATAGCAATTATATCTGGACCGAATGGTAATGAAGGTGATCAGCCTTTCATACCTGATGAATACATGCAGTATGCACATAGTGCGACTTAATAATTCTTAGACATGACAATTGGAAATTATTAACCATAAGTATAATTGAATAATACAACTCGGGGTCGAGTTTAAAGAACTTGCACAATAATTAGAAGTTCAAGGGTTAGGAACTTGCCTGTTCGGTCGATTATTGTTGTGCAATTTATTAAGCTTTAAATAAAGACCTAATACATAAATAATATCGATATACAAATTAGAATAATATCATCACAGTATAATACTATTATATATAATCATAGAATAACCTAAACACATAACACATAACCCTATAAGTCTATACATCACATAAAACCTAACCTCAAGTCAAACTTTTATAGTCTGAGTCAAGTTCGGCACAATTCTGACATCCTGACAGCTTAGTCGGATAAATATCTAGTTTAAGTTCAATTAAACTATGCCTAACACTTTAACAATTATCTTAGATAATTATATTATCAGTCAAAATATTTTTCATAAACTCGTAATAATTTTCAAGTAATTATTACCATTTATCATAATTTTTCAATCACTTATATCGTATTTATATAATATAAATATCACATTATTCTCTTATCATTAATATTTATTTAATATTAAATATTAATAAAAAAACATAATGAGAATATTATATTATATTTATAATATCACCAAGTATTTTAATACCTTAAAATCATATTTATATGATTTTTAAGCGATTAAATTCATTATTCGATAATTGCTATTAATATTAAAATATTAATATTTTCATGACAAAATGTCAAAAGTTATATTTTATAATTCAAAATATTTTTCTAACCCTTAAATCATTTTTATCTAATTTTAAAGCGAGTAATTCTAATTTTCCATAATTTATTTAATATAGATATTAAATAAATTAATCATCATTAATGTAAATTTATTAATGAAATTCATCACAAAATATCAAAATTTATTAGAAATAACTTAAAATATTTTCTAACACCATAATATAATTTTCATGATTTTTCAAATATTAAAATATTTTTCAAATAATTTATTTAATATTATAATTAAATAAATTAAATACCATTATATTCAAAAATATTAAATATTTATGAAATATACTCAAATGATTAAAAACTAATTTTCGGGCTTTAAAATAATTTTTAGGAATTTATTTTGTATTTTCATAATTAAAAATCATTTTTACGTATTTATTTAATAAAATAATTATTTTGAAATTATACGTCGCTAAAGGGCCCTATAGCGACAGAACCGTCGCTATAGGTGTTCTTGAGCATTTTCCAAAAACTTTGTCAGAGGCTAAGGTACCTAGTTTAACCAGTTCTAATCATATGTTCTAGATGATTTCTGGACTTGTAATGGTGTTAGAGTTGTAGTACTAATTTAATACTACAACCATAAACCAAATTCATGGCTATCCTGCATCGGATCAAGAAGATATAGTGCATCAAAGTCTTGTGAGGAGACCTGTTCTTCATTTTACGGGTTACTAGATATGAAGAACAACTCAAGGTGTCACTTTTGAAGCTTTGTAACTTTGATTCTGGTCATTATTTCTGTGATCTAAAAGTTCACACATAAAGTATACATGACAAGGTACAATTCTATTACATTATATCAACTTAAAAACATCACATCTGAGAGATCAAGGCTGGTCAAAAGCTTGTCGAAGCGTGTTACAGAAAATGGGTTTCCAGATTTCTTAAATAAAACAATACGATCAACGCTTGTTTGACCTTAATTATTTGTGATTTTATGTAAGATCTAAGTGATATAGTTGTTTGGATGTGTATTTCTTATATTAGACTACAATTCAATTACACAAACATGGCCAAATAACTTGTTAGTAGTAAGATCAGAGGCCTTAAAAAGCTCGTCAGACCTAAATTGGGTTTCTGGGTTTTCCAGAAACTGTTTGGTCATAGTCAGTTAACGACCTTTGACTACTTATAACTTGAGATCTAGACATGGTATGGATGTGATTCCACTTCCAGTCTACTCTCCTCATGGAAAAGAACAAGTCCATATCTTAAAACACAATAAATCATTAACATACACAAATCTATGGGGCCTGACATTAGGCTACCAGACCATAATTTTAGGGTTCTAAGCTAGTTTGAAAACTTGATTTTCTGGCTTCTAGATGTTATGGATCCTTGATGTAACATCTTGGATCACTAAATAACATCCCATAACACAACTCTAAACAACAAACAACAACATCCAACATGAAATCATATGAATTTTATGTTTTAGGATTTATACCTTTCTAAGCTTGATCCTTAGATTCTGATTTTTGATGATCTGATATAAGAGAGCTAAGTGATGTTCTTGGCTTTCCTTAACACTTAGTTCCTCTCAATATTTTTGAAGAAGAGAGAGAGAAAAGACTTGGCTTGATAGAAAACTAAAGTAAGTTAATTTCTTAACTTTTAAGTTTATAAACTTTGATTCAATGCATCAAGACTTGCAAGGTGGCAAGATATATCAGATTTGGTGAGATTTTTACACACTTGGGATAAGCTAGCTTGATGACTCACAAGATTTCACAAAATCTTTTACTTAAAGTTTAAGAAAAAGGGTATTTTGGTCATTTCGCACCCACTAAAGGTATTTTGGTCTTTTCCTCTACAACTTGAAGGGCATTTTAGACATTTCCCTTTTACTACATAACATTTAACACTTAGCCATTTAATCTTAACTTTTGAGCTCCCGAATTAGGGTTTTAAATTTCTGAATTAGGGTTTCGAATTCTCGGAACTAAAATTAGGGTTTCCGATCCGATCGTTAGGGTTTCTAACAGTTCGTTAAAGTTTTCTAACTTATTAAACATATCTTTTTAACATAACTTTAGGGTTTTCTAAAGTTATAACTTATCCGATCAACCCATGATCCTTATTCACAAACTGTACACATAAAAATAATTATTGTTCACATATAAGATCACATATACCGACTCATATACACTTAGATACTTAACCCTGATAATTCTTCATAAGAATTTTAAATCCACCAAAATCTTATACATCATTACCAGACTATCACTTACAGTCTATAAAATCATTCAAGTCCTTCTCCAAAAAATTTGAAATCCTTAAGATTCCTTTATAGAACTGTCAAATCCATACACTTATTTTCAGTCTAGGTTCTAATATTGAACCTGAAATCAATCGATTATGATTTAAAAAATTTTCTAAATTCTCGGGTTGTCATATTCACCCCTTCTTCTAAGAATTTCATCCCAGAAATTCACCTTACACCTTACAACTTACACCATACTGCTTACACCATTCATACACATCATCACATCACACTTGATACACCACTCGGAAGATTAAAATTTTCAAATTTTCTTTGATGAGTTATATAGACTATATATCATCATTTTAAAGTAAAGGTTTTATGGAAATTCATCCATAAGCCGTCATAAGCCAAACGACATAGAGGTAGAGGGTAATTAGGGGTATGCCTGTCTTGATCGAAATCTTCTTTGGTGAAACAATTTTTCCCTGTTCCTCTTATCCGCCTTAGGCACACAAAATTTCTTACCTCAGTCTCTATCGAAATCCGCACAAAAACAAATTGGTTCGAGAAAGTTTTCAAAGAACGCTTAGAATTTTCAGAAACATAAGTTTGGCTGAATCGAATAGCGTAGACTCATATCAATAATCAATTTCAATCGATTTACGAATGTGTATAGCCAAACGCCGTTGGCAAATTAAATTTTTGAAAATATTTTTCAAAATGACGTCATGATGCCGTACTGTATTAACAGTCTGTTTGAGGATGCCATCATTGTATGATTTTGTTATAACACATCATACAATTGTGGGACAACGATTTTTTGATCAAATTCAACACCATGTATTCCTGTATTTACAACTCCATCAACTTTTTATCATCTTTGCACCAGGTTACATGGTACATGATTGATAAATAAAATATATATTTTGATATTTCAAATCATTACCGTCTAGCTGAAACAAGTAGCATAGACTATTCTTTAAATCGTTCAAAAATCTTTTGCAAATCGGGTTTCTAATCCCAACAGTAACGATGTGTCGGTGGCCCTAAGTCCATTCATACACAATGGTCACCAAGATTTGAGAATAAAAATTTATTTTTCAAAAGCACATAGTGCGTATTTAGCTTGATGTCAAAATTTCGAAGTCTAGCATAGCTAGGAGTTTTGAAAAACTTATGTCTCCACTAATAATCATTTGCTTAAACAGTCTATCTAATCCTATTATCCTCAATTCTTCATTCACACATAACTATTCCTAGTTCGTCAAACCACACTCATGAGTTCAGGAACTTTCCATAATCATATGAGTTTAAGAATTTGTCCTAGTCAGACCTTTGACGTCCATTCGCTGAGGGGTTCATAAACATTTCATATAATCATGAGTCACGAACATACCAGAAGTATGAGTTTTAAGAACTCGTACTTAACCTTATATTCTCTACCTATAACATATCTATTTGTTATATATATGAGAAAGGAATCACCCTCTTAACATGCATATAGCAAATAGCGCGACACAAACATTTCAATGATTATCAGTGTCAGAAACTAAGTGCTTTTTACACTAAGTGCAATTCCCCGCCCATAACAAGGAATCTTACAACTCAGCTGCTGACATGAGTCCTCAATTGAAATCCCCACCTAATCTTAACTCCCTTCTCAATACGAATTTCATTCAACTCGTATTCATAATCCTTTCCTGAATATGTACTAATTCATAGTACAACTGTCACACAACAATCTTTGCTGTAAACTTTTCAATCATTAGATTGATTATTTTCCCTGCTATCACCATATCAGATCATAGGGTGATCTCATCGTATATATTACGATTCATTTCTATACTATGATCATTTTGTTTTATGATCTCCTATCCTTGTACTTTTAGTCTTTTAGACTCTATCTATTCACCACTATTGTTCACCTTTATTATCCGAGTTTGGGAACTTTGTATCTTTACAACTCGTCGAGATTCGTCTTTAATCTTACAGACCAACTAACTCTATGTGAGTTAGATCTTATCCTAATCACTGCGCTTATTGGTCTCAGGTATTCCTTCCTAAGGTTCATAACCAACAACTTTGATAACAACTGTAGCATCCCCAAATCCGGGTCCTAAATCACCGTGGATCAGGTACAATCATTCTATAACTATTGCGGAAGATATAAACATAAATTATTTCTACATTAAACTTACACACTATTCCCCAAGGTTGAGAACCTTCACTTAAAACATAATTTATAACTTATTTGACTTACAATAACATTAATATACAATACTATTACAAACTTTATCTACACATAAACTTAAAGCTGGAACTGTCTTTAACCTTTTCTTGTATCCGACGCATTTGTTTTAATCTGCAATGTTTATCATGATATAGCAAGGGTGAGCATAAGTTTGCCCAGCAAGTTTAAGTTTATTTGAGGATATATCATGTGTAGACACTCGAAATTTTCTGCACGCCTGTTACTGACATTGCAGGAGGGCAGATTCGCCTTTCAGAGATAACTCTGGAAGACAGCTGACATCCATTCCGGATACTCCCTAAAGTTTAGTTCCAACCCAAAACACAAACTGGGAACATCATTTCCTACCCAGAACACAAACCGGGAATGCCATTTCCAATCTCGGAGATAATCCCGAGGTATACAAATCAAAAGACCGGCAATACCATTTCCAATCTCAGCGATAACACCGTGACATTCAGTTCCAGTCCCAGAACCAACACTGGGAGTAGCGACTCCATCCTTGGTGATAGCCCTAAGGGATGCTTTTGCAGTTCCGACGATAACTCCAGAATTGTTTGTTTCAAACACATACGATCAGCTTCAAGCTCATACCTCCTGCCGAGGCACTCATACCTTAGACTCAGAGCTAACAACGGGTAGACAGGCACACCCACATATGACAGTGAGGCATACAAACAAGCAGTCCAATCACGGATGTAACCTTGAGCAACGTCTGCTTTCCGCTCAAACCGGCGATAACCCCGGTGAGGAGTCAAAAAGTCGTCTTACCGCCTTAACGTTTTCTCTCACAAGATGATATCAAAGCATACCAACAAGTAGTCCAATCTCAGATGTAATCCTGAGCAACGTCTACTTTCAACTCAAATCGGCGACAACCCCGGCGAAGAGTCAAACGTAATCTTGTCTCTTCAACACCTGCGCGTTGTCTCAACACTTCATACATACATACATACAACAATGTCCCACAAGAACCGAGGAGTAACAATCCCGAGTGACTATTACGCGTGGCAGTACTTTGGATAAAATTTGAAGCTTGAAGACCATGGGCATAGACCCCTCTTCTTGACTTCGTACAACCTCTAATCCAGGTCAGATATACCTCGTTCGGATGCTCGGATTGAAGTTTTGTAAGTTCGGGCGGACATTACAGTGCATGAGTGCACGTACTATGAGACGACGGGACCCACGAGGCTCGGATGCACCACGACCAGCCATAGGTATTAACCATGGGCCGCCAAGCGGTGTACCTACTACCATCGATCTATAAATATGAGCCTTGGGGTGACCATTTGAAGAAGAGAGGAGAAAAAGGCGAGGAAGCCCTGTACATTTTACTCTGTATACACATCTTTTGAGTGTTTCCTCATCTTTAAACACTTGTTAGCTCACATATAGCTATCTTTTATCCGGCGGGAGCTGAGTGTTTATCCATTTAAAGTCATAGAAGTCTACATTGGCAGCCCACTGTAAGCCTTCTCACATTATATAAAGCCTTCTTTCTCATATTAGCACACTTTGTTATACACATTGAGAGTCGTGTTGTGTGTGTTTGCCTGCATTTCGATCAAGTGGTTTTCATTTACATTTGTATATATATATATATACTTATATATGTATATATTTCATATATAGACTAACATTATCGAGTTATGCCTTGATTGAGCCTAGACTTGATGCGGAGGCGTTTATTGCTTTTATTATATATATATATATATATATATATATATATATATATATATATATATATATATATATAAAAGCAAGTAAATGCTAGGATGTAAAATCGAGCTCATCGGATATATACGATATATATATATATATATATATATATATATATAAATTTATATATATAATTGGTGTGTATATATATCGATGAACTGATTTTACATCGAGAACATTTACTTGCTTATATATATATAATCGTTATCGAGACATATTTGATGAGCCTAGATTTTACATCCAAATTGCATTTACTATATATATATATATATATATATATATATATATATATATATTTATATATATAATTGTTATGGGATATATCTCGATGAGCACTGGATTTTACATAGGTGCATTTACTCTCTTGTATATATATATATATATATATATATATATATATATATATATATATATATATATATATATATATATATATATATATATATATATATATATATATATATAATTGTTTCGGACATATCCGATGAGCCCGGACTGACATCCGGTCGTTTACTACTTTTTATATATATATATATATCGTACATATATATTTACATTTTGTTATGCCTGGAGTTTACACCATGGCCTTTTACAGTTTTATTTACATTTCGTCATGCCTAGAGTTTACTTACGTGGCGAGTTGATCGCTTTTCTGACTTTATTTACATTTCATACATGCACTGAGTTTACTTAATGGCGAGTTGATCACTTTTCTAGCTTTATTTACATTTCTTCCACACAGAGTTTACTTCGTGGTGGTTGATCATGTCATATATATATATATATATATATATATATATATATATATATATATATATATTTACCGCTTTTATATATTTACATTTTAGATCCCCATTGGAGTTTGCTTCGTGGTGGTTGATAAATATCTGTATTTATATATTTATAACTTTTATATATATAAGCGCCATCGCTTTCCATACAAATTGCGAAGATCATGTGAGCCTAGGAATCATGTGATCACAGATTGATCTCATGAATCTAGATTGATTCTCATGATGGACATTTTTTCGAAAAAAGCAGGTTGTACTTATTTTCTGATGTTCGAATTTCCTTGGATGGGTGTCATGCCCATGAGGAGTTTCGGCATCATCAGATATTATATATTCTAGAATGCTTCAGCATCTCAAAAATAAAAAGCAAACAGTAGAACATTTAATAATAAAATGGTAGTATCAAAGGCCTCAATTACTATTGAAAGCACGTGGTTTGAAAAACCTTTTTACAAAACGTCATTGCTATATCTTGTTTAAAACTGAATTTTTCTATAAATTCAAATCGTATGTATATAGGTGCGAATGAGGTACAACACTACTTCCAAATAATTTCACATTGATCCATACACACACACACACACACATTCATATAACAGTTTCTTTGAAAAGCGGCGGTCACCATGGCAACACGGATGTCGGGGGGTGCCTAACACCTTCCCTCCGCATAATCAAGCCCCTGGACCCAAACGAATCTCGGTTTCACAGACCCATTTTGCAGTGTCACAATACTAGGTCAATGTGCAAACCTTTTCGGTTGCGTTGGTGCAACCTGTTAAATACACCAACTGGCGACTCTTAAAGTCAAATCATCGACATTATACATGTCCGACCTTTTTCACTTGTTTTTTTCAAACAAATATCACATTAACATGAGAACACCAAAGAACAAGTAACAAAAAGGGACACTCAAAAATCCCGACGTCGACAGGTGGCGACTCTGCTGGGGACTCTAGTAAGAGGGCTTAAGCCGCTATTACAAGCTTTTCAAAATTGTTATATGCTTGTGTGTGAATGTTGCATTTACATTTCTGAGGAATGTGTACGGATGCATTTTTATTTACTGCACTGCTAAATATCTATCTGTGATATTAGTGCTTAGCACATGTCATCATTTTGCATAAACAGTGAGACACGTTGTATGTGAATGTATGTTGTGTGGTTCCTCCATTAGGAGGCTATCCTGTCGGTGTTTGATTACTAGACTCGCAGGAAGAATAATTCCAGTGAGGCTCAGGAAAGGCACCACCCAGATTCACTCCAGTTGAAAGACCGGATTAACTTCTCGTCAAGTAAATTGCGATGATCTGGGAACCTTCATGCCAAAAAGCCGCAAGAGTAACCCTAAGATAGGTCAACCTCTAATAAACCAAACGCAGAGGAAAGTCTCTTCTTACTTTCCATTTTCAATTACTTGTAAAAGCATTTACTTGTAATTTTATTCCATGTTTATCCATATATAATGGAAAATATGAAGAATATTTGTGCATGTATGCATGTTATCAATTAACAACCGGTTTTGCAGGACAAAAATTCCTAAAACGGACATGTTATGATAACATTTACATTACCCTAAGACTAAACTACGTAAGTCTTTTGTAGGGAAGCAATTGGGTCTGTTACCCGCTCAAAATCCAAAAAGGTCACAGGCCTACAACCACTCATGTCTTCTTCTGACCAGCCTAATGTTGTTTCCTGAGAAGAATTTGACGAATTGAGTAAATAAATTACAAACTTGGATGTTCTACTGAAAGAATTGCACCAGTCCACTCAGGGTACGAAAATCCCTCCACATGCAGAATCCTCTACACAAGGAGGAGTTCATGGTTTGGAAAAGACAATTCTAGAACCTCAGTTGGATATGACCAACAAAGACCCTGAAAACACCCATCTCAAAGGAGATCCAGACACCGGTGATATCAACAAGAAGGTCCTTCAAATGGAGGAAACTATTCATGTTCTCAAAGTGATTGGAACACATGACAGTGTTTCAAGACCCCTAATTTTGAGAAATATGACAGATTAGGGGATCCGTATACACATTTAAAGGTGTTCATCAGAGAACTCAGATCTTATGCGAAAAATGAAAAGCTCAGAATGCAGTTGTTTCAGAAAAGTCTGACTAGAGAAGCCTGTTCATGGTATACCAGATTAGACAACTCAAAGATCTATAGTTGGGAAGAGTTGGCTCATGCCTTCGTCACTCAATACAATTTTCAATCTCAGATGTCTCCTGACCGGTATCAAATCACCAAGGTCAAGAAACAGTCTAATGAGTCATTTAGAGAGTACGCTCAAAGGTGGAGGCGCCTTGCTTCTCAAGTTATTCCTTCTATGACAGAATCAGAAATGGTCATGACTTTTATAGATGTACAGGAAGCTCCTTTCTATGAAAGAGTTCTAGCTGGTATTCGCAAACCATTCTCTGAAATGATCAAGCACGGAGAAATGGCTGAAATGGGATTGAAGTCCGGTAAAATTCAAGACCTAGCCGCTCTTAAAGCTGTTACTGAGCACATCCAGTCTGAATCTTATGGAAACAACCCCCAGAGGGTCCATAAAAAGAAAGAGGAAGATGTTTCCTTGATACTACAAGGACAAAAAGGTAATCAAAGCATGCCTATGCAGAGGAGAAACTACTCCCCGATTCCAGCACAATCTTCAAACCCTCCATTGCCTAAAAGTTGAGAAGTAAAGCGACTACGAACATTCACACCCTTAGGGGACTCGTTCGAGAATATTCTTGCTCTTCTGACTACTCAAAAGAAAATTACACATCTTCTTCCACCAGCCAACCGTAATGGGAGGGATTTTAATGCTACTCGAAAGTGTGCTTATCTTGTCGGACCACCTGGACATGATACTCTACATTGGTTGGCCTTGAAACACAAGATTCAAGATCTAATAGACAACAGTGAGATCATGGTCACCAAACCAGATCAACCTCATGTGCAAGACAACCCTCTTCCTCAACACAAAGAAGAAGAGGTTAACATGATCAGTTGGAGCACTAGACAAGGTTCCAATTCTAATGGCGAATCATCCCAACCCATCAAAAACGGTGTTGACAAATGGAATTATGCAAAGTTCCAGTTTACCATGGAACGAAAGATGAAAGCTCTTTGCAAACAAATTGAGCAATTGGTAGAACTGGTGACCCACCATCATCAAGTCACATGCCAATTAATCAGGCAGGAGCATGACTATTTCCTTCCTTTTGTTATGAATGTATCCTCACCACCTTTAAAAAGCAAAGCTAGGAAGAATAAGGTTGCAAAGAGAGCAAATGTTAAAGCCCGTCGGGATTTTGCCAATTAGAGGGAATTCACCAATTTAGGCCAATCTATGGAGGAGATACTGCAGATGTTGATCAACGAAGGAAGAATTACCTTCCTTCTCCCTCCAATCAATCCCCGTTCAGGACGGTTTGATTCTGATGAAGTGTGTCAATATCATTCACATTCTCGCGGTCACAGCACAGAAGAATGTTGGGCACTCTGCCATCTCATTCAGAATCTTATTGATAGCGGTGTCATGCAAATAGCAGATGATTACACTGTGCAACTCAAGGGTGGGAATGCATGTCCTACCAAATGGAAGGGATCAGAAGCAGTTATATCCGAAGTGGATGATAAGACTGTCAAAGTATTTCCCATACAACCAATTCAACATAAAGGAGCTGATAATCCTTTGAAAGTGGCGACACCAGAGCTAATTTCTTTATCTTTCAGACTACAATATCCTGTTTTCAGCTTACACAAAGTTCTATGGAATTATGGAAAAGCTGAAGGATCCACGTCTCATACTACTGCTACAGTGTTGAAGGAAAATCCATTGTATCTTCCTCGATGGGTTATTAAACCTACTTGCGAAGCAAAGGGGAAGTTGCCCATAGAGAAGATTGAAAAATTCCTCCGCACTATGGGCCATAATGAAGCCAAAGTGGTTTTAAGCTTTTGCAGAAGCTCCACATCGATTTCAATAACTTGGACTTGGTTTTCTCTTCTGCGGATCATCAGAAGATCTTACTAAAGGTTTTGGAAGAAGCCTACTTGCCAAAATCAGTGGATATGGAAAAATTTCAACATTTGGTTAATCACATTTTCAACAACAATGTGATATCCTTCACTGATGACGACATACCTCCCAAAGGGATCGGTCATTGCAAGCCTCTACATATTATTGTTTTATCTTCCGTGTACATGCTAGCTGGAGTTTTGATAGATAGAGGCTCATCTCTAAATATCTGTCCTTATGCCACCTTAGTAAAGATGAATATCAATCTCAAGAGGATCCAAAGCAGCCATACAGTCATCAGAGCTTTTGATGGATCCCGACAAAATTCCGTTGGAAAGATTGAATTGCCAATTGAGATTGGTCCAAATACATTCAATGGATATTTCCACGTCCTCAAGATAGACTTAGGATACAACCTGCTATTGGGGAGACCATGGATACATATGGCTAGAGCCGTTCCCTCCACGCTACATCAACATCTCAAATACATTATCAACAATAGTCTAGTTACTGTCAACGCCGAGCTGAAATGTCCTAAACAAGGAACTTTACCAATTATCAGCTTCATTTTAGAAGTTGAACCAGCCAATTTCCATACTTTGGAAGTGAGTAACACGCAATACCATTCTATTGGAGCTCCACTTCCCGTACTAAAGATTTCTGACGAGGTTATGTCGGCCACTCAAGAAATGATGTTATTAGGTCATCAACCTGGACAAGGGCTTGGTAAAGATAAGAAGGGTATTAAGCACCCTATCCAAATGTCCAGTCAAATTGGAACAGCCGGGCTAGGATATTTTGCCAGTTCCAGACACAGGAATCCTCATAAGCACAAGCAGGTTCCTCAAGCATCCGCCGCACGACGATTTTCTATACCTTTACCTCATGAGTTGATGCAATCTCCAGTAAAGGTTCTAGCCCATGTTGTGGCTATGCTGTTTCCGAAACCAGTGCCAATCAAAGAAAAAGAGGTGCTGATTCCTGATCCCGAGGCGGAAGAAAAGGAACAGCAACGTAAACATAACCTTGCCTTGATGATGGCAGGCATACGCATCATTGTTCATGATGAACATACAAACAGATACACCCCAGACGATGATTGCCCAGATGTCATGGTTATCATTTGGGAGAAGGAGGACAATGACGATCCTTCCATCACTGCAGTCCTTTAGGACTTTTCCCTCGACAATTGGAGCAGCACTCCATGCATTGGTCGACGAGGTTAAAATTGGCAGAAAAATCCCTCTGCCATGTAGATAACTTTAATTGCTTGCTTTCCTTTACAGTACTAGTAGTTATTTTATCAAGTACATGCTAACACTTTTGTATGATCGAACAGTTGCATATATTAAGTGAAAGCATCTTTTGTTTCAGGACTGTGAATTTAGATGTGCCTGTACTTGCTGATGAGATGCCTTCTCTCCACAAGGGCTGTAACTTTGATGTAAAGTTAGACTCAGACTTGATGGACATCTAAGAGGACATTGAGACACCTCAGGAGATTAAGGAATGGGTCATGACAAACCCAAACCCAATTCTTGATCAAACCACTTCTTTGATCTTGGAACCTTAAGACAACCCTAAGGTAATCCAAATTGGTTCAGACCTTACCACAAATCAGCAGAATGACATGGTTGCACTATTAACCCAATTCCAGGATGTGTTTGCATAGTCTCATAAAGACATGGTGGGTTTATCCACTGACATTATTCTTCATCGCCTACCCATTAAAGAAGGATTCAAGATAGTTAGGCAAAAGCTCAGGCGATTGAAACCTGAGTGGAGTTTAAAGTTTAAAGATGAAATTGTGAAACAATTTCAAGCTGGCATTATCATGGTGTCTACATATCCGTAGTGGATATCCAACATTGTTCCCATGCCTAAACCAGAGGGAAAGGTGCGAGTCTGCGCGGATTATCGGGATTTGAACAAAGTTTGCCTTAAAGATAGCTTTCCCGTGCCCTTTATCCACATTCTTATTGACAATACTGCTCAATACGGCATGTACTCCTTTGCTGATTGCTTTGCGGGGTACCATCAAATTATGGTCGTTGAGGAGGACCGTGAGAAAACTGCTTTCATCACGCCTTGGGGAACTTTTTGCTATAGACGATTGTCATTCAGCCTCATCAATGCCGGGGCAACCTATCAGCGAGCTATGATGGCTCTTTTCCACGATTTAATGCATAAAGAGATAGAGATCTATGTGGATGACATCATTATCAAATCCCGAAAGGGGGAAGACCACTTAGACCATCTCAGAAAACTTTTCAATAGGTTGCATAAGTACAACTTGAAGTTGAATCCCGCCAAGTGCGCCTTTGGTGTTAAGTCAGGCAAGCTGCTTGGTTTCTTAGTCCGCCACAAAGGTATTGAACTGGATCCTACCAAAATCCAGGCCACCAAGGAAATGCCCATTCCTCAGACAGAGAAGGAAATACGGGGATTTTTGGGAAGGATCAACTTCATTAGAAGATTCATTTCTCAACTCAAAGCAACCTGTTAGCCAATCTTCAAGTTGTTAAGGAAGAACTCCTCCATGAGCAACTGATTAACGCTCCTGTTTTAGTACCTCCTAGGGATGATGTTCCCTTGTTCATGTACCTGTCCATAAATGACAATGCCATGGGCTGTATGCTAGGGCAAAAAGACAATAGAGGCCAAGAACGAGATATCTATTACCTCAGCAAAAGATTCAGCATCAGTGAGCACAAGTACACTCTGATTGAGAAGACTTGTTGTGCTTTAGCATGGGCTTCCATGAGGTTAAAGCATTACCTCCATGGTCACACAACCCATCTCATATCCCGAATGGATCCTCTCAAGTATGTGTTCAGTAAGCCCATACTGAATTGTCGACTGTCCAGATGGCAGTTGATCCTACAACAATTTGACATCGTCTGCGTGATGCAAAAGTTAGTCAAAGGTCAAGGAATTGTAGATCAACTGGGCACCGCACCTGCAGGGGACTACAAACCCTTGGAAATATACTTTTTCGATGAAGGGATAATAACCGTTCAACTACAACATTAGTACGATACATGCCGTATGTGGAGAATGTATTTTGATGGAGCTTTTAACACAGAAGGCTTTGGAGCTGGAGCAGTTCTAATATCCGGTACAGGGGAGCAGTATCCCGTCACCTTCAAATTATAGTTTGTCAGCACCAACAACACAGCTGAGTATGAAGGCTATATCATGGGGCTAAAACTTGCCCTTTCAATGGGCATCAGGCGGTTAACTGTCTTTGGGGATTCCGAATTGGTAATCAGACAATCCATAGGAATCTATCAAACCAAAGAATTACATTTACTGCCTTACCATCGGCAAGTTCTACAGATGGATTTGGAGTTCGAAGAAATCTCCTTTCTACACATTCCTCGTAATAGGAATGATTTTGCAGATGCATTATCAACGTTGGCCTCCTTGGTTTACATACTTGACAAGGAAAACATGCCAAACATCATATTTACTCTGTAAAAAGCCCCAGTCTATGGGAATCACGTTGGAGAAGTATCGGATGAGCTACCTCCCATCCACAATCCTTGGTATCAGCACATCAAGGAGTATCTACGAGATGGATACTACACCACCGAGGCGCAGCCTGGCGAGAAGAAGAGGCGGATTCATCGACTTGCTATGAAATTTTACCTGAGTGGAGATGCACTCTACAAAAGAGATGTTGGATTAGGTCTCCTCAGATGTCTAGATAAAGACCAAGTTCAGAGACTTATGGATGAGATCCATGGTGGAGTATGTGGCCATCATATGAGTGGACCCCTACTTGTCAAGAAGATCCTCAGAACGGGGCATTATTGGCTTACACTCAAAGCTGACTGTGATGATCATGTCAAGAGGTGCTATCAATGCCAGATTCATGGGAATGTTATCCACGCCCCTCCAAAGGAACTCCATAATATGAGTTCGCCATGGCCCTTCTCAATGTGGGAAATGGACGTGATCGGACCCATCGAGCCCAAAGCCAGTAATGGACATCGATTTATATTCACCATAATTGACTACTTCACCAAATGGGTAGAAGCAGCCTCCTTCCCCAGGGTTACTAAAGAAGTTATCATTTCTTTCATCAGAAACAATGTCATCTGTCGATATGGACAACCAGAGGTCATTGTGTCAGACAATGCTAAGAACCTCAAAAACAAAATGATGGAGGAGTTATGCAGAAAATTCCACATCAAACACCTCAATTCCATCATCTACCATCCAAAGATGAATGGTGCTATTGAATCGACTACTAAAAACATCAAAAAGATCATGCATAAAATGTCCGCCAATCATAAAGGATGGTCTGACCTCTTGCCTCTGACTTTATTAGCATACAGAACTTCCACGCGTGCTTCCACTGGGGCAACCCCCTACTCATTAGTCTATGGGATGGAAGCAGTGCTCCCCATAGAGGTGGAAATGGAATCCCTCAGAATATTGATGGATGCTCAGTTGGGTGAAGACCAATGGGTACAAGACAGGTATCACCAATTGTCTCTAATAGACGAAAGGCGATCCGCGGCTATCTTCCATGGTAAGTTATATCAGCAAAGGATCGCACGATCCTACAACAAAAAAGTCTAACTAAGGCAATTCAAACAACATGACTTGGTTTTGAAGAAGATCATTGACAACCAAGATCAATCTAAGGGAAAATTCGAACCTAACTAGGAAGGTCCATTTGTTGTCAAGGAGGTATTGACAGGAGGTGCTCTCAGATTATAGGAAATGGATGGCGATGAATTTCCACAGCTTATCAACTCGGACACCGTGAAACGGTACTATGTCTGAAGTTACCATCAAACAAACATCCTGGTTTTGATAATCAAATCACCAGTCATTCTGATTTTGAACCCTCTCCTTTTTGCATACTCTTCTACCGTTCAGAGAAACATACACTTCAAACCAGTAGCCTGGTATCACTTCATTTCAAACCTTCCATACAATTTTGGTTATCCTGAAGATGGGATTTAACCTTTCATAATTTCGGTTATCCTAAAGACGGGATTGAACCTTTCACACTTGCAGTTTATCCTGAAGACGGGATTAAACTTTTCTACGCTTTCAGTTTGTCCTGAGGATGGGATCAATCGTTTTCCACACTTAGAGTTTATCCCCATTATGGGATCAAACTTTCTTCTCCCCGCAGTATAGCCTGCACATGGGATTCACGTTTTTTCTTTAGCTGTGATTCGTCCTGAGGGGCGAACTACGTCGACCTGATCTCCTAGATACCCGTGGGTACGTAGGCAACCATATTCTATATGGCCCGGTCGCAATAAAAAAAGCAACAAAAACATTTCTACCATTTCTTCACAAAAACAACAAAAACATTTCTACACCTATAAGCCTTTCACTTTCAGCGTTGAACCTCTTACACCAGGTTCGAACTACGCAGACTTGATCTCCTCTTCAATAGGAGTACGTAGGCAGACATTTATGTTTCAGTCTAACCCCTACCAGAACAAAAATTCTTATCACATGGTACTGAGATCAACCTTCAATTCACCACATTTCATCAGTTTCAGATCAAAGGGATGGAATTACCCAACCTCTTCTCACAAATAGAAGATTCGGTGACCATCCAAGCTGCGATTGTGCCTTAAAGAGCAATACCAACCCATAAGAGATGGAATTAACTAGGCTTCTCACAAATAGAAGTACTGGCGACCATCTGTGGTGCGGTCAATCTCAGAGAGGAAGAAACAACCTTCCTATCCACTTTTCTATATAGATACCAGTCCTAAGACACCAAAGATGGTAGAGATTTATAGAAATCAATGATCCGTTTCTGAGAGATCTTGGGACGTCTCAATGTCCATCTATCAGGGATAAGTTTAAAATGCAACAAAGATCACAAGGCCCTAAAGAAATAGGTAAATATCAAGGCATAACTAAAAGGGAAGTGAATCAAAATATATTTCCCTGCCCTACATAATATTGTTTGATATATACATATGTGTTGTACATGACAAAATGGCTAAGCTAGTCTGTGCAGGAAAATACAAAGCTATCTACAGTTTTGTATGTATGTCGACGATCAGATCTAACATAGCATCCCTCTCTGAAGACGGAGGTAGCACGGCAAGCTCCTGCCAAAGGTGTGAGACCCCAGATTTTATCAATAAAGATTTAAATTTTGTCGAAATAATTTTTAATATTATGGTGTGAATTTGAGATAAATATTATAGTTGTGGGTAGTATTTATAAATTTTGCAAAGTATGCAAGTGGTTATATTATATTCGATTGGTCGGGGAATATTCGGTTTAGCAGGGAATATTCGTACAACGGCTCAATCATTGGTGGACCCCATAACAGAATTATTGTCGGATTGAGAAAACGACAAAAATATTTTATTGAAATAACGGCGGAAGTTTTCCGTAGTTCTTGTTGAACTACTCGAGTAAAAGTAAAAGAACGATGTCGTGTGGTTGCATAAGTACTACGGTATTGATTATTGATGCTTATGTGAGAAGTCACTCAGTTTGATTCCATTATTGTCGATTAATAATATGAATTATTATAGCGATAATGACGTTTTGTTTTATTCGTATTATTAACGTAATAAAACAGAAACATCTTTTTATATAAAATAGAATACTTTATTAAAGTTATTCTATAAATAGAATATATTATATTTTATTAAGCATAGTGTTGCATAGTGTTTTGCATAGTATTGCATAGTGTTTGCATAGTAAAATGTTTTTATATAAATAGAATATATTATATTTTATTTAAAAGATTTTTCTTTAAATATGGACCGTCAGATTAAAGTAAATCAATCTGGATCGTTCATAGATTAGTTACTATGCATTCCATTTTCCTATAAATAGAAGCTCATTCCTTCATTATTTTCTTACGAATTCATTGAAACTCTAGAGAGAGAAATTATAGAGAGAAGCTATAGAGAGAAAATTATAGAAAGAAGAAGAGTATCCTGCTACTTCACTACTTCTATATTCAGTTCTTTTACGGTAAGGGGTGTTATTCTTTCTTCTTGAAGAGAACTTCTGTTATTCCATTCATTATTATTCTGTTGGAATAACCTGTAAAAGTGGCATACCCTATACATAACCTGTATACGCGGCATACCCTATACTTGGTGAAATCCTTATGTTATTTCATTGCTTATTATTCTGTTGGAATAACCTGTATACGCGGTTTACCCTATACTTGGTGACATTCTTCTATTATTCTGTTGGAACATCCTGTCTGTGTGTTTTACACCGGACCTGGTTCCGTTTTTATTATTCTGTTGGAACATCCTGTCTGTGTGTTTTACACCGGACCTGGTTCCGTCTTTATCATTCTGTTGGAATATCCTATCTGTGTGTTTTACACCGGATCTGGTTCCATCTTTATTATTCTGTTGGAACATCCTGTCGGTGTGAATTTCACGACACGGTTCCGTTATTATTATTCGTTGGAATAACTTCGTCTATGCTGGCAACTGCATGCGTGGTGATTTCTTTTGTTATTCCATTCTTTATTATACCCGGTTGGTTAAAACTTTGACTTCTATACTCCATGAAATTAGTAGAATATCCTTGATATTTGCGTTTCATCCAAAGATATCTTTTCATGGAAATATTCTTACGATCATTCTTGAATTTTACTCTCTTTAAACAAAGATTATCATGTTGACAATTTGGACGTTAATAATTCATGGATTAAATAATTCTTGAACTTGTTTTATTGAATTACTATGTCATTGTCATCATCCTCATGTTATATTATGTTATCTTTGGCTTACGTGCATAGATGAACTTAGTATGATTATGACCAGGGATCATTCGGTATAATCATGACTTGATATAAATGATGTGACAAAAGTCCTCAGTGGCCTGTAATGTAGTGATGGATAGTTTTTGGTATGATTATGACCGGGGGTGATTCGGTATAGTCATGACCATTGATAATTTGATGAAAATCCTTGACCGTGGTACAGGGATGATTAAATGTGGTGGTTTATTTATTAAGCTGAGTCTCAGTGATAAAAATTGATGAAAACCTTTTAAAATCTAAAAGATAGTAGACTTTATTCTCTACTTGACTCTTTTAATGGATTGCTTATTCACCATTGCAGATTAAACTGGTTGTCTATTGTATTTTATCGGTTTAACATTGAAGGCTAATGATAATTTATTCGCATTATCTTAGTCATAATATTTCTTCTTGGGCTAGTTGAGCTCACCCTTTCTTTCACTGTTCTCTTCAGGAAATGAGAACATAGCTAGGACGAGTCGGGGAACGAAGTAATTGTCCAGAGGATAACATTAGTAGTCCTCACTATTCGTGAAATAGTGTGATAATAGTTGTAATGAGGACTCCTTTTGAGTTTGTATAATATCTAGTAGACAATATTTGTATTCAAACTCATAGTTTATGTCGTATTGTATACCTACGCTTATATTAGTAAGTTGTATTTGAATTTATGTACCATGTAAGTGGCGTACTCAAGATGGGTGACGTATACCTAATTTTGGGGTCACATACGGTTGGTATCGAGCTTAGGGATATGATCCCCGGCTAAGATGTGAGAATAGTACTAGGAGGGAGAGACGGGAATTTCGTCGCTAGTATGACCTACCTAAATTTATTTGGTATTTAATTGGTCTCATCGAGAATATAGGGATAATTTGTTACATGTCAATTAACCCTTGTTTTGTGACAAGTGTTTGAGAATGGCATCCGAAAATCTTTGAAATAAGCAATGAAGCACATGAGAGTGTTGATTCATTTCAAACAAAAGGTAACGACCAACACGATAATAATCATACTGGTGGCAACGGCTATCATAACAATGATAACCATCTTGGGGAAATTATCATGCTAAGAATGGTAACCACTTTGATTGGTAATCATGGCAAAGATAATAGATGTGGAAATTTCAAGAAGAGAAGGTCATTTAGCTCGATTTTGTCGTATAGTGAAGTCAAGTCCATTTGGGATAGTGGCACCAAAGGCGGATCTGAGACAAAACAAAGTCGATTGGTTTCGGGAAGAGCGTTTTTCGTGACTTCTCAAAAGTGGGTAACCCGAACGAAGTTAGCACGGGTTAGTTAATTATAAATTCTTGCTGAAGTCTATACCTTATTAGATCTGGGTTCTACCCATTATTTTATCTCTCTTTCTTGCGTTCAACGTTTAAATTTAACTCCAAGAAGTTAAACTTTGACTTATTGGTTGAAACTTCGTTAGTAGGAGCCTTCGTTATCGCTACTATTTTTAAATCTTGTTTAATTCAAATAAACACTTTCACGATCTTATCTCTTTGAAAATACTTGCCTTTGAGGTAATTTTTGAAAACGATTGATTAACTACTCATTATTCTTTTTGTAAGGTTGTTAGCTTTCATATTCCTAACCAACTCGTTATACTTAATTCAAAGTAACCAAATCCTAAAGTTAATCTTTGTTATATCAAGTCATAAGTAAAGAGCCCCGAACCTTTCGTTGTTGACTTCCTTGTGTGGAATGCACGAAGCGGACTTTACGTCAGAGGCGACGCCGTTGATCAAGATGGCAAGTTGATAGGTATCATTGTGAGGTGCTATCCAGGTTAAGGGATAGAAGTCACAATTGGTATTAATGTGACGTACTATCCAAGTCTTGGACGAGAGTAACAGTTTTGAATGATATTTCTATCATTAATAAATTTCTTGGCGTATTCTTGAAGACTTCTTAGCCTACCCTAGAGCGTGAAATCGAATTTTGTATTGACCCCAGTACAAAACCCATTCTTAAACCCTCAAATATTTCTTCAACTAAAAGGATCTGTTTACGAGGATTATGATGAAAGTCATAATAAAAGTATAGAACTGATGAAAATCATGGTTATATGAAGTATTAGTAAGTTTTATGATGAGTTATGTTGGTTAGTATATAAAAACATGAAAGTTTCTTAGAAATCACAAAGAGTTGAAAATCAGATTTTGGTGAAAAATGTAACATGAAATTCAATTGACCATATCTCTTATTATATTTTGAATTTTTGAATGTGGTCAAGTCCTAGAGTTAGATCTATGAGTTACCTAACTAATCCAAGTGGAATTACTGGAAAAGGTGTTGTAGATTTTTGTGTGGACTGATTTTTTTAGCAAAGGAGGCCAAAGCTGTAAATTTCAAAAATGCTACTGCCCAGAAACTTTAAGGGCTGTTTCGGCCACTTAAATTATGAGAAAAATTCTGGCCTTTTGGGACATGAAGGTATATGGTATAAAGTATCTCCTGTCCAAAAATGAGCTCATTCTCGACTTAAAATGAGCAAGTTATGACTATTTCAATATTTAGGTTTTTCCGAAAAAACGCTATAACCTAGGAGTTCTATAACTCCGATGACCATGAAATTTAAAATAGAAGCTCACGTTAACATGTGTAAGGTCCTGCCAAGATTTGGGAATTTTGGAGTTAAACTTGAGGTAGCTAATTTCTTAAGGAATTAATTAGAAATTGATTTTTGAAAAATAGTAAATGAATTTTAAAATTTCGAGAAAAATATATTTTCATTATGGGACTATATTATGCTAAATCCCAGAAAAGAAATATTTTTGGGACTGATTTGGTATTTTCATGAAAATAGTTTAATTCTGAACATATGAGTTAAATATGTTATGTGAAGTAACAAAGTTGAAAATAGGATTTTATGGCTAGAGAATCCTATATAGAGTATATGCATTTTTTTTTGATGAGGATTTGATAATTGGTGATGATATTTTATGAGTATGACATTTTGAATGATTAAATGCATTATATGGTAAAGCGTAAACAATTAAGATAAATTGTTTATAAATTTAAGAAGTGATTAAAATATTGTTATAATATTAATGATATTAGATTATGAGATTATTAAGTGATTGAAAACATGGGGATATTCTTGAATCCTGGATAAATTATATTATAAATGTTTAATATTTATCCTTTATCTCGTTTGATTGATTCTTTATATCATTATCCTCATGTTTATATTATGTTGAAAGTCATCTGTGGCCTGTAGTGCATAGATGGACTTGGTATGATTATGACTAGGGATTGTTCGGTATAATCATAACCGTAATTGAATACACGATTATCTTTGGCCGTAGTGCATGGATAATTTGTGGTCGTGATACTAATGAATACACAATTATCTTTGGCCGTAGTGCATGGATAATTTGTGGTCGTGATACTAATGAATACACGATTATCTTTTGCCGTAGTGCATGGATAATTTGTGGTCGTGATACTAATGAATACACGATTATCTTTTTCCGTAGTGCATGGATAATTTGTGGTCGTGATACTAATGAATACACAATTATCTTTGGCCGTAGTGCATGGATAATTTGTGGTCGTGATATCTTAATGAATACACAATTATCTTTGGTAGTTGTGCATGGATAATTTGTGGTCGTGATACTAATGAATACACGATTATCTTTGGTCAGTAGTGCATGGATAATTCGTGGTCGTGATACTAATGAATATCCTTGGCACGTAAAAGGGGGATGATTCGATGATATGGATTAATTATTGAAAGTGAGTCTCGCAATAAAATATTAATTCATGGATGTGGTAATGATCATCTTTGGTAGTAGTGCATTGATAGACTTGGTATGATTATGACCACGGATTATTCATTATAATCATGGAGTAGTAATTGAAAACACGAATATCCTTTAGCGAAGTGCATGGATAATTCATGGTTGTGATACTATTAAGCCGAGTCTCAGCATTATTGGTTTTACAGTTGTATATCTTTAGCCTGTAGTGCAAAGATGAATAGTTAATGAATAGCTTTGGCAGATTTCGAAGATGAATTTAATATTTTCAAGGTATCCTCATCTCTTTATCATACCAGGTACGTACCCTAATTTCGAGGGCGAAATTCCATAAGGAGGGGAGATTGTGAGACCCCAGATTTTATTAATAAAGATTTAAATTTTGTCAAAATAATTTTTTAATATTATGGTGTGAATTTGAGATAATATTATAGTTGTGGGTAGTATTTATAAATTTTGCAAAGTATGCAAGTGGTTATATTATATTCGATTGGTCGGGGAATATTCGGTTTAGCAGGGAATATTCGTACAACGGCTCAATCATTGGTGGACCCACAACAGAATTATTGTCGGATTGAGAAAACGACAAAAATATTTTATTGAAATAACGGCGGAAGTTTTACCGTTGATACTGTTGAACTACTTGGTAGTAAAAGTACAGTAATACGTGTGGTTGCATAGTAGCACACGGTATTGATTATTGATGCTTATGTGAGAAGTCACTCAGTTTGATTCCATTATTGTCGATTAATAATATGAATTATTATAGCGATAATGACGTTTTGTTTTATTCAGTATTATTAACGTAATAAAAGCGAAACATCTTTTATATAAAATAGAATACTTTATTAAAGTTATTCTATAAATAGAATATATTATATTTTATTATGCATAGTGTTGCATAGTGTTTTGCATAGTATTGCATAGTGTTTGCATAGTAAAATGTTTTTATATAAATAGAATATATTATATTTTATTTAAAAGATTTTTCTTTAAATATGGATCCGATTAAAGTAAATCAATCTGGACCGTTTCATGGATTAGTTACTTATGCATTCCATTTTCCTATAAATAGAAGCTCATTCCTTCATTATTTTTTACGAATTCATTGAAACTACAGAGAGAGAAATTATAGAGAGAAGCTATAGAGAGAAAATTATAGAAAGAAGAAGAGTATTACGCTACTTCACTACTTCTATATTAGGTTCTTTTTACGGTAAGGGTGTTATTCTTTCTTCTTGAAGAAAACTCACATTATTCCATTCATTATTATTACATTGGAATAACTTTTGTAAAAGTGGCATACCCTATACATAACTCATATCATGCTGTGGCATACCCTATACTTGGTGAAATCCTTATGTTATTTCATTGCTTATTATTACATTGGAATAACTTTGTGTATCGCGGTTTACCCTATACTTGGTGACATTCTTCTATTATTACATTGGAACATCACATGCATGTGTTTTACAGGACTGGGTCCGATTTTATTATTACATTGGAACATCCATGCTGCGTGTTTTACAGGACCGGGTAAAATCTTTATCATTCGTTGGAATATCCTATCATGTGTTTTACACCGGATCTGGTTCCATCTTTATTATTCTGTTGGAACATCACGCCGGTGTGAATTTCACGACTGGTTCCGTTATTATTATTACGTTGGAATAACTTTGTCTATGCGGCACCGCATGCATGGTGAATTCTTTTGTTATTCCATTCTTTATTATACCCGGTTGGTTAAAACTTTGACTTCTATACTCCATGAAATTAGTAGAATATCCTTGATATTTGCGTTTCATCGATATCTTTTCATGGAAATATTCTTCCCGATCATTCTTGAATTTTACTCTACTAAACAAAGATCATGTTGACAATTTGGACGTTAATAATTCATGGATTAAATAATTCTTGAACTTGTTTTATTGAATTACTATGTCATTGTCATCATCCTCATGTTATATTATGTTATCTTTGGCTTACGTGCATAGATGAACTTAGTATGATTATGACCGGGGATCATTTCGGTATAATCATGACTTGATATAAATGATGTGACAAAAGTCCTCGGTTGGCACGTAATGCGATGATGGATAGTTTTTGGTATGATTATGACCGGGGTGATTCGGTATAGTCATGACCATTGATAATTTGATGAAAATCCTTGGCGTGGTGAATGCGGGATGATTAAATGTGGTGGTTTATTTATTAAGTCGAGTCTCGATGATAAAAATTGATGAAAACCTTTTAAAATCTAAAAGATAGTAGACTTTATTCTCTACTTGACTCTTTTAATGGATTGCTTATTCATTGCTTGAGTTAAACTGGTTGTCTATTGTATTTTATCGGTTTAACATTGTTGAAGGCTAATGATAATTTATTACTGCATTATCTTAGTCATAATATTTCTTCTTGGGCTAGTTGAGCTCACCCTTTCTTTCACTTTGTTCTCTTGAAATGAGAACATAATTTGGGATGAGTCGGGAAGCAAGTAATGGTCCAGAGGATAACATTAGTAGTCCTCACAATTACGTGAAATAGTGTGATAATAGTTGTAATGAGGACTCCTTTTGAGTTTGTATAATATCTAGTAGACAATATTTGTATTCAACTTCATAGTTTATGTCGTATTATTATACCAGCAGTTATATTAGTAAGTTGTATTTGAATTTATGTACCATGTAAGTGGCGACTCAAGATGGGTGACGTATACCTAATTTTGGGGTCGTTACAAAAGGATATCTACACAAGCTAGCAGATCAAAGGCTAACTTCATTGTGGCATAATGCTCATCAATGTAAGCACTCATGTCGACAAAACTGATAGTCATCTGGGATTCCAATGTTGGAGCGTACGCCCTTTTTTATAAGAATAGGAAAAACTAGGGTTTGAACAAAAATACCCTTCTTCTTGAATTTATGTTCTTCCTTGGTGGATCACCTTTAGAAGCCAAACACTTGGGCGGCTAACTTTGATCAAAGAAAAGAATCTAACTCGGTGGATTCTAGTTGAATGCGCCATCTCCAGTTCTTTCTGGAGTGCAGCTACGTCATAACAAGGAAAGTATTTTCTGGGCTAGCAACACAACTGCGCTGTCTCCAGTACATTCTGGAGTGCAACGATGCCATAACTGAAAAAAGGTTTTCTAGGGTAGTAGTGTAGCTGCGCTGTATCCCATTGTATTTTGGGCGAATGCGTTTGACACTGTTTTTGAAAATTTTTATTTTTAGTATTTATTTCAATTAAGATAAAAATGTTTTTTTGGAATTGAAATATGATTAAAATAAAAGTTTTATATTAACTAGGAATTATATTCCACGTTTGTTTGAATAAAAGAGTTTATTCAAAAGTTGTATATTAACTTGGAATTGGATTCCACATTTGTTTAAATAAAAGAGTTTATTCAAAAGTTTTATATTAACTTGGAATTGGATTCTATGTTAGTTTGAATAAAAGAGTTTATTCAAGAGTTTTATATTAATTTAGAATTGGATTCCACGTTCGCTTGAATAAAAAGAGTTTATTCAAATTGGGAATAAGATTCCATGTTTCCTAGAATAAAGGGATTTATTCACATATGGAATAGAATTCCATGTTTCCTAAAATTAATGATGTTTAATTTTGATAAGGAATAGGATTCCATGTTTTCTAAAATAAAGGAGTTTATTCACATATGGAATAGAATTCCATGTTTCCTAAAATTAATCATGTTTAATTTTGATATGGAATAGGATTCCATGTTTCCTAGAATAAATGAGTTTATTCACATATGGAATAAGATTTCATGTTTCCTAAAATTAAAGATGTTTAATTACGATAAGGAATAGAATTCAACATATTTTATTTTTTTCCGGCAATTTTAAGTTAAAATAAAGGAGTTTATTTTGTACTTAAAATTGGATTTCTTATTAATTAAAATAAAGGAGTTTATTTTGATTTGGAATTTGATTAAAAATAAAGGAGTTTATTTTTATTCAAAAAATTGGATAAAATAAAATAAAGAAATTTATTATAATTTAAATTTTGATTAAAATAAAGGAGTTTAGTTTTTTTTTAAATTGGATTTTAATAAATTTGAAATTTTTTATTTTTAAATTGGATTTTAATAAATTTGAAATTGCCCATTAAATTGATATCTATGCATATATGGAATGGATTTATTATTCATGAGATGAATGCTATTTATTGATGCATATGTTGATGTGTATGATAATAAATGAGATTGATTATAGACTATTGACCAATGTGATTAGATTTTATTTTAGTTGGATTCATGAATGTATGAGTTTTATTAAATGGGGTCTACGTACCTCGTCTTCTCTAATTTTTCTTAATATAAATTTTATCTCCCTCTTATATACTTCCCCTTGACTGCTGATCAAGATTTCTATTTATTTTAAATAGTTTTGTAATAGGAATAGTTAAAATTAATTTTGAGGAATTGGAGATCAAGGAGCAAATATATTATGCAAACATGTTTAGCATGTTAATTAATATGACACGTATTTTATATATATGTGCATGTGCACCCCTCAAAGATTTTATATTAAGTCCTAAGCGTTCAAAGATATTTGGAATATCGAACGTCTTTTTTAAGCATGATAAAAATAATAGAGTATCAATTAATTATTATAAGTTTGTTGTGTCACCACAAGGCTTATCTTAATTTTTTAAGATGTTAATTTTATCACATTTCATGCTTATAACGAAAATTGAACAATATTGTTTTGATATGTCACCACAAGGACAATGTTTTTTTTTGAATATATGGAGTTCTAGATTGGACTTAACTTGGATAATTTTGATTCGGATGTGCCAGCACTTGATCAAAATAATCTAACAGGCAAAATAAAAGGAGTTACATGATGATGTAATTGATAAGAGCTGTCTACCGATTTATATATATATATATAGTTTGTTGTGTCACAACAAGACTATATACATTTGAAATGAGATCCTTATTCTCACTAGCAAATCTTTAATTAGATTTTGCCGAACTATATAAGTGAGGGTAATATAGTTTGAAGAAAATAGTGGGGGATACCAATTTAAACTAAGACCTAATTTATTTTGGTAATTAATAAAAGAATGTAAGCTAAAATGTTGTTAAGTACAAAATCATTTATAGAATTTTATAATGTCTAAACTACTATCATTGCGAAACATATTAGATGTAAATTAACTAGACCAATTTAAACATATGCCTATCTTATGTCCTTCATATGACTATTCCTGCAATGGTTGCAGACAATGCCTCTGAGGAAGAGATTGCTACTTTTAGAAATTGGCAAGATAATGCAAAGTTGGCTCAATGAATTATGCTCGCATTCACGAGTAACGAGCTTTAGCGTCAGCATGAAACTATGGATACTCCTACTATACTCCTGCACATCAAGTAGTTGATGGTGTGGAAAGTAGGACTGACAGATATCAGATATCTAAGGAACTCTTATGATCTAGAATGACAAACAACACTACAGTATAGATTTATGTCCTTAACATGATCTGTAAGACCCCAACTTATTATTAATAAAATTTAATTTTCTCTATATATTATTTTGAAATAGTAAGGGTTGATTTGATTAATGTGGATAGTTAGGGGTTAAATACGCAAATATTTCAAAATAAGCAAGTGGTTATAAAATATTCATTGTTGTCGGGGAATATTCATTTGGTCGTGGAATATTCGTACTATCGGGAATATTAAATGCGTGGTAGCGACCCATGTGGGCCCCATGAAAGCGATTGGATGAAGAAAGCGACAAATATAAGTTGGTTAAAAATAACGCGTAGTTATTACAATTAAGACTGTTAGAATACCCGGTGGTTAAAATACTGATGTCTGGCGTGGTTGCACATAAAAGTAGCACTGCGGTATGCACAAAGATTGTTGAATTATTGATCCTTACGTAAGAAGGCACTACTCAATAATTTTCACATGAATTCTTATTCAATATTTTATTTTATTGATTCAATAATTCTTGCGTTGATATTTTATATTATTGTTGTTCAATAATTGTCCTTTGCACATTATCTCCATTATCGGATCAATAATTCATATTATTTAAATAATATTATTAGATAGCATTATTGGCAATGTCTAGAAAGTTCATCAAGGAGAGGTTTGGTCACCTAATTGCGCGCCAAGGTATGGAGAAATCCTTATCGGAAAGCCCCCCTCTTTCCGAGGAACTACTGGTTGTCATAATTGTGATTACGTAATATTATTTGTGAATAATTAATTATTGATATGATAAGAAAATATTTATAAACGATGGATTTATTTATTTTATGTGGTTATAATTGAATGATTTAATGTTGAGGTGTTTTATCGGTAATTTTGCCGGAATGGAGGTATTAAAATCAAATCGGATATTTTACGATGTATTGCGTGAGTTATAATTTTTAATCCGATCGTTGGATCGTTGTAATTTTTGGATATGTTATACATACATAAGTTGAGTATATGTCCACAAATTTTGAACCGTTAAAATGAACGAATGATTTGTTATGAATTTTAAGAGGTGGTGATTAGGAAATTAGGGTTATAATTGATTTTGGTGGAAAATTCTAGAATTGAGTGGGCCCCACTTGTGGTTGGTGAAGAAATGTGCTGAATTTTATTTCAAATGTGGTGGGTGGCAATAGTAGTGTAAAGCCATCGGTAGCAGTCAAGTCCGCTTTTGGTAGGCTAACATTTTCCTATAAATAGAGGGCTAAGTTAGAATTGAAAATCACACCGAAACAAAGATTTCTCTCTTTTCTCTCTATATTATTGAGCGTATTTTGTGAGTATTTAGATACTTTGAGAGTTCTTTGTTCAAAGACAAGTTTCATTCAAACATCACTTGAGCCTTTCCTTAGGAAGTACTAATTCTTTGAGGTAAGGGATATTATTTTTTTCGTAATGATATTATTTCTTCAATATCATTATCTTTGAAATATTAGTTGGAACTTTTTCATGTCTGGGGTTACTATTCATGAGTTACTATTCACGAGTTACTATTCATGAGTTACTATTCACGAGTTACTATTCACAAGTACTATTCATGAAGCGTGAAGAGATTTTTGTGGAATTTCTATCTTTTGGTGTCGAGAGTTACTATTCACGATCGGAAGACTATTTCGATATCTGACACTATTCACCAAAAAATAAAATTTCTTCTTTTCGTCAAAATATCTATTCGGATACTAGCTTTGATTGTATCCATGTTTTGATCATTCTTGAATTTTACACCACTATGATTATTTTTGAGGTATTGTTGGACATGGATAAAACAAAGTACGAATCCTTAATCCTTAATCCTTGTCATTTTGTTTCTTTGGATTCGTTCTTTAAAAATATTTTCATCATCCTCGGTCTTAAATGATGATATTATTGAATATCTTTGGCACTGTAGTGCAAAGATGAATGATTTCTGAAGAATATCTTTGGCCCTGTAGTGCAAAGATGAGCAGTGTTGAGATGAACATAATCGATCGATTAATATCTTTGGCACTGTAGTGCAAAGATGAATATTTGATTCAGATGTTTATGGATTGATGTTACAGGATAAAAGATAGAGCGATGAACTTTTAAATTCATACATAGAAGATAGTAGTTTGCATTCTCTACTTAACTCTTCTAATGAATTATTACTTCCATTGCGAATATTGATTTAAAATTTGTTGTCTATTGTATTCTATTAAATTTTTCCTGTTGAAGACTAACGATAATTTGTTGTATATTATCTTAGTCATAATATTATTCTTGAGCTAGTTGAGCTCACCCTTTTCCTTTTTGTTCCATTCTTCTCGGGAGGCGAGAATATAGCGAAATTAGTCTGGGTATGGAATGAAGGTTTTAGAAAGGATTGTTTAGTAGTCCTCACCATTTTTGTAAAATAATGTATCAATAAATGTGATGAGGATTTATTTGAGTATAGATATTGTCTAGAAGATAATATTTGTATTTAAACTCACGCTTTTTCTTGTTGTAGTAATAAAGTTGTAGTTGTTTCTGTACCATGTATTGACAACTCAGAATGGGTGATGTATACCTATTTTGGGGGCGTCACATGATCACTTTGATTGAACAATTATGACAACAGGTTTTGTCCTGGATGGAGAGTTGGGCCAAGATTTGATCTTGCAGTCACTTCGGACTCCTTTCACAATTGTTGTGAATTTTTCATATGAACAAGTTAGATATCAGCCTCACTTATTTGCTTAACATGTTGAAAAATGTTGAGAGTCACTTTCCAACCAAGAAAGACCAAGTCTTACTGGTAGGGGCCAAATGATCTTCTAAAAGAAAGAACGATTCTAAGAAGGTAAATAGAAAGAAAAAAATAAAGGATAATACAAACAAAACTGATAAGGATATTAAAGAAGTTTGCTTTTACTACAATAAGTCAGGACACTGGAAAGAAACTACGAGAAGCATCTTGTAGAGGCTAACCAAAAGAAGCTTAGTGATGTTTCGGTTACAAATACAATTTTGTTCATGATTGAAATAATTTTTTCTTTAAGTCAAGGTTCTACTTGGGTATTGGATATCGGCTTTAGTTCTCATAAATATAGATTTATGAAGGGACCAAGTAGAAGTAGAAATCTAAACATTGGATAAGTAATCTTATGTCTGGGAAATGAAGCAAAGGTTACTACATTAGCCAAAGGAACTTATTATTTAGCATTGCCTACGGGCAAGTCTATTAAGTTAATAAGTTGTTATTGTATTTGAGTTCTCGTTAGAAATATTATTTCCATTTTGTTGTTGGACAATGAAGTCTTTGGCATTATATTTAAGAACAATTTTTGTTCTATTTCTAATAATAATGTTTGTTATAGAGCTGAAATATTACTTAATGAATTTAGTATAGTTGACTTACGTGAAAATAATTTTGCATATTGAACAAATTAGTATAAGAAAAGGAGATGATCATTCAAAGAGTTGAATGTGTGTATTTGCTGAAATACAAGTGTGAATTATTTGAAAGGTTCAAAGAATTCAGAAGTGAAACAAATAAGCAAAGTATTAGGATTCTTTGATCTGATCAAGGAAGGAATACTTGTGCAATGAGTTTCTAGATCATCTCAAATGGTTTTCTCACAATGGACACCTCCTGATACGCAATAATTGATTGATGTATTTCAAAGGTAAAACAGTACCTTGTTGGACATGGTGTTGTCCATAATAATTTTACCAAAATTCCAGTATCATGCCGGGGTCATGCCCTAAAATTGGCTGCATATCTAGGGAAAAGGTAACCTCCAAATCCAGTCCCAAGACTCTATAAGAGTTATGGACAGGGAGGATTCTTAATCTTATGTATGTTAAGATAAGATATTTTCCAACTTATGTGAAAAGGTTTCAAAGGGATAAGTTTGAGACAACATTTGACAAGTGCAGATTTGTGGAACTTCTTAAAGAAAGTTTAGGTTATATGTTCTATAATCCTACTTAGCAAAAGGTGTTTGTTGCGAAACACATTGCCTTCTAAGATAAAGGTGTTAATCATTAAAGGGGCTAGTGGGAGTATCATAGATCTTAAAGAGTCCAAGAACCACAAAGCACTAAAAGTCAAATAAGAGGAACTTATAGATAGACCTATTGTACCACAACCGAATCGCAAATCTGGAATAATACCGAACATACCTGGGAGGTATAGATTCATCATAGATGATGATGATGAGGTACGCATCATAGAAGCTGATGATCCAGTTCTATATAATGAGGTAAAAGTTGTAGACACTCAGAAAAATGGATTGAGCAATGTTTTCAAAAATGGAACATTCATTTTGATGAGATAGTCAAAACAGTTTGATTTTATCAAAAACAAGAATGAACCTAGTGTGTACAAAAGGGTTAGTTAGATTGATATCCTACGGATAAGAAATGACATACCAATGCTTTAATCAGTAAAGATAAAATTATCTAAATATTCCTCCATGAAAAACATGGGAAAAGTATCTTAATTGTGGATACAAATCTATATAGATAGATTTAAAAGGATGTTCAGCTAAACCCAATGAAGGTATATTCATTTGATGCTATAGTCGTGTTGCATGAAAAACTCCAACAGATGTCTCATGTTGATGAGCCTTGGAGTGAATCTCTCTTAATAATTCCCATAGATTCTCAAAAGAGAGATCACATGAGTAATTATCATGTATGCAATGAAATGTACGAGACCTGATGTTGATCAATAATATTCTGGAGAGGATCACTATAAGACAGTGAAAAAACATCATAAAGTACTTAACCGACACTAAGGATTTGATCATTTACATGGTGGGTCTGGATTAAAACTAGAGGGCTTAACAAACTCAAGTTTTTTTTTAAACTGACCAAGATGACAGCAAATCCACTTTAGGGTAAGTTGTTACCTTAAACGGTAGTGCAGTGAATTAGAAAGGTTTCAAATAGCAAAGAGTTGTTGGTTTCTTGATAAAGACAAATTATATAGCTGTAAATGAAGCTGCACGTTGATTTTTTGGATGAAAAGTTCATTACAGAACTAGGAATAGTTCCTAAGTCTCATCTTGGATCTAAACATATGGTTGCGGCACTTTCATTCGATTACAGGAATCATTGAAAGATGGGAAATCACTATAGAGATAATGGAATCTCAAGAACAACATTACATATCCATTTACTGAAGCTTATCCAACAACCGGATGATCATCACTTAGAGAGTAAGTGTGACGCCCCAAAAATAGGTATACACAACCCATTATGAGTTGCCAAATACATGGTACAAAATTCAAATACAAACATAATTTACATAATTATTAATTGTCGTGCATAATACGACAAAACATAAGCTGAAAGTTTTAACACGAATATTACCTCGTAGACAATATCCAAAGCCAAATAAAGTCATCATTACAATTATTATCACACTATTTTATAAAATAGTGATAACTATTATAGCCACCATCTTGGGCCATCACTCCATTCCCTGACTAGTCCCAACTATATTCTAATTTTCTAAAGAGAACAATGAAAGAAAAGGGTGAGCTCAACTAGCCCAGTAAAGAATATTATAACTAAGATAATGTAGAATAAATTATCTTTAGCCTTCAACATTATAAAAACTGATATAATACAAATGTGAGATCCCGAATTTTATGAAATGAAAGTATTCAATTTTCATATAATTATTATTTTATTTAGTAAATGGTTAAAATGAGAAAGGGTTAAAGTTAATGGTGATGTGTGAAAATTTTACAAAGTAAGTAAGTTGATATAAAATATTCGATTAGTTGGGGAATATTCGTTTTAACGGGAAATATTCGTACGACGGCATAATCATTGGTGGAACCCACAACGGAAGTATTGTCGTAGTTAGAAAACGATAGAAATATCTTTTTATAAAAATAATGGCAAAAGTTTTACCGTTAAACTATTGAACTACCCAGTAGTAAAAGTATTGTAATACGCGTGGTTGCATAGTAGCACACGGTATTGATTATTGATGCTTAAGTAAGAAGTCAATCAGTTATACTCAATTAATGCTACAGTAATTGCTGCATAATATCTCTCATATTATTGATTCAATTATTATCACAATATCATCTACTTAATATTTATTATTATTAAATTAATAATTGAGACGACAAAGTTATTCATATTATTATTTGCAATATTGACGATGTCTAGAAGTTCTGTCAAAGAGAGGTTTGGTCACCTAATTGTGCGCCAATAAGAAGAAATCCTTATCAGAAAGACCCCTCTTTCCTAGGAACGACCTGGTTGTTAAATATTATGAGTTATAATATTAATGAAGAATAAGTTCGTGTTGATTAAAGATGAAGTTGATAGTTCCATTGTGTTGGGATTATTAGTGTTAGTCGACATTTATTTCGATAATAATTGATGTCTAGAAGTTATATTGACTAATCGGGTAATTAATTGTATAAATGAGCAATTAATTGCTATTAATTCACATGCTTATAGCTATATGTTCACATGTGTGTACTATTGATTCACATGTATGTACTATTAGGGGAGGTGGTGCAAGATTGATAATACATGCATGACTAAATTAAAAATGGAGGTATAGATGAAGGTACTATACTGTAATTATTTTTTTCACATGTATAGAACTATTGATTCATATGAATGTAATATTAATTCACATGATATACTATTAGGGGAGGTGGTGCAAGTTTGATAATACTTGTAGGACAAAATTAAAAACGAAGGAAAAGATAAAGGTATTATACTGTAATATTTTGAGCCCCAAAACGTGCAATTATCAAAACTATATTTTCCTATAAATAGAAGCTCACTCTTCCTTCATTCTCAGCAATTCACTAAGACTCACAAGAGCAATTATAGAGAGAGAAGCTATAGAGAGAAAGAATAAGAGATGTCTACTACTTCACTATTCCAGTATCCAGACTTCTCTGAGGTAAGGGATAATATTTATTTCATAATCTGAAGAGATATTATTTTTTGTATTCGTATGAATATTATTTTTGTTCAATATTCATAAAGAATATTATCTTCGTTCAATATTGGTAGGAATATTATCTTCGTTAAATATTCGTTAGAATATTATTTTCGTTCAACAGTTGTAAATGATGTTATTTTTATTCAATATTTGCTTGAAATAATATTTTCTTCCATACTCTGTAGTATGTAAGTAATATTATTTCATTTCATATTTCGAATTCTATACTCATTTTGTTAAAGTTTTGGCTTCTATACTTCATGAAATTAGTAGAATATCCTTGAAATTTGTGTTTCATCTAGTATCGTTTCACAAGGATATTTTTGAACATTCTTGTTAAATTTTAAGCTTTTCATGCCAGAGTACTGTCTATGAGTACTATTCATTTACACGATACTATTTACAAAAGTACTATTCACGAATTCTATTCATAAAGTACTATTCATAAAGTACTATTCACGAGTACTATTCATAAAGTACTATTCATGGGGTACTATTCCCAAAGTACTATTCACGGGGTACTATTCACCCAGAGTACTATTCATGACAAAAATTGATTTCTTTTCGGTCCAAATCATTTTTGATACAATATTATTCTTCAATTTTACTCCACAAAGCAGTATCATGTTGGCAATTTGATCGTTATTGAATTCTGGATAAATTAAATTATAAATCTTTAAAAATTTATCCTTTGTTTCTTTTAATTGAATTCTTTTATCATTGTTATCATCCTCATGCTTATATTATGATGAAAGTCATCTTTGGCTTACGTGCATGGATGTACTGTTGATTTATATGATTATGACCAAGGATCATTCAGTATAATCATGACCCGTAATATTACAAATGATGTGGTAAAAGTCCTCATTGGCCCGTAGTGCATTGATGGACAGTTGTTGGTATGATTATGACCAGGAATTATTTGGTATAATCATGACCATTAATGATTACAGGAATATCTTTGGCCCTTAGTGCAGGGATGATTCGATAATGTGGTTTATTTATTAAGCTGAGTCTCAGCGATAAAGTTGATGAAAATCATTTTAAATCATAGAAGATAGTAGATATCATGCTTTACTTGACTCTTCTAAAGGATTGCTTGTTCCGCTGCAGTTAAACTTGTTGTCTATTATATTCTATCAGTTTAAAATCGTTGAAACCTAACGATAACTTATTCTGTAGTATCTTAGTCATAATATTTCTTACTGGGCTAGTTGAGCTCACCCTTTGCTTAAATTGTTCTCTTCAGGAAATGAGAATATAGCTAGGACTAGTTGGGGAACGGAGTGACGGTCCAGATGATAACATTAGTAGTCCTCACTATTTTGTTAAATAGTGTGATAATAAATGTAATGAGGACTCCATTAAGTGTGGATATTATCAAGATGACAATATTCATTTTAAAACTCTCAGATTATATTTTGTTGTATTTTACACGATAGTTGTATAATTAAGTTGTATTTAAATTTTGTACCATGTATCTGGTGACTCAAGATGGGTGATGTATACCTATTTTGGGGGCGTCACAACAATAGACAACAAGTTTAACTGCAGCGAAACAAGCAATCTATTAGAAGAGTCAAGTAGAGCATGATATCTACTATCTTTTATGATTTAAAAGTTCATCATCAATATTTATCCCTGTAACACATCTCAATAAATAATCCACATCACTGAATTATCCATGCACTACGGGCCAAGAATATTCGTTAGTATCACATCCACGAATTACACATGCACTATGGGCCAAGGATATTCATTATTATCAACAGTGGTCATGATCATTCCAAACAATTGTCCATCAATGCACTACGGGCCAATGAGGACTTCTACCACATCATTTATAACATTACAGGTCATGATTATTCCGATACATAATTTTTGGTCATAATCATACCAATCAACAGTCCATCTATACACTACGGGCCAAAGATAACTTTCATCACAGTATAAGCATGAGGATGATGACAATGATATAAGAAATTAATCAAGTGAGACTAAGGATTAATATTAAATATTTATAATTCAATTTATCCAGAGTTTAAGAAAGTTCAAATTTTCAACATGATAACTACTTTGTGGAGTATAATTTAAGAATAATATTCATGTATCAAAAATAATATGGACTAAAAAGAAATTAATTTTTGTCGTGAATAGTACCTCGGGTGAATAGTATCCCATGAATAGTATTTTGGTATGAAAAGATTAAAATTTAACAAGAATGTTTAGAAAAATATTTTCGTGAAAAGATACTAGATGAAGTGCAAATTTTAAGGATATTCTACTAATTTCAAGGAGTATAGAAGCAATACTTATCAACATAAGTGTAGAATTAAGAATATGAAATGAAATAATATTACTTCCATACTATAGAGTATGGAAGAAAAAATTATTTCTTACGAATATTGAGCAAAAATAATATCTCTTACCACTGTTTAGAAATACGCTCAATGATATAGAAGAAGAATTCTCTGATTCTGGAGTGATTTCCATTTCTAAACTAAGCATCCTATGTATAAGAGAATGGCAACATACCACTGTTTAGAAAATTTCACGGATGAAATAATTTGAGAATTCACGGAAGACTTATGCAAATTCACAAACGACTGATTTTCAATATAATATTCAAGTAAAACAAAAAGTTTATATAAAATATAATATATTCTATTTATAATCTAATAAAACGAATAACTTTATATATAATATGAAAAGTATTATGTTTTATATAAGAAGTTTTCTGTTTTATTACTATTATAATAATAATAAAACAAAACTTATATATATATATATATATATATATAACAAAACCGAGATAACTTTCACTACCGGTGATTTTGAAAAATGAGTAGGTGGGGGTCCATGTAATAAGCCAAACTTATAACAAATATTTCGTAAAAAAAACCCTCTATTTATATCAAATCACTTGACTTAAATAAATACATTTTTAATCTTTCAACATTTATTCATCATTAATATTATAACTCACAATATTAACAACTAGATCATTCTCAAGAAAGAGGTAGCTTTTCGTTAAGGTCTTCTACTTATTGGCGCACAATTAGATGACCAAACTCCTTTCCTCGACAAAACTTTCTAGACATTGTCAATACTGCAAATAATATATGAATAATTGTGTCATCTCATTTATTGATTTAATAACATAAAATATTATGCAGCTGATACTATGACAATAATTGAATCAATAATATGAGATACTATGCATCAACTACTGTTGTAATAATTGAATAAAATTGAGTGACTCCTCACGTAAGCATCAATAATCAAAGATATTATGCAATACCGTGTGCTACTAACCATGTGTATTATTGTACTTTTATCGCCGGGTATTTCAATAGTTAACGGTAAAAGTTTTTCTGTTATTTTTAGAAAAAGGTTATTTATATCGCTTTCTAAATTCGACAGTAATTCCGATGGGATCCACCAATGATTGTGCCGTCATACGGATATTTCTTGTTAAAACGAATATTTCTTGAACAAATGAATATTTTATGAAAACTTGCTTACTTTGCAAAATTTGTAAACATTACCCACAACTATAACATTATATCAAATTCATACCTTATTATTCAAAATGTTTTTTAGAGAAAATTAAATCTTTATTCATAAAAGTTGGGGTCTTACAACCTCCCCTTCTTGTGAAATTTCATCCTTGAAATTAGTGTACATACATGGTATGTCGAAGAGGTGAGGATACCTTGTTTTCATTTTAGATTCTAACTCCGAAGTTATTTTCTCAATATCGTGGTTTCTCCATAAAACTTTGACTTGAGGTATAACCTTTGGGCGTAGAATATGTTCCTTCTTATGTAACGCCTGAGAAAATTGGATTTTTATGTGAATTAAATTTTTATTTGATTATTTGAATTAAAAGAATTTAATTGATTATTTATATGAGTAAATTGTTTGAATGTCATTCTATGACCTAGAATGTGCGGATGTAGTTAGGATTCTGGCTATGTGCTAGGATTAATTGTTTTGAATTTCCAAGACAAAAATAAAAGTTTTCTGAGAAATTTTTGTAAAAATACTATTCATCCGTTTCTGTGCGGGAATTAAGAATGAATTTTTGAGAAACGCGTAATGATAAAATTCAAAGACGAGATGGAATATCCAATAATATTTTAGTTATGGCAAATAAAGTTTTCGCCTGCGGACATAAAACCTAAGGGTTATGAACAGTGAGTTTTGAGAATGGAATGATTGCGTAAAATGATTAGGGTTGTTATACGTTAGAAATACGAGTAAGATGCTAGTTCTTATATGAGTATAATATGAAGATTATTACGATGTAATCTGAATATCGCATTGAATACTATCTGAGTAGAATACGATTAGTTATTAATGGACTCTTAGTAATTGGACTTTGTCAATTCCAATTGGACTTGGATTATGTCAAACCCAAGGTTATGTAAATCAAGCCCAAAAATTGTCCCAATACGATTTAACCCTAAGACCGATCCAAGAAAACAAATCGCGAATCGACCCGATGGATCATCACATGGGTAAAACCCACGAGGGCAACCCATGTGGGACCCAAAAAGGCATATGGGCCGGCCACTTGGTGGCCAAGTAAAGTGCTTTACTTGGTTGCAAAGTAATGAATAGTAAGGAGGTGGGAAGATTGACCAAATTGCCTTCCATTTGGAATTTCTATAAAAGGAGGAATAAGTTGGTTCATTTGTTGTTTTACAAAACTTGACCGATATATTTTGAGAGAGAGAAAAGAGTAGTAACAAGTAATCAAGAGCATCAAAAGCAAAACATTCAAGTTTTATTCAAGAACGCGAAGAACATTAAGGTAATATTACGTAAACCTTAGTCTTCAACCCTTTTCTATTTATGTTTTTGTAGAGAAACATGAATTGGTGGAGCATGTCTCTTCCGGAGTAATAAGGATTTCTATTAGTGAATTAAAACATTGATAAGCCATGTATAAGTAGGAATCATAAGCGTTTAAGTAAGTTTGATCGCAGAAAAACCATTAATCGTTAATTTGGTTGTTGATGGACAAATTGAAAACCGTCATTTATAGGGTATGTGCATATTTCTTGGTTAGGTTATAGACAATGAATCAATGGATTGGTTATATTTGATTTGGCATATAAAACACGAGTAAAGAAGTTATGGCAAAATTTATGAGATTAGGCGTTAAACGTTGAAATCGTAGAATTTTCGGATTGATAGTTAAAACTCGCCATTTAAATTAGAAACCCTAGTTTTTGATGGCGTAATATAGCATAAAATATTTAAGAGTCGTGGACTCAAGAATGGTTGAATTCTGACTTAAAACGAAGAAACGGGCTATGAACGTTCACGAGCGTTAATCGAACGCGTAATAGAACATTAAATAGTGAATTCATTGTTAAAAAATTTAAAAACTACTTTTATCTGGATGAAATCAAAGTACAAGGAATTTGTGAGAAAACGGCTATTGAATGAGCCAAATACGACTTATAACGACTAAGTTACGAGTCTGGGAAGAATTGAATAGGAAAATATAAAAAAAAATCAAGGGCTCAGGGTAGGCGTCGCAACGCCACCCCAAGCTTAAATTTCCATGCAGCAGCGCCGGGCTGGGGAATTAGCTACTGTTAGTTGGCGCCACAGCGCCACTTATATATAAGAAGTCTGTAGCATCCCCAAATCCGGGTCCTAAATCACCGCGGATCTGGTACAATCATTCTATAACTATTGCGAAAGATATAAACATAAATTATTTATACATTAAACTTACACACTATTCCCCAAGGTCGAGAACCTCCACTTCATACACAATTCATAACTTATTTGACTTACAATAACATTAATATACAATACTGTTACAAACTTTATCTGCACATAAATTTAAAGCTGGAACTGTATTTAACCTTTCCTTGTATCCGACGCATTCGTTTTAATCTAAAATGTTTATCATGATATAGCAAGGGTGAGCATAAGTTTGCCCAGCAAGTTTAAGTTTATTTGAGGATATATTATGATTGAAAGAATTTGAATAACAGCTGGCTAACATTCAATAATATAGTTGTGAATGAGCATGAACAAATTTTATAACTGAACGGGCATTGAACATGAACATAGCAATTATATCTGGACCGAATGGTAATGAAGGTGATCAGCCTTTCATACCTGATGAATACATACAGTATGCACATAATGCGACTTAATAATTCTTAGACATGGCAATCGGAAATTATTAACCATAAGTATAATTGAATAATACAACTCGGGGTCGAGTTTAAAGAACTTGCACAATAATTAGAAGTTCAAGGGTTAGGAACTTGCCTGTTCGGTCGATTATGGTTGTGCAATTTATTAAGCTTTAAATAAAGACCTAATACATAAATAATATCGATATACAAATTAGAATAATATCATCACAGTATAATACTATTATATATAATCATAGAATAACCTAAACACATAACACATAACCCTATAAGTCTATACATCACATAAAACATAACCTCAAGTCAAACTTTTATTGTCTGAGTCGAGTTCGGCACAATTCTGACATCCTGACAGCTTAATCGGATAAATATCTAGTTTAAGTTCAATTAAACTCTGCCTAACACTTTAACAATTATCTTAGATAATTATATTATCAGTCAAAATATTTTTCATAAACTCGTAATAATTTTTAAGTAATTATTACCATTTATCATAATTTTTCAATCACTTATATCGTATTTATATAATATAAATATCACATTATTCTCTTATCATTAATATTTATTTAATATTAAATATTAATAAAAACATAATGTAATATTATATTATATTTATAATATCACCAAGTATTTTAATACCTTAAAATCATATTTATATGATTTTTAAACGATTAAATTCATTATTCGATAATTGCTATTAATATTAAAATATTAATATTTTCATGACAAAATGTCAAAAGTTATATTTTATAATTCAAAATATTTTTCTAACCCTTAAATCATTTTTATCTAATTTTTAAAGCGATAATTCTAATTTTCCATAATTTATTTAATATAGATATTAAATAAATTAATCACCATTAATGTAAATTTATTAATGAAATTCATCACAAAATATCAAAAGTTATTAGAAATAACTTAAAATATTTTCTAACACCATAATATAATTTTTCATGATTTTTCAAATATTAAAATCTTTTTAAATAATTTATTTAATATTATAATTAAATTAATTAAATACCATTTATATTCCAAAAATATTAAATATTTATGAAATATACTCAAACTGATTAAAAACTAATTTTCAGGCTTTAAAATAATTTTTAGGAATTTATTTTGTATTTTTCATAATTAAAAATCATTTTCTGTATTTATTTAATAAAATAATTATTTTCAGAAATTATCTGTCGCTAAAGGGCCCTATAGCGACAGAACCGTCGCTATAGGTGTTCTTGAGCATTTTCTAAAAACTTTGTCAGAGGCTAAGGTACCTAGTTTAACCAGTTCTAATCATATGTTCCAGATGATTTCTGGACTTGTAATGGTGTTAGAGTTGTAGTACTAATGTAATACTACAACCATAAACCAAATTCATGGCTATCCTGCATCAGATCAAGAAGATATAGTGCATCAAAGTCTTGTCAGATACTGTTCTTCATTTTCTGGGTTACCTAGATATGAAGAACAACTCAAGGTGTCACTTTTGAAGCTTTGTAACTTTGATTCTGGTCATTATTTCTGTGATCTAAAAGTTCACACATAAAGTATACAAGACAAGGTACAATTCTATTACATTATATCAACTTAAAAACATCACATCTGAGAGATCAAGGCTGGTCAAAAGCTTGTCAGAAACGTGTTCTAGAAAAATATGGGTTTCCCAGATTTCTTCATAAGACAGCCGGTCAACGCTTGTTTGACCTTAATTATTTGTGATTTTATGTAAGATCTAAGTGATATAGTTGTTTGGATGTGTATTTCTTATATTAGACTACAATTCCATTACACAAACATGGCCAAATAACTTGTCAGTAGTAAGATCAGAGGCCTTAAAAAGCTTGTCAGACCTAAACTGGGTTTCTGGGTTTTCCAGAAACTGTTTGGTCATAGTCAGTTAACGACCTTTGACTACTTATAACTTGAGATCTAGACATGGTATGGATGTGATTCCAGTTCCAGTGTACTCTCCTCGTGGAAAAGAACAAGTCCATATCTTAAAACACAATAAATCATTAACATACACAAATCTATGGGGCCTGACATTAGGCTACCAGACCATAATTTTAGGGTTCTAAGCTAGTTTGAAAACTTGATTTTCTGGCTTCTAGATGTTATGGATCCTTGATGTAACATCTTGGATCACTAAATAACATCCCATAACACAACTCTAGACAACAAACAACAACATCCAACACGAAATCATATGAATTTTATGTTTTAGGATTTATACCTTTCTAAGCTTGATCCTTAGATTCTAATTTTTGATGATATGATATAAGAGAGCTAAGGGATGTTCTTGGCTTTCCTTAACACTTAGTTCCTCTCAATATTTTTGAAAAAGAGAGAGAGAAAAGACTTGGCTTAATAGAAAACTAAAGTAAGTTAATTTCTTAACTTTTAAGTTTATAAACTTTGATTCAATGCATCAAGACTTGCAAGGTGGCAAGATATATCAGATTTGGTGAGATTTTTACACACATGGGATAAGCTAGCTTGATGACTCACATGATTTCACAAAATCTTTTACTTAAAGTTTAAGAAAAAGGGTATTTTGGTCATTTCACACCCACTAAAGGTATTTTGGTCTTTTCCTCTACAACTTGAAGGGCATTTTAGACATTTCCCTTTTACTACATAACATTTAACACTTAGCCATTTAATCTTAACTTTTGAGCTCCCGAATTAGGGTTTTAAATTTCTGAATTAGGGTTTCGAATTCCCGGAACTAAAATTAGGGTTTTCGATCCGATCATTAGGGTTTCTAACAGTTCGTTAAAGTTTTCTAACTTATTAAACATATCTTTTTAACATAACTTTAGGGTTTTCTAAAGTTATAACTTATCCGATCAACCCATGATCCTTATTCACAAACTGTACACATAAAAATAATTATTGTTCACATATAAGATCACATATATCGACTCATATACACTTAGATACTTAACCCTGATAATTCTTCACAAGAATTTTAAATCCACCAAAATCTTATACATCATTACCAGACTATCACTTACAGTCTATAAAATCATTCAAGTCCTTCTCCAAAAATTTTGAAATCCTTAAGATTCCTTTACAGAACTGTCAAATCCATACACTTATTTTCAGTCTAGGTTCTAATATTGAACCTTAAATCAATCGATTATGATTTAAAAAAATTTCTAAATTCTCTGGTTGTCATATTCACCCCTTCTTCAAAGAATTTCGTCCCCGAAATTCACCTTACACCTTACAACTTACACCATACTGCTTACACCATTCATACACATCATCACATGCTACCCAATACACCACTCAGAAGATTAAAAATTTTCAAATTTTGCTAATGAGTTATATAGACTATTGTCTGTCATTTTCGCAAAGGTTTTATGGAAATTCATCCATAAACCGTCATAACTAACGGACATAGAGGGTAATTAGCCCGGTATGCCCTGTACTGGCCAAGTACTGCTGGTCGGAACAATTTTTCCCTGTTCCTCTTATCCGCCTTAGGCACACAAAATTTCTTACCTCAGTCTCTATCAAAATCCGCACCAAAACAAATTGGTTCGAGAAAGTTTTCAAAGAACGCTTAGAATTTTCAGAAACATAAGTCTGGCTGAATCGAATAGCGTAGACTCATATCAATAATCAATTTCAATCGATTTACGAATGTGTATAGCCAAACGCCGTTGGCAAATTAAATTTTTGAAAATATTTTTCAAAATGACGTCATGATCTTGCATCTTGTATTAACGATTGCATTTGAGGATGCCATCATTGTATGATTTTGTTATAACACATCATACAATTGTGGGACAACGATTTTTTGATCAAATTCAACACTATGTATTCCTGTATTTACAACTCCATCAACTTTTTATCATCTTTGCACCAGGTTACATGGTACATGATTGATAAATAAAATATATATTTTGATATTTCAAATCATTACCGTCTAGCTGAAACAAGTAGCATAGACTATTCTTTAAATCGTTCAAAAATCTTTGCAAATCAGTTTTCTAATCCCAACAGGTAACGATGTGTCGGTGGCCCTAAGTCCATTCATACACAATGGTCACCAAGATTTGAGAATAAAAATTTATTTTTCAAAAGCACATAGTGCGTATTTAGCTTGATGTCAAAATTTCGAAGTCTAGCATAGCTAGGAGTTTTGAAAAACTTATGTCTCCACTAATAATCATTTGCTTAAATAGTCTATCTATTCCTATTATCCTCAATTCTTCATTCACACATAACTATTCCTAGTTCGTCAAACCACACTCATGAGTTCAGGAACTTTCCATAATCATATGAGTTTAAGAACTTGTCCTAGTCAGACCTTTGACGTCCATTCGCTGAGGGGTTCATAAACATTTCATATAATCATGAGTCACGAACATACCACAAGTATGAGTTTTAAGAACTCGTACTTAACCTTATATTCTCTACCTATAACATATCTATCTGTTATATATATGAGAAAGGAATCACCCTCTTAACATGCATATAGCAAATAACGCGACACAAACATTTCAATGATTATCAGTGTCAGAAACAAACATTTCAATGATTATCAGTGTCAGAAACTAAGTGCTTTTTACACTAAGTGCAATTCCCCGCCCATAACAAGGAATCTTACAACTCAGCTGCTGACATGAGTCCTCAATTGAAATCCCCACCTAATCTTAACTCCCTTCTCAATACGAATTTCATTCAACTCGTATTCATAATCCTTTCATGAATATGTACTAATTCATAGTACAACTGTCACACAACAATCTTTGCTGTAAACTTTTCAATCATTAGATTGATTATTTTCCCTGCTATCACCATATCAGATCACGGGGTGATCTCATCGTATATATTACGATTCATTTCTATACTATGATCATTTTGTTTTACGATCTCCTATCCTTGTACTTTTAGTCTTTTAGACTCTATCTATTCACCACTATTGTTCACCTTTATTATCCGAGTTTGGGAACTTTGTATCTTTACAACTCGCCGAGATTCGTCTTTAATCTTACAGACCAACTAACTCTATGTGAGTTAGATCTTATCCTAATCACTGCGCTTATTGGTCTCAGGTATTCCTTCCTAAGGTTCATAACCAACAACTTTGATAACAACTGTAGCATCCCCAAATCCGGGTCCTAAATCACCGTGGATCAGGTACAATCATTCTATAACTATTGCGGAAGATATAAACATAAATTATTTCTACATTAAACTTACACACTATTCCCCAAGGTCGAGAACCTTCACTTAATACATAATTTATAACTTATTTGACTTACAATAACATTAATATACAATACTATTACAAACTTTATCTACACATAAACTTAAAGCTGGAACTGTCTTTAACCTTTTCTTGTATCCGACGCATTCGTTTTAATCTGCAATGTTTATCATGATATAGCAAGGGTGAGCATAAGTTTGCCCAGCAAGTTTAAGTTTATTTGAGGATATATCATGTGTAGACACTCGAAATTTTTTCTTGCACTTTACATCGACATTACGGAGAGGGCAGATTCGCTTTCGAGAGATAACTAACGGAAGGCGGTGACATCCATTCCGGATACTCCCTAAAGTTTAGTTCCAACCCAAAACACAAACTGGGAACATCATTTCCTACCCAGAACACAAACCGGGAATGCCATTTCCAATCTCGGAGATAACCCCGAGGTATACAAATCAAAAGACCGGCAATGCCATTTCCAATCTCAGCGATAACACCGTGACATTCAGTTCCAGTCCCAGAACCAACACTGGGAGTAGCGACTCCATCCTTGGTGATAGCCCTAAGGGATGCTTTTGCAGTTCCGACGATAACTCCAGAATTGTTTGTTTCAAACACATACGATCAGCTTCAAGCTCATACCTCCTGTCGAGGCACTCATACCTTAGACTCGGAGCTAACAACGGGTAGACAGGCACACCCACATATGACAGTGAGGCATACAAACAAGCAGTCCAATCACGGATGTAACCTTGAGCAACGTCTGCTTTCCGCTCAAACCGGCGATAACCCCGGTGAGGAGTCAAAATGTCGTCTTACCGCCTTAACGTTTTCTCTCATAAGATGATATCAAAGCATACCAACAAATAGTCCAATCTCAGATGTAATCCTGAGCAACGTCTACTTTCAACTCAAATCGGTGACAACCCCGGCGAAGAGTCAAACGTAATATTGTCTCTTCAACACCTGCGCGTTGTCTCAACACTTCATACATACATACATACAACAATGTCCCACAAGAACCGAGGAGTAACAATCCCGAGTGACTATTATTACGTGGCGAAGATTTTGGATAAAATTTGAAGCTTGAAGACCATGGGCATAGACCCCTCTTCTTGACTTCGTACAACCTCTAATCCAGGTCAGATATACCTCGTTCGGATGCTCGGATTGAAGTTTTGTAAGATCGGGCGGACATTACAGTGCATGAGTGCACGTACTATGAGACGACGTTACCCACGAGGCTCGGATGCACCACGACGATACCATTGGTATAACTGTTGCGGTGCCTTGCCAGTGTACCTACGGCCATCAGTCTATAAATATGAGCCTTGGGGTCAGCCATTTGAAGAAGAGAATGAGAGAAAAAGGCGAGGAAGCCCTGTACATTTTACTCTGTATACACATCTTTTGAGTGTTTCCTCATCTTTAAACACTTGTTAGCTCACATATAGCTATCTTTTATCCTACGGAGCCGAGTGTTTATCCATTTAAAGTCATAGAAGTCTACATTGCAGCGTGCCCTGTAAGCCTTCTCACATTATATAAAGCCTTCTTCTCATATTAGCACACACTGTTATACACATTGAGAGTCGTGTTGTGTGTGTTTGCCTGCATTTCGGTCAAGTGGTTTTCATTTACATTTGTATATATATACTTATATATGTATATATTTCATATATAGACTAACATTATCGAGTTATGCCTTGATTGAGCCTAGACTTGATGGCCCCGAGCGTTTATTGCTTTTTTAATATATATATATATATATATATATATATATATATATATAAAATCGTTATCGATTATATCGATGAGCCTAGATTTTACATCAGGGTGCATTTACTCGCTTTTATATATATATATATATATATACTTATATATATAATTGTTGTCGGACATATCCGATGAGCCTGGACTGACATCCAGTACGTTTACTGCTTTTATATATATATATATATCTATACATATATATTTACATTTTTGTTATGCCTGGAGTTTACACCGTGGCCTTTTATAGTTTTATTTACATTTCGTCCTGCCTAGAGTTTACTTCGTGGCAGTTGATCTCTTTTACAGCTTTATTTATATTTCGTCCTGCCTGGAGTTTACTTAATGGCAGTTGATCGCTTTTCTAGCTTTATTTACATTTCGTCCCACCTGGAGTTTACTTCGTGGTGGTTGATCATGTCCATATATATATATATATATATATATTTACCGCTTTTATATATTTACATTTCCGATCCCCCATGGAGTTGCTTCGTGGTGGTTGATCATGTCAGTATTTATATATTTATAACTTTTATATATATAATCGCCATCGCTTTCCATACAAAGCTAGAGATCATGTGAGCCTAGGAATCATGTGATAACAGATTCAGTCTACTGAATCTAGATTCGGTTCTCATGATGGACATTTTTCAGCTGTGAACAGGTTGTACTTATTTTACAGTGTTTGAATTTCCTTGGATGGCTGTCATGCCCATGAGGAGTTCGGCACTACTGTATATTATATTCTCGAGAATGCTTCGCATCTCAAAAATAAAAGCAAACAAGCCGAACATTTAATAATAAAATGGTAGTATCAAAGGCCTCAATTACTATTGAGCACAGGGTTTGAAAAACCTTTTTTACAAAACGTCATTGCTATATCTTGTTTAAAACTGAATTTTTCTATAAATTCAAATCGTATGTATATAGGTGCGAATGAGGTACAACACTACTTCCAAATAATTTCACATTGATCCATACACACACACACACACACATTCATATAACAGTTTCTTTGAAAAGCGGCGGTCACCATGGCAACACAGATGTCGGGGGGTGCCTAACACCTTCCCTCCGCATAATCAAGCCCCTGGACCCAAACGAATCTCGATTTCACAGACCCATTTTGCAGTGTCACAATATTGGGTCATTGTGAAAACCTTTTCGGTTGCGTTGGTGCAACCAGTTAAATACACCAACTAGCGACTCTTAAAGTCAAATCATCGACATTATACATGTCCGACCTTTTTCACTTGTTTTTTTCAAACAAATATCACATTAACATGAGAACACCAAAGAAAAAGTAACAAAAAGGACACTCAAAAAATCCGGCGTCGGACGGTGGCGACTTCTGCTGGGACTCTAGTAAGAGGGCTTAAGCCGCTATTACAAGCTTTTCAAAATTGTTATATGCTTGTGTGTGAATGTTGCATTTACATTTCGAGGAATGTGTACGGATGCATTTTATTTCATTTGACCGCTAAATATCTATCTGTGATATTAGTGCTTAGCACATGTCATCATTTTGCATAAACAGTGAGACACGTTGTATGCGAATGTATGTTGTGTGGTTCCTCCATTAGGAGGCTATCCTGTCGGCATTTGATTACTAGACTCGCAGGAAGAATAATTCCAGTGAGGCTCAGGAAAGGCACCACCCAGATTCACTCCAGTTGAAAGACCGGATTAACTTCTCGTCAAGTAAATTGCGATGATCTGGGAACCTTCATGCCAAAAAGCCGCAAGAGTAACCCTAAGATAGGTCAACCTCTGATAAACCAAACGCAGAGGAAAGTCTCTTCTTACTTTTCATTTTCAATTACTTGTAAAAGCATTTACTTGTAATTTTATTCCATGTTTATCCATATGTAATGGAAAATATTAAAAATATTTGTGCATGCATGCATGTTATCAATTAACAACCGGTTTTGCAGGACAAAAATTCCTAAAACGGACATGTTATGATAACATTTACATTACCCTAAGACTAAACTACGTAAGTCTTTTGTAGGGAAGCAATTGGGTCTGTTACCCGCTCAAAATCCAAAAAGGTCACAGGCCTACAACCACTCATGTCTTCTTCTGACCAGCCTAATGTTGTTTCCTGAGAAGAATTTGACGAATTGAGTAAATAAATTACAGACTTGGATGTTCTACTGAAAGAATTGCACCAGTCTACTCAGGGTACGAAAATCCCTCCACATGCAGAATCCTCTACACAAGGAGGAGTTCATGGTTTGGAAAAGACAATTCTAGAACCTCAGTTGGATATGACCAACAAAGACCCTGAAAACACCCATCTCAAAGGAGATCCAGACACCGGTGATATCAGCAAGAAGGTCCTTCAAATGGAGGAAAATATTCATGTTCTCAAAGTGATTGGAACACATGACAGTGTTTCAAGACCCCTAATTTTGAGAAATATGACAGATTAGGGGATCCTTATACACATTTAAAGGTGTTCATCAGAGAACTCAGATCTTATGCGAAAAATGAAAAGCTCAGAATGCAGTTGTTTCAAAAAATTCTGACTAGAGAAGCCTGTTCATGGTATACCAGATTAGACAACTCAAAGATCCATAGTTGGGAAGAGTTGGCTCATGCCTTCGTCACTCAATACAGTTTTCAATCTCAGATGTCTCCTGACCGGTATCAAATCACCAAGGTCAAGAAACAGTCTAATGAGTCATTTAGAGAGTACGCTCAAAGGTGGAGGCGCCTTGCTTCTCAAGTTATTCCTTCTATGATGTAATCGAAATGGTGGCATGACTTTTATAGATGTACAGAAGCTCCTTTCTATGAAAGAGTTCTAGCCGGTATTCGCAAACCATTCTCCGAAATGATCAAGCACGGAGAAAATGGTGAAATGGGATTGAAGTCAGGAAAAATTCAAGACCTAGCCGCTCTAAAAAGCATCTTGAGCACATCCGATTCAATCTTATGGAAACTTGACCGGAGGGTCCATAAAAAGAAAGAGGAAGATGTTTCCTTGATACTACAAGGACAAAAAGGTAATCAAAGCATGCCTATGCAGAGGAGAAACTACTCCCCGATTCCAGCACAATCTTCAAACCCTCCATTGCCTAAAAGTTGAGAAGTAAAGCGACCACGAACATTCACACTCTTAGGGGACTCGTTCGAGAATATTCTTGCTCTTCTGACTACTCAAAAGAAAATTACACATCTTCTTCCACCAGCCAACCGTAATGGGAGGGATTTTAATGCTACTCGAAAGTGTGCTTATCATGCCGGACCACCTGGACATGATACTCTACATTGGTTGGCCTTGAAACACAAGATTCAAGATCTAATAGACAACAGTGAGATCATGGTCACCAAACCAGATCAACCTCATGTGCAAGACAACCCTCTTCCTCAACACAAAGAAGAAGAGGTTAACATGATCAGTTGGAGCACTAGACAAGGTTCCAATTCTAATGGCGAATCATCCCAACCAATCAAAAACGGTGTTGACAAATGGGATTATGCAAAGTTCTAGTTTACCATGGAACGAAAGATGAAAGCTCTTTGCAAACAAATTGAGCAATTGGCAGAACTGGTGACCCACCATCATCAAGTCACATGCCAATTAATCAGGCAGGAGCATGACTATTTCCTTCCTTTTGTTATGAATGTATCCTCACCACCTTTAGAAAGCAAAGCTAGGAAGAATAAGGTTGCAAAGAGAGCAAATGTTAAAGCCCGTCGGGATTTTGCCAATTAGAGGGAATTCACCAATTTATGCCAATCTATGGAGGAGATACTGCAGATGTTGATCAACGAAGGAAGAATTACCTTCCTTCTCCCTCCAATCAATCCCCGTTCAGGATGGTTTGATTCTGATGAAGTGTGTCAATATCATTCACATTCTCGCGGTCACAGCACAGAAGAATGTTGGGCACTCCGCTATCTCATTCAGAATCTTATTGATAGCAGTGTCATGCAAATAACAGATGATTACACTGTGCAACTCAAGGGTGGGAATGCATGTCCTACCAAATGGAAGGGATCGGAAGCAGTTATATCCGAAGTGGATGATAAGACTGTCAAAGTATTTCCCATACAACCAATTCAACTTAAAGGAGCTGATAATCCTTTGAAAGTGGCGACACCAGAGCTAATTTCTTTATCTTTCAGACTACAATATCCTATTTTCAGCTTACACAAAGTTCTATGGAATTATGGAAAAGCTGAAGGATCCACGTCTCATACTACTGCTACAGTGTTGAAGGAAAATCCATTGTATCTTCCTCGACGGGTTATTAAACCTACTTGCAAAGCAAAGGGGAAGTTGCCCATAGAGAAGATTGAAAAATTCCTCCGCACTATGGGCCAAAATGAAGCCAAAGTGGTTTTTAAGCTTGCGAGAAGCTCCACTCCAGATTTCAATACTGGACTTGGTTTTCTCTTCTGCGGATCATCAGAAGATCTTACTAAAGGTTTTGGAAGAAGCCTACTTGCCAAAATCAGTGGATATGGAAAAATTTCAAGATTTGGTTAATCACATTTTCAACAACAATGTGATATCCTTCACTGATGACGACATACATCCCAAAGGGACCGGTCATTGCAAGCCTCTACATATTATAGTTTTATCTTCCGGGTACATGCTAGCTGGAGTTTTGATAGATAGAGGCTCATCTCTAAATATCTGTCCTTATGCCACCTTAGTAAAGATGAATATCAATCTCAAGAGGATCCAAAGCAGCCATACAGTCATCAGAGCTTTTGATGGATCCCGACAAAATTCCGTTGGAAAGATTGAATTGCCAATTGAGATTGGTCCAAATACATTCAATGGATATTTCCACGTCCTCAAGATAGACTCAGGATACAACCTGCTATTGGGGAGACCATGGATACACATGGCTAGAGTCGTTCCCTCCACGCTACATCAACATCTCAAATACATTATCAACAATAGTCTAGTCACTGTCAACGCTGAGCTGAAATGTCCTAAACAAGGAACTTTACCAATTATCAGCTTCATTTTAGAAGTTGAACCGGCCAATTTCCATACTTTGGAAGTGAGTAACACGCAATACCATTCTATTGGAGCTCCACTTCCCGTACTAAAGATTTCTGACGAGGTTATGTCGGCCACTCAAGAAATGATGTTATTAGGTCATCAACCTGGACAAGGGCTTGGTAAAGATAAGAAGGGTATTAAGCACCCTATCCAAATGTCCAGTCAAATTGGAACAGCCGGGCTAGGATATTTTGCCAGTTCCAGACACAGGAATCCTCATAAGCACAAGCAGGTTCCTCAAGCATCCGCCACACGACGATTTTCTATACCTTTACCTCATGAGTTGATGCAATCTCCAGTAAAGGTTCTAGCCCATGTTGTGGCTATGCTGTTTCCGAAACCAGTGCCAATCAAAGAAAAAGAGGCGCTGATTCCTGATCCCGAGGCGGAAGAAAAGGAACAGAAACGTAAACATGACCTTGCCTTGATGATGGAACGCATACGCATCATTGTTCATTATGAACATACAAACAGATACACCCCAGACGATGATTGCCCAGATGTCATGGTTATCATTCGGGAGAAGGAGGACAATGACGATCCTTCCATCACTGCAGTCCTTCAGGACTTTTCCCTCGACAATTGGAGCAGCACTCCATGCATTGGTCGACGAGGTTAAAATGGGCAGAAAAATCCCTCTGCCATGTAGATAACTTTAATTGCTTGCTTTCCTTTACAGTACTAGTAGTTATTTTATCAAGTACATGCTAACACTTTTGTATGATCGAACAGTTGCATATATTAAGTGAAAGCATCTTTTGTTTCAGGACTGTGAATTTAGATGTGCCTGTACTTGCTGATGAGATGCCTTCTCTCCACAAGGGCTGTAACTTTGATGTAAAGTTAGACTCAGACTTGATGGACATCCAAGAGGACATTGAGACACCTCAGGAGATTAAGGAATAGGTCACAGACAAACCCAAACCCAATCTTGATCAAACCACTTCTTTCAATCTTGGAACCTTAGACAACCCTAAGGTAATCCAAATTGGTTCAGACCTTACCACAAATCAGCAGAATGACATGGTTGCACTATTAATCCAATTCCAGGATGTGTTTGCATAGTCTCATGAAGACATGGTGGGTTTGTCCACTGACATTGTTCTTCATCGCCTACCCATTAAAGATAGATTCAAGATAGTTAGGCAAAAGCTCAGGCGATTGAAACCTGAGTGGAGTTTAAAGTTTAAAGATGAAATTGTGAAACAATTTCAAGCTGGCATTATCATGGTGTCTACATATCCGTAGTGGATATCCAACATTGTTCCCATGCCTAAACTAGAGGGAAAGGTGCGAGTCTGCACGGATTATCGGGATTTGAACAAAGCTTGCCTTAAAGATAGCTTTGATAATCAAATCACCAGTCATTCCGATTTTGAACCCTCTCCTTTTTGCATACTCTTCTACCGCTCAGAGAAACATACACTTCAAACCAGCAGCCTGGTATCACTTCATTTCAAACCTTCCATACAATTTTGGTTATCCTGAAGATGGGATTTAACCTTTCATAATTTCGGTTATCCTAAAGACGGGATTGAACCTTTCACACTTGCAGTTTATCCTGAAGACAGGATTAAACTTTTCTATGCTTTCAGTTTGTCCTGAGGATGGGATCAATCTTTTTCCACACTTGGAGTTTATCCCCATTATGGGATCAAACTTTCTTCTCCCCGCAGTATAGCCTGCACATGGGATTCACGTTTTTTCTTTAGCTGTGATTCGTCCTGAGGGGCGAACTACGTCGACCTGATCTCCCTGATACCCATGGGTACGTAGGCAACCATATTCTATATGGCCCGGTCGCAATAAAAAAAGCAACAAAAACATTTCTACCATTTCTTCACAAAAACAACAAAAACATTTCTACACCTATCTGCCTTTCACTTTAGACGTTGAACCTCTTACACCAGGTTCGAACTACGCAGACTTGATCTCCTCTTCAATAGGAGTACGTAGGCAGACATTTATGTTTCAGTCTAACCCCTACCAGAACAAAAATTCTTATCACATGGTACTGAGATCAACCTTCAATTCACCACATTTCATCAGTTTCAGATCAAAGGGATGGAATTACCCAACCTCTTCTCACAAATAGAAGATTCGGTGACCATCCAAGCTGCGATTGTGCCTCAAAGAGAAATACCAACCCATAAGAGATGGAATTAACTAGGCTTCTCACAAATAGAAGTACTGGCGACCATCTGTGGTGCGGTCAATCTCAGAGAGGAAGAAACAACCTTCCTCTCCACTTTTCTATACAGATACCAGTCCTAAGACACCAAAGATGGTAGAGATTTATAGAAATCAATGATCCATTCTGAGAGATCTTGGGACGTCTCAATGTCCATCTATCAGGGATAAGTTTAAAATGCATCAAAGATCACAAGGCCCTAAAGAAATAGGTAAATATCAAGGCATAACTAAAAGGGAAGTGAATCAAAATATATTTCCCTGCCATACATAATATTGTTTGATATATACATATGTGTTGTACATGACAAAATGGCTAAGCTAGTCTGTGCAGGAAAATACAAAGCTATCTACAGTTCTATATGTATGTGGACGATCAGATCTAACATAGCATCCCTCTCTGAAGACGGAGGTAGCACGGCAAGCTCCTGCCCAAGGATATCTACACAAGCTAGCAGATCAGAGGCTAACTTCATTGTGGCATAATGCTCATCAATGTAAGCACTCATGTCGACAAGACTGATAGTCATCTGGGATCTAACGGAAGTACTATCTGCAATGGCCACATCCCTAGCAGATAAGGCAGCATCCCGCTCCCCAATCAATGCATCCCTGGCTGATATAGTCTCATCCCTATCTAATAGAGCGGCGTCTCTCCCATCAAGAGCTCTCAACATCGCGGCCCTAGCCTGATCTCTCTCATAGGTCATCAGATGTAAGCTCTGTTCCAAATACTGTGCCGGATACTGGGTAATAGTGGCACTCAAGGTGGGAGAATCCATTACAAATGCTGGCAGCCCAGCAGTCAAATCATTGATGGGAATAATAGCCTCCTCTATAGGCTCCTCATGGTTAGAATCAATCCCTTGCACTGTGGATACTACCGCAGCCGATGCAGTCTCTGTCTCCATCCATGCAGAATACTCTACAGAACAACCTGGATGATTGATGAGAAAACTTCAATGACCCTCGGCCGATTCCAATAGCATACAACTGGATATGTCCTCCACGATAAAGCGATGTGAAGCGGTTACCGACTCACTGCCCCCTCATAAGGGTGAAAATCCTAAAACTGGTCAAACTGACACATCACGGCCAGTGGATGATAAGTAATCATACCACTCAATCTAGCCAGAGGGAGATAATCCATGCCTGGAGCATGAGTAATGAAGCTGTAGGGTGAACTAAGCCCTGAACATGGCAATATATCAAACGGATCTCTAATCCCTGCCAGAAAAGCTGACCACGATGCAGCATATGTACACTCCTCAGGCTAAAAGAAGTATGATATTTCTATATCATGGGTGAAACAAAACCCTTACCGTTTGCTCATTGCTCGTCAAACAAAATAGGTCCCCAATTTTAGAACACATGACAAGTGACATTTTTGCTTCAAAATAGATCTTTTGGTCTACAGGATTACTTTGTTCATATGGAACCAAAAGAGATGGAAATTGAAATAAGAAAAACACAACAAATGATATTTAATGCAATAAATAACATAAAATTAATGTTAATCTGGTATCAGAAGACTTCAATTCATACATGCTCTTATTTCAGTTGAGTAAGTTCTCCCTTTACAGTTTCCATAGTAGCTCTAAGTCGTGCTATGACAGTTCATTCATACCTGCAGAGAAGAGATGTTTTGGGTTGCTTTGCTTCTGCACTGTTGGATGAATCCGACTCGACGGTCATCGGGGATTCGGAGGATATAGAAGGGACGATCATCGGTGTTACACCAAATTCTTAGGGCAAAAAAAGTTACTCAAAGAAGATAACACATGTGATTCCCACAAATATGACGAAAAAATATTGCAAGAGTTCAAAATCGAGGACATACCAGTTAGGGTTTTCTTAGATTAATCCTCCGTTCGACTGCTTTGAGGGTAGAAGTCGATCGATTTGGCTTCCACCATGAGACAATCAAGAGGGCGGAAGAGAGAGGTTTGACCTAAGAACTTCTGATTCGTGCTTCTGCAGTTTTGAAAATGCTCAAGATCTTCTCCGTTTGGATGTTGGAGAGAAGGGCACCCGTTTCCTTTGGTCGTAGAGAGAGAAAGTAGTATTATTTTAATTTCAAATTTTGGCTTCCAGTTCCTATTTTTTGCTCTGTGTTTTTGTAGATAGATAACATTTTTTTAAAAAAACATTATCTATTTAAAATAAAAAAAGCCCTTTTAAATAGATAACGTTTTTTCATATGTATCTACAACGTTTTGTTAAAAAACGTTGTAAAAAAATACCACAACGTTTTTTATAAAAACGTTGTGGTTTAAGTGTTGTGTATTTACTGTTTTGTAGTAGTGACTCAAACTTGTTGTTTTCTTCATCCGACAGTTATTCTATTATGGGGCCCACAAATGGCTGCGCCGTCGTACGAATATTCCCCAACAACAAGAATATTTCACGACCAAACAAATATTCTCCGACAAAAATGAATATTTTATAACCACTTGCTTATTTTGTAAAATTTGCACATTTCACCCATAACCAAAATATTAGATCAAATTAACTCCTTATTATTTCAAGATAATGAATAGAGGAAAATCAATTTTATTTATATATTAAAAAAAATTCAGGGTCTTACAACACAAACATGGCCAAATCACATGTCAGTAGCAAGATCAGAGGCCTTGAAAAGCTTTTCAGACCTAAACCGGGTTTCTGGGTTTTGCAGAAACTCTTTGGTCATGGTCAGTCAACGACCTTTGACTACTTATAACTTAAGATCTAGACATTGTATGGATGTGATTCCACTTCCAGTCTACTCTCCTCATGGCAAAGAAAAAGCCTATAACTTAAAACACAACAAATCATTAACATACACAGATCTATGGGCCCTGGCATTAGGCTGTCAGACCATAAATTTAGGGTTCTAAGTCAGTTTGAAAACTTGATTTTCTGGCTTCTAGATGTTATGGATTCTTGATGTAACATCTTGGATCACTAAATAACATCCCATAACACAACTCTAGACAACAAACAACAACATCCAACATGAAATCACATGATTTTTAAGTTTTAGGGTTTATACCTTTCTAAGCTTGATCCTTTGATTTTGATTTTTGATGATCTGATATAAGAGAGCTAAGGGATGTTCTTGGCTTTCCTTAACACTTAGTTCCTCTCAAAATTTTTGAAGAAGAGTGAGAGAAAAGACTTGGCTTGGTAGAAAACTAAAGTAAGTTAATTTCTTAACTTTTAAGTTTATAAACTTTGATTCAATGCATCAAGACTTACAAGGTGGCAAGATATATCAGATTTGGTGAGATTTTTACACACATGGGATAAGCTAGCTTGATGACTCACAAGATTTCACAAAATCTTTTACTTAAAGTTTAAGAAAAAGGGTATTTTGGTCATTTCACATCCACTAAGGATATTTTGGTCTTTTCCTCTATAACTTGAAGAGCATTTTAGACATTTCCCTTTTATTCCATAACATTTAACACTTAGCCATTTAATCTTAACTTTTGAGCTCCCGAATTAGGGTTTTAAATTTCTAAATTAGGGTTTTCGATCCGATTGTTAGGGTTTCTAACAGTTTGTTAAAGTTTTCTAAATTAATAAACATAACTTTAGGGTTTGCTAAAGTTACAACTTATCCGATCAACCATTGATCCTTATTAACAAACTGTACTCATAAAAATAATTATTGTTCACATATAAGATCACATATACCGACTCGTATACACTTGGATACTTAACCCTGATAATTCTTCACAAGAATTTTAAATCTACCAAAATCTTATACATCATTACCAGACTATCACTTACAGTTTATCAAATTATTCAAGTCCTTCTCCAAAAATTTTGAAATCGTTAAAATTCCTTTACAGAACTATCAAATACATACACTTATTTTCAGTTTAGGTTCTAGTACTGAACCTTAAATCAATCGATTATGATTTTAAAAATTTTCTAAATTTTCAGGTTGTCACAAAGTCTCGTCGTCGCATGTGTAGAGACAAGGGATAACTCTTTATTGAATTAGCGTCATGGCCTTGATCAATTTGGACTTAATGATGGCGTCGCAGCGCCGGTAATGGAGAAATGTTGACCAAGTTAGTTTTAATCCCAAATTGTTGCAAGACAATTATGCATCATTTATATACATAGTATACATGATAAGACCAATCTTAAATGTGACGCCCCCAAAATAGGTCCACATGACCCATTCTGAGTCGCCAGATATCACACTTTAAAAATTAAATACAAACTTTATTTATACAACTGTTGAACTGTCATGCAGAATACGACCACAGTTAAACTGTGAGTTTTAATACAAATGTATGTAACTCTCACGGTGCCTCGACCACAATCTTACAATGGTACTTTACATAAAAGTACATTCAATTTTTTTTTTAGAAATTAAAATCTTTGGGAAGCTCTCAAGGAAACCTTCGTACATGGGAGGCCATGCGTCTAGGTTATAATAGTTATCATATGTCCACAGAATTATCCTTGGTTGACCTAATAGACTCCAAAGAAAAATGGGAAGATTACTATCATGTTCTTTCCAATGGTGAGTCTTCTCTTGACATATAACTATCTCCACTGTCTATAATTGAAAATTATATTTCAACCAAACTCCAAGATCATATAGGTAGTGCTTGTAGATATACTCAGCAAGTGGATGTGCACAACCCTGTCTTATGATAACATGAGGTTTTATGTCATTAGACATCTTGTATGATAGTGGAAAAACACTCTTCCAAAGTTGGGTTCACCTCACCCTATTCGGTTCAACAAAATTAAATATCAAATGACGTATACAATACGACACACTTATCTAAAGTTCTCAAAAAAATTATTTCCATATTATTTAGGGAGAACCTCAAATTTATATATTCCATCGATTCTATTCCCCTGTTATCCCCGCTCGACCTAGCTACACTCTTATTACCTGAAAGGAATTGTGAAGCAAAAAGGGTGAGCACAACTAGCCCAGTAAAGAAAATCATGACTAAAGATAATTTACATCATTAATAGCCTTCGTTAGTAATAAATCAGAGATTTAGAACATATGGTAGATGATAAAACTTTTCAACTATAGTTGCAGCAGAACGAGCAATCCATTAGAAGAGTCAAATAGACCATCAGATCTATTATCTTCTCAATGTTAAAAGTCCACCAATAATGTTTTATCCTCGTAACATCAATCAACAATTTCACCCACAATCATATGAATAACTCATAATCATAATTGTGATTCTAAATTCCTCTTCGCACCCAGGACGAAGATAATTTTCATCACCTATCTTCACCTGAATAATCAAAAATCACGGTTATACCAAATCACAATTCCTGCTCATAATCATACTAATAAATTCATCTTTGCACTACGGCCAAAGATATTCATTAACAATTAATCTTTGCACTATAGGCCAAAGACATACAATTGTATTTTAGAAGAGTAAAGTAGAGCATGATATCTACTATCTTTTACGAATTAAAAGTGTATAATCACTATTTTATATTTGAGACTCGACAATAATCCACATCATCGAATCATCTGCATTTCTACAGCCCGAGGATATTCATGTAATCATCAATGGTCATGATTATACGGAATAATCCCTGGTTATAATCATACCAATAACTGTCCATCAATGCACTACGGGCCAATGAGGACTTTTACCACATCATCAATAACATTATGGGTCATGATTATACCGAATGATCCACGGTCATAATCATACCAATAAAGCAGTTCATCTATGCACATAAGCCAAAGATACTATAAATCAATAGTTCATCTTTGCACGTAAGCCAAAGATATACAATCTGTAAAACTAATAATCAACGATCCATCATTGCACGTAAGCCAAAGATATACAATCGTAAAAACCAATAATAAGCAGATCCATCTTTGCACGTAAGCCAAAGATATACAAATTGTAAAATCAATAATCAATCATCCATCTTTGCATGTAAGCAAAGATATACAAATCATAAAACCAATAATCAACGGTCCATCTTTGCACGTAAGCCAAAGATATAGAACTGTAAAACCAATAATCAGCAGTCCATCTTTGCACATAAGCCAAAGATATACAACTGAAAAACCAATAATAAACAGTCCATCTTTGCACGTAAGCCAAAGATGACTTTCATCATAATATAAGCATGAGGATGATGACAATGATATAAGCATTAATCAAATAAAATCAAGGATAAATATTAAAGACTTTAATTTATCCAGAGTTTAAAAATATCCAAATTGTTAACATGATACTATTTTGTGGATTAAAATTCAAGAATAATATTCATGTACCAAAATTAATTTGGACAGAAAATAAATATATTTTTTTGGTAAATAGTACCCCACAATAGTACCCTATAAATAGTACTTCAGGAATAGTACCTCGTGAATAGTACCCCGATATAAAAAGTACCCCAAATACCCAAGTGAATAATATTAGGGTAAATAGTAATTTGGGTGAATAGTAACCCATGAATAGTAACTCCTGAATAGTACTCCGACATGAAAAGTGCCCCGAATACCCGAGTGAATAATACTAGAATGAATAGTAACCGGGTGAATAGTAGCCCGTGAATAGTAACTCATAAAAAAAATACCAAAGAAAATGATATTCCTTGACGAGTACAAAAGAAATGATATCTCATACGAGTATAATAGAATATACGAAACTACAAATGGATTTTCACCCGTAATGTTGTAATCCACGTAGACAGATCATTTCCACAATTTAATAAAGAATGAATACGAAGGATCATTCACCATGCATACGGTAGTCCACACAGACAGGTTATTCTAACATAATAATAAAGAATGGAATAACAAAAGATTTCACCAGGCATGCAATAGCCCGCACTGACATGTTATTCCAACAGAATAATAAATAATAGAATCAGGTAATGCGTAATCCGCACAGACAAGATATTCCAACAGAATAATAAAGAATGGAACTAGGTCATGCGTAATCCATACAAACAGGATATTCTAACAGAATAATAAAGAATGGAACCAGGTCATGCGTAATCCGCACAGACAAGATATTCCAACAGAATAATAAAGAATGGAATAACAACAGAATTCACCAGGCATGCGATAGACCGCGTAGAGAAGTTATTCCAACAGAATAATAAAGAATGTAATAATAGAAGAATTTCACCATGTATGCGGTAGTTCGCATAGACAGGTTATTCCAACATAATAATAAAGAATGGAATAACAACCCTTATGAGTATTGAAAGAAAATAACTCTCTTCATGAATACGAAAGAATAATATCCCTTACACAATAATGATATCCCTTACCTCAGAAGAAGACTGGATACTAGAATAGTGAAGTAGTAGACTTCGCTTCTTCTTTCTCTCTATAACTTCTCTCTCTATAATTTCTCTATAATAATTGTTCTTGTGAGACTTAGTGAATTGGTAAAAAAAAATGAAGGAATGAGCTTCTATTTATAGGAAAATATAGTTTCCATAATTGCACATTTTGGGGCTCAAAATATTACAGTATAATACCCTCATCTTTTCATTCATTTTTAATTTAGTCATGCAAGTATTATCAAACTTGCACCACCTCCCCTAATAGTAAATCATGTGTATCAATAGTAAATCATGTGACTCAATAGTTCTAAACATGTGAAAAAATTAATTATAGTATAGTACATTCATCTATACCTCCATTTTTAACTTAGTCATGCAAGTATTATATATCTTGCACCAATTCTCCTAATAGTAAATCATGTGAATCAATAGTACACACATGTGAACACATAGTTATAAGCATGTGAATTAATAGCAATTAATTGCTCATTTATCCGATTAATTACTCGATTATTAAATATAACCTCCAGACATCAATTATTATCGAAATAAATGTCGATTTTTACTAACACTAATAATTCCAACACAATGGAACTATCAATTTTATCTTTAATCAACACTAACTTATTCATCATTAATATTATAATTCATAATATTTAACAACCAGGTCATTCCCAGGAAAGATGGGGCTTTTCGATAAGGATTTTTCCTTATTGGCGCAGAATTAGGTGACCAAACCTCTCCTTGACAGAACTTCTAGACATTGTCAACATTGCAAATAATAATATGAATAACTTTGCCATCTCAATTATTGATTTAATAATATAACATATTATCACGGATGATCTTTGTGACAATAATTGAATCAATAATATGAGAGATATGATGCATCAATTACTATAGCAATAATTGAGTATAACTGAGTGACTTCTTACGTAAGCATCAATAATCAATATCGTGTGCTACTATGCAACCACGCGCATTACTGTACTTTTACTACTGGGTAGTTCAACAGTTTTAACGGTAACACTTTTGCCATTATTTTTATAAAAAGACAATTCTATCATTTTCTAAATACGACAATACTTCTGTTGTGGGGTCCACCAATGATTATGCCATCGTACGAATATTCCCCGATAAAAATAATATTCCCCGACCAAACGAATAACAACTTGCTTACTTTGTAAAATTTTCAAATATCACCCTTTACTTTAACCCTTTCTCAATTTAACCATTTACTAAATAAAATAATAATATGAAAATTAAATACTTTCATTTCATAAAATTCAGGGTCTCACATTAAATCACATTTATAATGATGACTTCAGGAATTAAACTATGTTTAATAGTAATTAAACGAAGAGCATAAAGTGTGAGGAAGTAAATCGTATTCAACATTGGTACTTAACCAATGATGGTTGAGAATTGGTTTAGTGACGTAAGAACGTTAATAAGCCGTAATGGAAGATAGTTAAGTCAAAATGATTTTTATTAATGAAATAATTTCAATTATGTTATAGAAGAGAAAGAAGTTGGTAAAAACAATGTGATTAGATTGTTTAGTAGCTAATTATAGTGTGCTATATGAATATATCATGTAGAAGTTGTAAAGATCAAGAACTGTTGAATATTTGTTTGAAGACGCTTGAAGGAAAGTTTTCTTAACACTTGTCTAACCTTCGTGTTAGCCAAGTTTTCTATGATTCATGTTATGAGATGCATGAATTGTTTTGTGAAAGACTCAATGCTAGTTTTAACTTGGCTAGACTAATATTAAGAGTTTGATTGATTTGTTTACAAGTCTTTCGATATAGTATTGTTAACGCTATCCTATGTTAATTAATTGGTACTGATTCAAAGGTAAGTGTAACGCCCGAGAAAATCAGATTTTTATGATACTTAAATTTCTATTTGATTATGTGAATTAAATGAATTTAATTGATTTAATTGGTGAGTAAGCTATTTGAAGGTCGTTCTATGACCTAGAATGTGCGAATATGGTTAGTAATCTGGCTACGTGCTAGAATTAATTGTTTTGAATTTCCAAGACAAAAATAAAAGTTTTCCGAGAAATTCCCGTAAAAACACTATTCACCCGTTTCTGCTCGAGAATTGATTTTAAAATTCTGAGAAACGCGTAATGATAGAATATGTAGATGAGATGGAATATCTAATAATAATTCATTTATGGCAAACAAAGTTTTCACCTGCGGACTTAAAACCTAAGGGTTGAGTATAATGATTTCCAAGAAGGAAATGAGTCGTGTATAAGGAATTACGATAATGATAAAGCGTGAGTTATACAAGTATGATACTATTTAGTATATATATATAATACGAAGATTTAATACGAAGTACAATACGTTTATCGTACGAGTATTATACGAAGAGAATATGTGAATTATACGTGTATAATATGAATGGTGTAATGGACTTAGTATAATCCAATTGAGTTGGATTATATCAAGCCCAAGTGATTGATTATAGAAAGCCCAAGTGATTTATTTTGTTGAGCCCAAGTGAGTATGATATAAAAGCCCAATAATAGAATTAATTAATCCAGATCCAAGAAATCGAACTGATGGGTTACTGAATGGGTAAAACCCCTGGGGCAACCCATGGGCATAGTGGGCCGGCCACTTGGTGTGCAAGTTAAGTAATCTACTTAATCACCAAGTATTCTACTTGGTGATAAAGTAGTGAATAGTAAGGAGGTGGGAGAAATGACCCTTTTACCCTCCATTTCAATTGCTTATAAATAGAGAGCAAAGGTTGGTCATTTTAGGGTTTTTCAAGTTGTCTAACATATATTTTGAGAGAGAGAAAGAGCTAGACTTAAGCCAACATCTCACCTTGAAGTTTTTCTTTAGAGAATTTAGCAAGAATATCAAGAACAAAAAGGTAATATTCCTTAATAATAGTTTCCATCTCTTTTGATTTCTTTGTGTATGAAGAATCATAAATTGGAGGTGTATGCGTCTTATGGAGGAATAAGGATGACTTGTAATATAAATAATCTTTATATGTCATGAAGACATAGAAATCGTAAGGGTTGAGATATGTTTTAAATCGTGAAAATATTGACTGTTGAGGTTGATTGTTGATGAACAATTAAACTCCATCAATGCTAATATATATTTGAATCTTGCTTGGTTAGGATGTAGATATGAAATAAATGGAGTATTCCATGTGATTTGGCTTATAGAACACTAGAAACGAAGTTATGGCGAATTTTACGGAATTAGACGTTAAACGTCGAAAACATAGAAATTTCGGATTAGTTGTCGAAAGTTGCCTTGAGACTTGAAAATGTTGTTTTTCAATGTCAACATGTGAGATAGGGTATTTGAGAGTCGTGGACTCAAGAATCGTCGGATTCCGACTTAAAACGAAGGAAACAACTATTGAACGCTCATTAACGTTTAACGAACGCTTAAAATGAACATAATAGTGAATTCTGAGATAACAGATTCAAAATTGTGTAATTCTTATATAAACGCTTAGAGTATGTAATTTATGACTTGTAGGCTTTTGAACAGACCAAATCGGACTTATAACGAAGAAGTTATGAATCTAGGAAACTCACCAAAATTTTTATCTTTCAAAGTTTTCTAGTGCTGAGGTCTGGCGCCGTAGCGCCAGACAAAGTCTAAAGTGCCACATTGTAGTGCCGGTATAATGTCATTACCCTCATTGGAGAGTGGTCTTATGGCGCCACTCATGTGATGAAATGTCGTGACATTGCAGCCAAAGACAGGGGTTCGATCACTACAAATTTGGCGTCATGATGCAGTGTGTTGAGCAAAGTGTCACGCCATGCAATCAAGCAAGGGTTTTGTTAGAAAAGCTAGGTTTTGAACTTCAGTTGTTCCTAGACCTACATGAGTTGAGTTTATATACTCAATGAATGTAATAAGACTATTCCTAGGTTACCTATACTAGTGTATATGGTAATGAACTTGGGAATTTAATGTGAGTTGTGAACAAAGAACACAAAGTGTTATTAATGAACTATAATCGGTAAATAACATTGGTATTTCATCAATGATGGTAGATTATGGTTAATGATGTAAGTTTGTTAATAAGCCGGGATGAGAGGTAATAAGTCGAATTGACTTTATTAATGAAATGAAGTTAACTAAGACATAGAAGAGAAAGAAGTTAGTAGAAACAATGTGAATAATTGTTTGGTAGCTAATTACAGTGTGCTATGTGAATATATCATGTAGATTCAATAAAGGCTAAGAACAGTCGATTAAGTTATTTGAAGACGCTGAAAGGCAAGTTTTCTTAACGCTTGTCTAACCTTCAAGTTAGTCAAGTTTTATGTGATTCATTGTACTGAATTGCATGACTGATTTTAAAGAAAGGGTCAATGCCAATTTTAACTCGGCTAGACTATTTGTAATATATAGATTGATTTGTCTACATATCTTTCTATATAGAAATGTTAACGCTATCCTATGCCAAGAAATTGGTACGGATTCGAAGGTAAGGTTTGTCTATGAACAAACAAAAGTATTTTTCAACGATTATTCGATGCGCACGCGAGTTTGCCAAAACTTAAACGTAAATACATTTAACGGATGAATGTTGATCAACATAGAGTACTATAGGCTGATCACCTAGAAGTTCTCATAAGTAATGCCGGATGTACAGCCTTAGTGCTGTGATGTCCTTTTCAAGTTAGAAAACAGAAAGCAACTGTTCATGGTCTATTGACCGGTTCAGAATCCTAATCTATTCTATACTTTTTGGAATTGATGTTATGATTTGTTAAAGTATTATTGTTTCATGATACTTCATAACTATTTGTTCAGTTATGGAAAATTTGTCGTTTAATTCACGAATGTGTTATTAATGTTATTCTTTGTTAGACTTGATGAGCTTGTTATGCTCACTTCTTGCGTGAATTATATGATTGTAGTTAAGGATGAACGTACTGAGAATGCTAAGAGAGATAAAGGCAAAGCTAAGATGGATAGTTAACTATCATGTAATAGATTAGTATATTTATACGTCTTATACCTTACAAACAACAAACTATGTAATCGGTTTATGAACCTGGGAATGGATTTCACTTTGATTGTAATAAAAAGATAGTAATTACATTCATTATGTTGTTTTTCAATGGAATGATTGTATAGTTATGAGTACCGTGTAGCACCATATGTCTGGTTGGAAGATACCCAAATTTGGGGGCGTCACAGGATAGTATCAAAGCATTAGGTTATAAAACTTAAGGGGGAAGAACCTTAGGCTAATAACCTCATAAGGAAGGTAAAGTCCGAAGAAAGAAATTCGAGTCAAATGAATTAATAAGGTATTGAGAAAAGTTAGTACCTAAAGATTTAAAAGATGGAAATTAATCTTAAATAAATTAAATGTGATGTGTGCTTATACTATTGTGTATTATGTACTAATCAACATGTTATGTGTTTTGTAGATGTTAAACGATAGCTTGATGTTTAGAGACATTCACGTGATAAGTGAAGAGTCGGTGAACCAAGTGGAGATAGTACCGATGCCAGTGGCGGAGGTACCGTTAGTGGTTCTGGAAGACTCTAACATTGAAGAGTACATCTCTGAGGAGGAATACTCTGAGGAGATAATGGGCATAACGTCATATCTTAATATTATGATTGACGTGGTGGAGGAGATGGAGGTAACATCGATTAATACGGTGGTACATACTCAGGAGCCAACACCTCCGGATGCAATGAGATCATTGTATTTGGCAGTGTTGGACAGGAATGTGCATCTGCGCAATGTGGTACAGACGCAGAATGAGGAGATAACTGCCCTATTTGAGGTGAAGGAATCTGCAGAGGTGGATTTTGAGTCGGAGCACAATGAGAAAGTGTTGATGACGGATAAGGCGAGAGACTATAAGGAAGAGGCCATAGAGCTTCGAAAGAAACTGGTTGAGAAAGACCAGAAGATAGCTAGGATTTCATACATCCACGAATGCGTTCATGAGGATTTCAAGGTGAAAATTGCTTGTTATTCTATTGAGTCAGGGTAGACTCGACCTACCATTAGTCGAGATATTATTTCTTTTTTGGTAAATCAGAAAAATAAGAATGTCGTGCAGCAGTGTTAGTAGATCGTTAGATCTTTTTGGTATATATGGTAGTGATGTAAAACCCTCTTTTGTATAATTAAAGGGTAGTCTTTTTGTAAATCCCAATTTTTGTAGAAGTCAATCGCGGGATAGTAATGTAATAGCTTTTTTGGCTAAGGAAGCATTATGAAAATAGTTTTGACTATGAAAGCATATTAATATAATGAAGTTTTATGTAATGTGCTTGTTGTTGTATGAGTTGTTATTTGAGAATGATAACTAAGTAGTTAAATAAATAATAACGAAACTTTATTTATTTAATCAGAAAGATGTCGCCAAGAAGGAGACAACGTAATCAAGAGGCCGAGTCTCATAATGAAAATTAGGAGGGTCCTAATAACCCTATGCAAGAGTTCGTTAATTTATTAACGGCAACATTTAACCAAGTTGAGGGAGGAATTCCTGTAGCACCTAGGATAGCAAGAACAACTACCTTTAAGGAATTTAAAAGTGTGGGTCCTCTGGAGTTCCGAGGAATGACGGGCCCATTAGAGGCCCAGACATGAGTGAAAGAGATAGAAAAGGTGTTTGTGATTACAAACGTGGGTGAGGCGCAAAAGACTTTGTGAGACCCCAGATTTTATTAATAAAGATTTAAATTTTGTCAAAATAATTTTTTAATATTATGGTGTGAATTTGAGATAATATTATAGTTGTGGGTAGTATTTATAAATTTTGCAAAGTATGCAAGTGGTTATATTATATTCGATTGGTGGGGAATATTCGATTTAAGGGGAATATTCATACAACTACTCAATCATTGGTGGACTATAATGTAATTATTGTCGGATTGAAAGCGACAAAAATATTTTATTGAAATAACGGCGGAAGTTTTCTGGTTGATCTTTGTTGAACTACTTGGTAGTAAAAAGTACGATGTCGTGTGGTTGCATAGTAGCACGGTATTGATTAATGATGCTTATGTGAGAAGTCACTCGGTTTGATTCCATTATTGCCGATTAATAATATGAATTATTATAGCGATAATGACGTTTTGTTTTATTCAGTATTATTAACGTAATAAAATGCGAAACATCTTTTATATAAAATAGAATACTTTATTAAAGTTATTCTATAAATAGAATATATTATATTTTATTATGCATAGTGTTGCATAGTGTTTTTGCATAGTGTTTGCATAGTAAAATATTTTTATATAAATAGAATATATTATATTTTATTTAAAAGATTTTTCTTTAAATATGGACCGATCGATTAAAGTAAATCAATACAGACCGTTCATGGATTAATTCTTATGCATTCCATTTTCCTATAAATAGAAGCTCATTCCTTCATTATTTTCTTACGAATTCATTGAAACTCTAGAGAGAGAAATTATAGAGAGAAGCTATAGAGAGAAAATTATAGAAAGAAGAAGAGTATTCGCTACTTCACTATACGTATTAGGTTCTTTTACGGTAAAGGGTGTTATTCTTTCTTATTCATGAAGAGAACTTACATTATTCCATTCATTATTATTACATTGGAATAACTTTGTAAAAGTGGTATACCCTATACATAACTTTGTATATCGCGGCATACCCTATACTTGGTGAAATCCTTATGTTATTCCATTCTTATTTATTCATTGGAATAACTCAGATATCTGTGGAATCCCCTATACTTGGTGATCTTCTTCATTATTCAAGTCTTTATCATTACATTTGGAATATCCTATCATGTGTTTTACACCGGATCCGGTTCCATCTTTATTATTCTGTTGGAACATCCCGCTTGGTGTGAATTTCACGACACGGTTTAGATTATTATTATTACGTTGGAATAAACATGCTATGTGAAGTACACCGCATGCATGGTGATTTCTTTTGTTATTCCATTCTTTATTATACCTAGTTGGTTAAAACTTTGACTTCTATACTCCATGAAATTAGTAGAATATCCTTGATATTTGCGTTTCATCCGATATCTTTTCATGGAAATATTCTTCGATCATTCTTGAATTTTACTCTATTTAAAAAGATATCATGTTGACAATTTGGACGTTAATAATTCATGGATTAAATAATTCTTGAACTTGTTTTATTGAATTATTATGTCATTGTCATCATCCTCATGTTATATTATGTTATCTTTGGCTTACGTGCATAGATGAACTTAGTATGATTATGACCGAGGATCATTCGGTATAATCATGACTTGATATAAATGATGTGACAAAAGTCCTCGGTGGCACGTAATGCAAGAATGGATAGTTTTGGTATGATTATGACCCGGGGTGATTCGGTATAGTCATGACCATTGATAATTTGATGAAAATCCTTGACCGTGGTACAGGGGATGATTAGATGTTGTGGTTTATTTATTAAAAGTCGAGTCTCAAATGATAAAAATTGATGAAAACCTTTTAAAACCTAAAAGATAGTAGACTTTATTCTCTACTTGACTCGATAATGGATTGCTTATTCCGCTGCAGTTAAACTGGTTGTCTATTGTATTTTATCAGTTTAACACTGTTGAAGGCTAATGATAATTTATTCTGCATTATCTTAGTCATAATATTTCTTACTGGGCTAGTTGAGCTCACCCTTTCTTTCACTGTTCTCTTCAGGAAATGAGAACATAACTTGGGACAGTCGGGGAACGAAGTAATGGTCCAGAGGATAGCATTAGTAGTCCTCACTATTCTGTGAAATAGTGTGATAATAGTTGTAATGAGGACTCCTTTTGAGTTTGTATAATATCTAGTAGACAATATTTGTATTCAAACTCACAGTTTATGTCGTATTGTACACGACAGTTAGGTTAATAAGTTGTATTTGAATTTATGTACCATGTAAGTGGCGACCCAAGATGGGTGACGTATACCTAATTTTGGGGCGTCACGGTTGGTATCGAGCTTAGGATATGATCCACGGCTAAGAGGTGAGAATAGTACTAGGAGGAGAGGCGGGAATACCTTCGCTAGAATGACCTACCTAAGTTTATGTGCTTTATTTTATTGGGTCGAGAATATAGGGATAATTTGTTACATGTCAATTAACCCTTGTTTTGTGACAAAGTGTTTGAGAATGGCATCCGAAAATCTTTGAGATAAGCAATGAAGCACATGAGAGTGTTGATTGACTCAAACAAAAGGTAACGACCAACAACACGATAATAATCATCTTGGTGGTGGCAATTGGCTATCGAACAATGATAACCATCGTGGGGAAATTATCATGCTAAGAATGGTAACCACTTGGTGGTAATCATGGCAAAGATAATAGAAGTGGAAATTTCAAGAAGAGAAGGTCATTTAGCTCGATTTTGTCGTATAGTGAAGTCAAGTCCATTTGGGATAGTGGCACCAAAGGCGGATCTGAAGACAAAACAAAAGTCGATTGGTTTCGGGAAGAGCGTTTTTCGTGACTTCTCAAAAAGTGGGTAACCCGAACGAAGTTAGCGCGGGTTAGTTAATTATAAATTCTTGCGAAGTCTATACCTTATTAGAATCTTGGGTTCTATCCATTATTTTATCTCTCTTGCTTGCGTTCAACGTTTAAATTTAACTCAAGAAGTTAAACTTTGACTTATTAGTTGAAACTTCGTTAGTAGGAGCCTTCGTTACGCTACTATTTTTAAATCTTGTTTAATTCAAATAAACACTTTCACGATCTTATCTCTTTGAAAATACTTGCCTTTGAGGTAATTTTTGAAAACGATTGATTAACTACTCATTATTCTTTTTGTAAGGTTGTTAGCTTTCATATTTCTAACCAACTTTGTTATCTGAATTCAAAGTAACCAAATCCTAAAGTTAATCCTTTGTTATATCAAGCCATAAGTAAAGAGCCGATCCTTTCGTTGTTGACTTCCTTGTGTGGAATGCACCAAAAGCGGACTTTCTCGTGGCGGCGTCGTGGATGAAGATGGCAAGTTGATAGGTATCATTGTGAGGTCTTATCCGAGGTTAAGGGATAGAAGTCATGAGTTGGTATTAATCGACGTACTATCCAAGTCTTGGACGAGAGTATGATTTTGAATGATATTTCTATCATTAATAAATTTCTTGGCGTATTCTTGAAGACTTCTTAGCCTAATTAGGCGTGAAATTGAATTTTGTATTGACCAAAGATACAAAAACCCATTTCTTAAACCCTCAAATATTTCTTCAACTAAAAGGATGCATTTACGTGGTTTATGATGAAAGTCATAATAAAAGCATTGGACTAATGAAAATCATGGGTATATGAAGTATTAGTAAGTGTTATGATGAGTTATGTTGGTTATTATGTGAAAACATGAAAGTTTCTTAGAAATCACAAAGAGTTGAAAATCAGATTTTGGTGAAAAACGTAACATGAAATTCAATTGACCATATCTCCTATTATATTTTGAATTTTGAATGTGGTCAAGTCCTAGAGTTAGATCTACGAGTTAACTAACTAATCCAAGTAGAATTACTGGAAAAGGTGTTGTAGATTTTTGTGTGGACTGATTTTAGCAAAGGAGGCCAAAGCTGTAAATTTCGAAAATGCTACTGTCCAGAAACTTTAAGGGGCTGTTTCGGCCACTTAAATTATGAGAAAAATTCTGGCCTTTTGGGACATGAAGGTATATGGTATAAAGTATCTCCTGTCCAAAAATGAGCTCATTCTGACTTAAAATGAGCAAGTTATGACTATTTCAATATTTAGCTTTTCCAATTTAAAACGCTATAACTTGGGAGTTCTATAACTCCGATGACCATGAAATTTAAACTAGAAGCTCACGTTAACATGTGTAAGATCCTGCCAAGATTTGGGAATTTTTGGAGTTAAACTTGAGGTAGCTAATTTCTTAAGGAATTAATTAGAAATTAATTTTTGAAAAATAGTAAATTAATTTTAAAAATTCCGAGAAAAATATATTTTCATTATGGGACTATATTATGCTAAACCCCAGAAAAGAAATATTTTTGGGACTGATTTAGTATTTTTCATGAAAATAGTTTAGTTACGAACATATGAGTTAAATATGTTATGTGAAGTAACAAAGTTGAAAATAGGATTTTATGGCTAGAGAATCTTATATAGAGTATATGCATATTTTTTTGAGAGATTTGATAATTGGTGATGATATCTTATGAGTGTGGCATTTTTGAATGATTAAATGCATTATATGGTAAAGCGTAAACAATTGAGGTAAATTGTTTATAAATTTAAGAAGTGATTAAAATATTGTTATAATATTAATGATGTTAGATTATGAGATTATTAAGTGATTGATAACATGGGGATATTCTTGAATCCTGGATAAATTATATTGTAAATGTTTAATATTTATCTTTTATCTCATTTGATTGATTCTTTATATCATTATCCTCATGTTTATATTATGTTGAAAGTCATCTGTGGCCTGTAGTGCATAGATGGACTTGGTATGATTAGATGGACTTGGTATGATTAATTGAATACACGATTATTGTTCATGGATAATCATAACCGTGAATTGAATACACGATTATCTTTGGTAGTAGTGCATGGATAATTTGTGGTCGTGATCTTAATGAATACACAATTATCTTTGGTAGTAGTGCATGGATAATTTGTGGTCGTGATACTAATGAATACACGATTATCTTTTCTTAGTAGTGCATGGATAATTTGTGGTCGTGATACTAATGAATACACGATTATCTTTGGATTAGTAGATCTTAATGGATAATTATCTTTTGGGTGCATGGATAACGTGATAATAATGAATACACGATTATCTTTGGTAGTAGTGCATGGATAATTGAAGTGGTCGTGATCTAATGAATATCCTTGGCACGTAGTGCGGGGATGATTCGATGATATGGATTAATTATTGAAATTTGAGTCTCAAAGAATGAAATATTAATTCATGGATGTGGTAATGATCGTCTTTGGTAGTAGTGCATTGATAGACTTGGTATGATTATGACCACGGATTATTCGGTATAATCATGACCGTAATTGAAAACACGAATATCCTTAGCCAGTAGTGCATGGATAATTCATGGTTGTGATACTATTAAGCTGAGTCTCAGCATTATTGGTTTTACAGTTGTATATCTTTAGCCTGTAGTGCAAAGATGAATAGTTAATGAATAGCTTTGGCAGATTTCGAAGATGAATTTAATATTTTCAAGGTATCCTCATCTCTTTATCATACCAGGTACGTACCCTAATTTCGAGGGCGAAATTCCATAAGGAGGGGAGATTGTGAGACCCCAGATTTTATTAATAAAGATTTAAATTTTGTCAAAATAATTTTTTAATATTATGGTGTGAATTTGAGATAATATTATAGTTGTGGGTAGTATTTATAAATTTTGCAAAGTATGCAAGTGGTTATATTATATTCGATTGGTCGGGGAATATTAGGTTTAGCGAGGGAATATTCATATAACGGCTCAATCATTGGTGGACCTAAATGTAATTATTGTCGGATTGAGAAAGCGACAAAAATATTTTATTGAAATAACGGCGGAAGTTTTACCGTTGATCTTGTTGAACTACTTGGTAGTAAAAATGCGATGTACGTGTGGTTGCATAGTAACTGCGGTATTGATTATTGATGCTTATGTGAGAAGTCACACTCGGTTTGATTCCATTATTGTCGATTAATAATATGAATTATTATAGCGATAATGACGTTTTGTTTTATTCAGTATTATTAACGTAATAAAAGCGAAACATCTTTATATAAAATAGAATACTTTATTAAAGTTATTCATAAATAGAATATATTATATTTTATTATGCATAGTGTTGCATAGTGTTTTGCATAGTGTTTGCATAGTAAAATGTTTTTATATAAATAGAATATATTATATTTTATTTAAAAGATTTTCTTTAAATATGGACCGTCGAGTTAAAGTAAATCAATCTGGGACCGTTCATGGATTAGTTACTTATGCATTCCATTTTCCTATAAATAGAAGCTCATTCCTTCATTATTTTCTTTTAATTCATTGAAACTAGAGAGAGAAATTATAGAGAGAAGCTATAGAGAGAGAAAATTATAGAAAGAAGAAGAGTATTACGCTACTTCACTACTTACGTATTCAGTTCTTTTACGGTGAAGGGGTGTTATTCTTTCTTATTCATGAAGAGAACTTACATTATTCCATTCATTATTATTACATTGGAATAACTTTGTAAAAAGTGGTATACCCTATACATAACCTTTTGTATATCCCAGATACCCTATACTTGGTGAAATCCTTATGTTATTCCATTCTTATTTATTCTACATTGGAATAACTTTGTCATGCAGAATCCCCTATACTTGGTGATCTTCTTACATTATTCAAGTCTTTATCATTACATTGGAATATCCTATCTGTGTTTTACAACAGGATCCGGTTCCATCTTTATTATTACATTGGAACATCCTGTCGGTGTGAATTTCACCCGACTGGTTCCGTTATTATTATTACGTTGGAATAACTCATCATGTGAAGTACCGCATGCATGGTGATTTCTTTTGTTATTCCATTCTTTATTATACCCGGTTAGTTAAAACTTTGACTTCTATACTCCATGAAATTAGTAAAATATCCTTGATATTTGCGTTTCATCTAGTATCTTTTCATGGAAATATTCTTACGATCATTCTTGAATTTTACTCTACGAAAGCGATATCATGTTGACAATTTGGACGTTAATAATTCATGGATTAAATAATTCTTGAACTTGTTTTATTGAATTATTATGTCATTGTCATCATCCTCATGTTATATTATGTTATCTTTGGCTTACGTGCATAGATGAACTTAGTATGATTATGACCGAGGATCATTCGGTATAATCATGACTTGATATAAATGATGTGACAAAAGTCCTCGGTGGCTTTGTAATGCAATAATGGATAGTTTTTGGTATGATTATGACCGGGGTGATTCGGTATAGTCATGACCATTGATAATTTGATGAAAATCCTTGGCCAGTGAGTGCGGGGATGATTAGATGTGGTGGTTTATTTATTGTCGAGTCTCGGTGATAAAAATTGATGAAAACCTTTTAAAACCTAAAAGATAGTAGACTTTATTCTCTACTTGACTACGATAATGGATTGCTTATTCGGCTGCAGATTAAAGCTGGTTGTCTATTGTATTTTATCGGTTTAACATTGTTTGAAGGCTAATGATAATTTATTCGCATTATCTTAGTCATAATATTTCTTCTTGGGCTAGTTGAGCTCACCCTTTCTTTCTTCACGTTCTCTTTGAAATGAGAACATAAATTTGGGACGAGTCTGGGGAGCGAAGTAATGGTCCGAGAGGATAGCATTAGTAGTCCTCACTATTCTGTGAAATAGTGTGACAATAGTTGTAATGAGGACTCCTTTTGAGTTTGTATAATATCTAGTAGACAATATTTGTATTCAAACTCACAGTTTATGTCGTATTGTACACGATAGTTAGGTTAATAAGTTGTATTTGAATTTATGTACCATGTAAGTGGCGACCCAAGATGGGTGACGTATACCTAATTTTGGGGGCGTCACAGACTTCTTTTGCGACTTACATGATGAAGGGGGAAGCCAACTACTGGTGGGAGGCTCACCAGGGTGGGGCTAGAATAGAGGCATTTAATGGGAACAGTTCAAGAAGGTATTCTTCGAGAACTACTTCCCTACTAGCATGCAAGGTAGGATGGAGATTAAGTTCTTGGAACTTAAACAAGGGGATATGATAGTTCCCCAGTATGCTGCCAAATTTAATGAATTGGCGAGATTAGCTCCACATCAAGTGGATACGGAAGAGAGGAAGACGCGTAGGTTTGAGTAGGTCTTGAAACCCTGGTTCTACAGTAGGATATTTATGTTTCAGAGTGCTTCCTATGGGACCATTCTGGAAAAAGCAATAATAGCTGAAGGTGGTGGTGAGGCATTGTCACAGTATCACAAGGAAAGGAAGAACAAGAATAAAGTAGAGGGAGGAAATAAGGCAGAAGTTGCCAGTGGTAGTGGCAATATGCCTAAGAGGAAGAGTTTTAACCCTGGGAATACTAGGGTAAAACAAGGAGATCCTAAGCGTAGGACGGAGGCATGCAAGACATGCGGAAAGACTCATATGGGAGTCCGTTTAAAGGGGAAATCAGTTTGCTACAACTATGGGCAGGAGGGGCAATTGTCACCCAACTGTCCTAAACCTAAGAAAAACCAGAGGTGTTTTGTTTGTGGATCGTTGGACCACATGGAAAGAAATTACTCGATGAAAGGGTTAGAGGGAAATAAAAGTTCTGGTAGTGGTAAATTAGCCATTACGGGACCAACACCATCAGTAGGTAGACCCTCAGTCCGTACGATTAATATGACTATCCAAGATGCGGTTGCATCCTTGGATGTAGTAGCAGGTATCATTCCAGTCAATGAAATAAATGCTTATTTGTTATTTGACTCGGGTGCTACTTGTTCATTTATAGCATGTGAATTTGCTCAACCATTAGGCTTAATCCCTGAAAAGTTAGCAATACCGTTAGACATTAAGGTAACAAACAAAGAGATAATCCCTATTGAACATATTCATAAGGATTATTGCATAGATATTAGAGGTAATAAGTTAACGGTAGATTTGGTACCGATAAGGTTAAAAGAATTCAATGTAATTCTTGGTATGGATTGGTTGATTAACCATAAGGCGATAATAGATTGCCATAGGAAAAGTATGAACCTTCGGCTTTCTAAGAAAACCAAAGTAGTGTTCTTCGATAGTAAATCACTGAGACGCTCTTGTTGTCTATCGATGACATAATCTAGGAAGATGTTGAGAAAAGGGTGTGTAGGTTACCCGTGCCATGTTGTGGATACCCAAATAGTGGGAACATCCTTGGACCAGATACCTATAGTTCAAGAGTTCGCGGATGTATTTCCAGAGGAATTACCGGGTATTCCACCGGATAGGGAGGTTGAGTTTGTAATTGATCTGTTACCGGGTACCACACCAGTTTCAAGGGCACCATATCGGATGGCGCTAGTTGAGATTAAGGAGTTAATGGTTCAATTACAAGAACTTATAGACAGGAAGTACATTCAACCGAGTGTGTCTCCTTGGGGAGCACTGGTATTGTTTGTAAAGAAAAAGGATGGGTCGTTAAGACTTTGTATTGACTATCGAGAGTTGAACAAGTTAACGATTAAGAATAAATACCCGTTGCCCAGGATCGATGATTTATTTGATCAGTTGAAAGGGGAAAATATTTTTCTAAGTTAGATTTACGCACGGGGTATCATCAGTTAAAAGTAAGAAATGAGGATGTACCTAAGACGGCCTTCAGAACTAGTTATGGTCATTACGAGTTTCTGGTGATGTCGTTTGGGTTGACTAATGTGCCAGCCGCATTTATGGATATGATGAACAAAGTGTTCAAATAGTATTTGGATAAGTTCGTCGTAGTGTTCATTGATGATATTCTAGTCTATTCAAAGACGCCAGAAGATCATGCTGAACATTTAAGAATAGTGTTGGAAACACTACGAGAGGAAAAGTTGTATGCGAAATTCACAAAGTGTGAATTTTTGCTTGAGCGAGTGCAGTTTCTAGGACATGTTATTAATAAAGATGACATTTCTATAGATCCAGCAAAAGTGGAAGCAGTTAATGAGTGGAAGCAACTAAAGACGCCAACCAAGGTTCAGAGTTTTTTGGGGTTAGCGGGATACTATAGAAGGTTCATTCAGGACTTTTCTAAAATAGCTACTCCGTTGACAAATCTGACGAGAAAGTCGGTGAAATATGTGTGGACTAAAAAATGTGAGAATAGTTTTCAGGAACTAAAGAAGTAAGTGAGGCACCTTTATTGTCCTTACTAGACGATACATGGAACTTTGTAGTATATAGCGATGCTTCGCATAAAGGACTGGGTTGTGTGCTCAGGCAGCATGGCAAGGTCATTGCGTATGTGTCACGTCAATTAAAGGATTATGAGAAGGCCTATCCTACTCATAATCTGGAATTGGCAGCTATAGTTTTTGCCTTGAAGATATAGAGGCGTTATTTATATGGTGAAAAGTGTGAGATATATACGGACCACAAAAGTCTAAAATATATCTTCACACAGAAGGAGTTGAACATGAAATAGAGAAGGTGGTTAGAACTAATAAAAGATTACGATTGTGATATTTTATATCATCCGGGGAAAGCAAATGTAGTAGCCGATGCGCTAAGTAGGAAGGGTAGAGAGAAACTGTCAATGTTAACAACTCAGAATGAGTTGATAACAGCGATGGCAAGAATGGAGTTAGAAGTTAAGTTGCCGGAGGAAGCAGTGGAAATGTTATTTTCCATGGAAACCCAACCGACCATAGTGGAACGGGTTAAAGGAGAACAAATGAGCAACGAGGAATGCGAACAGAAGAAGAAGAGGATAGAACATGAAGAAAAGAATAAGTATAACCTCGATAAGGAGGGATTACTTTGTTTTGAAGGAAGAATTTGGGTTCCAAATAATTCCGAATTAAAGGAGGAGATAATGATGGAGGCCCATAGTTCAAGGTACTTGATACATCCGTAGTCTGAAGATGTATCAAGACCTTCGTCGTAACTTTGGTGGCCAAACATGAAAAGGGAGATAGCAGAATATGTTAGTAGGTGCTTAACTTGTCAAAAAGTTAAGGTTGAACACCAACGACCTAGCTGGTTGTTGCAAGCATTAGAAATTCTAGAGTGTAAATGGGAGCACATCACAATGGATTTTGTGGTGGGACTTCCAACAACAAGGAAAAGATACGACAGAATTTGGGTGATAGTGGATTGATTAACGAAATCGGCTCATTTTCTACCAATAGGAGTTAGGTATAACCTAGAACAATTAACTAAGCTGTATGTCAAGGAAATTATTTCCAGACATGGACTACCTTTTTCGATTGTGTCAGATCGTGATCCATGATTCACATCGAACTTTTGGAGGAGTTTGCAAGAGCAAATGGGAACGCAATTAAGATTGAGTACGGCGTATCATCCTCAGACGAATGGGCAGAGTGAACGGACAATTAAAATGCTTGAAGATATGTTAAGATCTTGCGTTATGGATTTCAAAGGGAGTTGGGACAACTATCTACCATTAGTGGAATTTTCGTACAACAATAGTTTTCATGCTAGTATAGGCATGCCGCCTTACGAAGCGTTGTATGGAAGGAAGTGTCGAACTCCATTGTGTTAGGATGAAGTGGGTGAATGTCGGATGTTGGGACTTGAGATGGTACAGAAAACGGCGGACATGGTAAAGATAATACGTGCTCGATTGGTAGCGGCCCAAGATAGGCAGAAGAAGTATGCATATCCTTACAGAGAAAAGAGAGAATTCGATGTAGGATTTTTTATCTTTCTGAAAGTATCGGCTTGGAAGGGAAAGATACGTTTTGGAAAGAAAGGGAAGTTAAGTCCATGGTTTGTAGGACCTTTTGAGATTTTAAGAAGGGTAGGAGAGGTAGCTTATGAAGTAGCCTTACCTCCAGAAATGGAACGCATTCATAATGTGTTTCACGTGTATGTGTTGCGTCCTTATAAACTAGACTATAAACACGTAATAGAGTATGAATCTATTCAGATAGAGAAAGATTTATCATATGAGGAACTTTCCATTCAAATTGTTGATAGGAAGGAACAAGTTTTAAGAAATAAGATAATACCTTCAGTGAAGGTGATATGGAGAAACCACAATGCTGAAGAAGTAACGTGGGAACTTGAAAGTAAAATGAAGGAAAATTTTCCTCATTTGTTTATGTAATTATAAGCGAGATTCTAGGGACAAAATCCTTATAAAGGGGGGAAGGGAGAATGTAACACCCGAGAAAATCAGATTTTTATGATAATTAAATTTTTATTTGATTATGTGAATTAAATGAATTTAATTGATTTAATTGGTGAGTAAGCTATGTGAAGGTCCTTCTATGACCTAGAATGTACGAATATGGTTAGTAATCTAGCTACGTGCTAGAATTAATTATTTTGAATTCCCAAGACGAAAATAAAAGTTTTTCGAGAAATTCCCGTAAAAACACTATTCACCCGTTTCTGCTTGGGAATTGATTTTGAAATTCCGAGAAATGCGTAATGATAGAATATGTAGATGAGATGGAATATCTAATAATAATTCATTTATGGCAAAAGAAGTTTTCGCCTGCGGACTTAAAACCTCAGGGCTGAGTATAATAATTTCTGAGAAGGAAATGAATCGTGTATAAGGAATTACGATAATGATAAAGCATGAGTTATACAAGTATGATACTATTTAGTATCTATGTATAATACGAAGATTTAATACAAAGTACAATACGTTTATCGTACAAGTATTATACGGAGAGAATACGTGAATTGTACGTGTATAATATGATTGGTGTAATGGACTTAGAACTAGGACTTAGTATAATCCAATTGAGTTGGATTATATCAAGCCCAAGTGATTGATTATATCAAGCCCAATTGATTAATTATGTTGAGCCCAAGTGAGTATGATTTAAAAGCCTAATGATAGAATTAATTAAGCCCGATCCACGAAATCGAACCGGTTGGTCACCGAATTCGTAAAATCCATGGGGCAACCCATGGGGATGACCCATGGGCATGGTGGGCCAGCCACTTGGTGTGCAAGCTAAGTAATCTACTTGATCACCAAGTATTTTACTTGGTGATAAAGTAGTGAATAGTTAGGAGGTGGGCGAAATGACCCTTTTACCCTCCATTTCAATTGCTTATAAATAGACAGCAAAAGTTGGTCATTTGAGGGATTTTCAAGTTGTCTAACATATATTTTGAGAGAGAGAAAGAGCTAGACTTAAGCCATCATCTCACCTTGAAGTTTTTCTTTAGAGAATTTAGCAAGAACATCAAGAACAAAAAGGTAATATTCCTTAATAATAGTTTCCATCTCTTTTGATTTCTTTGTGTATAAAGAATCATAAATTGGTGGTGTATACCTCTTATGGAGGAATAAGGATGACTTGTAATATAAACAATCTTTACAAGTCATGAAGACATAGAAATTATAAGGGTTGAAATAAGTTTTAAACCGTGAAAATATTGATTGTTGAGGTTAATTGTTGATGAACAATTAAACTCCATCAATGTTAATATATATTTGCATCTTGCTTGGTTAGGATGTAGATATGAAATCAATGGAGTATTCCATGTGATTTTGCTTATAGAACACTAGTAACGATGGTTTAGCGAATTTTACGGAATTAGACGTTAAACGTCGAAAAACGTAGAAATTCCGGATTGGTAGTTGAAAGTTGCCTTTAGACTTGAAAATGTTGGTTTTCAATGTCAACACGTGAGATAGGGTATTTGAGAGACGTGGACTCAAGAATCGTCGGATTCCGACTTAAAATAAGGAAACGAGTATTGAACGCTCATTAACGTTTAACGAACGCTTAAAAATGAACTTAATAGTGAATTCCGAGATAATGTAATGCCCCAGAAAATCGAACATTTTGTAAATACTTTTAATAATGAATAAAATTATATTATTTATTATTATTATGTGTTGATAAGATGAATGTCATTCTATAACCTAGAAACATCAGAATGTCGTAGTATTTTAACTACGTGAATGAATTAAAGTGTTTGAATTTCTAAGACGAAAATAAAAGATTTGCATCGATTTCTGCTCGGGAATTATTTTTGAACTTCCGAGAAATACGTAACGTTATAATATCGAGGTGATATTGATTATGTAATAATAATCTAAGTATGGAAAACATAATATTTTGCATGCGGACATAATTTGGGAACGTTAGGTTTATTAAGCGTTAAGGAAAGAAAGTTGTAATTGTATGATGTATATGCATTGTATAAGGTAATGAACGTAAGTATAATACGACATATTATACTATTAAGAATGGAGAATGAAATAACGTATATTACAAATAAATATACGAGCTAGCAAACGAGAATTATACGTGGTGTATATATGTTATGTTGTTAATTAAATGCAATGGACTTGTAGGATTAATTAGCTTAAGGATAGAAGTCCAATAGAATGTGATACTCAAGCCCAAGTGTTTGATAAATCATAAGTCCAATCTATTATAGCATAAGCCCAATAAGAATTAGCTAGATAAATTAGCAAGCCCAATGAATTGGACATGATCTATAGGGAAAACCAAGTGAGAAATGGGTAGACTAGATGGGCAAACATGTTGTGTGGTGACCAAGTGTTGTGCTAGACAAGAAAGGAATAGTAAGGAGGTTGAAGTTAAGGAGGTGGATTAAGGAGGTTTAACTAAGGAGGTGGGATGTGTTAAAGTCCAAAATGCCCTCACTTTGACTTGCCTATAAATAGAAGGCTTCATAATTCTTTTTTGGTTGTTAAATTCCTCTCAACTCCTCTCAAGATAAGCAACTTAATTGCTAGAGAGAATAAGACACATAAGCACTTATAAGTCATTTCAACCTTTGCTAGATTTTCCAAAGTGAAGTGAAGTAATAGTCTTCAAGGGTAAGACTCATGTCTATTATCTTTATCTCTTCTATGATAAGATTGATAGAGAAGTGGGATTGTTTGATAATAACATGTAATAAGTTATTGATGAATGAACTTAAGCCGAATAAGTTGAATAAGCAACTTGAAACTAAATAAGTTGATAAACTCATGAAGAACTTGTCATATGTTTGTCATATGATGTTAGTATGTTCAATATAGTATGAGAGCATTGATTGATGGACTTAAATTCATATTAACTCATAAGCATGAGAAATTGTAGTTCATAAGTTAAATAAGTCATTGACTTATGAGAATAAGTCAAAACCTACTTTGTCAATAAGTTGGTGTAACAAGTAATTTGAAATGTTCATGTGTTGGTTAAAATCCATTTAGAACCTTTGCCGGAATTCACACGATTGGACTATTATCGTCGAATTCGTGAAATTCTCGGAATGGAAGTCATATTTTGTGTTTGAAGTCAGAAACGTTGGTTTTTAATGGAGACAAGTCATATTTGGCATTATAGAGTTTCGAACTCGAAAATAACCGAATTCTAACTTAGAATGAAGGAACGAGCGTTGAACGTTCATGAACGTTTATCATTTTCGTTGAAAATGAACTACAAGGTGAAATTTTAGCAAACGAAGTCAAATAGATAAAATTCTTACATGAACGTATAGAGTATGGAATTTGTGAACCGTAGGCTTTTAAACGAGCCAATTCGGACTTATAACGAAGAATTTATGCGTCCGGGAAGTTCACAAAATTGAAAGTCTGTAAAAATTTTCTAAGGCACAGAGTTGGCGCCGCGGCACCAACCCAAGGCCAATTGGTGGCGCTGCAGCGCCAAGCACAGTGTCACTACCTTCTGCAGAGTCATGCCGCGGCGTGGCCCAATGTTTTGTATGTGGCACCGCAGCGCCGGACTCGACCCTTAGCTACTGGAAACTCGCACAGCAGCACGAGTCATACAAAGTAGACTGGCGCCGCAGCGCTAGACTTAAAAGAGGCATAGAGAAGAAAGTTTACAAGTATGAAATGAATAGTAAGTCTTAGATAATGAACTAAAGAACTTAATGAATCATTATAAGGTATTCTTAAACCTTAATAATGTTGCCTACAGGTTTGAAATAACAATCAAACGTAAATATAATGTGTAGATAAGAACAACGTAATGAAAAGCCGGAACCAATAAGAACAAATCTAAGTTATAATTAGATTGAGAAGAAGGGTAAGATACGTTAGGGACTGTGTATGCTCATTCATTACCTAATATGTTATATGATATTATCATTCCTATAGAGACTCAAAGACTTAGACCAATGAACATGTTAGTAACTGTAGCAGACGCTAAAGGCAAGTACTCTAACTCTTATTTCAGTTCATTCTGAACAAGCTTTGTGATTCATGTTTTCTTACGCATGAATTGATGTATGATGAAGTTAACGCCAATTCTTTTAGTTAGACTTAAATTATGTTTCTATCAAAGCATGTACAATATTTTCCAAGTTATATTGGTGTGGTTTTCAATCGAAGACTGAGTATGCTAAAAATGTTTTGTCGTCATATGACAGGCACATGAGGTTGCCACAACTTAAACGTACACACGTTTAATGAATGTAATGTTGATCAACATAGAGCACTATTGGCTGATCACCTAGAAGTGCTCGTAAAAAATGTCAGACTTACGGACTTCGTGTTGGGATCTCCTTTTTTAAAGAACTTATGAAATGCTCAAGGTCTTGGACCAGATTGATGTTTTACTTAATATTGTTGTTGTAAAACGTTTTGAAGAAGTGCTATTTTGAATTATCAATAGTACTCCGTAACTATTGTTCATTTATTGAAGATATATGATTCCTATGTTTCAATCATGTTGTTTATTAGAAATGTTGTACTTGTTGAGCTAGTCATGCTCACTCTTGCTTGAACCATATGAACACAACTAAGATCGAACGGACCGAAGGCTCCAGAAATGATAAGGGCCAAGTGAAGACGAACCCGTAGAATACTTTGTAATAGTATAGGATGAAAGATTGTAATATATTTGATATTATGACAAGAACAAGTGAAAGGGTTATACAGAACCTGGTAAATGTAAATATTATTTTAATATATAGAAGTCATATTCGTTCTTTTGAGGCATTTCAATTGAATGTATGTATGAATGGTAGTACCGTGTAGCACCATCTGTCAGGTTGGAAGAGACCTAGATTTGGGGGCGTCACATATTGGTATCAAAGCATTAGGTTATAAAACTTAAGGGGGGATTAAAAACATTAAGTTATAACCTTAAGAAAAGTAAAAGAAGAAAATAGCCTTATAAAAATGCATTATGATTATATTATGTGTTTTTATTATTCTACTGACATGTACTAATCAACTTAATTGTTTTGTGTAGATGTCAGGAGTAAATGGAATGTAGTTAGATGTCGAAGCAGTTAGTGAAGAGTAGGTCAACCAAGTAGAGGTTATACCGAACCCCATAGCGGTAGAGCCCGAAGTTGTTGTGATTGAGTCTGGAGACTAAGAGGATCCTGACCTCATGTCAGTATTCGATGGTATGATGGAGGAAGAGGTAGAGGTAGTGTCCTTCAACCCGGTAGCTATAGCAGCAGAGATGGCTCCTGGGGAGTCAATGATGTCATTGTTTATGTCAGTGTTGGATAGAAATATCCATTACTGTCCGGAGGTTAAGGAGCTGAAAGTAGAGCTCCAGATGGTTATAGAGGACCAGACGGACGTGGAGTCCATGTGGGAGCAGGAACATGACGAGAGGATTTTGGCCAAGGACAAAGTGCACGAGTTGAAGCATGAGGTCTTTGAGCTCAAGGAGGAGCTAAAGACCAAACGACAGAAGATAGGGAGAATGTGCTATATCCATAAGAGTTCTCACACAGATTTCCAGCAGCAAGTAGCTGGTTATCCTGTAGAGGTGGGGCAGACGCGACATTCTATCAGCCGTGATATTATTGCCCGTCTTGCCAAAGCAGATTTTGACAATGCCTTAAGGCAGATGTAATCTAGTAGTAGCTAGAATAGTTTAGATATGTAAACATTTTGTACTTAGTAGTGACGTAAAACCCTCTTTTGTATAGCAAAGGGTAGTCTTTTGTAAATCCCAATTTTTGGAAAGCAATAGCGAGAAAGTATTGTAATCAGCTTAGGCTGTGTAATGAAACGATGTAGTATTATACTACAAGGAATGAATATAAGCCTTTTTATGGGAAATCAATGAGTAATGAGTGTTGAGGTTATTGTTTATATCGAATAATAACTAAATAATAAGAAGGAATTAATAACGCAATGTGTTGTTTATTGTATCAGCAAAATGCCGCAAAGAAGAGTGCAATAAAACCAAGGCGCTAATGCAAACCAACCGGAGGGAGGTCCAGTTAATCCAATGTAAGAGTTAGTTAACTTAATAACAGCTGCATTTAATAGAACTGGGGCTAATATCCCCGTAAATCCTGGAGTAGCACGAGCTACTACCTTTAATGATTTCAAGAGTGTTGGTCTGCCGGAGTTCAAAGGAACTACGGACCCTATTGAGGCCCAAACGTGGGTGAAGGAAATTGAGAAGGCATTTGTGATAGCAAATGTCGACGAGGCCCAGAAGGTTGCATTTGCAACCTATATGATGAAGGGAGAGGCCAAATTTTGGTAGGAGGCCAATTAGGCCAGAGCGGATATAGGGAATGTAACGTGGGTGAGGTTCAAGGAGATATTATTCAAGAACTACTTTCCCACAAGCATGCAGGGGAGGATGGAGATGAGGTTTCTCGATTTGAAACAAGGAGACATGATAGTTCCCTAATAAGCTGCCATGTTTAATGAATTGGCAAGGTTCGCTCCACACCAAGTGGATACCGAGGTAAGGAAAGCGCGACGGTTCGAGTAGGGCTTGAAACCCAGGCTCTATAACCGTGTGTTAGTGTTTCAGAGCACTACTTTTGGGACCCTATTAGAGAAGGTGATAATCGCCGAGGGTGGTAGTGAGTCGTTGAGCCAGTACCATAAAGAAAAGAAGAATAAGGGGAAGATTGACAGGGGAGTCAAGATAGAAGGAGCTAGTGGCAGTGGTGAGAAGAGGAAGGTATTTAGCTCTGGGAATACCGGAGTGAAGCAAGGAGATCCGAAGAGGAGGATGGAGACCTGTAAGGCCTGCGGGAAGACTCATTTAGGAGTCTGTCTCAAGGGGAAGGTCGTGTGTTATAATTGCGGACAAGAGGGGCACATTGCGCCTAACTGTCCTAGTTCGAAGAAGAATCACGGGTGCTTTGTGTGTGTGTCAACTGACCACATGGCAAAGAGTTGCCCAAAGAAGGGAACGGACAGGAACCGGGGCACTAATAGCGGGAAGTTAGCTATTGGGGGTCTAGCGCAGCCGGGTAGGCCGATGGGTCATACCTTTAATATGACAGTCCAAGATGCAATTGCATCGGGAGACGTCGTCTCAGGTATTATTCTGATCAACGACATAAATGCTTACGAGCTATTTGATTCGGGTGCTGCTTGTTCGTTCATACCTTGTGATTTTGCTAAACGATTAGAATTACTTCCCGAAAAGTTGCCTATACCTTTAAATATTAAGGTAGTGAACGAAGAGATAATTTCTATTTAAGATATTCATAGGAGTTGTTGCGTAGACATACGGGGTTGTAAATTATCGGTAGATTTGATACCGATAAAGTTAGGAGAATTCGACGTTATTCTTGGGATGGATTGGTTAGTTAACCAAGGGAAAATTATAGATTGTCAAAAGAAATGTGTGAACATTAGAATGTTAAGATAACCTCAAGTAGTATTTTATGGGAATAGATCACCGTGATGTTCGTGTTGTCTAACGATGACACAAACGAGAAAATTATTGAGGAAAGGGTGTGCATGTTATTTGTGTCATGTTGTTGATACCCAGAGAGTGGTAGCAACCATGGAACAAATACCTATAGTGAGTGAATTCGCTGATGTATTCCCAAGTGAACTACCGGGAATTTCGCCAGATAGGGAGACTGAGTTTGTAGTAGACATTGTGCCAGGAGCGGCACCAGTTTCTAGAGCACCGTATTATATGGCGCCAGTGGATATGAAGGAGTTGATGGTGCAGTTACAAGAACTGTTAGACAGAAAGTACATTCAACCGAGTGTTTTATCGCGAGGAGCACCGATACTATTTATCAAGAAGAAGGACGGATCGTTAAGACTTTGTATCGACTATAGAGAGTTGAACAAGTTAACAATAAAGAATAAATACCCATTTCCCAGGATCGATGATCTCTTTGATCAGTTAAAAGGGGATAAGTATTTTTCTAAAATAGATTTAAGGATGGGGTATCATCAGCTGAAGGTTAGGAAGGAGGATGTACCAAAGACAGCATTTAGGACTCGTTATGGTCATTACGAGTTTCTTGTGATGTCATTTGGGTTGACTAATGCACTAGCTGCATTTATGGATATGATGAACAGAGTGTTCAAACAATATTTAGACAAGTTCGCCGTGGTGTTTATCGATGATATTCTAGTCTACTCTAAGATGCCAGAAGATCATGTTGAACACCTAAGATTAGTGTTGGAGACACTAAGGAAGGAGAAGTTGTACGTGAAATTCATGAAGTGTGAATTTTGATTGGAGAAGGAACAATTTTTAGGTCATGTCATTGACCATGAGGGAATCTCAGTACATCTAGCGAAGGTAGAAGCCGTGATGAATTGGGAACAACCGAAAAACACCGACTGAGGTACGGAGTTTCCTAGGGTTAGCGGGTTACTATCGGAGATTTATTAAGGATTTTTCGAAGATAGAGACTCCATTGACTAACTTAACAAGGAAGATGGTGAAATACACGTGGACAGATAAATGTGAAGACAATTTTCAAGAATTGAAGAAAAGATTGAGTGAAGCACCTGTTTTGTCATTACCCGATGGCACATGAAATTTCGTAGTTTATAGCGATGCTTCGCATAGAGGACTTGATTGCGTGCTCATGCAGCATAGCAAGGTCATTGCGTATGCATCTAGGCAGTTGAAGGATTATGAAAAAGTTTACCCTACTCATAATCTGGAACAAGCCGTAGTAGTTTTTGCTCTAAAGATATGGAGACATTATCTTTATGGAGAAAAATGTGAGATATACACAGACCATAAAAGTCAGAAATATATCTTCACACAGAAGGAGATGAATATGAGGCAGAGGAGATGGCTGGAGTTGATAAAGGATTACGACTGTGAAATCCTGTATCACCCTGGAAAAGCCAATGTAGTTGCAGACACCTTAAGTACAAAGGGTCGGGAAAAGTTGTCTATGTTAACAGTTCAAAATGAGTTAATAACAGAGATGGCTAGGATGGATATAGAAGTGAAGTTGCCAAGTGAATCAGGGCAGATACTTTTTACGACAGAGATGCAATCAATTATCGTAGAGAGAATCAAGGAGGTGCAGCTCAGAACTTATGAGTGTGCTCGAGTAAAGGAGCGATTAACCAATGAAAAAGAGACTAAGTACAGTCTTGATAACGAGGGGTTATTAAGATTTGAAGGAAGAATTTGGGTTCCAAATGAGACAAAATTAAGGGAGCAGGTTCTACAAGAGGCTCATAGTTCAAGGTTTTCGATTCATCTTGGTAGCACAAAGATGTATCAAGATCTTCGACTAAGTTTCTAGTGGCTGAACATGAAAAGAGAGATCTCCGAATATTTGAGTAGGTGCTTGACTTGTCAGAGAGTTAAGGCCGAACATCAACGACCTAGTGGCTTCCTACAGTCATTAGAAATCCCGGAGTTGAAGTGGGAGAATATCACGATGGATTTTGTGGTAAGACTTCTGACTACTCAGAAAAGGTATGATGCGATTTGGGTAATAGTGGACCGGTTAATGAAGTCGGCTCACTTTTTGCCAATTAGGGTCAAGTATAACTTAGACCAATTAACTAGTCTTAATATTAAGGAAATAATTTCTAGACATGGAGCACCAGTATCGATTGTGTCAGATCGTAACCCACGATTCACATCGAACTCTTGGAGGAGTCTACAAGAGCAATTGGGAAGGTAGTTGAAGTTGATTACGACATATCATCCACAGAACGATGGACAAAGCGAGAGAACAATTCAGACGTTAGAAGATATGTTAAGATCTTGCGTCATGGATTTCAAGGGTAGTTGGGATGATCATCTACCATTAGTAGAGTTTGCGTATAACAATAATTATCATGCAAGCATAGGTATGCCGCCTTACGAAGCTTTGTATGGGAGAAAGTGCAGAACACCATTGTATTGGGATGAAGTGGGAGAACGCCGAATGCTAGGACCTGAATTGGTACAGCAAATAACGGACATTGTTAAACTGATACGGATGCGTTTGGTAGCAGCTCAAGACAGACAGAAGAAGGTTACTGATTCGCATCGAGAGAATAGAGAATTTGAAGTAGGCTCTTACGTCTTTCTGAAGGTATCTCCCTGGAAAGAAAAGATACGCTTTGGAAAGAAGGGGAAGTTAAGTCCGAGGTTTATAGGACCTTTTGAAGTATTAAAACGGGTAGGTGAGGTAGCTTACATGGTAGCATTACCTCCAGACCTAGAACGAATACATAACGTATTTCATGTATCGGTATTGCGTCCTTATAAGCCAGATTATAAGCACGTGATAGAATATGAACCTATTCATATCGAGAAGGACTTAATGTATGAGGAAACGCCGATTCAAATTGTCGATAGAAAGGAACAAGTTCTGCGGAATAAAGTCATACCTTCCGTGAAGGTGATATGAAAGAACCACGATGAAGAAGAAGCAACGTGGGAACTTTAAGAAAAGATGAAAAAAAATTACCCTCAATTATTTGTGTAATGTTTTTATATAGCGCGATTCTGGGACATAATCCTTATAAGGGGGAGAGAGTGTAACGCCCCAGAAAATCAAACATTTTGTAAATAGTTTTAATAATGAATAAAATAATATTATTTATTATTATTATGTGTTGATAAGATGAATGTCGTTCTATAACCTAGAAAGGTCAGAATGTCATAGTATTTTAACTACGTGAATGAATTAAAGTGTTTGAATTTCTAAGACGAAAATAAAAGCTTTCCGAGAAATTTTCCAAAAAACACTATTCATCGATTTCTGCTCGGGAATTATCTTTGAACTTTCGAGAAATATGTAACGTTATAATATCTAGGTGATATTGATTATGTAATAATAATCTAAGTATGGAAAACGTAATATTTTGCATACGTCCTAATTTGGGAACGTTAGGTTTATTAAGCGTTAAGCAAAGAAAGTTATAATTATATGATGTATATGCATTGTACGAGGTCATAACGTAAGTATAATACGACGTATTATACTATTAAGAATGGAGAATGAAATAATGTATATTATGAATAAATATACGAGCTAGCATACGAGAATTATACGTGGTGTATATATGTTAAGTTGTTAATTAAATGTAATGGACTTGTAGGATTATTAGCTTAAGGATAGAAGTCCAATAGAATGTGATACTCAAGCCCAAGTGTTTGATAAATCATAAGTCCAATCTATTGTAGCATAAGCCCAATAAGAATTAGCTAGATAAATTAGCAAGCCCAATGAATTGGACATGATCCATGGGGCAAACCAAGTGAGAAATGGGTAGACTTGATGGGCAAACATGTTGTGTGGTGACCAAGTGTTGTGCTAGACAAGAAAGGAATAGTAAGGAGGTGGAAGTTAAGGAAGTGGATTAAGGAGGTTTAACTAAGGAGGTGGGATTTGTTAAAGTCCAAAATGCCCTCACTTTGACTTGCCTATAAATAGAAGGGTTCATAATTCTTTTTTGGTTGTTAAATTCCTCTCAACTCCTCTCAAGATAAGCAACTTAATTGTTAGAGAGAATAAGCCACATAAGCACTTATAAGTCATTTCAATCTTTGCTTGATTTTCCAAAGTAAAGTGAAGTAATAGTCTTCAAGGGTAAGACTCATGTCTATTATCTTTATCTTTTCTATGATAAGATTGATAGAGAAGTGAGATTGTTTGATAATAACATGTAATAAGTCATTGATGAATGAACCTAAGCCGAATAAGTTGAATAAGCAACTTGAAACTAAATAAGTTGATAAACTCATGAAGAACTTGTCATACGTTTGTCATATGATGTTAGTATATTTAATATAGTATGAGAGCATTGATTGATGGACTTAACTTTGTATTAAGTCATAAGCATTAGAAATTGTAGTTAATAAATTAAATAAGTCATTGACTTATGAGAATAAGTCAAAACCTACTTTATCAATAAGTTGGTGTAACAAGTAACTTGAAATTTTCATGTGTTGGTTAAAATCCATTTAGAACGTTAAGTAATGAAGCTTTGCCGGAATTCACACGATTGTACGATTATCGTCGAATTCGTGAAATTCTCGGAATGGAAGTCATATTTTGTGTTTGATGTCGGAAACGTTGGTTTTCGATGGAGACAAGTTATATTTGGCATTATAGAGTTTTGGACTCAAAAATAACCGAATTCCAACTTAGAACGAAGGAACGAGCGTTGAACATTCATGAACGTTTATTGTTTTCGTTAAAAATGAACTAATAGGTGAAATTTTAGCAAACGAAGTCAAATAGATAAAATTCTTGCATGAACATATAGAGTATGGAATTTGTGAACCGTAGGCTTTTGATCGAGCCAATTCGGACTTATAACGAAGAAGTTATGCGTCCGGAAAATTCACAAAATTGAAAGTCTATAAAATTTTTCTAAGGCACGAAATTTGGTTGCATGGCCAACCCAAGGCCAATTGGTGGTATTGCAGCTGCACAAACCTGAAATCACTACCTTCAGCAGAGTCACATGCAGGTATGTCCAATGTATTATATGTGGCGCCGCAGGCTTGGGACTCGACCTTAGCTCTTATCGGAAACTCATGGAAGCAACACGAAGTCATATACAGAAGGAGACCTGCACTTGACATGAGACTTAAGAGAGGCATAGAGAAGAAAGTTTACAAGTATGAAATGAATAGTAAGTCTTAGATAATGAACTAAAGAACTTAATGAATCATTATAAGGTATTGTTAAACCTTAATAATGTCGCCTAAAGGTTAGAAATAACAATCAAACGTAAATATAATGTGAAGATAAGAACAACGTAATGAAAAGTCAGAACCAATAAGAACAAATCTAAGTTATAATTAGATTGAGAAGAAGGGTAAGATACATTAGGGACTGTGTATGCTCATTCACGACCTAATGTGTTATATGATATTATCATTACTATAGAGACTCAAAGACTTAGACCAAAGAACGTATTATTAACTGTAGCAGACGCTAAAGGCAAGTAATCTAACCCTTGTTTTAGTTCATTCTGAACAAGCTTTGTGATTCATGTATTCTTACGCATGAATTGATGTATGATGAAGTCAATGCCAATTCTTTCGGCTAGACTTAAATTATGTTTCTATCAAAGCATGTACAATGTTTTCCAAGTTATATTGGTGCGGTTTTTAATCGAAGACTGAGTATGATAAATATGTTTTGCCGTCATACGACAGGCACGTGAGGTTGCCACAACTTAAACGTACACACATTTAATGAATGTAGTGTTGATCAACATAAAGTACTATAGGCTGATCACCTAGAAGTGCTCGTAAGAAATGTCAGACTTATGGACTTAGTGTCGTGATGTCATTTTTCAATGAACTAATGAAATGCTCAAGGTCTTGGACTAGAATTGATGTTTTACTTAATATTTTTGTTTTAAAACGTTTTGAAGAAGTGCTATTTTGAATTTCTCAATAGTACTTCGTAACTATTGTTCAGTTATTGAAGATATACGATTCCTATGTTTTAAGCATGTTGTTTATTAGAAATGTTGTACTTTCTGAGCTAGTCATGCTCACTCTTGCTTGAACCATATGAACACAGCTAAGATCGAATGGACCGAAGGCTCCGGCAAGGATAAGGGCAAAGTGAAGACAAACCCGTAGAATATTTTGTAATAGTATAGGATGAACGATTGTAATATCATTGATATTATGATAAGAACAATTGAAAGGGTTATATAGAACCTGGGAAATGAAAATATTATTTTAATATATAGAAGGCATATTCGTTCTTTTGAGGCATTTCAATTGAATGTATGTATGAATGGTAGTATCGTGTAGCACCATCTGTCGGGTTGGAAGAGACCCGGATTTGGGGGCGTCATACATAACGGATTTGAAATTGTGTAATTCTTATATAAACGCGTAGAGTATGTAATTTATGACTTGTAGGCTTTGGAATGAACCAAATCTGACTTATAACGAAGAAGTTATGAATCCGGGAAACTCACTTAAATTTTTATCTTTCAAAGTTTTACAGTCTTTGAGGTTCTGCATCATGCATGCACAAAGCCTAAAGTGTCGCAATACTTGTCACCAGATGATGTCATTGCTAATCGGAGAGAGTGGCAGCCATGGCGCCACTCATGTGAAAAATGTCGTCACAGTCACGCAATGACAAGGGGTTCGATCATCGACATCAATGGCTGCAAAGACCAATTGTTAGGCTTAAGTGTCACGCCATGACATGCCAAGGTGGTTTTGTTAGAAAAGCTAGGTTTTGAACTTCAGTTGTTCCTAGACCTACATGAGTTGAGTTTATATACTCAATGAATGTACTAAGACTATTCCTAGGTTACCTATACTAGTGTATATGGTAATGAACTTAGGAATTTAATGTAAGTTATGAAAAAAGAACACAAAGTGTTATTAATGAACCATAATCGGTAAATAACATTGGTATTTCATCAATGATGGTAGAGTCCGGTTAATGATGTAAGTTTATTAATAAGCCAGGATGAGAGGTAATAAGTCGAATTGACTTTATTAATGAAATGGAGTTAACTAAGACATATAAGAGAAAGAAGTTGGTAGAAACAATGTGAATAATTGTTTTGTAGCTAATTACAGTGTGCTATATGAATATATCATGTAGATTCTATAAAGGCTGAGAATAGTCGATTAAGTTATTTGAAGACGCTGAAAGGTAAGTTTTCTTAACGCTTGTCTAACCTTCAAGTTAGTCAAGTTTTATGTGATTCATTGTACTTAATTGCATGACTGATTTTAAAGAAAGGGTCAATGCACGTTTTAACTCGGCTAGACTATTCGTAAGATATAGATTGATTTGTCTACATATCTTTTTATATAGAAATGTTAACACTATCCTATGCCAAGAAATTGGTACGGATTCGAAGGTAATGTTTGTCTGTGAATAAACAAAAGTATTTTTCATCGATTATTCGATGGACACGTGAGTTTGCAAAAACTTAAATGTAAATATGTTTAATAGATAAATGTTGATCAACATAGAGTACTATAGGCTGATCACCTATAAGTGCTCGTAAGTAATGCTGGATGTACAGCCTTAGTGTTGTGATGTCCTTTTCAAGTATGAAAACAGAAAGCTACTGTTCATGGTCTATCGACCGGTTCAGAATTCCTAATCTATTCTATACTTTAGGAATTGATGTTATGATTTGTTAAAGTATTACTGTTTCATGATACTTCATAACTATTTGTTCAGATATGGAAAATTTGTCGTATAATTCAAGAATGTTGTATTAGTGTTATTCTTTGTTAGACTTGCTGAGCTTGTTATGCTCACTTCTTGTGTGAATTATATGATTGCAGTTAAGGATGAACGTACTGAGAATGCTAAGAGAGATAAGGGCAAAGCTAAAATGGATAGTTAACTATCATGTAATAGATTAGTATATTTTTACGTATTATACGTTACAAACAACAAACTATGTATCAGTTTATGAACCTGGGAATGGATTTCACTTTGATTGTAATAAAAAGATAGTAATTACATTCATTATGTTGTATTTTAATGGAATGATTGTATAGTTATGAGTACCGTGTAGCACCATATGTCGGGTTGGAAGATACTAGAATTTGGGGGGCGTCACAGTAAGTTTGTGTATGAATAAACAAATGTATTTTTATCGATTATTTGATGGGCACGTGAGGTTGCCAAAACTTAAACGTAGATACGTTTAACGGATGAGTGTTGATCAACATAGAGTACTATAGGCTGATCACCTAGAAGTGCTCGTAAGATATATTGTACTTATGGACATAGTGTCGGGTTGTCCTTTTTCATGAATGAAAACTAAAAGAGAATGTTCATGGTCTTTTGACCAGCTCAGAATTCCTAAGTTATTATATGTAGTCTGGAATTGGTTTGTGAAATGAAAAGTGTTATTTAATGTTTCATAGTACTTCATAGCTACTTGTTCAGTTATTGAAGAATAATCATATAATTCTCGACGTGGTATTTGTATTATCTATTGCTAGACTTGTTGAGCTAGTTATGCTCAATTCTTGCTTGAATTATATGATTATAGCTAAGGTCGAAAGAACTGAGGGTCCCAGTAGGGATAAAGGCGAGGCTAAGATGGATAAGTAGATTATCTTGTAATAGACTAGTATGTTTGTATGAATTATACTATGATAAACGAAGAATGTATTCAATTATAGAACCTGGGAAAGGATTTATTATGATTGTAATAAGAATGTAGTAAATACACTCATTTAGATGTTGTTTCAATGGAATGAATGTATAGTTATGAGTACCGTGTAGCACCATATCTGTGGGTTGAAAGTACCCGGATTTGGGGGCGTCACAGGTTGGTATCAAAGCATTAGGTTATAAAACTTTAGAGGGGAATAACATTAGGCTAATAACCTCGTTAGTAAATAAGAAGATAGAAGGAATTGAACTCGTGTAGAATGAGTTAATTAAGTATTGAGGAAACTCAGTACCGAAAGATTTAAAAGATGGAAATTAACCCTAAATAAACTAAATGTGATTTGTGCTTATATTATTGTGTATTATATACTAATCAACATGTTATGTGTTATTGTAGATGTCCATCGATAGCTCCATGTATAGGGATATATATGTGGTGAGTGAAAAGCTCGTAAACCGGGTAGAGCCAGTACCAGTGCCAGTGGCGGGGGTACTAGTAGTGAACATAGAAGAGTCCGAGCCAGAGGAGGACTATTCCGAGGGGGACATGGAAAACTTGGGGTCGGCATCATATCTCGATATGGTGGTCAATGTGGATGAGGATATGGAGGTAGCATCGTTTAGTACGGTGGTACCTGCACTAGAGCCAACACCTCCAGACGCAATAAGGGAATTGTATCTAGCGGTGCTTGACCGGAATGTGCAACTGCTGTGACAACCCGAAATTTCAGAAATTGATAAATAAAGAATTTAATGAACAAAATTCTTATTATGACATATTTTGCATTTAAGTAAATATGTATATTCATCTATTGAGATGATGAGTTTTAATAGTTAATTTAACTATTGAACAAATTAAATGAATTTGTTATGAAAAGAAAATTAACTTAATAAGATTAGTAAATTTAATTTAAAATTATATTATGGAATAATATAATTTGATTATTATGCCTTGTCATTGGCGGTAGAATTATTATTAATTAAATTTCATAAATAATGTGAGTACTTCACTTAATTAAAATAATGAATTAATGTGAATATATTTGTTTTAATAAAATAAGAGAGTAATATATTACATATATATGTTGTATGTTAATGTAATATGATTGTGAATTTCAGTAAATAGTTAAAATATTTATTAAATAAAATAAATATTTTAATTGAAATATTTATTGAGTAAAAGAAATATTTAATGGAAATATTCTAATTTAATCTAATACTTAAATTATAGGATTAATTTATTGAATAAAATTATAAATGTATTTGCTAAGTGAATGCTGTGTTGGCCAGATGAGGAATATGATTTAATTAAATTGGGCGTGGCATATGTAATCATATAATAATTGAGTTATAAAAAATGAATTAAAAGGAATTAGATTGAAGCAAGCCAAACAAGGTCTTGAGACCTTTGGCATTTTTATTAGTTAAAACCTTTTGGGTTTGTATAACTGAGAGCTGAGTAAAGAGGAAAATAAAAACACGTGTGTATCAGTTATATTTGCAAAATACAGAGGAGTGGAGACTTAGAGATGGTTGGAGAGTTCTGTGAAATAAAAGAGGAGAAATTCTGAGAATCAAAGGAAAAAGAATAAGGTTGATCAAGTAGTTCATCATCTAATTAAACTAAGAAGGAATCAAAGGTACTAACCTAACCCTAAAACTCTTGTTTTTAGTTTCTTGAGTTTTTCTATGTAAATGGATTTTGATGGTGTAATTGTCAAAAAATTAGATTGTATATGTTCTTAAATATGTACAATTCATTCTATCTCATCTAAAGATGAGTTTTCAGTAATAAAATTCATGCAATAATGTTTTAAAATAAGGAATTGAGGTTTGGTTGAATATGTACATTTTGACTTATGTTCGAGTCAAAATTGAGGCTTAGTTCATGAATAGAATCTGAAATTGGTGCTAGATATTGTTAGTATTGAATAACAAAAACAACAAAGTTTAAACTAATTGATTTTGTTAGGAATCAAATCTGTTGTGAATGATTATGCTAAATATGTTAAAACATGTAAAACTAATATGAACATGAGTTTTGGGTGAAGATTTAGGTTTGTTAGTATTTATGTAAACATGTTATATTTCTATGAATGACGAATCCATAGAGTCGAAAACAGACTAATTTGGATATGTATAACTCAAGTTATGAAGATTAGAAGGAGAAAAGGTTCAAAAATCGCGAAAATAGTAAACTATAAAACACGGATTACGCTTAAGCAGACACGGTAGACTTTGTGCCCTAAGTCTCTTGGGGAGCAGCAACCCTCTACGGTGTAGTTGCGCTATGTCCAAGGCTTAATTGGGCCCAGCTGTCCTCTAGGGTTGTCTAGTGTGACTGTTTTGACCTCTTGTAGTAAAACAGCCCTAACATTTTCAAATGAACTCCGATTGAGTAGATTCAAGATGATCCAGAACGAGCATGAATAGACCTACAACTTTTATTCTTTAAGTGTTTCAATTTGAGGTTGTTACTAGGGGTCAAAATTGTTATCTTTGGGACTATTGTGTTTTCGAAGGCTATCAGAGGGCGTCGAGCATGCACATATGGAAGTGTAGTGCTTCTGACGATAAAAGTTGTTGTTTTAAGTTATAAAACATGAATGTTAGTAAATATAATGATGTTTAACATTAAAAAATGAAGTATTAGATACGTTATATAATCATACTAAGCTACATAAGACAGACAAATCGGGCATGTGACGAATAATCGTCAAAACATCGTGACAAGTGTTAACGAACATAAAAAGTGTTTTAAGTCAAATGAAATGAATATTATAATATATGAAACGGGGTTAATATAAAACCATTAATGATTCCTAGCAAAACTTAAACACTTGAATGAACTTCGATATGAAATATAGTGAGATGTAAGTCAAAAGTTAACACAATCAAATTGAACATTGTGTATTGATAATAGGAAGGGTTATGAGATAGAGAGTAAAGTTTATATTACAACTACAATGCATTTCTATGTGACTAATAGTTGATGTGCATGATTATATAATTGTGTAGGGCACGTGAAGTGCAGATAGCTGTAAGCTGTTAAACTATTATTGGTAAACAATGATCAAGGCAAGTCTTTCAGTTCCTATTTACTATGTGAACTTGATGATTAACTGTTTTAAATCTTTATTACAAAGAGCGTGATATTTTTTATGTTTGTTGAAAGTATGAAACGTTTAAAGTTAATTTATGACTACGTTGATTGAGTAATGAATGTTGATTGAGTAAGGAACTCAATCTCTATACTTGTTATATGAACTAAAGCGTGTATGTTATGTTAGTCCAATATTTATGAGATGTATGATAAGCATGTTATTATGTGCTACGTGATGCATAAAAACTGTTAGTTTTGCTGGGTTATCAAGCTCAACCTTGCAAATAACTATTTTTGTAGGTTAAGGATTGAAGGTAACACTATGTGCTACTTGAATGACGTGGATCATAAATAATAAACGAAGATTAATATTTTAGCTAAATTTGTTATTTCTTTAAACCATGATAAAGATTTATGAAATGTACTAAATGTTTTAAGATGTATAGTTTTATGTTGAGTTGTAAAGTTAAAGTTTGAGTTGTCTGAAGTATAAAAGATATCGATTTGTAAGTATATATATATATATATATATATATATATATATATATATATTAACTCTGATAAAGTGAATCATGGATTATATATGATTCAAAGACAATAGATGATAAAGGTTTTGATTCAGGGAATTAAAGTAAGAAGACAAAAAAGTTTTAATTATTTCGCATTTTATCAAGTTTAATATCGAGTAATGGTGTAAAATCAGAAGTTAGACGTGTTATTAACGACCGAAGTCGATAATTAAATTATATGAATTTTGGGGTCGTTACAACTGCGCACTGTGGTGTAGAACCTGAGGGAGGAGGTTAGTGACCTCCATGAAGCTAAGGAGTCTGCAGAAGCAGATTTTGAGATAGAGCATGATGAGAAGGTGATCATGAAGGATAAGGCGACAGATTATAAGAATGATGTCGTTGAGCTTCGTAGAGAACTGGTTGAGAAGAACCATAAGATAACACGGATGTCTTACATCCATGAGAGTGCTCATGAGGATTTCAAGCTGAAAATAGCTTGTTATTCCATTGAGTCGGGACAGACTTGACATATTGTATCGATTCTTGCGAATCAGAAGCATGAGAATGCTGTTATGCAGTATTAGAATTAGAATGAAGTATAAATCGGTAAATCTATTGTATATGTGTAGTGACGTAAAACCCTCTTTTGAATAATTAAAGGGCAGTCTTTTTGTAAATCCCAATTTTTATAGAAGTCAATCGCGGGATAGAAATAGAATAGCTTTGGCTATGGAATCAAATTGTAAATAGTTTTGAACTATGAAAAAGCATATTAATATAAGGAAGTTTTATTAAATGTGCGTTGTTGTGGTATGAGTTGTTGTTTGAAGAATAATAACTAAGTAAGCAAATAGATAATAATGAAAATTTATTTATTTAATCAGAATAATGTCGCTAAGAAGAAGACAACGTAATCAGGAAGCTGAATCCCATAACGATAACCAAGGGGGTCTGAATAACCCTATGCAAGAGTTTGTTAATTTATTAACGGCTGCACTTACCAAAGCGAGGGTAAAGCACCCGCAGTAACTAGGGTAGCCAGAACGACTACCTTTAAGGAGTTCAAAAGTGTAGGTCCGCTGGAGTTCAAATGAACTATAGACCCAATAGAGAAGGCGTTTGTTATTACAAACGTAGCAGAGGCCCAAAAGACTTCTTTTCCGACCTACATGATGAAAGGAGAACCCAACTTCTGGTGGGAGGCTCACCAGGGTGGGGCTAGAACTAATGTTATTACGTGGTAACAATTTAAGAAGGTTTTCTTCGAGAACTATTTTCCTACAAGCATGCATGGGAGAATGGAGATTAAGTTCTTAGAACTTAAACAATGAGACATGATGGTTCCCCAATATGCGGCCAAATTCAATGAATTGGCAAGGTTTTCTCCACACGAAGTGGAAACTGAGGAGAGGAAGGCTCATAGGTTTTAATAGGGACTGAAACCCTGACTCTATAGTAGGATTTCTGTTTTTCAGAGCACTTCATATGGAACCATTATGAAGAAAGCAATTATTGTGGAGGGTGGTAGTGAGGCTTTGAGCTAATACCACAAAGAGAGAAAGAATAAGAGAAAATGAGAAGGAGGACCCAAGGTGGAGGGAGCTAGTGGCAGTTGAGGTATGCCCAAAAGGAAGAGTTTTAACTCTGGGAATACTGGAGTTAAATAAGGGGATCCTAAGAGAAGGATCAAAGCATGCAAGACATGCGAAAAGACTCATATAGGAGTATGTCAGAAAGGGAAGTCAGTTTGTTATAACTGTGGGCAGGAGGGTCAAATATCATGTAACGGTCGAGAAATTTTTGTAATTAATTTAAATATTTAATGAATTAAATAAATATTTTATTAAATTTATTTATTGAGAAAAATAAACAATTGAGGAATTTTGGTGCAAGAATTTAGTAATTAAATTGATTAATGTTAATAAAATTGAATAATGGTGATTTTTATTTGAAGGATTTAATTTAAAGAAATAATTGAATTAAATCAATTGCTTAATATTTAAGAAAATAATTAAATTAAGTAAAATGTTGTTTTGATATAATTTATTAATTAAATTTGATATGTAAAAATTTATTAAGTATATTACGATGGGAATTATAATTATAATTATAATTATAAGTATGAGTTAATTAAATTAATTTAATGGTGTGACAAATGAAATCATATAATATAAATACTATTAAAATAATCTAGTATTGGGGAGATTTTGTGTAAAGCAAACAGGGCCTTGTGGCCTTTGGCCTAATTTAACTGACACAGACGTATTATATTTTTACCAGAAGTTAGTGGGGGAGTGGAAGTCAGTTTATTTCTATGCATGTTATTTCTTTCCCTAAGGCTAGATGTTAGTGAATAACAGAGTTTTGAGAGAGAGATTGGAAGAAGAGAGAAAAACACAATGATATTGAGAGTTGGAGAAGAAGGGTTTTGGAAAAGGATTGCTATCAACTTTGCTATCCTACAATTAAAGGATTTAGGTATAATCTACACCTAATTTTGATATTTAGTTTTTGTAATTATTTATTCTATGAAATTGGGTTTTTATTGAATTATGTAGAAGATGTTGTTTTTATGTATGTATACTCTTGCTAAATCTGTTAGTTATCATCTATAATCCTATGTTGGTGTTCAAATTCATGTAAATTGGGTTTGTGGGAAGAAAAACAAATAATAATGGTTATGTTTGAAAAATGGCTTTAGAAAGTACAAAATTTAATGTTCAATATGTGTTATAATCTGCGAATTGATGTTGGATTATGTTAGTATGTTAAGAAACATAATCGGCGTAGTTCTAATCTTGTTAATTAATTAAAAAACGAATTCGTGGCGATCGAATTCGCTAAAAGTGTCAAAATTGAAGAAATTTAGAAAATTATGGTTTTGATTGTTCAAATTTGTGTATATGTAATGTTTTTGTAGTTATAATGGTGTATAGCATGCTTAACTATGTTATTATAGAGTTTTAGATGTTTAAGTTTGTGAATTTCTGTGGTTTTGGGTTGAATTGGGTGTCTATTGTGTACCGTGAGCAGCCGTCATAGCTTATCAATGCCTGGCGTGGTTATGTGTCGTTACCACAATGACTTGCTAGCCACGCTACGCCTAGGCCTTTCAGATTTTTAGCGTGAATGTTATTGCATTGCTGAAGCTTGGGAAAGCCTTGTTGCTTGTAGCGTGCTCTGAGAGACTAGGAAGTGACTTACACATTTCAGAGGTCATGAGTGATGGACTTAATCTAGTTTGGCATGCATGTTAATGATGTTAAAACATAACATGGACTACAATAACAGATTTCAATATGTTGTAATACAAAGTGTAAAAATTATAAGTGATTGTTTAATTAAGTTATGTAATGGAACTAAATGTGATGTTTTCAAAAGTAAGATAAATGAAAAGGTTTATGTTAGTTTATAGTGAGATTTCAGATTCGTTAAAGGTGTTAACTAACATGTTTACATGTTAGGTTAAGGTTATGACCTAAATGATGGTTTAAACCCCTAAAGCTAATATTCATACAACTAATTGTTGTTGCGATTTCAATGATATATGTAGGGTAATTGGCGAATATTATACTTATGTAGTTTCCATACAAGGAAAGTTTCTTATCCTAACCTTTATTGAGAAAGTATCCCAAACCTATGCTATTTAATTATTCAGCAAGGTTTACCTATCGTTGTTACGATATACTTATACAAGTTTTTTATTCCTAAGTTATTGTTGTATAAGTTCCTAATTTTTATGTAAAGTTGAGCAAGCCTAATCTATCTTGCATATGTTTGTACAAGCTCTTGTAACCTAATTCGTTACCTGGAGCGAGTTTTACTTTTCTAAATCTTGATATTATTATTCAAAGCATATATTGTTCTAATACATCGATTCAAATGAGATTATTCTAACTCTTTTGGATATAGCATTTTGCATGTATATCATTGTTATTCAATTATACATTGTTGTTATTCGGTCCTTAACTTTAATAATCTTGTTCAATTCTATATTGTTATATTAAACCTTCAAGTAGTACACAAACTCTTATTGATTGAACTAGTCTATTATGAATAGTGTTCTAAAATTCTAGAACCACTGATAAGTTAGTTCCGAGCTAAAATTTCTTTAGAGCGAAAATTCTAAATTCAAGCTGAGACGAACAACCATAACATAAGGGATTTTGTACGTGTAACGTTTAGATGTTTGTGCACAATACATGGTACAAAGGGCTAATCCCCCTAAGTACGTTAAGAAGGGTCTGTATAATCTAAATGACTATTTAGGTTGAGGTAATAATACCTAAATACCGGAGACATAGTTCGTGGTCTTAAGACCCTCAGATATTAAAGTTTAATTTTTTTTTCTATTTTTGATTCATAGAACAAGTTCATTACTGTTCAGCATTCGTTTTTCATTCTCATGTTGTTATCATTACTACTCTCCATATCAGTGAGAAATTGTTTGCTCACTCTTGTAATTAACACTACAGCTAAAGTGGAGAAAGTTGATGAGCCATCTACTAGCAAAAGAGGGGGCAAAATGTCCAAGTGTTGAAGACTTATGAGAAATTTATTTAAATGTTTTATGTTACCAGACTTGTTTTATTTTATGATGTATTCCGCAAACTGATGTAATAAATTTAAGGTTAGATTACCTGGGATTGTTTTTAGAGGATGTAACCCTTTAATGGGAAAGATTATTGTTAAGTTAATTAAATTATGTCTTTATCCCTTGATTATGGATAGTTAGATGTAATGGTTTTGGATAGTGAACACCAAATCCTGTGGGAATGATTTACCCCGATTTGGGAGTGTCACGGGTTGGTATCAAAGCCTTAGGTTATGAACCTTAGGTGGGGGAACCTTAGGTGGGGAAACCTTAGGAAGTACCCTTTAAGGAGACAGAAAACATAGAGGTGTCCAACACTTATTTAGTTTTAAGGAATGGATTAAGGCATTCATTGAAGAGAAATAATAAAAGACATTATGTGTTATATGTTAATAACTTATGTGCTCGCGAGTATCGAAAATTGTTATGTAAAACTTAAAATTTTTTGATGTCAGCATGTCTAATGAAGGAGGATCCAGTCCAGCTAGGGAAGTGATACCTCAGGTAGCTATAATATAGGTTAAGACATGATTATTTTCATGGTTGTCTACTATATTGTGTACTTAATTCATATAATTGATTGTGATTTTTATTTGAAGGATTTAATTTAAAGAAATAATTGAATTAAATCAATTGCTTAACATTTAAGAAAATAATTAAATTAAGTAAAATGTTGTTTTGATATAATTTATTAATTAAATTTGATATGTAAAAATTTATTAAGTATATTACGATGGGAATTATAATTATAATTATAATTACAAGTATGAGTTAATTAAATTAATTTAATGGTGTGACAAATGAAATCATATAATATAAATACTATTAAAATAATCTAGTATTGGGGAGATTTTGTGTAAAGCAAACAGGGCCTTGTGGCCTTTGGCCTAATTTAACTGACACAGACGTATTATATTTTTACCAGAAGTTAGTGGGGGAGTGGGAGTCAATTTATTTCTATACATGTTATTTCTTTCCCTAAGGCTAGATGTCAGTCAATAACAGAGTTTTGAGAGAGAGCTTGGAAGAAGAGAGAAAAACACAATGATATTGAGAGTTGGAGAAGAAGGGTTTTGGAAAAGGATTGCTATCAACTTTGCTATCATACAATCAAAGGATTTAGGTATAATCTACCCCTAATTTTAATATTTAGTTTTTGTAATTTTCTATTCTATGAAATTGGGTTTTTGTTGAATTATGTAGAAGATGTTGTTTTTATGTATGTATACTCTTGCTCAATCCGTTAGTTATCATCTATAATCCTATGTTGGTGTTCAAATTCATGTAAATTGGATTTGTAGGAAGAAAAACAAATAACAGTGGTTATGTTTGAAAAATGGCTATAGAAAGTACAAAATTTCATGTTCAATATGTGTTATAATCTGCGAATTGATGTTGGATTATGTTAGTATGTTAAGAAACGAAATCGGCGTAGTTCGAATCGTGTTAATTAATTAAAAAACGAATTCGTGGCGATCGAATTTGCTAAAAGTGTCAAAATTGAAGAAATTTGGAAAATTATGGTTTTGATTGTTCAAATTTGTGGATATGTAATGTTTTTGTAGTTAGAATGGTGTATAGCATGCTTAACTATGTTATTACGGAGTTTTAGATGTTTAAGTTTGTGAATTTCTGTGGTTTTAGGTTGAATTGGATGTCTACTATATAGTAGAGGCGATCTTGCGCAGTTTACGTACGTACGGCGTAGTTGTGTTGTTACCACGAGCAAAAGCGGTAGCAGACTACGTCGTGGCCTATACGCTTCTTTTGCTTGTTATTGTGATTGTGCGGGTGCGAGGCTTGGGGACGGCGCAGAGTGCTGGCCGTGTCATGAGCCTAGGCAGTGACTTCTGCACATTTGTAGGTCATGAATGATGGACTTAATCTAGAGTGGCATGCATGTTAATGATGTTAAAACATAACATGGACTACAATAACAGATTTCAGTATGTTGTAATACAAAGTGTAAAGATTTTAAGTGATTGTTTAATTAAGTTATGTAATGGAACTAAATGTGATGTTTTCAAAAGTAAGATAAATGAAAAGGTTTATGTTAGTTTATAGTGTGATTTCAGATTCGTTAAAGGTGTTAACCAACATGTTTACATGTTAGGTTAAGGTTATGACCTAAATGATGGTTTAAACCCCTAAAGCTAATACTCATACAACTAATTGTTGTTGCGATTTCAATGATATATGTAGGGTAATTGGCGAATATTATACTTGTGTAGCTTCCATACAAGGCAAGTTTCTTATCCTAACCTTTATTGAGCAAGTATCCCAAACCTATGCTATTTAATTATTCAGCAAGGTTTATCTATCGTTGTTACGATATAATTATACAAGTTTTCTATTCCTAAGTTATCGTTGTATAAGTTCCTAATTTTTATGTAAAGTTGAGCAAGCCTAATCAATCTTGCATATGTTTGTACAAGCTCTTGTAACCTAATTCGTTACCTGGAGCGAGTTTTACTTTTCTAAATCTTGATATTATTATTCAAAGCATATATTGTTCTAATACATCGATTAAAATGAGATTGTTCTAACTCTTTTGGATATAGCACTTTGCATGTATATCATTGTTATTCAATTATACATTGTTGTTATTAGGTCCTTAACTTTAATAATCTTGTTCAATTCTATATTGTTATATTAAACCTTCAAGTAGTACACAAACTCTTATTGATTGAACTAGTCTATTATGAATAGTGTTCTAAAATTCTAGAACCACTGATAAGTTAGTTCCGAGCTAAACTTTCTTTAGAGCGGAAATTCTAAATTCAAGCTGAGACGAACAACCATAACATAAGGGATTTTGTACGTGTAACGTTTAGATGTTTGTGCACAATACATGGTACAAAGGGCTGATCCCCCTAAATACGTTAAGAAGGGTCTATATAATCTAAATGACTGTTAAGGTTGAGGTAATAATACCTAAATATCGGAGACATAGTTCGTGGTCTTAAGACCCTCAGATATTAAAGTTTGAATTTCTTTCTATTTTTGATTCGTAGAACAAGTTCATTATTGTTCAGCATTCGTTTTTCATTCTCATGTTGTTATCATTACTACTCTCTATATCAGTGAGCAATTGTTTGCTCACTCTTGTAATTAACACTACAGCTCAAGTGGAGAAAGTTGATGAGCCATCTACTAGCAAAAGAAAGGGCAAAATGTCCAAGTGTTGAAGACTTATGAGAAATTTATTTAAATGTTTTATGTTACCAGACTTGTTTTATTTTATGATGTATTCCGCAAACTGATGTAATAAATTTAAGGTTAGATTACCTGGGATTGTTTTTAGATGATGTAACCCTTTAATGGGAAAGATTATTGTTAAGTTAATTAAATTATGTCTTTATCCCTTGATTATGGGTAGTTAGATGTAATGGTTTTGGATAGTGAACACCAAATCCTGTGGGAATGATTTACCCAGATTTGGGGGTGTCACGGGTTGGTATCAAAGCCTTAGGTTATGAACCTTAGGTGGGGAAACCTTAGGAAGTAACCTTTAAGGAGACAGAAAACATAGAGGTGTCCAACTCTTATCGAGTTTTAAGGAATGGATTAAGGCATTCATTGAAGAGAACTAATAAAAGACATTATGTGCTATGTATTAATAACTTATGTGCTCGCGAGTATCGAAAAATGTTATGTAAAACTTAAAATATTTTGATGTCAGGATGTCTAATGAAGGAGGATCCAGTCCAGCTAGGGAAGTGATACCTCAGGTACCTAGAGATGACAAACCTCGGGATATTCATGTAGTGCTGGAGCAGTTGATCTAAGAGGATGAGCATGTGACCGATCATGAGGAGGATAGTTCTGAGGAGATAGAGGAGGATGATGAGGAAGAGGATCATGTGGAGTTTCCACCAAAATCTATATCTGCTGAGATGTATGACGCTTTGTACGATAGTAACATAGAATTACAGGACAAGGTTGAGGATCTGAAAGAGTTGGTTGAGATGCATCATGCTGCGATGGAGTAGAAGGATGCAGATATTCAAGAACTCGACTCACTCCTTGGAAACACGGAGTGGGACCTGGTTCATACCAAGGGTCAGCATGAGGATCTGTTGGCGGTAAACGAGAAGATGAAGACTGACATGGAGAAATTAAAAGATGACTTCAAAGAGGAATTAGCTAAGCGTGCAAGAGTAGAGGATGCTTGGATGAAGGCGACTCAACGTGTAGACCGTGGTGAGGCTAAGGTCCAAGTGAAGAAAGCCAAGATGAACGAGATGGATTATGCCTTTAATTCTGCAATTGATAGGGCCCAAGATAGAGTCTTTTATTACCAACCTTAGTTTGAAGATTCGTCGTGGTTCGTGATGGATCGTAGAATGGCGTATCGTATCATGGAGGAAGAGCGTCGAGAAGCCTTACGACGTCTTAATATGTCTAGATAGAGAGAATAATAATAATAATAATTTGTGGTTAAGTAAGTGAGTAAATAAACTGTGAATCCCTTAATTTCAGATGAATAAAGGGATAGTATGAGTATGTAATCCTGGAACTTGTCTAGTTCAGGAAAGTGAATGTTAATAGCGATTATGCTATCTTTAATATGTTTTAAAACGTTATGAATGAATAAAATATTAGAGTTTATTTGAATCAAATAGCTTTAATCTTGGTATGTTTAAGTTAAACTTCAAATACCTAAGAAGTTGAGTAATGAACTAATAAGCGTATATCTTAACCAAAAATGCCTCCTAGAAGAAGACAACCACGTCAACAACCACCTCATGAGGGGTCTACTAATAATAATAACGAGGCCAACGCTAATCCGGTTCAGCAGTTGGTAGCTCTGTTGACGGATGCACTTGCGAATCAACCGCAAGCTCAAGTCATGACCTTCAAGGAATTCAAAGCGGTTGGACCGCCAGAGTTTCAAGGGTATATGAATCCAGTGGAAGCCCAAACCTGGATTATGGAAATGGAGAAGGTGTTCGACGTTACTAGAGTTAACAAAGATCAGAAGACTGCGTTCGCAACGTTCATGCCGAAGTCTGAAGCTAGCTACTGGTGCCAGGAAAATAAGGTTCGTGGGGGACAAGGAGTGATAACGTGGGATAGATTTAAGGAGATGTTTTTTGAAATGTACTTTTCAGCGAGTTCTCGAAATCAGTTGGAGGTGCAATTTCTAGAGCTAAAATAAGGAACTATGATGGTGCCAGAATATGCTGTGAAGTTTAACGATTTGGAAAGGTTTTCCACTTATCAAATCAATACCGACGAGTATAAAGCGAGAAGGTTCAAACAAGGATTGAAACCTTGGCTGTATAGCAAGGTTTCAATGTTTCAGCTGAATACATTTGCGATTGTATTGGAAAAGGTAATTATCATAGAAGGTGGAAGCGATGCCTTGACCAAGTACAACCAAGAACAGAAGAAGAGGAAGACTGAGAATGAAAACAAGGCTGGTGGAAGTAACGTTGGGAAGTGGAGCGAGAATTCGACTATGGGAGGACAACAAGGAAATCAGCAGAAGAAAAAGTTTAAAGCTTGTGCGACTTGCGGGAAGAACCATACTGGGGTATGTTTGAAGGGAAAGCGGGTGTGTTTCAACTGTGGTCAGGAGGGACACATTGCACCGAACTGTTTTAGTCCAAAGAAACGAGCATACTTTACCTGCGGTTCAAAGGATCACATGGCTCGTGATTGCCCTAAGAAGCCAGCGGGAAGTGCAAGTGGTGGAAAAGGAAACAACAACGGTGGTGGTGCATTGACTATCACTGGATCAGCACAGTCAAGCCGACCTACTGCAAGGACTTTCAATATAACCATACAGGATGTTGTACAGTGTAAGGATGTGGTGTCAGGTATCATTCCAATTAGTGGTATTAATGCTTATGTACTATTTGATTCAGGTGCTACTTGTTCATTTATATCCGATGAATTTGCTCAAAATTTAGATTTGCCTCAGGAAGAATTAGAATTTCCCTTAAGTATAGAGATTGTGAATAAGGAAGTGATTCCTGTTAAATTCATATATATAGGAATTATAGAGTGATTATAAAGGATCACGAGATGATGGTAGATTTGATACCAATTAGACTTGGTGAGTTTGATGTTATACTAGGAATGGATTGGTTATTTAATTATGGAGTAGTAATTGATTGCCAAAGGAAATGTGTTAACCTTATGACTCCGTCAAAGGTTGTGTTTTATGGAAGTAAATCACCTCGACAAGAAAATTGTCTGATGGTGATGCAAGCCAAGAAGTTGTCGAGACAAGGATGTGTATGATACTTAGCCTACATAGTCGGTACAGAGAATAAGAGTGCGAAGTTAGACGAAATACCGATCATAAGAGATTTTGCAGACGTATTTCCAGATGATTTACCGGGACTTCCGCCGGATCGACAAATCGAGTTCGTGATTGACATACTACCAGGAAGGACCCCGATATCTAAGGCACCATACAGAATGGCTCCGGTAGAAATGAAAGAGTTAATGGTGCAGTTGCAAGAATTGCTCGACAAGAAGTATATTCAGCCTAGTGTGTTGCCATGGGGAGAATAGGTGTTGTTTGTTAAGAAGAAAGATGCATCGCTACGGCTCTGCATTGACTATCGAGAATTGAATAAGGTCGAGATAAAAAATAAGTATCCATTGCCTAGAATCGATGACCTATTCGATCAATTGAAGGGAGTGAGGTATTTCTCAAAGATAGACTTGAGAAGTGGTTATCATCAGCTAAAGGTGAGGCTAGAGGATGTACCAAAAATAGCGTTCAGAACTCGGTATGGTCATTACGAGTTTCTGGTTATGTCTTTTGGTTTAACCAATGCACCTGCAGCGTTCATGGATTTGATGAATAGGGTGTTTAAACCATTCTTAGACAAATTTGAGGTGGTATTTATTGATGATATTTTGGTATATTCCAAAACCAAGGAAGAACATGTGGAACATTTAAGAGTGACGTTGGAGACATTGAAAAAAGAGAAGTTGTACGCTAAGTTCTCAAAATATGAATTTTGGTTAAAACGTGTACAGTTTCTCGGACACGATATTGATAAGGACGGAATTTCGGTAGATCCATAAATGGTTGAAGCTGTAATAAACTGGGATCAGCCGAAGACACCGTCAAAAGTAAGGAGTTTCTTTGGATTGGCAGGTTACTATAGGCGTTTTATTCAAGACTTTTCCAAGATCGCGACTCCGTTGACGAATTTAACTAGCAAAGCGATTAAGTTTGTTGAGACAAAGAAGTGTGAGGAAAGTTTTCAAGAATTAAATAAGAGGCTGAGTTTAGCACCTATGTTTTCGTTGCCTGATGATACAGGAAATTTTGTGGTATATAGTGACACATCGCATAAAGGACTAGGCTGTGTGCTTATGTAGAACGGCAGAGTTATTGCATATGCATCACTTCAGTTGAAAGATTACGAGAAAGGGTATCCGACTCATAACTTAGAGTTGGCTGCGGTAGTGTTTGCCTTGAAAATTTTGAGACATTATCTTTATGGAGAGAGGTGTGAGATATATACTGTCCATAAAAGTCTGAAGTATATCTTTACACAAAAAGATTTGAATATGAGACAGAGAAGATGGTTGGAATTGATAAAAGACTATGACTGCGAAATTTTCTATCATCCCGGAAAGGCTAATGTTGTTGCTGATGCTTTAAGTAGGAAGGGACGAGAGAAGTTAATGATATTAACTGCTCAGGAGAATTTAGTGTCGGAAATGGCTAAGATGGAGTTGGAAATTAAATATCCAATAGAATCTGATGAAAAATTATTCCAGATGGGAAACGGTTCAACGTTGGTAGATAAGGTGAAGAATGCACAACTTCAGGATGAAGACTGCGAAAAGATAAAACAGAGAGTATCTGAAGGTGAGGAAAACAAATTAAAAATCAATTCGGAAGGGTTACTTCGATTCGAAGGAAGTTGATGTTGTTATCATTAATACTCTCTATATCTGTGAGAAATTGTTTGCTCACTCTTGTAATTAACACTGTAGCTAAAGTGGAGAAAGTTGATGAGCCATCTACTAGCAAAAGAAATGGCAAAATGTCCAAGTGTTGAAGACTTATGAGAAATTTATTTAAATGTTTTATGTTACCAGACTTGTTTTATTTTATGATGTATTCTACAAACTGATGTAATAAATTTAAGGTTAGATTACCTAGGATTGTTTTTGAGATGATGTAACCCTTTAATGGGAAAGATTATTGTTAAGTTAATTAAATTATAACTTTATCCCTTGATTATGGGTAGTTAGATGTAATGGTTTTGGATAGTCAACACCAAATAATGTGGGAATGATTTACTTGGGTTTGGGGGTGTCACATATCACCCAATTTTCCTAATCCCAAGAAGAACCAGGGATGTTTTGTTTGTGGGTTGATGGACCACATGGCAAGAAATTGCTCAAAGAAGGGGTCGGAGGGTAGCAAAGGTACTGGTAGTGGTAATTTAGCCATTACTGGACCAACACCATTGTCGGGTAGACCCACAGCCCGTACTTTTAATATGACTGTCCAAGATGCGGTTGCATCAGCGGATGTAGTAGCAGGTATCATTCAAGTCAATGAAATTTGTGGTGGTGTTTATTGATGATATATTGGTGTATTCAAAGACCAAGAAGGAACATGTTGAACACCTAAGGGTGACGTTGGAGACATTGAGGAAAGAGAAATTATATGCTAAATTCTCGAAATGTGAGTTTTTGTTGGAACATGTATAGGTTTTTGGGCACATTATTGATAAGGATGGAGTCTTGGTAGATCCATCAAAAGTTGAAGCAGTAATAAACTGGGATCAGCCGAAGACACTATCGAAAGTAAGGAGTTTCTTGGGATTGGCAGGCTACTACAGGCATTTTATTCAAGACTTTTCCAAGATCGCAACTCCGTTGACGAATTAACTATGAAGGCAGTTAAGTTTGTTTGGACGGAGAAGTGTGAGGAAAGTTTTCGAGAATTAAAGATGAGATTGAGTTCAGCACCTATTTTATCATTCCCTGATAATACATGGAATTTTGTGATATATAGTGATGCATCGCGTAAAGAACTAGGTTGCGCGCTTATGCAAAACAACAAAGTTAATGTGTATGCATCACGTCAATTCAAAGATTACGAGAAAGGGTATCCGACTCATGAATTGGAGTTTGCTACGGTGGTGTTTGCTCTAAAGATTTTGAGACACTATCTTTATAGAGAGAAGTGTGAGATATATACAGACCATAAAAGTCTAAAGTATATCTTTACACAGAAAGATTTGAATATGCGACAAAGAAGATGGTTGGAGTTGATTAAAGACTATGATTGCGAGATTTTCTTTCATCCTGGAAAGGCGAATGTTGTTGTTGATGTCTTAAGTAGAAAAGGACAGGAGAAGTTAATGGTGTTGACTGCTCAGGACAAACATGTAGAAGAAATGGCCAAGATGGAGTTGGATTTAAATATCTGACAGAATCAGATGAAAAACTATTCCAGATAGGGAGCAGTTCAGTTGTGATGAATAAGGTGAAGAATGCATAACTTTAGGATGAAAACTGTGAAAAGATAAGACAGAAAGTGTCTAAAGGTGAGGAAGACAGATTTAAAGTTGATTCGGAAGGGTTACTTCTATTCGAAGGAAGAATTTAGGTTACGCTAGTACTGGAAATTAAAGAGGAAATTTTGAATGAAGTCCATAACTCACGATATTCGATTCACCCTGGAAGTACAAAAATGTACCAGGATCTCAGACATTATTTCTAGTGGTCGGATATGAAAAAAGATGTTGCTGAATGTGTGGCGAAAATGCTTAACGTGTCAGAAGGTTAAAGCTGGACATCAAAGGCCATGTAGATTGTTGCAACCGTTAGAAATACCGAATGGAAATGGGAGTATATCACAATGTATTTTGTGGCAGGTCTTCCAACGACTCAGCAAGGTTACGATGCAATCTGGGTGATTGTCGATTGATTGACAAAGTCGGTACACTTTTTTCCAATCAAGATTAGATTTAACCTAGATCAGTTGGCAAAACTATACGTGAAGGAAATAGTTTCAAGACACGGTGTCCAAATGTCCATTGTATCAGACATGGATCCACGTTTCACATCAAATTTCTAAAAATGACTACAGGAATGCTTGAGAACGCAATTGAGAATGAGCACAGCGTATCATCCTCAAACTGATGGACAAAGTGAAAGGACCATCCAAACACTAGAGGATAGCGAGGCGGCTAGCACGAAGGATTCAAAACAAACATGGAGAAGAACAACAGATTATTTACCAGTTTTAATTCTCTTTCTTCATCTTTTCTCTTGTATTCAGAATGTTTAATTACTTGTGGATGCTGAGTTTTATTTTATCTAGCATGAACTAATTTTCTTATTTAAGTTTACAATGGATCTTATTGTGTAACGAGGATTGACATGCTTCCATATTAATTCATTGAGACTATTTTCATGGTTGTCTACTATATTGTGTACTTAATTCATATAATTGCTTGATCAACAATTATTTGTTAACTTATATGAAATCGAGAGATAGAATATAGGTTAAGACATGATTATAGTAGCTTGTGATTGTGATTTTTCTTTGATTAGAGAATTCATAATTTATGCTTAGGATAGAGATATACCTATGCATCGCATGTAATCGAATGAGAACTTTTATTTAAATCATTTTTAACTATAATTCACATTGAGATATAGTGGATTAGTTAATTGGGGTGTTCTTCTTAATTCTAACAATTATGGATTTAAGTTGATATGAGTATAATGCATTGAGAGGTGGTTATATCTAACATTGTGTTCTTGAATAACATTCTGGAATAGTTAATTTGAATTAAAATAAAATGTGTTGATTTGAGTGAAGCATTAAGTAAAGTTGTAGGATTAAATCTCTAATTCTTGATTAAATCTTGTGGTAATTATTTAGTTTTAATGAATTACTACTTTTCATAAAATTTATACAATTAAATATTCGTTTAATAAAATTGAGATAATATAAAATTGGTAGTTGTTAAATTAAATTTCAGTTATTTTCTCTATGGGAACTATACTCTACTAATCACTTTATTACTTATTGACCATGTATACTTGCATGTTGTGCGTAACTAGATTTTACCCAACACTTAGACTTGAGATTGTCATAGTATCTTGTATATACTAAATTATGTTTCGACATATTCCTTAATACTCTTAAGTATGTCGTAGGGTATGTTTGAATATAATAAAGTATATATACAGATAGGTGAATGATCAACAGAGGATCTACCACTTCCAGTAAAAGGAGAGAATGTCCTATGTGATTTAATAAAATAACAACATGGAAATCCCTAACCAAGGTTGAATGGAAATTAGAAGGGAGTAATATGATTTTAGAATTGATTAGATTAATAATAAATTAAGTGTATTTAATTTATTAGTGGAATAAATTAAATAGCTTAAGATTTATAATCAGAAATACTAATATTATAAATTAATAAGATTAGTCATCTTATTATTAATATTAATATTAATATTAATATTAAATTGACTAAATAAAAATATAGTATTTGAAGAAATATTAATATTTGTAATTAAGTATTTGGAGAAATACAAGATTATAAATAAATAAGAGGAGTCTTATTATTGAGAGTTAAATTAAAACCCAATTCCTTAAGGGTTGAGGATTAGGGTTAGTCTTTAAATAAAAGGAGTCTTATTGTGGGAAAGACTAATGTATTATCCGCAACTTGCATCTCTCTTGCAAGTATTCTCAAAACCCTAAGTTGTTAGTGTAGAGAGAATTAGGACTAGTCATCCTAGACATAGTTGAGTCTAAAATCATTCTTCAATCGAGGTCTCTCGGTGGATACCTCTTCAGCGTTGCATACTTTTGTAACAAATGTATGATCCGTGGATTGGAGAGATCATGAAGGATCAATGATTTTAATTTGGAGTGTTCATCGAAGGTTACATGTAACAATCCAAAATTTTAAATTATAATTTTAAATATTTATTGAATTATAATTGAAATATTTAATTGATGTTGTGACAACCTGAGAATTTAGAAAATTATTAAAATCCTAAAATGATAGATTAAAGGTTATATGATAAACCTAGACTAAAAATAAGTAAATGGATTTGAGATTTCCGAGAAGGAATTTTGGTGGGTTTAAAATTTTTGTGGTGAATTATTCAAGATTAAGTATATAATTGTATATGTTCTGTGTGTATGGTCATCTATGTGTACAGAATGTGGTTAAGGGTCAAGGGTTGACCAGATAAATTTTTATCAGTGTCCAAACTCTATTATATTTAGAACGTCAACGTTCAGTTAGAAAATCTTAAATGATTAAATTAAAGGTTTAACTTTAAAACCTAGAGTGGAAATAGATGGTTTATTTAAAATTTTTAAGAAAATTTATACGATTTAATAATTGGAAGAGATTATGTACTAATATATGGCAAGCCATATGAATAAGGTTTATTGATTGTAGCAAACCGCATTAAGAGATTTTAATAAGACATTGAATTAAATGTCTAGCTTAATACGTGAGAATATATTATGATAAATATTTTTGTGAGTTATGTAAGTAATGAATATGAATATTATGTGATGGTTTATATTTTATTATATAAACAAATAAATTAAATTAATGTAATCTAATTATATATTAGGAATGGAAAATTTATTAACTTAAAGGTTATATTACATTGAGAATATTAGTATAAAACTTTACTAATTCTAAGAGATTTATTTTATACATCACAGTTAATTAATTTTATAATCTAATTATAGCAAGTCTAATTGGGGTAAGAAATTAAATGTACATGAGTAAGGATTTAATTTATAATTGAGGAAATGAAAACCCTAATTAAATAAATAGGAAAGGATAGAATTAAAAGTATTGGACTATGTTAATTTACATGGCCCAATGAATTAGATAGGAAGTCCAAATATTTTAATTAGATATCCCAAAATAATTAAGTGTTAAGCCCAAGTGTTGGCCCAATTATGGAGGGAATGAATGTAATGATTTTATTTTACCCACTACTACTAATTCCTTAACAACTCTTCCATGTGCCACACCTTTATTTAACCAACATTCTTAACCAAAGCTACAAGAAATCTTTTAATTATTGAGGAAGAGAGAGAAAGAGGAGTGAGGGGATGTATGTTAGATATACAAAGTATATCTCTTAATTACACCAAAATGCATTTATTTTCTCTTGCATCCCTTATTTCCTCTCACTTCTAATTTTGCTAACAAAAAGAAAGAGAGAGAGAGTGTGAGAGAGTTCGGTCAAGAGGAAGGAAGAAGGAAGAGAGTTTTTATCTTCCAAGCCATCCAAGATCCATCACATAGCTTGGAAGAAAAAGATATGTCAAGAAATCAAAGGTATAAAACCAAACCTAAGTTATCCTTTTATTTAAAGTTATTTTGATGGAATAAAGATCTAAGGTTTCAAAACTCAAAAATCTTATATCTACATGATTTAGAATGTGTTATGTGTAGATCTATTCATTTTGTGTGTTAAAAGTTAGATCTAAAGTATGAAATGAAAACTAGGTTTTTCAAAATATAGAGAACCTAATTTTTCTTAGCCTTGATTGTGTTTAATCTTATGTTTGATGCTTGTTTGATGAAATGGATCATGTATTATGGTAGATTCATGGGTATATGAAGTATTAGTAGGTATTATGATGGGTTATGTTAGTTATTATGTGAGAACATAGAAGTTTTCTTCGAAATCACCAAGAGTTAAAAATCTGATTTTTGTGAAAACAAAACATGAAATTCAAATGACCATATCTCCTATTATATTGCGAATTTTTGAGTGTGGTCAAGTCCTAGAGTTGTATCTATGAGTTTTCTAACTTATCCAAGTGGAATCACTGGAAAAAGTGTTGTAGATTTTCGTGTGGACTAATTTTAGCAAAGGAGTTAAAAAATAGAAAAATGACAAAACTATATTGCCAAGAACTTTCCAAGGGCTGTTTTGGCAGCTTAATTTGTGAGAAAAATTCTTGCCTTTTGGAAAATAAAAATATATGGTACAAAGTACCTACTGTCCAAAAATGATCTCATTCCGACTTAAAATGACCAAGTTATGACCATTTCAATATTTGGATTTTTCGGACGAAAATCGCTATAACCGGAGTTCTATATCTCTGATGGACACGAAATTTAAACTGGAGGCTCACATTAACACGTACAAGATTGTGTCAGGAGATGGGAATTTCTAGAGTTGAGCATGATAGGACTAATTTATTAAGCTACACACTAAAAAATGATTTTTGAAAAATACTAAAGGAAGTTGGAAAATTATGGAAAAATACTTTTTGTGTATGAAATATATGTATATGTGTTTGGATAAAGGATAGAAAAATAATAAGCTGATTCGGTCTTTTCGTAAAAAAAGATCTGATATCCAGTCTGCTGGATTGAAAAACAGTTTACTGAATTGAAAATAAGTTGAATCCAGCTTGCTGGATTGCAATCTAGTTATTGGATTTGATATCCAGTTTGCTGGATTGCAGTTTATTTTGCTGGATTGGCCATCTAGATATTGGATTTTGAATCCGACTTCTTTGGATTCCAAATTTGGAGTTCTTTGGATTGGTATTTGACTTATATGTTTAAGAAAAACTTATAATATATGAGATTAAAGTATTTAAATCATATAAATATAATATTAATGATTGATAATTTATGATAAATGTTAATAATTACTTGAAAAATATTACGAGCTTATGAAAAATATTTTGACTGATAATAAATTATCTAAAATATCTGTGAACCAGTTTAGACCGAGTCTTAGTGATTTTTGACTTGAGATTTATCCGACTAGACCGTCGGGATGTCAGATTTGTGTTGGTTTTAAACTCGGTGAAATAGTTTGACTTGATACCGAGTCTTAGGTAGTTTGTGGATTAATAGGGTTATGTGTTATGTGTTTAGGTTATTCTATAAATATATATATATATATATATATATATATAATAGTATTATACTATGGTGACATTATTCTAATTTTAATATCTATATTATTTATATATTAGGTATTCAGACAAAGCTAGATAAATTGCGTACCTGTAATCGATCGCTTAGGCAAATTCTTCCTTAACACAACTTTGAGTTATATTATTCAATTATACTTGTGGTTAATCATTTCTGATTGCCATGTCTAAGAATTATTAAATCGCACTTTGTGCATACTGCATACTTCATGTATTCATTAGGTATGAAAGGCTGATCACCTTCATTACCATTCGGTTCAGATATAGATATATATATATATATATATATATATATATATATATATATATATATATGTTCATGTATTGATGCTCGTTCAGTTATAAAAATTTGTGCATGCTAATTCACAACTATATTGTTGAATTATAACCCGCTTATTATTCAAATTCTTTCAATCATGATATATCCTCAATTAAACTTATACTTGTTGAGCAAACTTATGTTCACCCTTGCTATATCATGATAAACATTGCAGATTAAGACGAATACGTCGGATACAAGGAAAGGTTAAAGACAGTTCCAACTTCAAGTTTATGTGTAAAGCTAAATTTGTAAAATTATTGTATATTAATGTTATATGTTAGATTGTTTGTGAATTTTGTATAAGTTAAGGTTACTTGACCTTTGGGAATAGTGTAAAATGTTTAATGTATAAATAATTTATGTTTATATCTTCCGCAATAGTTATAGAATGATTGTACCAGATCAGTTGTGATTTAGGACCCAGATTTGGGGCTGTCACGGTTGGTATCAGAGCTGTTGGTTATGAATCTTAGGTAGCAATACCTAAGACCAATAACCGCAGTGATTAGGATAAGATCTAACTCACATAGAGTTAGTTGGTCAGTAAGATTCAAAGACGAATCTTGGCGAGTTAAAAAGATACGGAGTTCCCTAACTCTGATAATAAAGGTGAACAATAGTGGTGAATAGATAGAGTTTAAAAGACTAAAAGTACAGGGATAGGAGATCGTATAACTCATATTTATGTTACGTTCGTGACTTATGGTTATATGAAATGTTTATGAACCCCTCAGCGAATGGACGCCAAAGGTCTGACTAGGACAAGTTCTTAAACTCATATGTTTGTGGAAAGTTCCTGAACTCATGAGTGTGGTTTGATGAACTGGGAATAGTCATGTGTGAATGAAGAATTGAGGATAATAGGAATAGATGGACTGTTTAAGCAAATGATTATTAGTGGAGACATAAGTTTTCCAAAACTCCTAGCTATGCTAGACTTCGAAATTTTGACATCAAGCTAAATACGCATTATGTGCTTTTGAAAAATGAATTTTTATTCTCAACTCTTGATGACCATTATATATGCGTGGACTTCGGGCCACCGACACATCGTTACATGTTGAGATGATAAAACTAATTTGTAATGATTTTTGAACGGTTTAAAGTATAGTCTATACTATCTGTTTTGGTAAGACGATAATGATTTGAAATATCAAAATATATTATTTTATTTATCACTTATGTAGCATGTAACCTGGTGCAGGGATGATAAAAAGTTGATAGAGTTATAAATACAGGAATACTTAGTGTGAATTCGATCTAAAAATCATTGTTCCTCTATTATTATGATGTGTTATGACAAAGTCATACAATGACGGCATCCTCAAATGGACTGTTAATACAGTACGGCATCATGACGTCATTCTCAAAAATATTTTCAAAAATTTGATTTGCCAACGCCGTTTGGCTATACTCATTTGTATATCGATTGAAATTGATTATTGATATGAGTCTACGCTATTCGATTAAGCTAGACTAATGTTTATGAAAACTCTAAGTGTTCATTGAAAAAAATTTCCCGAACCAAAATGTTTTGGTGCGGAATCCAATAAGACTGAGGTAAAAATTTTGTGCCTATATCAGTGACGAGAAATAGATAAAACCAGTATTACTGGGCCAGTGCTATGCATACCGGGCTAATCACCCTCTATGTCTTCAGGGTAAGACAGTTTATGGATGAATTTTCATAAAACCTTTGCAAAAATAAAAAATCATAGTCTATATGACTGCTCAGCACAATTTGAAATTTTTTACTCTTGTGAGTGGTGTATTGGGTAGCATGTGATGAGGTGTATGAATGGTATAAGCAGTATGGTGTAAAGTGTAAGGTGAATTTTGGGGACGAAATTCTTAGAAGAAGGGGTGAATGTGACAACCCGAGAATTTAGAAAATTATTAAAATCCTAAAATGATGGATTAAAGGTTATATGATAGACCTATACTAAAAATAAGTGAATGGATTTGAGATTTTCGAGAAGGAATTTTGGTGGGTTTAAAATTTTTGTGGTGAATTATTCATGATTAAGTATATAAGTGTATATTTTATGTGTGTATGGTCATCTATGTGTACATGATGTGGTTAAGGGTCAAGGGTTGACCAGATAAATTTTTATCAGTGTCCAAACTCTATTATATTTAGAACGTCAATGTTAAGTTAGAAAATCTTAAATGTTTAAATTAAAGGTTTAACTTTAAAACCTAGAGTGGAAATAGATGGTTTATTTAAAAATTTTAAGAAAATCTATACGATTTAATAATTGGAAGAGATAATGTACTAATATATATGGCAAGCCATATGAAAAAGGTTTATTGATTGTAGCAAACCGCATTAAGAGATTTTAATAAGACATTAAATTAAATGTCTAGCTTAATATATGAGAATATATTATGGTAAATATTTTTGTGAGTTATGTGAGTAATGAATATGAATATGATGTGATGGTTTATATTTTTATTAAATAAACAAATAAAAGAAATTAATGTAATCTAATTATATATTAGGAATGGAAAATTTATTAACTTAAGGGTTATGTTACGGAAGAATATTAGTCTAAAAATTTACTAATTCTAAGAGATTTATTTTATACATCACAGTTAATTAATTTTATAACCTAATTATAGCAAGTCTAATTGGGGTAAGAAATTAAATGTACACGAGTAAGGATTTAATTTATAATTGGGGAAATGAAAACCCTAATTAAATAAATAGTAAAGGATATAATTAAAAGTATTGGACTATGTTAATTTACATGGCCCATTGAATTAGATATAGAAGTCCAAATATTTTAATTGGATAGTCATAAAGAATTAAGTGTTAAGCCCAAGTGTTGGCCCAATTATGAGGGGAATGAATGTAATGATTTTTATTTTAACCACTTCTACTAACTCCTTAACAACTCTTCCATGTGTCACTCCTTTATTTATCCAATATTCTTAACCAAAGCTACAAGCAACCTTTTAATTATTGAGGAAGAGAGAGAAAGAGGAGTGGGGGGATGTATGTTAGATATACAATGTATATCCCTTAATTACACTAAAATGCATTTACGTTCTCTTGCATCCCTTATTTCATCGCACTTCCAATTTTGCTAACAAAAAGAAAGAGAGAGAGTGTGAGAGAATTTGGTCAAGAGGAAGGAAGAAGGAAGAGAGTTTTGATATTCCATGCCATCCAAGATCCATCACATAACTTGAAAGAAAAAGATATGTCAAGAAATCAAAGGTATAAAACTAAACATAAGTTATCCTTTTATTTAAAATTATTGTGATGGAATAAAGATCTAGGGTTTCAAAACTCAAAAATCTTAGATCTACATGATTTAGAATGTGTTATGTGTAGATCTATCCATTTTGTGTGTTAAAAGTTAGATCTAAAGTATTAAATGGAAACTAGGTTTTTCAAAATGTAGAGAACCTAATTTTTCTTAGCTTTGATTGTGTTTAATCTTGTGTTTGATGGTTGTTTGATGAAATAGATCATGTATTATGGTAGATTCATGGGTATATGAAGTATTAGTAGGTATTATGATGAGTTATGTTGGTTATTATATGAGAATATAGAAGTTTTCTTAGAAATCACCAAGTGTTAAAAATTATATTTTTGTGAAAACGAAACATGAAATTCAAATGACCATATCTCCTATTATATTGCCAATTTTTAAGTTTGGTCAAGTCTTAAAGTTAGATCTATGAGTTTTCTAACTTATCCAAGTGGAATCACTAGAAAAGGTGTTGTATATTTTCGTGTGGACTAATTTTAGCAAAGGAGTCAAAAACAGAAAAATGACAAAAGTAAACTGCCAAGAACTTTCTAGGGGCTGTTTTGGAAAATTAATTTGTGAGAAAAATTCTGGCCTTTTGGAAAATGAAAATATATGGTATAAAGTACCTACTGTCCAAAAATGAGCTCATTCCGACTTAAAATGACAAAGTTATGACCATTTCAATATTTGGGTTTTTCGGACAAAAATCACTATAACCGGAGTTCTATAACTCTGATGACCACAGAATTTAAACTGGATGCTCACGTTAACACGTACAAGATTGTGTCAAGAGATGGGAATTTCTGGAGTTGAGCATGATAAGACAAATTACTTAAGCTACACACTAAAAAATGATTTTTGAAAAATACTAAAGGAAGTTGGAAAATTATGGAAAAATACTTTTTGTGTATGAAATATATGTATATGTGTTTGGACAAAGGATAGAAAAATAATAAGCTGATTTGGTGTTTTCGTAAAAAGGATCTGATATCCAGTTTGCTGGATTGAAAAACAGTTTAGTGAATTGAAAATATGTTGAATCCAGCTTGCTGGCTTGCAATCTAGTTATTGGATTTGATATCCAGTTTGCTGGATTGCAGTTTATTTTGCTGAATTGGCCATCTAGATATTGGATTTTGAATCCAGCTTGCTGGATTCCAAATTTGGGTTGCTGGATTGATATTTGACTTATATGTTTAAGAAAAACTTATAATATATGAGATTACAGTATTTAAATCATATAAATATAATATTAATGATTGATAATTTATGATAAATGTTAATAATTACTTGAAAAATATTACGAGCTTATGAAAAATATTTTGACTGATAATAAATTATCTAAAATATCTGTGAACCAGTTTAGACCGAGTCTTAGTGATTTTTGACTTGAGATTTATCTGACTAGACCGTCGGGATGTCAGATTTATGTTGGTTTCGACTCAAACTGAAATAGTTTGACTTGATACCGAGTCTTAGGTAGTTTGTGGATTAATAGGGTTATGTGTTATGTGTTTAGGTTATTCTATAAATATATATATATATAATAGTATTATACTATGATGATATTATTCTAATTTGAATATCGATATTATTTACATATTAGGTATTCAGACAAAGCTAGATAAATTGCGTACCTGTAATCGATCGCTCAGGCAAATTCTTCCTTAACACAACTTTGAGTTATATTATTCAATTATAATTGTGGTTAATCATTTTGGATTGCCATGTCTAAGAATTATTAAGTCGCGCTTTGTGCATACTGCATACTGCATGTATTCATCAGGTATGAAAGGCTGATCACCTTCATTACCATTCGGTCCAGATATATATATATATATATATATATATATATATATATATATATATGTTCATGTTCAATGCTCGTTCAGTTATAAAAATTTGTTCATTCTAATTCACAACTATATTGTTGAATTATAACCCGCTTATTATTCAAATTCTTTCAATCATGATATATCCTCAATTAAACTTATACTGGTTGGGAAAACTTATGTTCACCCTTGCTATATCATGATAAACATTTCAGATTAAGAAGAATACGTCGGTCGGATACAAGGAAATGTTAAAGACAGTTCTAGCTTCAAGTTTATGTGTAAAGCTAAATTTGGAAAAGTATTGTATATTAATGTTATATGTTAGATTGTTTATGAATTTTGTATAAGTTAAGGTTACTCGACCTTTGGGAATAGTGTGTAATATTTAATGTATAAATAATTTATGTTTATATCTTTCGCAATAGTTATAGAATGATTGTACCAGATCAGTGGTGATTTAGGACCCAGATTTGGGGTACATCACGCGGTTAATATCGAGTAGTTGGTTATGAACCTTAGGTAGCAATACCTAAGACCAATAACCGCAGTGATTATGATAAGATCTAACTCACATAGAGTTAGTTGGTCAGTAAAATTCAAAGACGAATCTTGGCGAGTTAAAAAGATACGGAGTTCCCTAACTCTGATAATAAAGGTGAACAGTAGTGGTGAATAGATAGAGTTTAAAAGACTACAAGTACAGGGATAGGAGATCGTAAAAAAAAAGATCAAGACATAAAAATGAATCGTAATATATACGATGAGATCACCCCATGATCTGCTAAGGTGATTGCAGGAAAAAGAATCATTCTAATGATTGAAAAGTTACAGTAAAGATTGTTGTGTGTCAGTTGTACTATGAATTGGTACAGATTCAGGAAAGGATTATGAATAGGAGTTGAATGAAATTCGTATTGAGAAGGGAATTAGGATTAAGTGGGGATTATGAAATGTTTGTGTCGCGCTATTTGCTATATACCTGTTGAGAAGGTGATTCTTTTCTCATGTGTATAACAGATAGATAGGTTATAGTTAGATAATATAAAGTTAAGTACGAGTTCTTAAAACTCATATTTATGTTACGTTCGTGACTTATGGTTATATGAAATGTTTATGAACCCTCAGCGAATGGATGCCAAAGGTCTGACTAGGACAAGTTCTTAAACTCATATGTTTGTGGAAAGTTCCTGAACTCATGATTGTGGTTTGATGAACTGGGAATAATCATGTGTGAATGAAGAATTGAGGATAATAGGAATAGTTAGACTGTTTAAGCAAATGATTATTAGTGGAGACATAAGTTTTCCAAAACTCCTAGCTATGCTAGACTTCGAAATTTTGACATCAAGCTAAATACGCATTATGTGCTTTTGAAAAATGAATTTTTATTCTCAACTCTTGATGACCATTATATATGTGTGGACTTCGGGCCACCGACACATCGTTACATGTTGAGATGATAAAACTAATTTGTAATGATTTTTGAACAGTTTAAAGTATAGTCTATACTATCTGTTTCGGCAAGACGATAGTGATTTGAAATATCAAAATATATTTTTTTATTTATCACTTATATACCATGTAACCTGGTGCAGAGATGATAAAAAGTTGATAGAGTTATAAATACAGGAATACTTAGTGTGAATTCGATCTAAAAATCATTGTTCCTCTATTATTATGATGTGTTATGACAAAGTCATAAAATGACGGCATCCTCAAATGGATTGTTAATACAGTACGGCATCATGACGTCATTCTCAAAAATATTTTCAAAAATTTAATTTGCCAACGCCGTTTGACTATACTCATTTGTATATCAATTGAAATTGATTATTGATATGAGTCTACGCTATTCGATTAAGCTAGACTAATGTTTATGAAAACTCTAAGTGTTCGTTGAAAAAAATTTCCCGAACCAAAATGTTTTGGTGCGGAATCCAATAAGACTGAGGTAAAATTTTTGTGCCTATGTCAGTGACGAGAAACAGATAAAACTAGTATTCTTGGGCGGTCTTTGACACTGAGAGCTAATCACCCTCTATGTCTTCAGGGTAAGACAGTTTATGGATGAATTTTCATAAAACCTTTGCAAAAATAAAAAATCATAGTCTATATGACTCCTCAGCACAATTTGAAATTTTTTACTCTTGTGAGTGGTGTATTGGGTAGCATGTGATGAGGTGTATGAATGGTGTAAGCAGTATGGTGTAAGGTGTAAGGTGAATTTCAGGGACGAAATTCTTAGAAGAAGGGGTGAATGTGACAACCCGAGAATTCAAAAAATTATTAAAATCCTAAAATGATGGATTAAAGGTTATATGATAGACCTATAATAAAAATTAAGTGAATGGATTTGAGATTTCCGAGAAGGAATTTTGGTGGGTTTAAAATTTTTGTGGTGAATTATTCATGATTAAGTATATAAGTGTATATTTTATGTGTGTATGGTCATCTATGTGTACAGGATGTGGTTAAGGGTCAAGGGTTGACCAGATAAATTTTTATCAGTGTCCAAACTCTATTATATTTAGAAACAGATAAAACCAGTATTACTGGGCCAGTGCTGCGCAACCGGGCTAATCACCCTCTATGTCTTCATGGTAAGACATTTTGCGGATAAATTTCCATAAAACCTTTGCAAAAATGAAAAATCATAGTCTATATGACTCCTCAGCACAATTTTAAATTTTTTACTCTTGTGAGTGGTGTATTGTTTAGCATGTGATGAGATGTATGAATGGTGTAAGCAGTATGGTGTAAGGTGTAAGGTGAATTTCGGGGACAAAATTCTTAGAAGAAGGGGTGAATGTGACAACCCGAGAATTTAGAAAATTATTAAAATCCTAAAATGATGGATTAAAGGTTTTATGATAGACCTATTCTAAAAATAAATGAATGGATTTGAGATTACCGAGAAGGAATTTTGGTGGGTTTAAAATTTTTGTGGTGAATTATTCAGGATTAAGTATATAAGTGTATATGTTATGTGTGTATGGTCATCTATGTGTATAGAATGTGGTTAAGGGTCAAGGGTTGACCAGATAAATTTTTATCAATGTCCAAACTCTATTATATTTAGGACATCAACTTCAGTTAGAAAATCCTAAATGATTAAATTTAAGGTTTAACTTTAAAACCTAGAGTGGAAATAGATGGTTTATTTAAAAATTTTAAGAAAATCTATACGATTTAATAATTGGAATAGATTATGTACTAATATATATGGGAAGCCATATGAAAAAGGTTTATTGATTGTAGCAAACCGCATTAAGAGATTTTAATAAGACATTGAATTAAATGTCTAGCTTAATATATGAGAATATATTATGGTAAATATTTTTGTGAGTTATGTGAGTAATGAATATGAATATGATGTGATGGTTTATATTTTTATTAAATAAACAAATAAAAGAAATTAATGTAATCTAATTATATATTAGGAATCAAAAATTTATTAACTTAAGGGTTATGTTACGGGAGAATATTAGTATACAAATTTACTAATTCTAAGAGATTTATTTTATACATCTTACTTAATTAATTTTATAACCTAATTATAGCAAGTCTAATTGGGGTAAGAAATTAAATGTACATGAGTAAGGATTTAATTTATAATTGAGGAAATGAAAACCCTAATTAAATAAATAGTAAAGGATAGAATTAAATGTATTGGACTATGTTAATTTACATGGCCCAATGAATTAGATAGGAAGTCCAAATATTTTAATTTGATAGCCCAAAAGAATTAAGTGTTGAGCCCAAGTGTTGGCCCAATTATGAGGGGAATGAATGTAATGATTTTTATTTTAACCACTTCTACTAACTCCTTAACAACTCTTCCATGTGTCACTCCTTTATTTATCCAATATTCTTAACCAAAGCTACAAGCAACCTTTTAATTATTGAGGAAGAGAGAGAAAGAGGAGTGGGGGGATGTATGTTAGATATACAAAGTATATCTCTTAATTACACCAAAATGGATTTACTTTCTCTTGCATCCCTTATGTCCTCTCACTTCTAATTTTGCTAACAAAAAGAAAGAGAGAGAGGGAGTGAGAGAGTTCGGTCGAGAGGAAGGAAGAAGGAAGAGAGTTTTGATCTTCCATGTCGTCCAAGATCCATCACATAGCTTGGAAGAAAAAGATATATCAAGAAATCAAAGGTATAAAACCAAACCTAAGTTGTCCTTTTATTTAAAGTTATTTTGATGGAATGAAGATCTAGGGTTTCAAAACTCAAAAATCTTAGAACTACATGATTTAGAATGTGTTATGTGTAGATCTATCCATTTTGTGTGTTAGATCTAAAGTATTAAATGGAAACTAGGTTTTTCAAAATGTAGAGAACCTAATTTTTCTTAGCCTTGATTGTGTTTAATCTTGTGTTTGATGCTTGTTTGATGAAATAGATCATGTATTATGGAGATTCATGGGTATATGAAGTATTAGTAGGTATTATGATGATTTATATTGGTTATTATGGGAGAACATAGAAGTTTTCTTAGAAACCACACAGAGTTAAAAATCGGATTTTTGTGAAAATGAAACAAAAAATTCAAATGACCATATCTCCTATTATATTGCGAATTTTTTAGTGTGGTTAAGTGTTAGAGTTAGATCTATGAGTTTTCTAAGTTGTCCAAGTGGAGTCACTAGAAAAGGTATTGTATAGTTTCGTGTGGACTGATTTTAACAAAGGAGTCAAAAACAGAAAAATGACAAAAGTAAACTGCCAAGAACTTTCCAGGGGCTGTTTTGGCAGATTAATTTGTGAAAAAAATTCCGGCCTTTTGGAAAATGAAAATATATGGTATAAAGTACCTACTGTCCAAAAATGAGCTCATTCCGACTTAAAATGACCACGTTATGACCATTTCAATATTTGGGTTTTTAGGACAAAAATTACTATAACCGGAGTTCTATAACTTCGATGGCCGCAGAATTTAAACTGGAGGCTCACGTTAACACGTACAAGATTGTGTCAAGAGATGGGAATTTTTAGAGTTGAGCATGATAGGGCTAATTTCTTAAGCTACACACTAAAAACTGAATTTTTGAAAAATACTAAAGGAAGTTAGAAAATTATGGAAAAATACTTTTTGTGTATGAAATATATGTATATGTGTTTGGACAAAGGATTGAAAAATAATAAGCTAATTTGGTATTTTCGTAAAAAGGATCTGATATCTAGTCTGCTGGATTGAAAAACAATTTACTGAATTAAAAATATGTTGAATCCAGCTTGTTGGATTGCAATCTAGTTACTAGATTTGATATCCAGTTTGCTGGATTGCAGTTTAGTTTGCTGGATTGGCCATCTAGATACTGGATTTTGAATCCAGCTCGCTGGATTCCAAATCTGGGTTACTAGATTGGTATTTGACTTATATGTTCATGAAAAACTTATAATATATGAGATTAAAGTATTTAAATCAAATAAATATAATATTAATGATTGAAAATATATGATAAATGATAATAATTACTTGAAAATTATTACGAGCTTATGAAAAATATTTTTACTGATAATAAATTATCTAAAATATTTGTGAACCAGTTTAAACCGAGTCCTAGTGATTTTAGACTCTAGATTTATCCGATTAGACCGTTGGGATGTCAGATTTGTGTTGGTTTCGACTCAGACTGAAATAGTTTAACTTGATACCGAGTATTAGGTAGTTTGTTGATTAATAGGGTTATGTGTTATGTGTTTAGGTTATTCTATAAATATATATATATATATAATAATATTATACTGTAATAATATTATTCTATTTTGTATATTGATATTATTTATATATTAGGTATTCAGACAGAGCTAGATAAATTGCAAAACAGTAATCGACCGATCAGGCAAGTTCTTCCTTAACTCAACTTTGAGTTATATTATTCAATTATACTTGTGGTTAATCATTTCTGAATGCCATGTCTAAGAATTATTAAATAGCACTATGTTCATACTGCATGTATTCATCAGGTATGAAAGGCTGATCACCTTCATTACCATTCGGTCTAGATATATATATGTTCATGTTCAATGCTTGTTCAGTTATAAAAATTTGTTCATGCTAATTCACAACTATATTGTTGAATTATAGCCCGCTTAATATTCAAATTCTTTCAATCATGATATATCCTCAATTAAACTTATACTTGTTGGGCAAACTTATGCTCACCCTTGCTATATCATGATAAACATTGCAGATTAAGACGAATACGTCGGATACAAGGAAAGGTTAAAGACAGTTCAAGCTTTAATTTTATGTGTGAAGCTAAATTTGTACAAGTATTGTATAGTAATGTTATATGTTAGATAGTTTATGAATTTTGTATAAGTTAAGGTTACTCGACCTTAGGGAATAGTGTGTAATGTTTAATGTATAAACAATTTATGTTTATATCTTCCGCAATAGTTATATAATGATTGTACCATATCCGTGGTGATTTAGGACCCAAATTTGGGGCTATCACAGATGTGTTATTATTGAATAAATATTTGTTTAATTTGATTTGATTTGGTTATTTATTTGTTAAATAAATAATAAATGAGTGAAGGAAATTAATTATTATGAGATAATATTCTAATTTAATTTAATAATTAAATTAGAGAATTGATAAGGATTAAATGGATTATTACGATGTTTTTAATTTAATTTGGAAATAAAAGTGTTATAACGATCCCAAAATTCATACAATAATATTCTCCTTCTCGATCATTAATAATACAACTTTAATCTATCTTTACATCATTATTCGATATTAAAATCACTACAAATGCATAATATTTAAAACTTTTATACATTTCCTTCTGTATTGCCCTAAATCGCAACATTTACATTACATCTCTTCGATTCAAATTTATATCATGAATCGTTACAACAAAATGACTATACAAAGTCTTACATCATAAATAGATATCTATATACACCGGATAGCTCAACTTACAATTCAACAACATGTTACATTCAAAATATTAAATACATTTCTCATAAAACATAAGTAATCTTCGTGAATATAGATCTCTATAATTCACTTAGCACATATCCTTACCTTGAAATCTTGACCTGTAAAAATTATTATTTGCAAGAGTGAGCTTGACAACTCAGCAAGTTCTAACAGTTTTCATGCATCACATAGCACATAATAATATGCCCAACATACATATCCTAATAATTATAGTAACATAGCATACATGCTTTAATTCATATAGCAAATATAAAGATTGAGTTCCTTACTCAATCATCATTATTTAACCAAAATAATGTAGTCATAAATTAACTTTAACATTTCATGATTACAACATGTATAACATATCATGCTCGCTTACAACACATATAACATATCATGCAATTTAAAACAGTTCATCAAGTCCACGTAGAAAATAGGAACCGAAAGACTTGCCTTGATCGTTGTTTACCAATAACAGATTAACAACTTACAGCTATCTGCACTTCACGTGCCCTATACAATTATATAATCATACACATCAACTATTAGTCACATAACAACACATAATAATTGTAATGTAAACTCTACTCCACATCTCATAATCCTTCCTCTTAATTAGCACACAATGTTCAATTAGATTGTGTTAACTTTTTGACTTATGTAATATTCTAAATTCATTCAAGTGTTTAAGTCTTGCTAGGAATACTTATGGGTTTTATATTAAACCCATTCCATATCTTATAATGTTCATTAACACTTGTCGCGGTGTTTCGACGTTCATTCATCACACGCCCGAATCGACTCTCTTGTGTATGCTTAGTGTGCTTACATAACTTATCTAATACATAATTTGTTAATGTTAATCATCATTATATTTACTAACATTCATGTTTTATAACATAGGACACCATCTTTTATCGTCAGGAGCATTACACTTGCATACGTGCATGCCCGACGCCCTCCAATTGCCTCCAAATACATATCAGTCCCACAAATGACCATTTTGACCCCTGTTACCAATCTCAAATTGAAAACATTAAAGAACTAAAGTTGTAGGACTATTCGTCCTCATTTCGGATCATCTTGAATCACCTCAATCGGAGTCCGTATGAAATTGTTATGGCTGTTTTACTACAGGATGTCAAAACTGTCCGGTCGTGTCAACTATTCCGGCGCTGCAACGTCCAAATAGCCTTGGGGGCCACGCTGCAGCGCCCCCTTAGCAGTATGTATGCATTTTATTTTCCAGTTTTACTGTTCTTACGAATTTTTGACCCTTTCTCCTTTCAACCTTCATAACTTGAGTTATACACACCCAAATCAGTCCGTTTTCGACTCTATGGATTCTTAATTCATAGAACTACAACATACTAGACTTATAATAATGTACAGAAACACTAACTAGCCTAAATATTGACCCAAAACTCATGTTCATACTAAACTTTCATGTTTTAACATATTTAATGAATTCATTCACTACGAATTCGTTTCTAAACCAAATATATTCATTCAACTTGCATTCTTTTTGTTTCTTATTGTATTAACATAATCCATCACCAACTTTACAATTATACTATGAATTAAACATAAATTTGATAGTTTCAAAAGCTATTTTTCAAAAATTAATTCACAGAAAATCATTATGATTAAAAATTCCTCTTGTTTATCCAAATTACATGGATTGAATTGCTAGAACAACCATATAACTCATAATATATCACAATATAACCCATATTACACATAAATCATGCTCACATCAAAGATTTAAGAAATTTTTTTAACATAACTTCATAATCAAACACTATGAACATGATTTCATCATGTTCATCATATCTTTGTGAATTGAAACTTTTGAACAACTATAAAAATATCATGTAAGCGTATACATATACATATACATACATATATATATATATATATATACACACACACACACACACACACACACACACCCCATTCACATATCAAAATTATGAAGTTTCACTAAAAGATTTTTACATAGAACTCTAAAACTATGAAAACATAGAAGAACATGATTTTAAAACTTGTTTTTTACAAAAATTATATTGTGAAAATCCTTTCATGGCATACAATCACATATGAAAACATATGAACACCATATATACATATAAATTCATAATCATGAAAACCTAATTTTATAAAAACTAAATACAAAACAACTTTATTTAGTATAAAGGTTAGTTTGATACCTTTCTAGTTTGAATTAGGAGAAAAGATAAAGATGATGAAAGATTTTCTTTTGTTTTCTCAAGGTTTCCCTTCTTCCTCTTCTTTTTCTCTGTATTCTCTCTTCTTCTCTTTGTTCTTAGTTTAGACTTAGGTTTAGAAAACTAACGTAACTTAGTGTATATACAATATACATATAATACATATAACACATATAATTATAGAATATCTATCTCCCAATATAATTATATATACTAATTATCAATTTAATATATAAGTTACAAAAATTAGAATTTTAAAAGCCCTAAGGCTTGTTTAGCAAAACTATATTATTTTAAAATCAGGGTTTAATAGTTAAGGTCTTGTTTGGGTAAATACAGGTTTAAAACAAAAGTAAAGCATTGTTTGGGAAAACGATTTTAAAAACTCTTTTAACTCTTTTAATAGATCCTTTAACACATATTCTTAATGTTATCCTTCAATTAATTAAATCTTAACATTAATTTAATTAATTAAAAGTTTAACATCAATTAATCTCATAAAATTGTCACATTATAATTACTCACTAATTATAACTTAATGAAACAATTACCACATCACTACATTATCTCAATTAAATTAGAACTATAACATGAAATCATTACATATTAATTAAATATTAAATAATTATTTAATTAATATAATACACTTAATTCTGATTACTCCATATTAATCACAAAATCTTAATAAATAATTCAATTAAAATATTTATTTACTTGATAAATATTAAATTAACATTAAATTCTCTTCACACCATTTCACATATTTCACAATATATAACACATATACACATACTCGTACTTAAAAATCTTAAAATAAGAATTTTATTTATTAAATTCTCATTTATTAACTCTTAAAAATCTGGGAAGTCACATCCTTCCCTCCTTATAAAGATTTCGTCCTCGGAATCAACGAAACCTTACTTACTCGGTTTTCGCAAAATCTTTTTCACAATTATCGTTGAATAACTTCAACACGTTAACTTAGCAAAAAGTTTTACATATATATATACTTCATTCATTTCTTCAACAAGTTTTAGGTTTAATTACATAACCTTCAATTAAACACAGTCATATATCAAATATTATATATTCTTTAACCCATTCATTTCCTTTTCTAAGGATCGTTATCATAAACACTCGGGATATTACATTCACCATTTCTTCTACGAATTTCGTCCTCGAAATTTTATTTATTAATTCATTCATTCAATCTATCAAAATAGATTTTACGTTAATCTCTATTCACTAGATTAAAGCGTTCTACAACTACTTCTTTCTAAGGGCTATTCTTCTCGCTATATTCTCCATCAAAATAATAAGAATCTTCCGCAATTGCTCAATAATTGGGAAGCGATATAAATAACTCACTAATTTAAAAGATTCCAATAATGTTGAGTGGTCACAAGACCTTGAACTTCTTTCTAGGTTTAATAGTGCTTCACCCCCTGTACTTCACACTATAAACCGCATCGGTATTCTAGGTGGCCAGCCTATCGTATGCCTATGTCGGACCCAAACGTAGTACATCGTAATGACTATATGCGTTACATTTGTAACTATTGTCTCCAATAACATGTCCCCTTTTATAGGGTTGTTCACCTCAGCTTCTTAACATCAGAATCTACACCAAAACAATTTGTTTTGGCATAGTTTGACCAAAAACGCTCGAATTCCATAAACATCTTTCAATATTTGTGTAGCTAAATCAAGTTGCATAGACTTCTATCAAAAATTCAGACATCAATCGGTATATATATATATATATATATATATCTTTAACCAACTCAAAAAAATATATTTTGTTTCGTTTAAGGAAACCAAAAATAAATAAATAAATCTTTTCATAATATCCTGATACCGTACCGTAGTAATGGTACGTTGAGGATTTTGTCATTACATGACGTCGTCATACTACATCATACCATAGTAAAATTTGGCGATCATATGATCACATCCAACACTAGGTTTAACTGCATTAATGACTTCCTCGTTTGTCAAATCAACATCATATTTAGTGATGCCTTATTAACTACGGAAAAAGAAACAAAATACATTTTGATATTTTTAAATCATTTTTGTCTAGCCGAAACAATTAGCATAGACATACGAATAATGGTATTGTTGTTAAAAGTCATTGGTTCTGTCATTTGATTCAATGTTTTTCAAGAAAAAAATAAGTGTAAATGTAACAATCTAATATTTTATTATTTGTAATATAAAATATTTACTAAATGAAATAAATATTTTATTGATATGATTGTTATTATTAAATATTTAGAATTAAATTTATTAGATAATATTCTAAATTAATTTAATTTATAATTTAGAGAGTTGTAAGATAACACGAGATGTTATATTGTTGTTTTAATTTAATAATTTAAAAATGGTATGCTAAATTATTAAATAAAATTATAATGAAGTTATAATTTTGTGATATTTGTTTAAGTGGAAAATTTATTTAAAATATAGTATGTGTAATTAATTTATTTGATTCTTTTGTTGGATATAAAACCAAATAAATAATATGTGATTATAAATTGTAAATTGAATGGTTTATTTAAATAAATTAAAGTAGTTTTAAACCGATTTTTGTCAAACAAGGCTTAAAGATATTAAGTCTTTATTTTAATTAATGTTTGCCAAACATAGCTTTATAGTTTTTAAATTTTGAATTGTAATTATAATAAATAAAATAAATAGAATAAATCAAAATAAAATATAAAATATGTTATAATTGATCTGTAATAATAATAATAATAATAATAATAATAATAATAATAATAATAATAATAATAATAATAATAATAATAATAATAATAATAATACGATAGTTATATACGTTTTGGGAGCGCCTGTTTTACTTTACGTGAAAAACTTTTGGCTTAAGCCTAAAGAAGAGAAAAAGAGTTTTCAGAGATAGTGAGAAAGAGAGAAATTGGAGAGAGTCTAGAGAGAGTTGAGGGAAAAAGGGCTGAGTATTCCAAAGCAATTCTCTGAGTTTATCAAAGATTATTACCGAGCAAATTGAAGGTATTTTCTTTAACCTTAATATTATATATATATATATATATATGTGTGTGTGTGTGTGTGTGTGTGTTTACTGCATAAAATTTCCATGTTCTGTGGAGTCAATTTTCTGTAATTGTTGTTATACAACCCGTTTATGGTGATTGTATATAATTATGATGTTAAAGTTGTATGTAGACAAGAATTGATATGCTAATTTCATTTAAAACATAGGAAAAGTAATTACAGTGTATATATTTTTTATATGATTTGTGAAAGTACCAATTTTGGTGGTTAATTTATATGTTAATCTGTAAATTGAGTCGTGATTAGGTTAGTCCATTAAGAAATGAAGAGAACGTAGTTTGAACAAAGTAATTCGGACAAGAATTGTGATCACAATGATGATTTTGGTGAAGAATGTCAAAAATGGTGTTTTTATATGAAAACATGAAATTTAAGAATTTAAATTAGTTGAAGTTGTTGTTTAATTGTGTTAAATGGTTGAATATGTAAGGAATTATGTTTGTGTTAGTTCTGTACCAATTATATATGCTTAATTTACTGTTTTATGGGTGAAATTCGTGTTAGTTGGCTTAAGAACAGTGTCGAAATCATGTTCGCAAAGCTCGAAGTGCATTCTTGCAAGGCGTCTTTCTTGGCAAGGTTGCATTTGCCTCTTAATACAGACGACCGCCACGGACGCATCGAAACTAAGGTTATCTTGAGTGCGGTAGCGCAAAGATCAAATAAAGATAATGAAGTCTGCTATTTTTGCAGACCTTGAACACTCATTGTAACTTAGTCTAATGTTATGTTAATGTGAGAAACATGTAATGAAGTGATGAAAACAGAATCGTGTCATGTGCTAAGTAATTTCTGTAATACACCCATATTTGGGTCTCAAATCTCCATGTATCCGGTGTACTATTTCTATGTCTATTACGAAAGATATAAACATAAACTGTTTATATATTAAACATTACACACTATCCCCAAGGTCGAGAACCTTCATATAATACCTAAATCAATATCCTATCTAGCATACAAAGTTATTATCATACATTATTGTTACAAATTTAGCTGCATATATAATCCAAAGCTGACATGTCTTTGACTTTTCCTGTATCTGATGTATTAGTCCTAATCTGCAATGTTTATCATGATATAGCAAGGGTGAGCAACAATTTTGCCCAACAAGTATAAGTTCAATTAAGGATATATCATGATTGAAAGAATTGAACAATAAGCTGGCTAACTTTCTACAATATAAACATTGTGAAATAGCATGAATAAATTTTCATAGCTGAATGAATAATGAACATGAATAAATCAAATGGGCCAAATGGTAATGAAGGTGATCAACCTCACATACCAGATGAATACATGCAATGTGCACAGATTACGAATCAATAATTCATAGACATGGTATAATCAGTAATGATTAACCCCAAGCATATTTCAAAAATATCAACTCGAGGTTGAGTTAGAGAACTTGCCTGTACCATTGATTACTGTAACGTAACCTATATCGCTTTGTCTGAAGACCTAATATAGATAATACTGATCTCTAAATATTAGAATAATATCATCACAATATACTACTGTTAAATATAATTATAATATAACCTAACAAATTACCACATAATCCTATCAGTCTATAAAATACCTAAAATTCGGTATCAAGTCAAACTATTTCAGTTTGAGTTGAATTCGTACAATATCTGACATCCTGACGGTTTAGTCGGATAATTCATGAGTCTAATTTCCATAAGACTCTGCCTAAATGCTTTACATTTACCTTAGAAAATTTCATTTTCAGTCAAAATATTTTTTAATAACTTATAATAATTTTCAGATAATTATTATCATTTATCATGATTTTTAATCATTAATATCATATTAATATGAATTAAATAAGACTTAATTCCATTATCATTAATATTTATTTCATATCAAATATTAATGAAATACATGTCATAATATTTATAATATATTTATAATATTTCAAAGTATTTTTAATACCATAAATCATATTTATATGATTTTTAAGCGATTAAATCTATTACGATAATTGCCATTAATATTAAAATATTAGTGTTTTCATGACAAAATATCAAAAGTTATATTTTATAACTTAAAATATTTTCTAACCCTTAAATTATTTTTATATGATTTTTAAAATATTAATTCTAATTTTCCATAATTTATTTAATATATTTATTAAATAAATCCATTATCATTAATATTAATTTATTAATGAAATTCATCACAAAATATTAAAAGTCATTAACAATAACTTAAAATATTTCTTTACACTTTAATATAATTTCAAATGATTTTTAAAGTATTAAAATCATTTTTAAGTAATTTATTTAATATAATAATTAAATAAATTAACTATCATTAATATTTAAAAATATTAAAATATTAATGAAATATATTCCAAATTATTAAAAACCCATTTTTTGGCTTTAAAATAATTCTTACAAATTTATTATGAATTTCTAATATTTATTTTTTATTTATTCTATAATTTTCTTTTAAAGTTGGGGTCTTCCACAGAAACACTTGTAGACGGTAATCTACAAGTCCGATTTGGCCCCACTTGGTATTGTTAGAACCGTGACTTCCCGAGCTACGTTTTAGGTGCAAGAAATGGTCCATTTGGCCCAGTATAGCATCCTGAAATCAGGCCACTACCGACTGACCATTACATGCCTTGTAAACATTTTCAGTTTTGGAGTCTTTTACAGAAACGCTTGTATTACGAGATCCACAACTCTGATTGAGGCCCAATCAGACTCGTTGGATCCGTATCTTTTTGAACTACAGTTTTCAATTATCAAACAACAAATTCCAATCTGTCTAGATCCCGGAAATCAGTCCCAAAATGACTGGTCAGCAAGGTTTTCTTCAAGAGTTGGTTCATTTTTCAGATTTGGGGTCCTTAACGGAAATGCTTATAAAACGAAATCTACAAATCGGATTTAGGTCCAATAGGTATCGTTGGATTTATACTTTCCAAAACTATAGTTTCCATGTATCAAACATCTATTTTGGTTCTGTTTTGGTCTCGAAAAAATGGACAGAAGTGACTGATCAGTAGCTTGTGTTCAACAGTTAAGGTAGTTTAGGATTTAATTCATAACTTGCTCATTTCTTAACATATTTGAGTGATTCCAAAGGGGTTTTGCCCTTAACTCATGTATCTAGCATGCTAACATGTTTTAAACCATTTACCACATGAACCCAACGAATCTAACATAAAAATATATATAGCATACAAATGAAAGCTTTTTCTTAAACCTTTTGGTACAAAACTTAATTTTCTCACTTTGGATCTAACTTTTGATTTCAAAAATACTTTGATACACATATAAAATACCAATACTCATGTAAATCATGAGTTTTTTTTTAATGATCCGAAACAAAAGTTGCTTGGTTCATAAAGATGTAACAAAAGAGAGCACAAAAATTGTAAATTTTCAATTTCTTACCTTTTTCTTCTTGCAATCCTTCTTGATTTTTTTTCTCCTTTCTTCTTTTTCTCCATCAATGGCATCCTTCTTCCTCTTATTCTCTCTTCTTCTCTTTGTTCTTAGTTTAGACATAGGTTTAGAAATCTAGCATAACTTAGTGTATATACAATATACATATAACACTTATAATTATAGAATATATAACTCCCAATATAATTACATATACTAATTATCAATTTAATATATAAGTTACAAAAGTAGAAATTTAAAAGTCCTAAGGCTTGTTTGGAAAAACCAAATTATTTTAAAATCAGGTTTTAATAGTTAAGGTCTTGTTTGGATAAAACATGTTTAAAACAAAAGTAAGGCCTTGTTTGGGAAAACGATTTTAAAAACTCTTTTAACTCTTTTAATAGATCCTTTAACACATATTCTTAAAGTTATCCTTTAATTAATTAAATCTTAACATTAATTTAATTAATTAAAAGTGTAACATCAATTAATCACATAAAATTGTCACATTATAATTACTCGCTAATTATAACTTCATGTAACAATTACCACATCACTACATTATCTCAATTAAATTGAAACAATAACATAAAATCATTACATATTAATTAAATATTAAATAATCATTTAATTAATATAATACACTTAATTACATTACTCCATATTAATCACATAATCTCAATAAATAATTCAATTAAAATATTTATTTACTTCAATAAATATTAAATTAACATTTAAATTATCTTCACACCAATTTACATATTTCACAATATATAACACATATACACATACTCGTACTTAAACATCTTAAAATAAGAATTTTATTTATTAAATTCTCATTTATTAATTCTTAAAAATCTGGGATGTCACAATTTCAAAGTTGTAAAAATGATTAGTAAGTTACAAACGCGTTATGTTATGATTTAAGAAACTTCGTGAATAATAAATAAGTGTTATGAAATTACACTTGTGATTCTGAAATGTGTATGGTAAGGTCAGACTTGTACTAAAATAACAAGTTTAGCTAGAGGTGAGTATTATTTTGGAATGTGAATGTTAGTATATCAAATAAATATTGTAATTCTAATAATATGTGTAGGTGAGCGTGAGTTGTAATTTATAGCTTACGCACGAGGCAAGTTTACAAAACCTTATTTCTTTACATTGAGCAAGTTTCCTATCTTAAACTGTTATTGAGCACGTCATTTGTTCCTAAATTTCATTTGAGTAAGCTTTAACCCTAATTTTATTGGAATTCTAATTATGGTTGATTCATTCTAACTTGTTATAGTTAAGCAAGTTTCTTAAGTTCTATTCCTTTATAATGAATGTAGCTTTTTGAACTCTCATCTCTATTATTGAGCTGTTTTATTTTAAATTACTTTGCACGAGTTGTTATCATGTTGAGCAAATTTTGTTTTCAGCTTGTTATCAGTTAATGTATGTTCAGTAATTTCATTTTGAATTTTATAAGATCATAGCCTTAGCTTATTATTGTTCGAGCAAGGTTTACTGTTTCATTCAATACTTGTGTTTTAGTTATTTCCAAGCATAAGTTTAATAAATAGTTAGTTCATCTATGATTATTCATTGTTCCATACTATGTTGTTAGTGATCAACTGTAGTGTTATCAAACCTTGTTGATTCAATTAATCCTTTAGTTGATGATCGTTAAACTCTAAATTACCCCTGAAGTTATCCAAACCAAACTTTCTTTGGTGCGGACTTGTACTCTAAAACTGAGAAGAACAACCCTATTATAGGGGGTACACATTGCGTTTAGATGTTTGTGCACAATACATGGTACAAATGGCATATCCCCCTCAGTATGTGAAGTCCCTACAATATAATTGTTAAGGTTAGAGTTGAAAGATTACTTGTAACCGTGGATGTAGTTCATGGTCTTATGACCCTCAGATATAATTCATATTTTGATTTCAGCTTTTGGTTATTGTTGATAGAGTATTATTCAGTTTTGATGAGCCTACTCATTGGAAGCTATTATTCTTTTGTTGATTCATTGTTATATCTAGTTTGCAATTATTTTGATCACTCTTGCATAAATATAATTATTACAGCTAAAGTGGAGAAGGTCGATGAGCCTTCAACTAGCAAAGGGAAGGGAAAAATGTGCAAGTGATGAAGACTTGTAATTTCATTTATTGTCATGATGTTGGATTTTATATTTAATGATGTGATGTAATTATTTTATTTCCGCACTTGATTGATGTTTAAGGTTAGACAACGTGGGAAGACTTTTGATTAATTATGTAACCCTTTAAAGGGAGGATTTATGATTTAATTTTATTATATTTGGGTAGATAGATATGAATGAATGGAAAGTAAACACCAAGTCTTGTGGGAATGAAGTTCCTAGATTTGGGGGTGTCAAAGGTTGGTATAGAAGCCTTAGGTTATGAACCTTAGGTGGGGAAAAGCCTTAGGAAGTAACATTTGATAAGATAGTGGTGATAAACTCTTATCGAGTTGTTAAGAAAGAAGTAATAAAACACTTTTGTGCTTATATGATTGTAAATTATGTGCTTGTGAGTGTCGAGTAGTAATGATTAGTAATTAAAACTTAAAATATTGTTGTCAGGATGACTAATGTAGAAGAATCCAGTCGGGCTAGGGAGGAAGGACCTCAGATGCCTAGAAAGGAGGAGTCTCGTGACATTCAGGTCGTTTGGGAACAACTACTTCCACGGGAGTCAGCCCCGTTGGTCACAGTAGTTGAGCAGGAGGGTTTACCTGACGATGAGGATGATGTGGAAATGGATGAGGAGGATCCCCTCGAGCTGCCACAGTCGAATGAGGATGACGAGGACGAGGAAGAAGAGATTCCACTGAACTCGATCGCTGCTCGTATGTACGATGAAGTTTACGATCACAATGTGGAACTTCATGATACCGTTGCGGAGTTAGAAGAGATAGTAGTTGAACAACAAACGTCGATGGCATAGAAGGACGACGAGATCCAGGATCGAGAGGAACGTCTGAATAATGTCGAAGAGAAGGTAGTCTACACTGAAGAAAAGAATGAACAACTGACCCAGGAGATCGCAGAACTGAAGAACAAGCTGAAGGAAGAATCTACTAAGAGGGCAAGTGTAAGACCCCGAAATTTTTAAATAAAAAGGAATTTCCTTTATTTATTATTTTGAAATAGTAAGGGTTGATTTGATTAATGTGGATAGTTAAGGGTTAAATACGCAAATATTTCAAAATAAGCAAGTGGTTATAAAATATTCATTATCGCTTGGGAATATTCGTTTGGTCGTGGAATATTAAATGCTTGTCTTGGGAATATTAAACGACAACCGCCTAAATGACCATGTGTGGGCCCCATAACGGAAAGCAATTGGATGAAGAAAACGACAAATATAAGTTGTTTTTAAATAATTGGCGAAGTTGTTCAAGATTATCTTGTTGGAATACCCGGTGGTTAAAAACACTAATACGCTGGCTGGCGTTGTTGAAGAGTAGCTACGGTATTGCACCAATTATTGATTCTTACGTAAGAAGGCACTACTCAATAATGGTTACAGTAATTACTGTTCAGTATTTTATTGAGTTAATAATTGCTGCGTTGATATTTTATATTACTGTTGTTTCAATAATTGTCATTACACAGTATTTTTCATTATCGAAGCAATAATTCATATTATCTGAATAATATTATTAGATAACATTATTGGCAATGTCTAGAAAGTTCTGTCTAAGGAGAGGTTTGGTCACCTAATTAATTGCAAGAAGAAGAAATTCTTATTCGAAAGCCCCCTTTCCGGAACCTATCCGGGTTGTCAATATTGTGATTTCGTAATATTATTTGTGAATAATTAATTATTGATTTATATGATGAGGAAAATATTTATTTTATGTGGATATAGATGGAGAAATTTTTAAAATGACAATTGTTGAAAATTAATATTTTATCTTTTTCTCGATAAAATAATTCATTTAAATATATTATTTTAATAATATATTAACGGTGATATTTTTACAACGAATGTGGGATATATGAGTATACGAGGAGGAAGAGTATTTTTGTTGCAATAAATGTTTAAAACATGTTAAACATGTTAAATTGGACCCCATTTATTGATTTGAAATTTGATTATAACTGTAAAATCGCCTGCTTGTGGATTTTGGTCAATTTCTATTTGGAATTTGGAAAAACTTTCTTCGCAAAGTTGTAGAGAATTGAAATTCCTATAAAACCTCAAGAGATTTGAATTTTCTAATGAAAGGCCTATTTATTATGAATTATTGAAGTTCAAGCTTCAAATAATTGATTTTTGGGAGTTTAAAATATTTTTGTAAGAAAACGCGTTTTTTGTTGTAATTGAGTGGCTCACATGTGTTATAAATGATCTGAAATCAGATTTCTAAGGTGGGCTTGAATATTTTAAGAAATATTATTATTTTATTAAATTTTACGCTTTGGTGTTCTAAGCATTTTCCTATAAATAGGTGCTTAGGTTAGAATTGAAAATCACACCGTAAATCAAGTTTTCTCTCTATATTATCGAGTTTATTCTTGTGAGTATTTTGAGTATACTTTGAGTATTGCTAGGCGGTGTAAGTTCCTTCAAAGATTATACACGGTATTCTAGCTAGAAGTACTTGATCTTCGAGGTAAGGGATATTATTTTTTTTTGTAATGAAATTATTTCTTCAATATCATTATCTTTGAAATGTTGATCCGAAGTTTTATCAAATTTGGAACTTTTTCATGCTCTGGGTTACTATTCATGGGTTACTATTCATGAGTTACTATTCACGAAGTTACTATTCATGAGTTACTATTCACGAGTTACTATTCACGAGTACTATTCATGAAGCGTGAAGATGTTTTTGTGGAATTTCTATCTTTTGGTGTGAGTTACTATTCACGATACTCAAGACTATTCACGATATCTGGTATTATTCAATTAGAAAAATAAAATTTCTTCTTTTTCGTCAAAACATCTATTCGGATACTAACTCGATTGTATCAATGTTTTGATCATTCTTGAATTTTACACCACTATGATTATTTTTGAGGTATTTTTGGACGTGGATAAAACCAAGTACGAATCCTTAATCCTTAATCCTTGTCATTTTGTTTCACTGGATTCGTTTCTTTAAAAAAAATATTTTTCATCATCCTCAGTCTTAAATGATGATATTATGGAATATCTTTGGCCTATAGTGCAAAGATGAATGATTTCTTAAGAATATCTTTGGCCCTGTAGTGCAAAGATGAATGATTTCAAGAATATCTTTGGCCCGTAGTGTAAAAGATGAGCAGTGTTTAAATGAATATGACTAATCGATGAATATCTTTGGCTCAGAGTGCAAAAGATGAATATTTGATTCCGGATGTATATTGATTGATGTTACTGGGGATAAAAGATAGACGATGAACTTTTAAATTCATACATAGAAGATAGTAGTTTGCATTCTCTACTTAACTCTTATAATGAATTATTATTTTCATTGCGAATATTGATTTAAAATTTGTTGTCTATTGTATTCTATTATATTTTTCCTCGTTGAAGACTAACGATAATTTGTTGTATATTATCTTAGTCATAATATTCTTTTCTTCGAGCTAGTTGAGCTCACCCTTTTCCTTTTTGTTCCATTTTTCTCGTGGAGGCGAGAATATAGCGAGTTTAGTCGGGGGGTATGGAATGAAGGTTTTAGAAAGGATTGTTTAGTAGTCCTCACCATTTTGTAAAATAATGTATCAATAAATGTGATGAGGATTTAATTGAGTATAGATATTGTCTAGAAGATAATATTTGTATTCAAACTCACAGTTTTACTGTGGTAATAATAAAGTTGTAGTTGTTTCTGTACCATGTATTTGACAACTCAGAATAGGTGATGTATACCTATTTTGGGGGCGTCACAGCAAGAGCCGAAGACGCATACGAGGAAGCTTATCAACGATCCTGGATAGCAGAGAGAGACACACAAGCAAATAGGATGAAGATGGAGGAGATGAATAACGTATTCAACACCATGATTAATCGAACTCAAGATCGGGTCATGGGTTATCCAATTCAGTTCGAGACACTGCCATCCTTCATATTAGATCGTAGAACAATGTTCCAGATTATGGAGGAAGAGCGTCGTAAGGCTACACAGTATCTTAGTAGGACATCGTAGGGAATGTACCTGATATGCGATTAATAAACGTAAATAGTATGTAAATCCCTAGTGATATGTAATCAATGGGATATGATGTTGATGTTATCCTAAAACTTTAGTAGTTCAGGAAAGTAATGTAAATAGCAGAGATGCTATTGTTATGATGTTTTGAAAAAGATTATGAAGGAATAAAAGTTATTATTTTATTTTATTCAAAGTGTTATGTGTTATGTGATGAATTCTTTTATGAGATGCAAGTTAAGTAGAAAATACATAAAAGAATTGAGAAGCAATCTAATAGGTGTATTTTAACAAAAAATGCCTCCAAGACGTCAACCCCGACAAAGAACCACTGAGGGAACTACCAATAACAACAATGTTGAGGTTAACCTAGTTCAGCAGCTGCTGACGTTACTGACGGGTGCATTGCAGAATCAACCGCAGAATCAAGCTACCACTTTTAAGGATTTCAAGGCGGTTAAACCACCAAAATTTCGTGGGTCCATGAATCCAGTTGAGGCACAAACCTGGATCATAGAGATAGAGAAAGTTTTTGATGTTGCTAAGGTAGGGGATAATCAGAAGACTGCTTTTGCAATATTCATGTTGAAAGCAGAGGCTGGTTATTGGTGCCAAGCCAATAAAACTCGAGGAGGTCAAGGGGTAATGACTTGGGATAGATTTAAGGAGATATTCTTCGAGACTTATTTTTTGGAGAGTTTGAAGAATCAAATGGAGGTGCAATTTTTGGAACTGAAACAGGGCACAATGACAATGTCAGAATATGCTGCAAAATTCGACGAGTTAGCGAGGTTTGCGCCATATCAAGTCAACACGGATGAGCGCAAGGCTAGGAGGTTTGAGCAGGGACTGAAACCATGGTTGTACAGTAGAGTCTCCATGTTTCACCTGAAGACATTTACAACAATGCTGGAGAAGGCAATTCTCGCTGAGAGTGGAGGCGAGGCTGTAACAAAGCAGAACCAAGAGCAGAGAAAGAAGAAGAATGAGGGTGAAGCTAAGAATGCTGGTGGTAAAGGTGGAAATGGTAACAATAATTTTAAGAGGAAGTGTAATGCAAATGTGGGAACTGGAAATCAGAAAGGTAACCAGCAAAAGAAGAAGATTGACGCATGTGCTATATGCGGGAGGTTTCACACGGGTATGTGCTTAAGGGGGAAGTGTGTGTGCTTTAACTATGGCCAGGAAGGTCACATTGCCCCAAATTTCAATTAAGCTAAGAAGAATGCTTGCTACACCTGCGGGTCAAAGGATCATTTTGCTCGCGAGTGTCCAAAGAAGAAAACTAGTGAGACAACTTGAAGCAAGGGAAATGGAAGTGGTGGTACACTGACTATTGCTAGACCAACGTCATCAAATAAGCCCACAGCTAGAAACTTCAACATGACAGTGCAAGACGCGGTGCAATCAAAAGATGTCGTGTCAGGTATTATCCGAATAAATGATATAAATGCATATGTATTATTTGATTCGGGTGCTACTTGCTCATTTATATCTGATGAGTTTTCTAAGAGGATATAAATACCTAGTGAAGAGTTGAACTTCCCTTTACACATAGAAATTGTGAATAGGGAGGTAATTCATGTTAGGCTTGTATACAATAACTGTAGGGTGAATATTAAGGGGAATGTTATGATAGTTGATTTAATCCCGATAAAACTCGGAGAGTTCGATGTTATTTTGGGAATGGATTGGCTATTCAATTATGGAGAGATAATTGATTGCCAAAAGAAATGTGTAAACCTTATGACTCCGTCAAATGTAGTTTTCTATGGTAGCAAATCTCCTAGACAATCAAGGTGTCTAACGATTATGAAGGCCAAGAAGTTATTGAGTCAGGGTTATGTAGGGTACCTAGCCTACATAGTCGATACTCAAAATAAGAAAGGTGTGAAACTGGTGGAGATACCAGTGGTTAAGAACTTTGTGGATGTGTTTCCAGAAGATTTTCCAGGACTTCCGCCTAACAGAGAGATCGAGTTCGTGATCGACTTAACACCAGGAACTGCTCCAATATCGAAGGCCCCGTACAGAATGACTCCAGTAGTGATAGACTCCATGGCACGCTTGCGTGAGGTTGTCATCGCCCCGATCGTTTCTAGCAAAGTTGTAAGATGGATTGCTTGTAACACCTTAACCCCTCGCCTATATGTAGACGGTAATCTTGGTACAATTTCTTGCGCTCGATAATCTGCGTTGAATAGACACCAACGACACCTTGACCCCTCGCTTATATTGAAGCGGTAATCTCTGTACAATCGACGATTGATGTGGTAGAAGACGCCACACACAACTATGAATTGTTGTATGATAAGTCAAATTGAATCTCAAAGAAACAACTAAGAAAATACTCTTTACTTAGGAATTCTTCAAAGAACCAAAAGTAGAGAATAAACTCACAAATATATTGAATATTGAATAATGTATAATGTATTTGATTACATCAACTTAGACCTCTATTTATACTACTCAAAACAATTCAAATCCTAATAGAATTTATAAACTATAACCCTAATAGAAGTCAATTTGGAAAAGAATTCTAATTAAAAAGAAATCCTAATTACAATAGAATTTAAAATTAATTCTAAAAATCTGCAATGGTCGTGCTGGTAAATTTCCGCGTGAATCAGTTTTTCCATTCGTGTAATATGCTAGCTAAAATTCCGCAATGCCCCATGAGTTGTTATGCTTGCCGCATATAATGAGTATATGAATCTGTGTCCCAAGTAATTTAAATTGGCTAGCTAGATATAGGCATTTATCTTCTGAATATATGATAAGACCCACGTGATTACTCGCTGAATTTGGACAAAATTCGTGGCCCACCTCCAATGGCAATAAAAGAATAAACTTAGTAGTTGCATGAATAAATAAGTTCAGCCTTCCTTTGTATGTAATTAAATCCCACATGCTTGATCAATTAAACCTCTATCTCCATGAAACTGCCGAATTGGGTTTCAAGACCCACACAACTTGATTGTTTTTAAGATAATTTTCAGTCCAATTAATTAAAATCATTTGTTGACCCTTATCACTCGAGTCGATAGGTTGTCAAAAATTTTGAGCCTATCAGTTTGTCATCAGGGAGAGATGAAGGAACTGATGGTACAACTGCAAGAACTATTAGATAAGAAGTATATTCAACCGAGTGTATCACCGTGGGGAGCGCTAGTGTTATTCGTGAAGAAGAAGGATGGGTTAATGCGTCTTTGCATTGATTATAAGGAATTAAATAAAGTCACTATTAAAAACAAGTATCCATTGCCGAGAATAGATGACTTGTTTGACTAACTGAAGGGTGCTAGATATTTCTAGAAAATAGATTTGAGAAGTGGTTATCACCAACTAAAAGTAAGGAAGGAGGATGTACCGAAGACGGCATTCCGAACTCGGTATGGACATTACGAATTTTGGGTGAAATCTTTTGGTTTGACAAACGCCCCTGCAACGTTCATGGATTTGATGAACAGGGTGTTTAAACCATTTTTAGATAAGTTTGTGGTGGTATTTATTGATGATATTTTGATGTATTCCAAATCTCAAGAAGAACACGTGGAACACTTACGTCTAACGCTGGAGACGCTAAGAAAAGAAAAGTTGTACGTGAAATTCTCTAAATGTGAATTTTAATTGGAACGTGTAAAATTTCTTGGGCATGTAATTGATAAAGATGGAATTTCAGTGGATCCATCAAAAGTCGAAGCTGTGATAAATTGGGAACAACCAAGAACTCCATCAGAAGTAGGAAGTTTCTTGGGATTGGCACGGTATTATAGATGGTTTATTCAAGATTTTTCCAAGATTTCCACTCCGTTGACAAATTTGACGATAAAATCTATAAAATTTGTTTGGACGAAAAAATGTGAGGAAAGTTTTACGAAATTGAAGAAGATGCTCAGTGTAGCACCTGTCTTGTCATTAGCAGATGATACCGAAAATTTTGTGGTGTATAGTGATGCCTCACACAAAGGATTGGGTTGTGTCCTTATGCAGAATGACAAGGTTATTACGTATGCATCAAGGCAATTGAAAGATTACAAAAAAGGGTATCCAACTCACGACTTAGAGCTGGCTGCAGTAGTGTTTGCTCTTAAGATATGGAGACATTATCTCTATGGAGAGAAGTATGAGATCTACACAGACCATAAGAGCCTGAAGTATATTTTCACATAGAAGAACCTGAACATGCGTCAAAGAAGATGGATGGAATTAATAAAAGATTATTATTGCGAGATCTTTTATCATCCGGGCAAAGCAAACGTTGTTGTGGATGCCTTGAGTTGGAAGGATCGTGAGAAGTTGATGTTATTAACCAGCCAAGAGGAACTTATTTTAGCAATGTTAAGGCTAGAGCTGGAAATCAAATTTCCAAAAGAAACCAATGAAAATTGTTCCAGATAGAAGCTAGTTCAACTTTGGTGGACAACGTGAAGAATGCTCAATTATAAGATGAAGAATGCAGGAAAATAAAGGAAAGTGTTACCGAAGGTAAAGAGGTGAAGTATAAGGTTGATACTGAGGGAATGCTAAGATTCGAGGGACAAATTTGGGTTCCAACAATACCAGATATTAAAGAAGAAATCTTGACAGAAGCTCATAGCTCAAGATATTCTATTCATCCGGGAAGTACGAAAATGTATCAAGATTTGCGTCGGCACTTTTGGTGGCCAAATATGAAAAGGGACATTGCCAAATGTGTTGCAAAGTGCTTGACATGTCAGAGAGTGAAGGCCGAGCATCAAAGACCGAGCGGATTACTTCAACCATTAGAGATACCAAAATGGAAGTGGGAGCATATCACAATGGATTTTGTGGTAGGTCTTCCAACGATTCAGAAAGGATGTGAAGCGATTTGGGTGGTAGTGGATAGATTAACGAAATCAGCTCACTTTTTGCCAATAAAGATTAGATTTAATCTTGATCAGCTGACAAAACTGTACGTCATGGATATCTTCTCGAGACATGGAGTTCCAATATCAATTGTATCAGACAGAGATACGAGGTTCGTATCAAATTTCTGGAAGAGATTACAAGAATGCATAGGAACGCAACTGAAGATGAGTACGACATATCATCTGCAAACGGATGGGCAAAGTGAACGAACAATCCAAACGCTAGAAGATATGCTTAAAGCATACATCGTGGATTTCAAATGTAACTAGGATGATCATCTACCGTTGGTGGAATTTACATATAATAACAGTTACCACAAAAGCATTTGCATGCCGCTATACGAGACATTATACGATAGAAAATGCATAACTCCACTATGCTGGGATGAGGTTGGTGAACGTTAATTGTTAGGACCAGAACTGGTACAGCAGACCTGTGACAACCCGAATTTTTGAAAATTATTAAAATAAGAATTTAATAAATAAAATTCGTATTATGATATGAGAGAGTAATTTAGGTTACATATAAATGTATATGTTAATATGTTATGATTATGAGATCGTAAATAATTAAAATATTTATCAAGTAAAATAAGTATTTTAGTTAAAATATTTATGGATTAAAATAAATATTCAATGGAAATTATTATGGAATAATTTATTTAACTATGATAATATTAAATAAATTGATGATAAATAATTTTATAATTTGTGCATATTTATTACGTTAATGTGTTAGTGATTTTCTAATTTAATTAAGTAATTAAATTAGAGGATTAATGATTGTTAAATAAAATTATAATTATATTGGCTAAATAGAAGCTATAATTTTATTAGTAAGGTTTAATTGGATTTATTAATGAATTGAGATTAATTCAATTAAAATAGTAAATGGGTGTGACAAGGGTATCATATGATAAGAAGGATTTTAAAAAAAAAATTAAAAAGAATATTTTGGGTGCTAGCCAAACATAGCTTAGTGACCCTTTGTTATTGTAACTGATAGGCCATAATGTATACGCATTATGTTTTTATCAGTTATATGAAGGTTAGGTGTTTTGTTCCTACAGCCTAAGGCTAAAGCTAGAAGAGAAAATACAGAGGGAGAGAGAGCTCTAGAGAGGAATTGGGAGACAATTGGAAGAGAAATCCTTGAAAACAAGAAGGAAGTAGCAATTCTCTAACATCTCCTAACAAAGCTAAACAAGAGTTATGAGGTAAATAACCTAGTTTCTTCTTAGTTTGGATGTTCTTGAGTTATCCTTTAAATTTGAAAATTTAGTTGGATGAATTGCTAAATATGTAATATATTTGTGTTGTTAGATATTTATAATCTCTTAGTTGTTATCTAGAAATGATTTTCAGAAATCAAATCCATGAAAACATGTTTTAGAATGAAGAAATTAAGTTTTATTGATATATATACATTAGGGCTTATTTTGGAATCAAAATTTATGATGAAGTCATGATATAATATTAAATTGATGATATATGTTGTTAGTATGTTGAATTACAAAAATAACGAAAGTTGAATGAATCGAAATGGTTGAGAAACGAATTCGTAGTGAATGAATTCGCTAAATTGTCAAAACATGAACAATTAGAATGAACATGAGTTGTAAATTCATATTAAGATTATTTAATGTTTATGTTAGTTGATGGGTATTTGGTATGTTGTAGTTTTATGAGTTACAAACCTATAGAATAGAAAATGGACTGAATTGGATGAGTATAACTCATGTTATGATCATTAGAAGGAGTAAGGGTCTGTGTAATCGAGAAGAGCAGAGCCTGAGGGCTTGTTCTGTGACTTGGAAGCACCAAGGCTACCCTCAAGGCCAATTGGGGTCTTGTGCACGGCCATGCATCAAGAATGGATTTGACCTGCCCGACTGCCGCGAAGAAATTAAGCATAACATTTTCATACGAACTCCGATTGAGGTGATTGAGTATGATCCGGAACGAGAACGACGACGAATAGACCTACAACTTTTGTGCTTTAAATTTTTCAATTTGAGGTCATTAGGAAGGGTCAAAATAGTCATCTTTGAGACTGTTACATATTCGGAGGCGATCGAAGGGCGTAGAGCGAGCACATACGCAAGTATAGCGCTCCTGACGATGGAATATGTTATTCTAAGTGATGTAACATGAAAATGCATGATATTATACATGAAATAAAAGATTTCCTTGCTCATAATAGAAAGCATTAGCATGACTTAGTATGTGTTTTGAAAAGAAACTTAGACGTTTTGAAAACATTATTCTTAAGCATTGTGTTGTCTAAACTTCTGAACTTGTAGGATGACATACTAGTAACTTTTGGGTCTTTAAACATGGCCTATATGTGCAAACATGATAAGTGCCTTTAGACATGATGGGTACGTGCACACTATTAGATAGACATACTATGATCTATACATGTCTTAACGTAAGATTTCAAGTCATAAACCATGCTAGTCATATGATTACATGTAAACATGTATATTGAAATTTGTTTAACCTCGTTGGTGGTCATATAGTTAGGACCTTGTTGTATGAACTTACTTAGCCAGGAAATAAATAGCAATAAAGCTATAAAGTGTAAAACAACTTAAGGTAAATACAAGAGGCACCAAACTTGGGCTAAGACCTCATAACATGTGGGTAAGATATGTGTTAACAGTTATACATGTTAAGAAGCAAGATGAAACCAGAAAATACTCAACTTTGTCCGGCGAGGGGACTACAAGAAATGCTACCCCACCCCGCCTAATTATTATAAGCAATTTACGCCCCATTGGGCAATGATGCCTGATTATTTTAACTTTGATCTGAACCATAAAGCATATGTGTAATGATTGTTTAAAGATATAATACTTAACATAGATGATGTTTAAGCATGAGATCATGTAATGGTTATATAAAACACAGAGTTATTAAATTTTATTAAAGTTTGTAAAATGTAAGAACGATGTAGATCGCGTATCTATGAACTTTAAATATGTGTCGAACACATAGCGAGTCAAGTGTGTGAATGATATATATGAATGTTGATGTAAAGTATGAGTTGTTAAGGTATACCTATACATACTTAGCTATTCTAAGAGCATGATGAGAAATTGAAAGGTAGGTTTTATAAACCTAGTTAGGAAATAATGTAACGTTACTATTATATTAAGAATGTATGAAATATATGACTAATGAATGTGAATCCATGATTATATAATTGTATAGGAATACACGAAGTGCAGATACGCGTTAAGCAGTTAAGTTGTAGTTCATAAACTACGAATCAGGCAAGTCTTTCAGTTCCTATTTGCTATGTTAATTGGTGATTAACTATTTTAAGTCTTTATTGCAAAGTGCATGATCTGTCTTATATATATGTTGAATGTATGAAATGTTAAAGTCAACTTATGACTACATTGATTTAGTAAAGCATGCTGATTGAGTAAGGACTCATTCTTTATACTTGTTAAATGAATTGTAGCATGTATGTTATATGTTAAGCATGTTATTATGTGCTATGTGATGCATGAAAACTGTTAGATTTTGCTGGGCTGTCGAGCTCAACCTTGCAAATAACCACTTTTGCAGGTTAAAGATTCAAGGTAAGGATATGTGCTACGTGAATTATAGAGATCCATATTCACGAAGATTGCTTATGTTTTATGGGAAATATATTTAATATTTTGAATTTAACATGTTGTTGAATTGTAAGTTGAGTTATCCGGTGTATATGGATACCTATTTATGATGTAAGAATTTGTATAGTCATTTTGTTGTAACGATTCACGATATAAATTTGAATCGAAGAGATGTAATGTAAAGGTTGCGATTTAGGGTAATAAAGAAGGAAATGTATAAAAATGTTAACTATTCCATAAATTTCAATGGTTGTATTATCGTTTAATGATGTAAAATTAGAGATTGATTGTATTATTAACGACCGAAGTCAAGAATTAAATTGTATGAATTTTGAGGTCATTACAAGACCGCTAAAGTTATCAAACTCATTAGAGAAAGATTGGTAGCTGCTCAAGATAGACAGAAGAAGTATGCTGATCAACACAGGCAGAATCGCGAATTTGAAGCAAGGAATTTCGTTTTCCTAAAAGTTTCTCCTTGGAAGGGGAAAATTCATTTTGGCAAGAAAGGAAAGCTAAGCCCAAGGTTTATTGGACCATTCGAGATACTACGAAGAGTGGGAGAAGTGGCTTACGAGGTAGCTTTATCTCCAGAATTAGAACACGTTCACAACATTTTTCATGTTTCGGTATTGCGACCGTATAAACCCGATTACAAACATGTGATCGAGTATGAACCGTTGCAGTTCAGTAAAGATTTATCTTATGAAGAGATTCCTATCTAGATAGTCGATAGGGAAGAACAAGTGGTCAGGAATAAGGTGATACCTTCTGTGAAGGTGATATGGAGAAACCACAATGTCGAAGAGGCTACGTGGGAACTCGAAGCTGAAAAGATGAAGAATTACCCTGAATTATTTGTTTAGTCTGTGTCTTCGATTCTGGGGACAGAATCTTTGTAAGGAGGGAAGAATGTGACGATTTGATTGTTTGAGTTATGATTCCGGGGACAGAATCCTTGTAAGGAGGGAAGGATGTAACAATCCAAGATTTTATTATTTGTAATATAAAATATTTATTAAATGAAAGTTTTTTTTTATTGATGCGATTGTTGTTATTAAATATTTATGAATTAAATTTATTAGATAATATTCTAAATTAATTTAATTTATAATTTAGAGAGTTATAAGATAACATGAGATGTTATATTGTTGTTTTAATTTAATAATTTAAAATGGTATGCTAAATTATTAAATAAAAATTATAATGAAGTTATAATTTTGTGGTATATGTTTAAGTGGAAAATTTATTTAAAATATAGTATGTGTAATTAATTTATTTGATTCATTGTTGGATATGGAAATCCAAATAAATAATATGTTATTATAAATTGTAAATCGAATTGTTTATTAAAATAAATTAAAGTAGTTTTAAATTTATTTTGCCAAACAAGGCTTAAAGATATTAAACTTTATTTTAATTAATTTTTGCCAAATATAGCTTTATAGTTTTTAAATTTTGAATTGTAATTATAATAAATAAAATAAATAGAATAAATCAAAATAAAATATATAATATGTTATAACTGATATGTAATTATTATAATAATAATAATACGACAATTATATACATTTTGGGAGCGCCTGCTTTACTTTACGTGAAAAACTTTTGGCTTAAGCCTAAAGAAGAGAAAAGAGTTTTCAAAGATACTGAGAAAGAGAGAAATTGGAGAGAGTCTAGAGAGAGTTGAGGAAAAGGGCTGAGAATTCCAAAGCAATTCTCTGAGTTTAACAAAGATTATTACCGAGTAAATTGAAGGTATTTTCTTTAACCTTGATATATATATATGTGTGTGTGTGTGTGTGTGTTTACTGCAAAAAATTTCCATGTTTTGTGGAGTTAATTTTCTGTAATTGTTGTTATACAACCTGTTTATGGTGATTGTATATAATTATGATGTTAAAGTTGTATGTAGACAAGAATTGATATGCTAATTTCGTTTAAAAAGTAGGAAAAGTAATTACAATGTATATATTTTTCATATGGCTTGTGAAAGTACTAATTTTGGTGGTTAATTTATATGTTAATCTGTAAATTGAGTCTTGATTAGGTTAGTCCATTAAGAAACGAATAGAACATAGTTTGAATGAAGTAATTCGGACTAGAATTGTGATCACAGTGGTGATTTTTGTGAAGAATGTCAAAAATGTTGTTTTTATGTGAAAACATGAAATTTAAGAATTTAAATTAGTTGAAGTTGTTGTTTAATTGTGTTAAATGGTTGAATATGTAAGGAATTATGTTTGTATTAGTTCTGTACCAATTATATATGCTTAATTTACTGTTTTATGGGTGAAATTCGTGTTAGTTGGCTTAAGAACAGTGTCGAAATCACGTTCGCAAAAATCGAATGCGTGCATGCAGTACATATTACCGCCTCTTATTATGGGCTCATTGTTGTCAGTATTTGGCGTGGCGTGGGCGTACGAAATCAAGGCAATACTACTAAGAAAGAAATACCAATAGCTAGTCAGAGATAATGAAGTCTGCTATTTCTACAGACCTTGAACACTCATTGTAAATTAGTCTAATGTTATGTTAATGTGAGAAACATGTAATGAAGAGATAAAAATAGAATCGTGTCTTTACTTAGTAATTTAAAAGTTGTAAAAAGGATTAGTAAGTTACGAACGCGTTATGTTATGATTTGAGAAACTTCGTGAATAATAAATAAGTGTTATGAAATTACACTTGTGATTCTGAAATGTGTATGGCAAGGTGAGACGTGTAATAAAATAACAAGTTTAGCTAGAGGTGAGTATTATTTTGGAATGTGAATGTTAGTATATCTAATAAATATTGTAATTCTAATACTATGTGTAGGTGAACGTGAGTTGTAATTTATAGCTTACGCACGAGGCAAGTTTACAAAACCTTATTTCTTTACATTGAGCAAGTTTCCAATCTTAAACTGTTATTGATCAAGTCATTTGTTCCTAAATTTCATTTGAGCAAGCTTTAACCCTAATTTTATTGGAATTCTAATTATGGTTGATTCACTCTAACTTGTTTATAGTTAATCAAGTTTCTTAAGTTCTATTCCTTTATAATGAATGTAGCTTTTTGAACTCTCGTCTCTATTATTGAGCTATTTTATTTTAAATTACTTTGCACAAGTTGTTATCATGTTGAACAAGTTTTGTTTTCAGCTTGTTATCAGTTAATGTATGTTCAATAATTTAATTTCGAATTTTATAAGATCATAGCCTTAGCTTATTATTGTTCGAACAAGGTTTACTGTTTCATTCAATACTTATGTTTTAGTTATTTCCAAGCATAAGTTTAATAAATAGTTAGTTCATCTATGATTATTCATTGTTCCATACTATGTTGTTAGTGATCAACTGTAGTGTTATCAAACCTTGTTGATTCAACTAATCCTTTAGTTGATGATCGTTAAACTCTAAATTACCCTTGAAGTTATCCAAACCAAACTTTCTTTGGTGCAGACTTGTACTCTAAAACTGAGAAGAACAACCCTATTATAGGGGTACATAATGCGTTTAGATGTTTGTGCACAGTATATGGTACAATGGGCTGATCCCCCTCAGTACGTGAAGTCCCTACAGTGTAACTGTTAAGGTCAGAGTTGAAAGAATACTTGTAACCGTGGACGTAGTTCGTGGTCTTATGACCCTCAGATATAATTCATATTTTGATTTCAGCTTTTGGTTATTGTTGATAGAGTACTATTCAGTTTTGATGAGCCTACTCTTTGGAAACTATTATTCTTTTGTTGATTTATTGTTATATCTAGTGAGCAATTGTTTTGATCACTCTTGCATAAATATAATTATTGTAGCTAAAGTTGAGAAGGTCGACGAGCCTTCAACTAGCAAAGGGAAGGGAAAAATGTGCAAGTGATGAAGACTTGTAATTTCATTTATTGTCATGATGTTGGATTTTATATTTAATGATGCGATGTAATTATTTTATTTCCGCACTTGATTGATGTTTAAGGTTAGACAACCTGGGAGGACTTTTGATTAATGATGTAACCCTTTAAAGGGAGGATTTCTGATTTAATTTTATTATATTTGGGTAGATAGATATGAATGAATGGAAAGTGAACACCATGTCTTGTGGGAATGAAGTACCTAGATTTGGGGATGTCACAGTAAACATCAGCACGAAGTCTATAAATTTCAAAAATCTAGCAAAGCTAGAAGATTTGGAAAACCTATGTCTCCACCAGCAACTCCACTTTCTATACTGATCCCTTGCTTAATAATTCTTTCTATTCCTATAATCCTCAATTCTTCATTCACAACTTATCTATACCCCAGTATAATTCATCAAACTTACCACACTTTGGAAGTTCAGGAACTTGCCACAATAATATGAGTTTAAGAACTTATCCTAGTCAGACCATAGGCATCCATTCACTGAGGGGTTCAAAACATACCATATTATTATGAGTCACAAACTTACCATATGCATTAGTTTTAAGAACTGTAGAAAATCTTAATATCGTCTATCCTAATCTTAAAAGCCTCTAACTATCAAATATACACATGAGAAAAGAATCGCATTTCCACCACATATACATTGATAGCGCGACACCAACATTCCAATGATTATCAATGTGATAAACCAAGTACATGCACCAAATCTCTGCCCATACAAAGGTTTGTACAACTCAGCCACCACATGAGTCCTTAGTTGAAATCCCACCGAACTTTATCTTACTTATAACTTCTCGCTCTACACTCGATACATACTTCTACATCTCATCATTTATAACTCCTCCTGAGTTAATCTCGTACTATATCATAGTACATTCTCATTATAGTTCCAAACTATAACCATTCAATCATTACAGACCATCTGTCTTTTACAACTTTAAAAGAAATCACGCTGTGATCTTATTCTATAATCATCTCCCATATGATTCTTTTCTTATCTCATTATCTTTTTGTTTTAAAAACTTCTTATCTTTACCTTTCATCATATCATATTATGATTTCATTTATGTTTTTAATCTTATAGACCTTGTCTATTCATCGTTATTCGTCATCTTGATTATTCGAGTTAGGCAACTTCTGATTCTTATCTACATATCTCTTCAAGATTCTTCTTTGAATCTTCTTGTTTATTTATTAACTCTTCCTTTAAGATTTTAATATAATTCACGTTACTCAATATTTTATTCGAGTTTTATCCCTCGCCATTCTAATATTCTTCTTATAACATTTCTAGGACTAAACTCATCCTATACATCTATGTATGTGAAAACAATCACCTTTTCATTATACGTAACTTAAACTTAACTTCTTATTCATTTAACCTAAGGTCATAGCCTATGGTACTCTTAACTAAGGTGTATAACCTATCAGCTTTTATACCAACTGTAACGACCCCAAAATTCATACAATAATATTCTCCTTCTCGATCGTTAACAATACAACTTTAATCTATCTTTACATCATTATTCGATATTAAAATCACTACAAATGAAAAATATTTAAAACTTTTATACATTTCCTTCTGTATTGCCCTAAATGGCAACCTTTAAATTACATCTCTTCGATTCAAATTTATATCATGAATCGTTACAACAAAATGACTATACAAAGTCTTACATCATAAATAGATATCCATATACACCGGATAGCTCAACTTACAATTCAACAACATGTTATATTCAAAATATTAAATACATTTCTCATAAAACATAAGTAATCTTCGTGAATATGAATCTCTATAATTCACTTATCACATATCCTTACCTTAAAATCTCGACCTGCAAAAATTATTATTTGCAAGAGTGAGCTCGACAGCTCAGCTAGTTCTAACAGTTTTCATGCATCATATAGCACATAATAATATGCCCAACATACATATCATAATAATTACAGTAACATAGCATACATGCTTTAATTCATATAGCAAATATAAAGATTGAGTTCCTTACTCAATCATCATTATTTAACCAAAATAATGTAGTCCTAAATTGACTTTAACATTTCATGATTACAACATGTATAACATATCATTCTCGCTTACAACACATATAATATATCATGCAATTTAAAATAGTTCATCAAGTCCACGTAGAAAATAAGAACCGAAAGACTTACCTTGATCGTTGTTTACCAATAACAGATTAATAGCTTACAGCTATCTGCACTTCACGTGCCCTACACAATTATATAATCATACACATCAACTATTAGTCACATGACAAAACATAGTAATTGTAATGTAAACTATACTCCACATCTCATAATCCTTCCTGTTAATTAGCACACAATGTTCAATTAGATTGTGTTAACTTTTTGACTTATGTAATATTCGAAATTCATTCAAGTATTTAAGTCTTGCTAGGAATACTTATGGGTTTTATATTAAACCCATTCCATTTCTTATAATGTTCATTAACACTTGTCACGGCGTTTCGACGTTCATTCGTCACACGCCCGAATCGGCTTTCTTGTGTATGCTTAGTGTGCTTACATTACTTATCTAATACATCATTTATTAATGTTAAGCATCATTATATTTACTAACATTCATGTTTTATAACTTAGGACACCATCTTTTATCGTCAGGAGCACTACACTTGCATACGTGCATGCCCGACGCCCTCCAATTGCCTCCTAATACACATCAGTCCCACAAATAACCATTTTGACCCCTATTCCCGACCTCAAATTGAAAACATTAAAGAACTAAAGTTGTAGGGCTATTCGTCCTTGTTTCGGATCATCTTGAATCACCTCAATCGGAGTCCGTATGAAAAGGTAATGGTCATTTTACTATAGGAGGTCAAAACTGTCTAGCCGTGTCAACTATTCCAGCACTGCAGCGCCCCAAATAGCCTTGGGCACCGCACTGCATTGCCCCTTAGCAGTATGTACACATTTATTTTTCCAGTTTTACTGTTCTTACGAATTTTTGACCCTTTCTCCTTCCAACCTTCATAACTTAAGTTATACATACCCAAATCAATCCATTTTCGACTCTATGGATTCGTAATTTACAGAACAATTTACGGAAACACTAACTATCTTAAATCATGACCCAAAACTCATGTTCATACTAAACTTTCATTTTTTAACATATTTAGCGAATTCATTCACTACGAATTCGTTTCTTAACCAAATATATTCATTCAACTTGCGTTCTTTTTGTTTCTTATCGTATTAACACAATCCATCAACAATTTTACAATTATACTATGAATTAAACATCAATTTTAACAAAAAGCCATATGTCATATTCGAAATTAACTATGAATTAAACATCAGTTTATAGTTTCAAAAGCCATTTTTTAGAAATTAATTCACAGATAATCATTATGAACAAAAATTCCTCTTGTTTATCAAAATTACATGGATTGAATTTCTAGAACAACCATATAACTCATAATATATCATAATATAACCTATATTACACATAACTCATGCTCACATCAAAGATTTAAGAATAATTTTCAACATAACTTCATAATCAAACACTATGAACATGATGTCATCATGTTCATCATATCTTTGTGAATTGAAACTTTTGAACAACTATAAAAATCTCATGTAAGCGTATATACACACACACACACACACATATATATATATATATATATACACACACACACAAATGCACACACATCCCATTCACATATCAAAATTATGAAGTTTCACTAAAAGATTTTTACATAGAACTCTAAAACTATGAAAACATAGAAGAACATGATTTTAAAACTTGTTTTTTACAACAATTATATTGTGAAAATCCTTTCATGGCATACAATCACATATGAAAACATATGAGCACCATATATACATATAAATTCATAATCATGAAAACCTAATTTTACAAAGACTAAATACAAAACATCTTCATTTAGTATAAGGGTTAGTTTGATACCTTTCTAGGTTAAATAATGAGAAAAGATGGAGATAATGGAAGCTTTTCTTTTGTTTTCTCAAGGTTTCCCTTCTTCTTCTTCTTCTTCTTCTTCTTCTTCTTCTTCTTCTTCTTCTTCTTCTCCTCCTCTTCTTCTTCTCTGTATTCTCTCTTCTTCTCTTTGTTCTTAGTTTAGACTTAGGTTTAGAAAACTAACGTAACTTAGTGTATAAACAATATATATATAACACATATAATTATAGAATATATAACTCCCGATATAATTACATATACTAATTAACAATTTAATATATAACTTACAAAAATTAAAATTTTAAAAGCCCTAAGGCTTGTTTGGCAAAATCATATTATTTTAAAATCAAGTTTTAATAGTTAAGGTCTTGTTTGGGTAAAACAGGTTTAAAACAAAAGTAAGGCCTTGTTTGGGAAAACAATTTTAAAAACACTTTTAACTCTTTTAATAGATCATTTAACACATATTCTTGATGTTATCCTTTAATTAATTAAATCTTAACATTAATTTAATTAATTAAAAGTTTAACATTAATTAATTACATAATATTGTCACATTATAATTACTCGCTAATTATAACTTCATGTAACAATTATCACATCATTACATTATCTCAATTAAATTAGAACTATAACATAAAATCATTACATATTAATTAAATATTATATAATTATTTAATTAATATAATACACTTAATTACATTACTCCATATTAATCACAAAATCTCAATAAATAATTCAATTAAAATATTTATTTACTTCAATAAATATTAAATTAATATTTAAATTCTCTTCACACCAATTCACATATTTCATAATATATAATACATATACACATACTTGAAATTAAACATCTTAAAATAAGAATTTTATTTATTAAATTCTCATTTATTAACTCTTAAAAATTAGGGATGTCACAAGTGTGACAATAAACTATGCTATAAAGGGGTTATTAAAATAAATTAAAGGAGTTTAATTTAGTTTTTATCAAACAAGGCTTAAAGATATTAAGTCTTTAATTTTAAAGAGATTTGCCAAACATAGCCTTATGACTTTTAAATTTTGAATTTTAAATTTTAATAAATAAAATAAATATATAACCTATACGTTTATATGTGGTAACTGATATATTACGTGTACGTATTATTATTACCTATCAGTTTCTTTTATTTTACGCATACTGGGTTATCAGTTTTGTCTATGCATTCTAGTTATTTGCTAAGCCTAAGAAGAAGAAAAAAACAAAGTAGTTGAGAGGGAATTGAGAGAATTTGAGAGAGACTAGAGAGAGATTAAGAGAAATTTCTAAGTTTCAAACAATTATCTGTGATGAGCAAGGATTTTTTAAGCAATTGAAGGTATTTTTCTATAACCTTAATATATATGTACGTATATTTGCTTTATGGCGTAATTCCTATAGTTCTGTGTTCTTGAGTTTCATTGTCTTTACAAAATTGTCTATAATCCAAATTTTTATAATTGGTTAAGAAAGTATGTGTATATGCAATTATAATGTTATAAATAATATATATATATATATATATATATGTGTGTGTGTGTGTGTGTGTGTGTGTGTGTGTGTGTGTGTGTGTGTGTGTGCGTGTGTGATTGTATGCTAAATTACATGATTGTATGATAAATTACGTTCAATAGAAAGGAAATGGTTTTATAGTGAACATATGTACCTTTCCTAGATTGCCACTCCGTTAACAAATTTTACAAGGAAAGCTGTAAAATTTATTTGGACGGAGAAGTGTGAAGAAAGTTTTCAAGAATTGAAAAAGAAGTTAAGTGTGGCATCTGTGTTGTCATTACCAGATAATACAGGAAACTTTGTGGTGTATAGTGATGCCTCACATAAAGGATTAGGATGTGTCCTTATGCAGAACGGCAAAGTTATTGCATATGCATCAAGGCAACTGAAGGACTATGAGAAAGGGTATCTGACTCATGATTTAGAGTTGGCTGCATTAGTATTTGCTCTTAAGATATGGCGACACTATCTCTATGGAGAGAAATGTGAGATCTACACGGACCATAACAGTCTGAAGTATATTTTCACTCAGAATTATCTGAACATGCGTCAAGGAAGATGGATGAAATTGATAAAAGATTACGATTGTGAGATCTTTTATCATCAAGGCAAAGCGAATGTGGTTGCAGATGCTTTAAGAAAGAAAGGTCAGGAAAAGTTGATGTTGATAACCACTCATGAGGAACTTATTTCAGCAATGACAAAGCTAGAGTTGGAAATAAAATTTCCAAAAGAATCCGATGAACGACTATTCCAGATAGAAGATGGTCCAACTTTAGTGGACAAGGTGAAGATTGCTCAACTACAGGATGAAGAATGCAGAAAAATAAAGAAAGGTGTGGACGAAGGTAAATTGTTGAAATACAATATTTATACTGAAGGAATGCTAAGAATCGAGGGAAGAATCTGGGATCCAGTAGTACCAGATATTAAAGAAGAAATCTTGACTGAAGCTCATAACTCAACATACTCGATTCATTCAGGAAGTACAAAGATATATGATAAGTGGATTTTATATACGCGATTCAATATCCATTTCATGCTTATTTGTTGCTAAATCTTTGTGATCATGTTCATTTTTACTTGTTTTATGTTATTTCATGTGTAGAATGGTGGTTGTCGCATTCAATGTACATTTGGAGCTATTTGGTTTGAATTGAAGTCAATTGGAACATAATTGGAAAAAAATGGAGTACAGCCTAAAAATCAGCAAAGTCATCTGATAGAAGACATGCCCGCCGGGGTGGGCATCATTAGTTTACACCCACGGGCGTAGGGGGTCTCAATTCCGATTAATAGAAGGTAGCCAGGGGCGGGTCAATTTATTACTATATACCACGGGTATGGGTGTCTTCGCATCTGAGCTAGACAGAAAGGATACCTGCCGGGCCTGGCTTATATAGTACTTGAACCCCCGCCGGGGCGGGGGGTGGAAAATCTGGCATTGTTCAATTGTGATTGAACTTCTTTTTGGGCACAAATCTTAGCTATTTGTATGACAATGTAACTCTATTTGGTGGAGAATTCGACTGGGACTTGGTTGTTGGATAACATATACTCAATAAACAACAATTAGACAGACACAAGACATATTACGGAGACCTAAGCTCAGTTTTTGATAGCAAGTGTGGAGGAGTATTTCGAAGGAGATTTTTTGGGACGATTGCAATTCTACTCTACGTGAAGGGTGTTTTCCAATATTCTTTGTGTTAGATTATTATTTGTAATCTAAGGATGATTTCTATGATTTATTCAGTGTTTATTTTGTTTAGCATGAACTAATTCACTTCTTAGGCTTGTGATGGATCTTTGAGTGAATCAATAATTTCGTAGACTTTGATTTCCAATTTAATAATCTATTTCCAGTTTATCTACATTGATTTGTGCTTGAATCTATGAATTGCCTGATCAACAATTCTTTATGGAATTGGATGGAATTGATAGAGGATGTTCAATTCTAGACCTAGTTGATATAGCATGTGTTCATGATTTTGTGAATAGCTTAATCTTGATGAATGTTAAGGTAGAGATATGCTTGACATCACATGTAATCGGATAGATAACTTATTCTTAAACCATCATCAATTGTAATTCACATAGAGTTATAGTGGGTTAGTTGATTAAGGTGTTTAACGAATTTCTATCTTAATTGTGGATTGACATTAATACGATATTAGTGCATTGAGAGATGGTTAATACTACGTTCATGTTCTTGGTTAATAAACTGGAATAGTGCATTGAATTGGAATAAAGGTGTTAAAATCAGAGTGAAGCTTAAGGTGAAATCATAAGTCTAATTCTCCAGTAATTGTTTGAAATTCCAGATTGTGATATTTTTGATTATTCTGTGTTAGTTTAATTATCCTTTAATTTAGATTCTTTAATTACAACTATTGAGTTGATTTGTTTAATAAAATTAGGGTTAATAGAAAATTGATAATTGTAAGTTAAGGATATTGCTAGTTAGTCTCTGTGGGAACGATACTCTACTCATCACTTTATTACTTGTTGACCACGTATACTTGCGTGTTGTGCGTAATTAGATTTAACCCAACAAGTTTTTGGCGCCGTTGTCGGGGAACTATTTAGTATAATTCTTAATAGTTTTGCAATATCAGTTTAATTAATCCAGTTTTACTTAGACAATTTTTTTTTATTTGTGTTGTTTCTTCTATTTCAAGGTTGAAAGTAGTTTATGCAAACTTTGTCCCAAAATCCAGACTTGCTGCCTTTTGAGGACGACATTGAGAAAAGGTTCTAGAGGTTGAGTAAGTGGATCAAGGAAACGAGACAAGAATTTGAAACACCTGAGAAAGAAGAGGAAATGGCAGCCGAAGATCAGAAAGCATTAAGGGACATCGCAACACCCAAGGTGACTGAACTGCAATCAAGCATTACCAGGCTAACAATAGCAACGAATACATTCGAAATTAAGCCTGGGATGATACAAATGATCCAGAATTCAGTTTAGTTTGGGGGATTTGCAAATGATGTTCCGAACGAGCATCTAGTCAGTTTTTTGGAAATGTGCGACACTTTTAGGTTCAATGGGGTTTCGGATGAGGCGGTGAGACTTCGATTGTTCCCATTCTCTTTACGGGACAAGGCGAAGAGTTGGTTGCATTCTCTACCGTCCGGTTCGATAACTACATGGGAGGATTTAGCTCAGAAATTCCTCGTAAAATTCTTTCCACCCAAGAAAAGCTGCGAAGATGAAGAACGAGATAATGATGTTTGAACAAAGAACATGGGGAGTCATTATATGAGGCCTGGGAAAGATACAAAGAATTGCTCGTAAAATGCCCACATCATGGATTGCCCAGTGGCTACAAATGATCACCTTTTTACAAATGACACATGGGAATCTCAGACAAGTATTGATGCAAAGATCGGCGGAGCATTCATGGCTAAGAGTTACTAGGAAGCCTACGAGTTGATTGAAACCATGTCGGCTAATAACTATCAGTGACCCACAGCGAGAATGACACAGGCAAAGGCAGCTGGAGTGTTAGAAGTAGATGGTATGAAAGCTATGCAAGCACAGATTTTTGTGCTTTCAAAGAAGTTGGATTCGGTGACAGCTGCGCAAATACAAGCACAAACACAGCAAGTGGCAATAATATGCGAGTTGTGCGCAGGAGAGCACCACGACAATCATATCCCCCAGGTTTTCAGAACCAGCAACAACCAGCTCAATATCAAGAAAGGAAATCAGATCTAGAGGAGTTGTTGACAAAATACATGACTAACAATGATGTGGCTATGAAAAATCAAGCAATGGCTATGAAATCATATGAGATGGCTATGAAATCACAAGAGATGGCGATCAAGAATCTAGAGAATCAGATTGGACAAATTGCGTTGGCATTGAATAATAGACCACAAGGGACATTACGAAGTGATACAGAGAGAAATCCAAAGAGTAACCATGAACAGTGTCAAGCAATTACATTGCGAAGTGGAAAACATCTCGAAGGTACTAATGCAAAAAATTCAGCAACAACGGATGAAAAAGTTGATGATAGGGATGTGAGTGTAGAAAGCAATGGTGAGGATAAGCAAGGTAAGGAAACAAAGCTAAACAATAAGCCAATTGTTTATCCACCTCCACCATTTCAGCAGAGGGTCCAAAAACAGAAATTAGACAAGCAATTTTCCAAGTTTTTGGAAATTTTTAAGAAACTTCAAATTAACATACCATTTGCAAAGGCCCTAGAACAAATGCCGAGTTACGCAAAATTTATGAAAGGGATTCTATCAAGAAAGAAGAAATGGGACGATTTTGAAACTGTGGCACTAACAGAGGAGTGTAGTGCGGTATTACAGCAGAAATTACCACCAAAACTCAAGGACCCAGGGAGCTTCACTATTCCATGCACGATCCGGAATATGCACTTCAGCAAGAGTTTATGTGATTTGGGGGCAAGTGTAAACCTTATGCCATTGTCAGTATACTTAGAGTTGGGTTTGCCTGCACCAAGGCCTACGAACATCTCCTTACAGTTGGCGGATAGGTCAGTCACATATCCAAGAGGCATAGTAGAGGACATCTTAGTGAAAGTGGATAAGTTTATGTTCCTCGCGGACTTTATCATTCTGGATTTTGAGGAGGACAAGAACATCCCAATTATCCTAGGGAGACCATTTTTGGCTACAGGGAGGACACTCATAGATGTACAAAAGGGAGAATTCGTTATGAGGGTCCAAGATCAAGAAGTAAAATTCAATGTTTTTAAGGCTATAAAATTCCCTACAGATGAGGAAGAATGTTTTCGGATGGATTTAATTGAGGAAATCATTAGTGATGACATGAACAAGAGTTTGGTAAACGATACGTTAGAAACAATATTATTGGGGGATGAAGAGGTTGACGATCGAGAATTGGTGGATTACCTACAAATGTTAGACTCATTGCCGCGAGTTTCCATATTTAGAACACCGTTTGAACCACTGCACACGGAGGAGGTAACCACAGAAAAATTGAAACCATCATTGGAAGAGTCACCAAAGTTGGAACTTAAACCACTCCCTAAACACCTTAGGTATGCATACTTAGGCAATTCAAATTCTTTACCTGTTATTATTTCTGCTACACTTAACGAATTGCAGGAAGAAAAGTTGCTGAGGGTGCTTAGGGAACACAAGTCGGCAATCGGGTGGACAATCGCGGATATAAAGGGAATCAGCGCTTCATTTTGCATGCACAAGATCCTAATGGAAGACAAGGTAAAACCAATGGTGGAGCAACAGCGGCGACTCAATCCAATTATGAAGGAAGTTGTGAAGAAGGAAATTTTGAAGTGGCTAGATGTCGGCATCATCTACCCTATTTCTGACAACAAATGGGTTAGTCCAGTGCAGTGCGTGCCAAATAAAGGAGGAATGACATTGGTGCAGAAAGAGGACAATGAATTAATACCGACTAGAACAGTGACAAGTTGGAGGGTTTGCATGCATTATAGAAAATTAAACAAGGCAGCCCGAAAAGATCATTTCCCGCTGCCCTTTATTGATCAAATGTTAGATAGATTAGCGGGACACCAATATTACTATTTGTTGGATGGGTACTCTGGCTACAACCAAATAGTCATCGCTCCGGAGGATCAAGAGAAGACCACATTTGTGATGACCCCAAAATAGGTATACATCACCCATTCTGAGTTGCCAAATACATGGTACAGAAAAACAACTACAACTTTATTAATATAATTGTCGTGAAAAATACGACAACACATACTGTGAGTTTAAATACAAATATTGTCTTCTAGACAATATCAACACCCAAATAAAGTCCTCATTACAATTATTGATGTACTATTTTACAAAAATAGTGAGGACTGCTAAAACAACTATCTAGGACCATCACTCTATACCAAGATGAGTTTCTGCTATGTTCTCGCCTCACGAGAAGAAAATGGAACAAAAAGGAAAAGGGTGAGCTCAACTAGCCCAATAAAGAATTTTATGACTAAGACAATATACAACAAATTATCCTTAGTCTTCAACTGGGAAAAATCTGATAGAATATAATCGACAACAAGTTTTAGATCAACAACTGCAGCGGAAACAATAATTCATTAGAAGAGTTAAGTAGAGAATGAAATCTACTATTATCTATGAATTTAAAAGTCCATCATCAATATTTTATCCCTGTAACATCAATCAATATACATCTTTGCACTACAGGCCAAAGATATTCATTTGTATCACCAGTTGGTCATGTTCATCTCAACACCTGTTCATCTTTGCACTACGGGCAAAAGATATTCATCAGGTAATCATTCATCTTTGCACTACAAGCCAAAGATATTCATCAAGTATCACCATTAAGGACTGAGGATGATGAAAAACATTTTAGAGAATGAATCCAGTAAGACAGAAGGACAAATATTAGGGATTCGTATTCCGGTTTATCCAAATTCAATAATACTTCATAATAACCAAGTTTCAAGTAGAATTCAAAAATAAAGATCAAAACATGGATACAATCAAAGATAGTAACCATAAAAGACATCTGGGACAAAAAAGAGAAAATTTCATTTTTTGGTGAATAGTGCTGTATTCGTGAATAGTGTCGTATACGTGAATAGTGTCGTATACATGAATTGTAACCCCGACACAAAAGTTCCAAATTTGATTAAAAAGTTCAAACCAATATTTTGGCATAATGATATTGAAGAAAATAATATCATTTAAGAAGAAAATAACATCCCTTACCTCAAAGAATCAGTACTTCGGAATGAAAGGTCGAAAGTAATGCTGAATGAAACTTGTACTAAACAGCAACTCTCAAAGTATCTAAATACTCACAAAATACGCTCGATAATATAGAGAGAGAAAGCTTATGTTTCTTGTGTGATTTTCAATTCTAACTTAGCCCTCTATTTATAGGAAAATGTTAGCACGCCAAAGTAGACTTGACCTGCTACCTGATTGCTTTACCTGCTACTATTGCCACCCACCACATTTGAAATAAAATTCAGCATATTTCTTCACCAACCACAAGTGGGGCCCACTCAATTCTAGAATTTTCTACCAAAATTATTTATAAACCTAATTTCCAAATCAGTCACCTCTTAAAATTCATAACAAATCATTCGTTCATTTTTAACGGTTCAAAATTTGTGGACATATACTTAACTTATATATGTATAACATATCCAAAAATCACAACGATCCAACGGTCGGATTAAAAATTATAACTCACGCAATATATCATAAAAATATTGATTTGATTTTTAATACCTCCATTCCAAACAAAATCTCGATAAAACACCTCAACATTAAATCCTTCAATTATAACCACATAAAATAAATAAATCCATCATTTATATTCACATCAAATAAATATTTCCTTATCATATAAATCAATAATTAATTATTCACAAATAATATTACAGAATCACAATTATGACAACCAGGCCGTTCCCAAGAAAGAGGGGCTTTCCAATAAGGATTTCTCTCATCGGCTCGCAATTAGGTGACCAACCTCTCGTTAGATAGAACTTTCTAAACATTGCCAATAATGTTATCTAATAATATTATTCAAATAATATGAATTATTGATCCGATAATGAGAAATGCGCAAATGACAATTATTGAAACAACAATAATATAAAATATCAACGCAGCAATTATTGAATCAATAAAATAAAATATTAAAAAGTAATTACTGTAACAATTATTGAGTAGTGCCTTCTTACGTAAGAATCAATAATTCAAAAATACTGTGTAATACAATGTGCTACTGCGCAACCACGTGTATTACTGTATTTTAACCACCGGTTATTCCAACAGTGTTCACGGTAACAACTACGCCGTTATTTATAAAAACTCAAACTTTTCATTTTCTTCATCCGACAGTTATTCTTTTACAAATGGCTGCGTCGTTGTACGAATATTCCCGACAACAAGAATATTCCACGACTAAACGAATATTTCCCGATAAAAAAATGAATATTTTATAACCACATGCTTGTTTTGTAAAATTTTCACATTTCACCCATAACCAAAGTATTATATCAAATTAACTCCTTATTATTTCAAGATAATAAATCGAGAAATTTTAATTTTTATTCATAATAAGATGGGGTCTTACAACATTCACGTGCCCTTACGGCACATTTGCATTCAGGAGGATGTCATTCGAGCTAAGCAATGCACCTGCAACTTTCCAACGGTGTATGATGGCCATTTTTTTAGATATGGTGGAGAAAAATGTTGAGGTCTTCATGGATGACTTTTCAGTTTATGGGGACAACTTCGATATTTGCTTACAGAATTTGGTCATGGTGTTGAAAAGATGTAAGGACACGAATGTCGTACTAAATTGGGAAAAATGCCACTTCATGGTTGAAGAGGGCATAATTTTGGGCCATAAGGTATCGGCTCAAGGATTGGAAGTTGATAAAGCAAAGCTGGAAATGATTTAAAAATTGCCTCCACCAAACTCAGTTAAGGGTATTAGGAGTTTCTTGGGACATGCTGGGTTCTACAGGAGGTTTATAAAAGACTTCTCTAAACTTGCAAAACCTCTATGCAGTCTTTTAGAGAAGGATGCAACATTCAGTTTTGATGAAGAATGCAAGACGGCTTTTGACTTATTAAAGAGGAAATTGACTACAGCCCTCGTTATAGTTGCACCGGATTGGAGCATGCCATTTGAGCTTATGTGTGATGCGAGTGACTTCGCGGTTGGGGCTGTTTTGGGCCAACATTGAGACAAGGTATTTAACGCCATATACTACGCAAGTAAAACACTTACAGAAACTCAAATGAACTACACAACCACAGAAAATGAATTACTTGCAGTGGTGTATACATTTGATAAATTTCGGGCTTACTTGATCGGGACTAAGGTGATAGTATATACAGACCATGCAGTGATTCGGTACTTGATAGCGAAAAAGGATGCTAAACCACACTTTATCCGGTGGATTCTCCTACTTCAAGAGTTCGACTTAGAAATAAATGATAGAAAGGGGACGAAGAACAAAGTAGCCGATCACTTATCGAGGTTGGAAAACCACGGGAAAGCAAAAGACGACAGATGTGAGATTAATGAGTCATTCCCAGATGAGCAACTATTTGGGATTTCAGCAGAGATTCTGTGGTATGGAGATTATGCAAATTTCGTTATGAGCAACATTCTACCACCTGACCTCACAAGACAACAGAAAAGGAAATTTCTTCATGAACTGAAATGGTACATGTGGGATGAACCATATTTGTTCAAGTAGTGCGCCGACAAGATGATTCAACGGTGCGTCCCATACAGTGAAGTGAAGAATATTCTGCATGAGTGTCACTCATCAGCGTATGGCGGTCATTATGGGAGTGAGAGGACAGCAGCGAAGGTGCTGCAATGTGGTTTTTATTGGCCCACATTATTCAAAGATGCCCACCAGTTTGTCAAACAATGCGATAGGTGTCAAAGGGTGGGCAACATTTTGAAACGTAATGAGATGCCCTTACAAACGATTCTATAGGTGGAAATTTTTGACGTTTGGGGTATCGATTTCACGGGACCATTTCCCTCATCATTGAACAATCAATACATTCTACTCGTAGTGGACTACGTGTCAAAGTGGGTTGAAGCTGCAGCTCTACCAACAAACGATGCCAAGGTGGTCCTCAAATTCCTTCAAAAGAACATCTTCACGAGGTTTGGCACACAAAGAGAAATTATCAGTGACGAAGGTAGTCACTTCTGCAATAAGTCATTTACTGCTCTTTTGGCCAAGTATGGGGTCAACCACAAGATAGCTACAGCGTATCACCCTCAAACCAGTGGACAAGCTGAGGTATCAAACAGAGAAGTCAAAAAGATATTAGAGAAAGTGGTGAATCCGAGTCGGAAAGATTAGTCGCTGAGATAAGACGATGCTTTATGGGCCTACCGGACTGCATACAAGACGCCAATTGGGATGTCACCATATCAACTATTGTATGGGAAGGCATGTCATTTACCGGTGGAGCTACAACATAAGGCATATTGGGCTGTGCAAAAACTCAATTTCGATTAAACAACTGTAGGTGAAAAGAGACTACTTCAATTGAATGAACTCGATGAATTTCGCCTTCACGCCTATGAGAATGCCAAAATATACAAAGAAAAAGTCAAAAGATGGCACGACCAGAAAATTTTACGTCGAACATTCGAGCCAGGCCAATCAGTACTCTTGATCAATTCACGGCTGCGATTGTTCCCCAGAAAGCTTAAATTGAGATGGTCGGGACCATTCACGGTCAAGCGGGTATTCCCTCACGGTGCAGTCAAAATCTACAGTCGTAATCCACTCGAAACATTCAAATTCAACGGACACCGTCTAAAGAATTACTGGGGTGGCGAAACCAACACCGATGTGATCGCCATCACATTGACCGACACAACATAAGCAGGAAGTAGTCAGGCTGAACGACTTAAAATCAAGCGCTAATTGAGAGGCAACCCAATCCTTAGTCTTTATCATATTTTATATTGCTTTATCATAGTTTTCATTTCATTATTAGGTAGATGAATAAAAGAAAAATCTTGCTAATCTCTCCACAATACATCACGCATAAACAATTCACTAATATGCATGTGTCAATTTTTACAGGATGGAAAATGGAGCAACTGCATGAAGAAAAACATAGAATCTGATAGCGGCAAGGCCCACCAGGGCGGGGGTCCTCGAATTCGGGTGACAGAATGCACGTCCGTCAGTATGGTCTTACTAATCTAATACCCATTTGGGGTGGGGGTCCTGAATTGCATAACTTTAGCAGATTATCTGAGACTTCTCCCCTTCCCAATAACACTCACTCCACCTTCCAATAACCCCCTTTTCCTACTTCCCCACTACTTCATAACTCCATACCAACCACCCACTACCATTACTTCTTCCCCACATTCCCAATACTCCATAACTCCTCTCCACCTCTTCACTCCACGAATGATAGCCTTCCCTCTCCCTCTATAAATACCACCACATCTCATACAAACTCTCCCACCACATTTGATATAAAGAAAAAAGAGAGTATAGTTGTGAGCTAGAGAGATAATATTGAAAAGTTTGGGGGAGAGTTAGGGAATAACCAGTAATTGGGAGAGACATGGCTTCACAATCATCCTCTAAACGCCAAAGGGGAGAAAGTTCACGGCCATCGCAACCAACCCGTACCTTCGATCACCGGAAATTTGCTAGTGTCGCCGCCGTCGACCGGTACGACTACATGATTACCAAAGCCCTTACACCGGAGCGGGGGTTGGCACCGGATCCTAACAATGGGGAGCTTATGCTGCAAATTTACCAAAAGGGATGGACCAAATTCACCGAGGAGCCGGAACCAGTCGTTGTTAACATCGTCAAAGAATTTTACGTAAATGCAGAGGACAAAGAACCATTCCACGCATTTGTGCGAGGTCGGTTGATTCCATTCAGTGCGGATGCAATCAACACTTACTACCAACTGCGTGTACCTCGCCACTGCCAGTAAGCTCATCTCCGTAATTCTGACCAAGACTTTGATGCTATATTCACGGAGATGAAAAAGCCAGGAACATCTTGGATCAAGGGTCGAAAGGGAGGCACCGTATTTCAAAGCAAAGACCTTAGCCGGTATGGCAAAATTTGGTACACCTTCCTATGTGCGAAATTGCTTCCATCCCAACACACTTCAGACGTCACCAAAGAGAAGGTGTTACTGCTATACGCCATAGTCCAAGACTTTATTATTGATGTTGGGACCATTATTTGCTCCTCCATCCGCTGGTGCCTACGTGGAAATTTTTTTGGAGGCCTACCACACCCATCCCTCATTTGGGGGCTGTGCCGTCAAACAGGGGTGAGATGGTCCGATGACATGCCCACTCAATTGCCGTTTGCGTTACTTGATTCGAGAATGATAGCGCGGTATTCTGTATGGGCAGGAGGCGAGTCACATCCGCGTGGTGTGGGATTTATTTTTTCTTCATCGTCGGAAGACAACGTGGATGCTACAGAGACATTGGGGGATGAAGATGAAGAAATGGGCGAACAAGGGGCTGAGCAGGTATCGCAGGCCGAGGCCATATCCAGTTCTCAGTTCCTTGAATTCCAAAATCAAATGAATGCACACACCAAGGCAACTCATCGAGAAATGCGCCTATTGGCAATGAGGCAAGAGTATATGTTCGATGCTATGCACACATCTTTCGCCTCATTGAACAAAACTCTTCAAAGTTTCAACTCGGTGGCACAATTTCCATACCAACAGCCCGGACCAATGCCAAGGTTCCCACCGAGTGATTCCGATGAAGAAGAACAACAACCACCTCCTCAGATTTAAGCGATAGCAGGGAAGTCCTCACGTACTTATTTGACTAATCATCGAATGAGGACATTTTCTAACTTAAGTTTGGTGGATTTAAATACATGTTTGCATGTATTTAGTTCATTTAGGTTGCATTTTGAATTTTGTTATTTAAATTTTTGTATTGCATTTTATTTTTAGTATTGCATGATAGCTTAGGTGCATTCATAGTAGCTTAGGTTAATGTTTGTCATTGCATAGTAGATAATCTTGTAATGCATTTAATCTTGTAACGCATTTTGTTATCCAATTTTTTTAAAAAAAATAGTTAGTAATTATTGTGTTTACATAAGTCCATCAATGTTGCAATTTATATTATTTGTGGGCCTATGATGTGATTGACAATAAGTTAACAAGTACGGTATTGAGTATTAGAACTGTGAAACAATTTTTGTTTATGAATCGGATTTTGAGTTTGTTTGAAACTGTTATAAAAGGATAGCACGAGTAACAAACATCTATGTTAATTGGTCAGTTCAAATTGGTACCTAAATGGTCTCTAAAGGATAATGCTAAAGTGAATGATAAAATTACAAGGATGGATAGTAAAGGCTAAAGTTAGGCAAGAACCAAAGTTTGGTGGATGTTATGTGGGGTATATAAGCTTTATTTATATATATAAAAAAAGAATAAACATCGTGGCATGCTTGTCTAGTTTTGTGGCCTTTGTTACTTCAGTAAGTAAGCCCAAGGGGATTGTCTTTACACCTAGCGCCCTAAGGTCTTAATGGTTTGGGAGTCGTTGGTCGAAAGCTCGTTAAGGTAGCATTGAAAAGTCTAAGGGAATAAGACATTGCATGCCTATGTGTATAATAAAAAATAATTAATTAAAATGGGAAATAAGAGCAAAAAGCCCCCATATATGTATAAAATATCTAATATATATATATATATATGAATAAAGTATAAGTACCACGCTTGAACTCCTGAGTTAGTGATTGTTTGATTTTAGTTGAAGTTGTCTATTTTTGAAATTTTTAAGTTTGTGCTGCATGATTCCTTCTGAGAGATTGGTTATGTATTTAAATTTGAGTCAGTATCGGTGATCATGGATGTTGCACACACACACACACTATACCAGTGATGATGGATTGAGATTCGTGGATTAAAACATAATTATAGATTGGTGTTTGGTAATTGGTATTGTATAGTTGCTTGTTCCGCTGAGGTCGTTAAGATAATCTTGATTCTGCGACATTGTTGGATTTGAAAGCATATAAGTTAAGTCATATTCATTTCATTGCATTGCATTGCATGTAGTAATTTTGTGCTCGGGGACTAACACGGTTTAAGTTTGGGGGATTTTGATAAGTGGATTTTATATACGCGATTCAATATCCATTTCATGCTTATTTGTTGCTAAATCTTCGTGATCATGTTCATTTTTACTTATTTTATGTTATTTCATGTGTAGAATGGTGGTTGTCGCATTCAATGTACATTTAGAGCTATTTGGTTTGAATTGAAGTTAATTGGAGCATAATTGGAAAAAAATGGAGTACAGCTTAAAAATCAGCAAAGTCATCTGACAGAAGACATGCCCACCGGGGCGGGCATCATTAGCCTATACACCCCCGCCGGGGCGGGGGGCTCTCAATTCTAGTTAGCAGGAAGGTAGCTCGCCGGGGAGGGTCAATTTACACTATATACCCCGGCAGGGTGGGGGTCTTCATCTGAGCTGAGACAGAAGGATGCCACTGTATGGCTTATATAAGCTCTTGAAACCCCGGCCAAGGGGTGGGAAAATCTGGCATTGTCCTATTGTGATTGATCTTCTTTTTCGGCACGAATCTTAGCTATTTGTATGGCAATGTAACTCTATTTGATGTAGAATTCGATTGGGACTTGGTTGTTTGATAACATATACTCAATGAACAACAATTAGACAGACACAAGACATATTACGAAGATCTAAGCTCAGTTTTTTATAGCAAGTGTGGAGGAGTATTTCGAAGGAAATTTTTCGGGACGATTGCAATTCTTGTCTACGTGAAGGGTGTTTTCCAATATTCTTTGTGTTAGATTATTATTTGTAATCTAAGGATGATTTCTATGATTTATTCAGTGCTTATTTTGTTTAGCATGAACTAATTCACTTCTTAGGCTTGTGATGGATCTTTGAGTGAATCAATAATTTTGTAGACTCTGATTTCCAATTTAATAATCTATTTCCAGTTTATCTATATTGATTTGTGCTTGAATCTATGAATTTCCTGATCAACAATTCTTTGTGGATTTGGATGGAATTGAGAGAGGATGTTCAATTCTAGACCTCGTTGATATAGCATGTGTTCATAATTTTGTGAATAGCTTAGTCTTGATGAATGTTAAGGTAGAGCTATGCTTGAAATCGCATGTAATAGGATAGAGAGCTTATTCTTAAACCTTCTTCAATTGTAATTCACATAGAGATATAGTTGGTTAGTTGATTAAGGTGTTTATCTGATTTCAATCTTAATTGTGGATTGACGTTAATACGATATTAGTGCATCGAGAGGTGGTTAATACTACGTTCGTGTTCTTGGTTAATAAACTGGAATAGTGCATTGAATTGGAATAAAGGTGTTAAAATCAGAGTGAACCTTAAGGTGAAATCATAAGTCTAATTCTCCATTAATTGTTTGAAATTCCATATTGTGATATTTGTGATTATTTTGTGTTAGTTTAATTATCCTTTAATTTAGATTCTTTAATTACAATTATTGAGTTAATTTGTTTAATAAAATTAGGGTTAATAGGAAATTGATAATTGTAAGTTAAGGATATTGCTAGTTAGTCTTTGTGGGAACGATACTCTACTCATCACTTTATTACTTGTTGACCACGTATACTTGCGTGTTGTGCATTATTAGATTTTACCCAACCGTGTATCAAGATTTATGATGTCATTTTTGGTGGCCAAACATGAAAAGAGATGTCGCAGAATGCGTCACAAAATACTTGACATGTCAAAGAGTCAAGGCCGAGCATCAAAGACCAAGCGGATTACTTCAACCGTTGGAAATACCGGAATGGAAGTGGGAACACATCACAATGGATTTTGTGGTGGGTCTTCCAACTACTCAGAGAGGATGTGATGCGATTTGGGTGATAGTGGACAGACTAACAAAATCAGCACACTTTTTGCCAATAAAGATTAGGTTCAATATTGATCAGTTGTCAAGGTTGTACGTTAAAGAGATCGTTTCGAGACATGGAGTGCCGGTGACAATTATGTTAGATAGAGATCCACAATTCACGTCAAACTTCTGGAAGAGACAACAAGAATGTATGGGAACAAAGTTGCGAATGAGTACGACATATCATCCGCAAACAAATGGCCAAAGCGAACGAACAATCCAGACATTGGAAGATATGATGAGAGCATGCATCATGGATTTTAAAGAGAGTTGGGATGAACATTTACCATTTGTGGAATTTTCCTACAACAACAGTTACCACGCAAGCATCGACATGTCGCCTTACAAAGCATTATACGGTAGGAAATACAGAATTCCACTGTGTTGGGATGAAGTCGGTGAACGTCAACTGTTAGGACCGGAACTGGTACAACAAACTGTTGAGGTTGTCAAACTCATCAGGACAAGATTGGTAGCTACTCAAGAAAGACAGAAAGAGTATGCTGATCAACACAAAAAATATCGTGCATTCGACGTAGAAAATTTCGTGTTCTTAAAAGTTTCTCCTTTGAAGGGGAAAATTCGTTTTGGTAAAAAGGGAAAGCTGAGCCTGAGATTTATTGGACCCTTCGAAGTGCTGCGAAGAGTAGGAGAAGTGTCTTATGAGGTAGCTCTACCTCTAGAGTTGGAAAACGTTTATAATGTTTTTGATGTTTCGGTGTTACGACCGTATAAACCCGATTACAAGCACTTGATCAAGTACGAACCATTGCAGTTTTATAAAGACTTGTCCTATGAAGAGATTCCTATCCAGATAGTTGACAGGAAAGAACAGGATCTCAGGAATAAAGTAATACATTCCGTGAAGGTGATATGGAGGAACCACAATGCTGAAGAAGCTACGTGGGAACTCGAAGATAAAATGATGAAAGATTACCCTGAGTTATTTGTTTAATATGTGTCTTCGTTTCTGGGGACATAATCTTTGTAAGTAGGGAACAATGTGACGAATGATTTGTTTGAGTTTTGATTCTGGGGACATAATCCTTGTAAGGAAGGAAGGATGTAACAATCCAGAATTTTAATTATAATTTTTAAATATTTATTGAGTTATATAAATATTTAATGGATGTGTTTATTGTTGAATAAATATTTAATTTGATTAGTATTGGTTACTTAATTGTTAAATAAATAATTAAGGAGTTAAGAAAATTAATTATTATGAGATAATATTCTAATTTAATTTAATAATTATATTAGAGAGTTTATAATGATTAAATGAATTATTATAATAATATTTTAATTTGAATTTGTAATTAAAATGATGTGTTAGTTGATTAGATAAAATTATAATTATAAATAAAATTATAATAAGGTCGTACTGATTTATGTGGTGAATTAATTTAATAAATTGTTATTAGAATTAATTAAGTTGAATATTAAAATTTAATTAAATAAAGTGTGCCCATAAACTATACTATAAAGGAGTTATTAAAATAAGTTAAAGGAGGTTAGTTCAGTGTTTACCAAACAAGGCCTAATAAATGTTGTTAGGTTTGTAATATTCAAGAACGCAATCAAATTGCATAAATTAGCGGAAGCGTGTAAAAATCAGAGTTTAAAATTTTTTACAAACCATATACCCGGATCACCCTTTATGCACAATTATTAATTAAACGAAAATATGAAGGACAAGAATCATACCCTTGAAGATCCGAGCTTCCTCAGGTACAAGTTCACCTCCAATCCTTTTCGCGTTCAACTTGAATCCACCGGGTTTGGTTCCTTCCTTTGATCAACATTAGCCACCCAAGTGTATGGCCTCTAGAGGTGATCCACCAAGGAAAAATAAAGATTCAAGAAGATGGTGGTTGGCTAAACACTAGTTTTTCTATCTCTATAGAAAAGGACGTACTCTCCAACAAATTGGAATTATTACGTAGTTGTAAAAGTCAACAACCTCATCACACATAATAAGACTCCTCTTATTTATAAATGTAGGCAACCCACCTTAACAATTAAGGAATTGGGTTTTATTTAATTAATTAAATTCTTTTAATTAATTAAGCTCCCTAATCTTATTACGGATAATTAATTAAACTCCTTTAACTAATTTTTCCTCCTAATCCTATTAGGAATAAATGAGAGTACTTATATTAAATTAATTCCTAAACTCTTTTAGAAATTAAAATAATAATAATTGTAGTAATATTAATAAGACTCCTCTTATTAATTTATATTTAATATTTCTAAAATATTAAATAATAATATTAAGCTATTTAATTTATTCTATCACCATAGATTAAATTAAATATACTTAACATATTATTACGATTATGCCATTAACTTCTTAAATAATTATTCTTCCTTTTATGGTGTGACCCTTTAGGTTCTCCATATTAAACCGGTTGTGAATAAATCAATTAGAACAATTCTAATCTTATTTAAATAAATAAATTAAACAATTAATTTATTTAAATAAATAATATTTATTCTACAATGGGATAAGCCTCCTAGCGATCAACGACTTTCCGGATAATATAGATTTCAACATTAATCATTAAAGAACCTTTGAGTAAATAGTTACCGTATAATTCAATCCTTCCACCATACAATGTCCCAATTAAATATAAGACATGGAATTTATGTCAAGTCTTATTTTATTTAATTATATGTATTTCGATCCTTAAATGCACAATTCAAATAATGCAAATTAGAAACTCCTTTCTAATTTCATTACCTTTGCCAAGGACTACTGGGTTGTCATTTATCGAATCACATAGGACATTTCTCTTCTTTTATTAGAAGTGGTAGATTCTTTATTGATCATACATTATCTCCATGTACAACTTATTATACCCAAGCATATCCTTTGATATACCCTAAGGGTCTTAAGGAATAAGTCAAAGTATAACTCATCATACACAAGATACTATGATGATCTCAAGTCCAAGGATCACTTGTACTACTATCACTACAGGAATTCCTATTGACAGGCAAGTAAAACTCCATTAGGTATTCCTTAGCGAGCCAGCCACGTTCGTTGAACTTATTCTCTAATAAGCACCTACATACTTGCTTTAGTGTCTCCACACAAATGATCATGAGATCAATCATCCTCATCCAATGAGCAAGCAACGTATGAACCAATCTATCCGGATTCACTAATCCCTAATTTGGTAATCCAATGATTGGGAACTATTTTAGTTTTAAGCTTTCTAAGAATTTAGATCTCATTAGAATGATCATCATCATTATTCTAAAAGCATTGCTTAAAACTATGGGTTTATCACATATTATAAAATAGCATCATGTAGATAATTAAAAGCCTTTAATAAATTAATAATTTTTATTAATAAATGAATAAGATTGTTACAAAGTATATGCTTTATCATCAAACATGATTGGCTTGTGTGCATACTACTTTCAATCTCCCACTTGCACTAAAGCCAATCGCCATTGTATCTTATACTCTTCTTCTCTAAGTGACGATTATCCTGCTGTTGGATAAGCTTTAGTTAATGGATATGTAATGTTGTTCTTGAGAGTCCACTATCTCTATAGTGATTTCCCATCTTTCAATGATTCTAATAATCAAATGAAAGTGCCACAACACATGTTTAGATCCAAGATGAGACTTAGGAACTATTCCTAGTTCTGTAATGAACTTTTATCCAAACAATCAACTTGCAGCTTCATTTATAGCTACTTACTTTGTCTTTATCACTAAATCAGCAACTCTTTGCTGTTTGGAACCTTTCCAATTCACTGCACCACCGTTCAAGGTAACACTTTACCTTAAAGTGAATTTTTTGTCGTCTTGGTCTGTCTGAAAAAACTTGAGTCTGTAAAGCCCTCTAGTTTTAATTCAGTCCCACCATGTATATGATCACATCCTTAGTGCCAGTAAAGTACTTTAAGATGTTTTTCACTGTCTTACAGTGATCTTCTCCAGAATATGACCGATCAACATTAGATCTTGTATATTTCACTGCATACATGATAGTCACTCATGCGGTCTCTCTTTTCAGGAGTCTGTGGGGACTATTAAGAGAGATATACTCCATAGCTCATCGACATGAGACATCTCTTGGAGTTTGCCATGCTAAACGACTTTAGCATCAAATGAATATACGTTCCTTGGGTTAAGTCGAGCATCCTGTTGTATCTATCTATATAGATTTTATCCCCAATTAAGATACTCTTCCCAAACCATTCATGGAGGAATGTTCAGACAACTTTATCATTACTGATTGTAGCATTAGTATGTCATTCCTTATCCGTAGTATATCAACATATAATACTAGAAATTTCACGATGCTCCCACTTACCCTTTTGTACACACTATGTTCATTCTTAATTTTGATAAAATCAAACTCTTTTGATTGCCTCATCAAAATAAATGTTCCATATTTGAGAAACTTGCTTCAATCCATTTCTCTGAGTGTCTACAACACTTACCTCATCGTATGTAACTGGATCATCATCTTCTATGATGTGTACCTCATCATCATCATCTATGATGAATCCATACCTCCCGGGTATCTTGAGATTATTCGATTTACGATTCAGGTTGTGGTATAATAGTACATCTCTGAGTTCTTCTTATTTGATTTATAGTGTTTTGTGGTTCTTGAACTCTTCAAGATCTATTATCCTCCCACTAGCCCTTCAATGATAAACACCTTTATCTTAGAAGGCAACGTGTTTCGTAACAAACACCTTTTGCTAAGTAGGATTATAGAACATATACCCTAAACTTTCTTTAGGATTCCCACAAATTGTACTTGTCAAATCTTGTCCCAAGCTTATCCTTTGAAACCTTTTCACATAAGTTGGAACCCCTTATCTTAACAAACTTAAGATTAGGAATCCTCCCTGTCCATAACTTTTATGGAGTCTTGGGGCCGGATTTTGAGGTTACCATTTTCGTAGATATGCAGCCATTTCTAGGACATTATCCCAGAAGGATACTGGAATGTCGGTAAAATCATTATGGACCGCACCATGTCCAACAAGGTACGATTTTTCATTCAGATACATCAATCAATTATTGCGTATCAGGATGTGTTCATTATGAGAAAACCATTTGAGATGATCTAGAAACTTATTGCACAAGTATTTATTCCTTGATCCGATCAAAGAATCCTAATACTTTGCCAATTTTTTCACTTTTGAATTCTTTGAACCTTTCAAATAATTCACACTTGTATTTCAACAAATACACACATTCAACTCTTTGAATGATCATCTCCTTTTCTTATACTAGTTTGTTCAATTTACAAAATTATTTTCACGTAAATCAAGTATACAAAATCCATTAAGTAATATTCCAGTTCTATACAAAACATTATTATTATAAATAGAACAACAATTGTTCTTAATTATAATACCAAAATTTTTATTGTCCAACAATAAAATGGAAATAATGTTTCTAACAAGAATTGGAATACAATAACAACTTATTGACTTAATAGATTTGCCCGTAGGCAGTGCTAAACTATAAGTTTCTATAGCTAATGCAACCTTTGCTTCATTTTCCACACATAGGATTACTTATCTTTGTTTAGCTTTCTACTTCTGCTTGGTCCCTTCATAAATCTATATTTATGATAACCAAAGTCGGTATCCAATACCCAAGTAGAACCTTGACTTAAAGAAAAAATTATTTTAAATCATGAACAAATTTGTATTTGTAACCAAAACTTCACTAAGCTTCTTTAGTTAGCCTCTGCAAGATGCTTCTTGCAGTTTCTTTCCAGTGTCTAGGCTTATTGCAGTGGAAGCAAACTCCTTTGCTATCCGTATCAGTTTTGTTCTTATTATCCTTTGTTTTGGCCTTTTCTATTTACCTTCTTAGAATCATTCTTCTTTTCAGAAGATCCTTTGGCCCCTACTAGTAAGACATGGTCTTTCTTGGTTGGAAAGTGACTCTCAACATTTTTCAACATGTTAAGCAAATCAGCGAAACTGATATCTAGCTTGTTCATATGAAAAATTCACAACAATTGTGAAAGGAGTCCGGGAGTGAGTGCAAGATCAAATCTTAGCTCAACTCTCCATCCATGACAAAACTTGTTATCCTAATTGATCAATCAAATTGATAATGTTTAGGACTTTTATGCATCTTATAGTGCCATTGGCCATTCTAGATCGGAAGAGCTCCTTAGATATCGATATCTATCGGTCCTACTTTCCTCACCATCAACTACTTGATGTGCGGGAATATAGTAAGAGCATCCATAGTTTCATGCCGATTTGAAGCTCGTTACTCATGGATGCGAGCATGATGCATTGAGCCAATCGTGCATCATCTTGCCACTTTCTAAAAGTAGCAATCTCTTCCTCGAGGCATTATCTCGCAACCATTGCGAGGATAGGCGATATTAAGGACATAAGATAGCTTTCGACTATGAGAACTATTCTCAAATTCCTTAACCAATCCGTTTAATTCGATTCAGATTAAATAGCATCTAATATGCTTCGCAGTGATAGTAATTTAGACATTGTAAAATTCTGTAAATGAATTTGTAATTAACAACATTTTAACATACATTCTTTTATTAATTACCAAAATAATTTAGGTCTTGTTTTAAATTGGTATCTCCCACTATTTTCTTCAAACTATATTACCCTCAATATATATAGTTCGGCAAAATCTAATTAAAGATCTGCTAGTGAGAATAAGGATCCCATTTCAAATATATATAGCCTTGTGGTGACACAACAAACTATATATAAATAAATAGGTAGACAACTTTTGTCAATTACATCAACTATGCAACTCCTTTTCTTTTGCCTCTTAGATTATTTTGATCAAGTGGTAGCACATCCGAATCAAAATTATCCAAGTTAAGTCCGACCTAGCACTCCATATATTCAAAAAAGAAAAATATCATCCTTGTGGTGACACAACAAAACAATATTGTTCAATTTTCTTTATAAGCATCAAATGTGATAAATTAACATCTTAAATACTTAATACTTGCCTTGTGGTGACACAACAAACTCATATTAAATATTTAATACTCTATTAATTTTATCATGCTAGAAGGCGACGTTCGATATTCCAAATATCTTTGAACGCTTAGGACTTAATATAAAAAATTGAGGGGTTTGTTATTAATTTGTCTCATCTTGTTTAGCGGCATTTATATATATATATAAAATACACGTCATATTAATGAACATGCGAAGCATGTTTGCATAATATATAATATATATAGTATAAACATGCACATATAGAATACTATATTCTACCCGGATTGATTATGGACTTTTATTCTAGTTTGGTTCACTAGAGCCACCAAGTGAACCAAAAGGTCAAACCCTAGGGGTGCAAGAAATAATATTTAAATATAACTATTACATTTAAACACGGGCTCCATTACAAACGGTCTTCAAGCGCTTCCTCACTACTTGATCTCCAATTTTTAAAATTAATTCTAATTATTCCTATTACAAAACTATTTAAAATAAATAGAAACCTTGATCGTGATCAAGAGGAAAGTACATAGGAGGAGATAGAATTTACATTAAGAAAAAATTAGAGAAGACGAGGTACGCAGAACCCCATTTAATAAAACTCATACATTCATGCATCCAACTAAAATAAAATCCAATTATATTGGTTGATAGTCCATAATCAATCCCATTTATTATCATACACATCACCATATGCATCAATAAATCACATTCATCTTATGAATAATAAACATTTAATATATATATTGATATCATTTAATGGGCAACTTTAGTTAGTATAAAATCTATTTTTGAATTAAAATAAACTCCTTTATTTCAATCCAAATTTAAATCAAAATAAAACAATTTTATTTTAATTTATCCAATTTTGAATAAAATAAACTATTTTATTTTAATCAAAATAAACTCCTTTATTTTAATTAATTATGGAATCCAATTTCACGTAAAAAAAATAAAACTCCTTTATTTAAGGAAACACGGATTTTCCTTTTCCTATTCGAAATAAACTCCTTTATTTTGAATAATATGAAATCTTATTTCATATCTAAATAAACTCCTTTATTTAAGGAAATTAGGATTCTCTTTCCTATTCACAAATAAACTCCTTTATTTTGAATAATAAAAATCTTATTTTATATCTAAATAAACTCCTTTATTTAAGGAAATACGGATTCTCTTTCCTATTCATAAATAAACTCTTTTATTTAGAATAATATGAAATTTTATTTCATATCTAAATAAACTCCTTTATTTAAGGAAAGAAGAATACAATTTCAACTCCAATTAGTTATCATGGAATCAAATTACAACTCTAATTAGTTAGCATGAAATTCTAATTTTAAAATTAAAATAAACTTTTTATTTTAAAATTAAAATAAACTTTTATTTTAAAATTAAAATAAACATTTTATTTTAATTATAAAATAATTAAGATTAATATATATATATATATAGTATATATATATATAACTATTATATATATATATAATATAAAACCGTTCAGCACTTGAACCCTTCTTTTTTCTTTTTTTTTTCAAGCCTGCATCCTTTAAATCTCACGTAGGTCATTATAATCAATCATATAATATATATTATATAAACTTAGTAAGTCACGTTTTGACTTTTTAAAGAAAAAATTGATTCTAAGAACATTTTTTTTTTTAAAAAAAGTCATTAACATCTTTCTTGCACGTTGCCATATATATATAACGTGATTAGCAAATTTGATTTTTATCAAAAAACAACAGCCGTGATTTCCTCTTGGGCCACGTCATTCCGTGCACCTTTAATCCCTTGATAACCGTCCATGCGAATTCCGAAGACACGGGATTTCACGATTTTTTTTTTTTTATAAATAAATTTTATACAATAAAATTATGCCCAATTAAATTGTTTTAAACACATATCAATATACATATCAAATTAAAATAATTAATAATTTGCATAAAGGTTTGGCTCTGATTTCACTGTTAGGTTTGTAATATTCAAGAACGCAATCAAATTGCATAAATTAGCGGAAGCGTGTAAAAATCAGAGTTTAAAATTATTTACAAACCATATACCCGGATCACCCTTTATGCACAATTATTAATTAAACGAAAATATGAAGGACAAGAATCATACCCTTGAAGATCCGAGCTTTCTCAGGTACAAGTTTACCTCCAATCCTTTTCGCGTTCAACTTGAATCCACCGGGTTTGGTTCCTTCCTTTGATCAACATTAGCCACCCAAGTGTATGGCCTCTAGAGGTGATCCACCAAGGAAAAATAAAGATTCAAGAAGATGGTGGTTGGCTAAACCCTAGTTTTTCTATCTCTATAGAAAAGGACGTACTCTCCAACAAATTGGAATTATTACGTAGTTGTAAAAGTCAACAACCTCATCACCCATAATAAGACTCCTCTTATTTATAGATGTGGACAACTCACCTTAACAATTAAGGAATTGGGTTTTATTTAATTAATTAAATTCTTTTAATTAATTAAGCTCCCTAATCTTATTAGGAATAATTAATTAAACTCCTTTAACTAATTTTCCCTCCTAATCATATTAGGAATAAATGAGAGTACTTATATTAAATTAATTCCTAAACTCTTTTAGAAATTAAAATAATAATAATTGTAATAATATTAATAAGACTCCTCTTATTAATTTATATTTAATATTTCTAAAATATTAAATAATAAATATTAAGCTATTTAATTTATTCTATCACCATAGATTAAATTAAATATACTTAATTTATTATTACGATTATGCCATTAACTTCTTAAATAATTATTCTTCCTTTTATGGTGTGACCCTTTAGGTTCTCCATATTAAACCGGTTGTGAATAAATCAATTAGAACAATTCTAATCTTATTTAAATAAATAAATTAAATAATTAATTTATTTAAATAAATAATATTTATTCTACAATAGGGATAAGCCTCCCTAGCGATCAACGACTTTCCAGATAATATAGATTTCAACAGTATTCATTAAAGAACCTTTGAGTAAATAGTTACCGTACAATTCAATCCTTCCACCATACAATGTCCCAATTAAATATAAGACATGGAATTACTGTCAAGTCTTATTTTATTTAATTATATGTATTTTGATCCTTAAATGCACAACTCCAAATAATACAAATTAGAAACTCCTTTATAATTTCATTATGCCTTGGCCAAGGACTACTGGGTTGTCATTTATCGAATCACATAGGACATTTCTCTTCTTTTATTAGAAGTGGTAGATTCTTTATTGATCATACATTATCTCCATGTACAACTTATTATACCCAAGCATACCCTTTGATATACCCTAAGGGTCTTAAGGAATAAGTCAAAGTATAACTCATCATACACAAGATACTATGATGATCTCAAGTCCAAGGATCACTTGACTACTATCACTCTACAGAATTCCTATTGACAGTGCAAGTAAAACTCCATTAGGTATTCCTTAGCGAGCCACGTTCAGTGAACTTATTCTCTAATAAGCACCTACATACTTGTTTTAGTGTCTCCACACAAATGATCATGAGATCAATCATCCTCATCCAATGAGCAAGCAACGTATGTACCAATCTATCCGGATTCACTAATCCCCAATTTAGTAATCCAATGATTGGGAACTATTTTAGATTTAAGTTTTCTAAGAATTTAGATCTCATTAGAATGATCATCATCATTATTCTAAAAGCATTGCTTAAAACTATGGGTTTATCACATATTATAAAACAGCATCATGTAGATAATTAAAAGCCTTTAATAAATTAATACTTTTTATTAATAAATGAATAAGATTATTACAAAGTATATGCTTTATCATCAAACATGATTGGCTTGTGTGCATACTACTTTCAAATGTTAAGTCTTTAATTTAAATCTGTTTTACCAAACAAGGTGTAAGATTTAATGGGTTAATTTTTAGTTAGTTAGCCAAACAAGCCTTATGACTTTTGAGTTTTAAAAAAAATGATGTTAGTTAATAGATATATTTATATTATAAAATTATTATGTATTATATCATATACGTTATATTTGTTAGTACGTAAGTTAGAGTTAGATAGGAAGAACTCAGAAGAAGAAAAAGAAGAGAAGAAAAGTTGCAGCAAAAGAAAATTGAGAGAGAGTTGGGAGAAGGCTAGAGAATTTAAGAGAGAAATTGGGGAAAAAGAAAGATTTCAAAGAGTAGTCATCATCTTCTAAAACTAAGGTATCATTTTACCCTTTTATTTTTAAAAGTTATAGTTTTATTCTCTTCCAAAATACTCTTAAAACCTTTGTAGAGGTTGAATTATTTGTTATATACAGTTTTATATGATAAATTGATGGTTAAAAAGTTGTTTACATAAGTTTATAGATGAGTTAATTCATGTTATGTATTTATTTGTGAAGGAAACCATATTATAGTGAATTGGTATGAATATATATGATTATGGCTTAGTTTAAAGTAAAATTGAGGTTTAATTATTTGTTTAATATATATGTTGACTATTGATTTTGAAAGAGGATGAATAAACATAAACAAGTTATTTTGAATTAACTATTTTGGTTGAAAAACACAATCGCAGTGATGATTTTCACTAAACATGTCAAAAAGTGAAGTTTTATCAAAAACAGTGAAATTAGATGTTTTTAAATTCGATGTTTATGTTGTTAAATGGGTAAAATCATGTTAAGAGTCCTCAAATTATGTTTGTGTGAAGTTTATATATGTAGTATGTGTTAATTTCGTTGTTAAAAAGTAGCTTGTAGGCCAAAATTGGCATTATTTAGCTGTTTGCCAAAGTTTGTTGTGGTAATCTTGTAATTGGCACCACAATGTGACCTCAAAGACAAGTCTCACCACAAAGACATTAAATGACACGCTATATATGACGCTTGACATTGGTGGTGGTGGTCAGTCTTGAATACTTAACGTCCTTATTATGTATTAATCACGAAACCACGATGTAAAGCGTGGCATGCAACATGAAGTTAGCAAAATGGTCAGACAGTATGTTTTAGTTACACAAAGTCTGAAAAAGTTGTTATGATTTAATAAAAGGACTGTTAAGATATGATTTCAGTATTATTATACTAAGAATGATCATATTATTATTAGCTAACGAGTTTTATTACTAATGCAATTTGATTACGTGATTAAAGATCAAACCTTTCATGATGTATATACTTATTTATATATAGAGTGTTGGTAGTGACTAATTATGCCATGATGACATATATATAGGGTATTGTGTTTCGAGTTGTTACGATTTAGCTTTACTCAAGGCAACTTTTCTAACTCTACACTTTTCGTTGAGCTAGTTCTATTGTTATTATTATACAAGTTTACTTATCATATCTCAATTATAATTACGCAAGTATCTTGTATATAGTTTGTTTATGATGATGCAAGTTTTCTAAACTTTATTTTGATATTGAGCAAGTTATTCTTGTATTTAACTTGTTATTTAGCATGCAAGTTTATATATTCTGATATACTAATGTGGAGCAGTTTTTATCGTTCAATTTGTTATTTGTTATGCATGCTTAGTACTCAATTCTAAATAACCTTGACTTAATATTGTTCAAGCAATGTATGTTATAGTTATTCAATGTTTATGCTCTTAGATTATTCCTAAAGCATGACCTTAGTATACAATGTTGATTCCGTTACGATTTATTCCATATCATAAAGTTATTACCTTTTTATTCAACTACTCCGTAGTTGATGTTCGTTGAATTCCAAATTACCTTGAAACTTATCCAAACCAGACTTACTTTAGTGCGGACTCGTATTCTAAATGCTGAGATAAACAACCCGATTATTAAGGGATAATTTACGCATAGCGTTGAAATGTTTGTGCACAATACATTGTACGAAGGATTGATCCCCCTAAGTATGAGGAGTCCCTATAGTCTTATGACTGTTAAAGTTTAAGTTGAAAGATTACTTATAACTATGGATATAAAACCCCAAATTTTACGAATAAAGATTTAACTTTCTCGAAATATTTTTTTGAATATTATGGAGTGAATTTGATATAATGTTATAGTTGTGGGTAATATTTATAAATTTTACAAAGTACGCAAGTTGTTATATAATATTCGATTGGTGGGGAATATTCATTTTAACGGGGAATATTAAATGACGATGACACAATCATTAGTGGACCCACAATGGAATTATTGTCGGATTGAGAAAATGACAAAATATTCTTATGAAAATAACGGCGGAAGTTTTACTGTTAATCTGTTGAAACACCTTGGGTGTTAAAAGTACAAAGAATCTGGCGTGGTTGCATAGTAGCACACCTTGTATTGATTATTGATGCTTACGTGAGAAGTCACTCAGTTTTGTTCAATTATTGCTACAGTAATTGTTCCATAGTATCTCACGTTATTTGATTCAATTATTGTCGATATTTTATATATTATTAAATCAATAATAGAGATAACAAAGTTATTAATATTATTATTTGCAATATTAACGATGTTTAGAAGTTCTGTCAAGGAGAGGTTTGGTCACCTAATTGCGCGCCAATAGGGAGAAATCCTTATTGGAAAGCCCCCTCTTTCTTGGGAACGACCTGATCGATTAATAGTGTGAATTATAATAATGATGACGAATTTTGTTTTATTATTATTATAAATGTAATAAAACAGAAAACTTTTTATATAAAACAGAACACTTTTTATAAAGATTTGTTTTATTTGATTATAAATAGAATATAATATATTTTATTATGCATAGTGCCTGCATAGTGTTTGCATAGTAAAATTTTTTTATATAAAACAGAATACTTTTATAAAGTTATTTGCTTTATTAGATTTTAAATAAAAAATATATATATATATATATATATATTTATAAATAGAATATATTATATTTTATTACATAGTATTCTTTCCATTCTCCTATAAATAGGATGCTTAATTAGAAATGAAAACACACCAGAAATTCAGAGAATTCTTCTTCTATAATCTTGAGCATATTTCTTTAGAGTTTTAAGAAGCTTTAAGCGTAGAAAACAGTATAAGTTTTCTTCAAGAATATCCTCGCTCTACCAGTCGGAATACACTTCTTTCTAAGGTAAGGGGTATTATTCTTTCGTATTTATGAAGAGAATTATTTTCTTTCAATACTCGTCAGAGCTGTTATTCCATTCTTTATTATTATGTTGGAATAACTCGTCACATCAAGGCACCGCATACATGGTGAAATTATTACGTTATTCCATTCTTTATTATTACATTGGAATAACTTGTATGCATGCGATCTCACCGCATGCCCAGTGAATTTCGTTGTTATTCCATTCTTTATTATTACGTTAGAATATCCTGCCCATGCATGCGAATTACGCATGACCTGGTTCCATTCTTTATTTTTCTGTTGGAATATCATGTCTGTGCGGTTTACGCATGACCTGGTTCCATTCTTTATTATTCTGTTGGAATATCCTGTTTGTGCGGATTACGTATGCCTGGTGAATTGTTCTATTATTACATTCTTTATTATTCTGTTGGAATAACCTGTCTATGTGGATTACCACATGCATGGTGAATGATCCTTCGTATTCATTCTTTATTAAATTGTGAAAACGATCTGTCTACGTGGATTACCGCATGGCGGGCGAAAATCCAATTGCAATTTCATATATTCTATTATACTCATTTAGTTAAAGTTTTGGCTTCTATACTTCATGAAATTAGTATAATATCCTGGATATTTGTGCTCCATCTAGTATCTTTTCATGGAAATATTCTTCTGAGCATTATTAAATTTTACTCCACAAAGAAGTATCATGTTGACAATTTGGACGTTATTGATTTTTGGATAAACTAAAATTTTAAATCTTTAAAAATTATCCTTGAACTTGTTTTATTAAATTATTATGTCATTGTCATCATCCTCATGCTTATATTGTGATGAAAGTCATCTTTGGCTTACGTGCATAGATGGACTTGGTATGATTATGACCGAGGATTATTCTTATAATAATGACGACTGTAATGTTATAAATGATGTGGTAAAAGTCCTCGGTGGCTCAGTAGTGCATTGATGGACAGCTTTTTGGTATGATTATGACTGTGGATTATTCGGTATAGTCATGACCATTGATGATTTAATGAATATCCTTGGCCCGTAGTCTTGAGGATGACTCGATGATGTGGTTTATTTATTAAGTTGAGTCTCAGCGATAAAAATTTATGAAAATATTTTAAATCATAGAAGATAGTAGATATTATGCTCTACTTGACTCTTCTAATGGATTGCTTATTCCGCTGCAGTTAAACTCGATGTCTATTGTATTTTATCAGTTTAACATTGTTGAAGACTAATGATAGTTTATTCTGCATTATCTTAGTCATAATATTTCTTACTGGGCTAGTTGAGCTCACCCTTTTGCTTTCATTGTTCTCTTCAGGAAATGAGAACATAGCTGGGACTAATTGGGGAACGGATTGATGGTCCGAGATGGTGTATTAGTAGTCCTCACTATTCCATAAAATAGTGTGACAGTAAATGTAATGAGGACTCTATTTGAGGGTGGATATTTTCTAGAAGGAAACATTCCTGTTTAAACTCTCAGCTATGTTTTGTCGTATATTACATGACGGTTGTATAATTAAGTTTGTATTTGTATTATGTACCATGTATTTGGCGACTCAAGATGGGTGATGTATACCTGTTTTGGGGGTGTCACAGTTGGTATCAAAGCTTAGGGACGTGATCCCTGGCTGAGATGTGAGACAAGAATTAGGAGGGGAGAGACGGGGAATTCCTTCGCTAGTATGACCTACCTAAGTTTATTTGGTATTTAATTGGTTGGTCAGAGTATAGGGATAATATGTGATATGTTAATTAACCCTTGTTTTGTGGCAGTATTTGAAAATGATATCCGAGAATGTTTAGAATAGCAATGGAGCACAGGAGACCGTTGAGTCTCCACAAATCAATAATCAGGATAATGTGCATTAGGAAGGCGACAATCCTCATGCAAACAACAACACTGACCAAATGATGAACGAAGGAATGTTCAGAGGCTTTATGCAATTCATACAACATCAGGTAAGAGTGGCTCCTATCCAAAATGCAGGTGGAAACACTGGCAACTCTCGGACGGTCACCGCTAAGAAGCTCAAGGAACTAGGACCACCGGAGTTTTTTGGAGAGCCAAAACCACTTAAGGCGGAGACATGGATAAAGTAGATCTGCAAGATATTTGATATCTTGGGATGCTCTGAGGAGCAAAAGGTTCCCTTTGCCACCTTCATGTTGCAAGCAGAGGCAGATTACTGGTGGGAATCCATAAAGCGTACTCAACTTGCCGCACTGAAGATGACTTGGGTGAAGTTCCAAGAATTGTTCAACGATAAGAACTTTCCCAAAAGTATTTGTCACATGAAAGAGGTAGAGTTCATCAAGCTGGAGCAAAACAACATGACCGTGTTGCAGTACGAAGCCAAGTTTGCCGAGTTGTCCCGATTTGCGTCCCATTTGGTTGATAATGAGGAGAGAATGACGCAAATGTATCTAAGAGGTTTGAAACCCGAGATACGTCAATACCTTATCTCTCATAAATTGTGTTTGTATTCAGATGTTGTGAATAGGGCTCAGTTATTGGAGTGCGATAATGAGTCAACCCAACCAAGAGAGAGCAGTCGACAAGTCGATAATACCAGTGGTAGCAGTCTTCGAAGCGGTGACAACAAACGTGGAGGGAATCAACATGCTAGAAATGGTAATCACTTCAGTGGTAATCATGGCCATGACAATAAGAGTGGATATTTCAAGAATAGGAGATTCAATAATGATGGAAAGACGTCAGCACCAGCACCTGTTGCTATGGAAGGAGAACGACCACCGGTCGTATGTTACAAATGTGGGGGGGAAGGACACATAAGTCCAAACTGCACGATGCAGTCCAAAGCATGTTACAATTATGGAAAAGAAGGTCACCTAACCCGATTTTGTCGTGTACCAAGGGAGAGCGTTTGTCGTAACCTCCCAAAAAAGCGAAGAATTTGAACGAGGTGATCACGGGTAAGCTAATCATAAACTCTATCGAAGTTTATACTTTATTTGATACCGGTTCCACCCATTCCTTTATTTCTCCTACTTGCGCTCAATGTTTAAATTTGACTCCGGAGAAATTAGACTTTGACTTATCTGTTGAAACTTCGTTAGTAGAAACCTTCGTTATCTCCACTGTTTATAAATCTTGTTGATTCAAATTGACACTTTCACGTTACCTGTCGATCTTATCTCTTTGAAAATACTTTCCCTTGATGTTATTTTAGGAATCGATTGGTTAACTACTCATCATGCTTTTCGTAAGGTTGTTAGCTTTCATATTCCTAACCAACCTGTTATGAGAATTCAAGCAACCAAACCACTAAAGTCAATCATTGTCATATCAAGCCATAAGTAAAGAGTCCCGATCCTTTTGTTGTTGACTTCCTTATGTGGAATGCATCGAAGCCAGACTTTCTGTAGGGGACACCGTGAATAACGGTGGCAATTTGATAGGTATCAATGTGACATGTTATCCAAGTCTAGGATGAGAGTCATAATTTTTAAATGATATTTCTATCGTTAATAAATTTCCTGACGTATTCCCTGAAGACTTCTTGGCCTACCCCAGAGCGTGAAATCAAATTTTGTATTGACCCCAATATAAAACCCATTTCTAAAAACCCTTAAATATTTCTTTTACTATCATTTGTGATTTAAAAAGTTTTTCATCACTTTTATAGCTGGGACTCAGCTTAATAAATAATCCACATCATCCTTGCACTACGGCCAAGGATATTCATTAGTATCACAACCACAAATTATCCATGCACTACGGGCCAAGGATATTCGTGTATTCATCAATGGTCATGATCATTCCAACAACTGTCCATCAATGCACTACGGGCCAATGAGGACTTTTACCACATCATTTGTAACTTTACGGTCATGATTATACCGATTAATCTCTGGTCATAATCATACCAAGTCCATCAATGCACTACAGGCCACAGATGACTTACAACATAATATAAACATGAGGATGATGACAATGATATAAGAATTCAATAAAACAAGTTCAAGAATTAATTTATCCAGGAACTAATAACGTCCAAAATTGTCAACATGATACTTCTTTGTAGAGTAAAATTCAAGAATGGTTAGAAGAATATTTCTATAAAAAGATAATAGATGAAGCACAAATATCAAAGATATTCCACAAATTTCATGGAGTATAGAAGTCAAAACTTTAACCAACTAAGTATAGTAAAGAATGGAATAACAAAAGAAATCACTAGATATGCGATAGACCACACAGACAGGTTATTCCAACAGAATAATAAATAACAGAACCAGGTCACTCGTTAACGCACAGACAGGATATTCCAACAGAATAATAAATAACGGAACCAGGTCAGGGGAAATTCGCACTGACAGGATGTTCCAACAGAATAATAAATAACGGAACCAGGTCATGCGTAAACGCACAAACATGATGTTCCAACAGAATAATAATGAATGGAATAACAGAAGGATTTCACCATGTATGTGGTACTTCGCATAGACATATTATTCCAACATAATGATAAAGAATGGAATAACAGAAGAATTTCACCAAGTATAGGGGTGATCACAGATACAAAGTTATTCAACGAGAATAAAAAATGGAATAATGAAGTTCTCTTCATGAATACGAAAAGAAATAATACCCTTACCTTAGAAGAACCTGGATTTTGGAAAAGTGAGGTAGCGAGAATACTTTTCTTCTTTCTCTCTATAGTTTCTCTCTAGAGTTTAAGTGAATTCGTAAGAAATAATGAAGGAATGAGCTTCTATTTATAGGAGAATGGATTTGAATAGTAACTAATTCATGAACGGTCCAGATTGATTTACTTTTAAGCAGACGGTCCATATTTATTTACTATAAAGATTAATAAATTATTCTAATAAAATAAAATCTTTTAAATAAAATATAATATATTCTAGTTATAGTCTAATAAAATAAATAACTTTATAAAAGTATTACATTTTATATAAAAAGATTTTACTATACAAACACTATCAGAGCCTTTATACAAAAACTATGAATAATAAAATATAATATATTCTAATTATTGTCTAATAAAACAAATAACTTTATAAAAGTATTTTGTTTTATATAAAAAAGATTTTACTATGCAAAATACTATGCAGCACTATGCAAACACTATGCATAATAAAATATAATATATTCTAATTATTGCCTAATAAAACAAATAACTTTATAAAAGTATTTTGTTTTATATAAAAGATTTTACTTTGCAAAACACTATACATAATAGAATATAATATATTCTATTTATAGTCTAATAAAACAAATAACTTTATAAAAGTATTCATTTTTATATAAAAGCTTTTCTGCTTTTATTACATTAATAATACTAATAAAACAAAATTTATATATATAAACTTACGGGACTTCATAAAAGACACCTCAATATATTTAACAACATTTATCATCATTATTATAATTCACAATATTAATCGACTGTGTCATTCCCAGGAAAGGGGCTTTCAATAAGGATTTCTCCCTATTGGCGTGCAATTAGGTGACCAAACCTCTCCTTGGCAGAACTTCTAGACATCGTTAATATTGAAAATAATAATATTAATAACTCTGTCATCTTAATTATTGATTTAATAATATATAAAATATCGACAATAATTGAATCAAGTAACGTGAGATACTATGCAACAATTCTTTGAAGCAATAATTGAACAAAAATCGAGTGACTTCTCACGTAAGCATCAATAATCAATCTTTTGCAGTGCTCTTATGCAACCACGCCAGACATTCATTTCATTTATACTAAGAGTAGTTCAACAGGTTTTAATTCAGAAACTTTCGCTATTATTTTCAAAAAAAAATTTGTCATTCTCTCAATCCGACAATAATTCCGTTGGGGGTCCACCAATGATTGTGTCATCGTACGAATATTCCTTGTTAAAACGAATATTCCCCAACCAATCGAATATTATATAACAACTTGCATACTTTGGAAAATTTATAAATATTACCCACAACTATAACATTATATCAAATCCACACCATAATTTTGAAAAAAATATTTCAAGAAATTTAAATCTTTATTCATAAAATTTGGCGTCTCACAATCTTCCCTCCTTATGAAATTTCGCCCTCGAAATTTACGTACGTATCTGGTATGCCGAAGAGGTGAGGATACCTTGACTTCATTTCAGATTCTAACTCTTGAGGTATAACCCTTGAGTGTTGAATACGATCCTTCTTATCCAAGATTGTAACACGTATCTCCTCATACGTTAAATCTTCTACTTTCTCGTCTAGTTCTAATTCAATAATGTGGTTCGGGTCATCCACATATTTACGTAACATCGGTACATGATAAACGTTATGAACACGCAACATATATGGCGGTAAAACGAGTCTATAGGCCACAGTTCCTACTCGATCGAGGATTTCAAATGGTCCAATTAAAATCGATGGTTGAGATTTCCTCTCTTCATCGATTCTTGCTTCTAGAATAATGCCCTCTTGAACCTTCTTCTTCACATTCATCAGCTCTGAGTATGTAGCTTGAGCGACTTTAACTTTATCGATTAAAGTCGATTCTACTCATATATTCGTTATCTTCACGTGGGTCCCTAGAGTTTTTAACTCCATCTTCATCATTTGTATGTTATACAAAATGGGTCTTTGTGTTAACAACGTCACACTCGTAACCGCATACGATCTTCTACTCAACGCGTCAGCTACCACGTTCGCTTTTCCACGATGGTATTGAATGGTATGATCGTAATCTTCAACAGCTCGGGCCAACGTCTTTGGCGCATTTACATTCGTTTTAGTTGAAGAAATATTTAAGGGTTTTAGAAATGGGGTTTTGTACTGGGGTCAGTACAAAATTCGATTTCACGCTCTGGGATAGGCTAAGAAGTTTTCAAGAATACGTCAGGAAATTTATTAACAATAGAAATATCATTCAAAACTGTGACCCTCATCCAAGACTTGGATAGCACGTCAGATTGATACCTATCAACTTGCCATCGTCATGCACGACGTCCCCTACAAATATTCTGGCTTCGGTGCCTTCCACACAAGGAAGTCACCAGCGAAAGGCTCGGGGCTCTTTACTTATGGCTTGATATGACAATGATTGACTTTAGTGGTTTGGTTGCTTGAATTCGCATAACAGGTTGATTAGGAATATGAAAGCTAACAACCTTACAAAAAGCTTGATGAGTTGTTAACCAATCGATTCCTAGATTCACATTAAAAGCAAGTATTTTCAAAGAGATAAGATCGACAGGTAACGTGAAAGTGTCGATTTGAATCAACAAGATTTATAAACAGTGGAGGTAACAAAGGTTTCTACTATTGAAGTTTCAACCAATAAGTTAAAGTCTAATTTCTCCGAAGTCAAATTAAACGTTAAGCGCAAGCAAGAGAGATAAAAGAATAGGTAGAACCGGTATCGAATAAGGTATAGATTTCGCAAGAGCTTATGATTAACTTACCCGTAATAACCTCATTCGGGTTCCTTGATAAACGTTCTCACTTAAACTACCGGCTTTGACTTGTCTGAGACATCCTTTGGCATCACTATCTCAACTGGACATGACTTCACCATACGACAAAATCGAGCTAGGTGACCTTCTCTTCCGCAATTAAAACACGCTTTGGATTGCTGCGTACAGTTTGGATGGATGTGTCCCTCATGTCCGCATTTGAAACATACGACCGGTGGTCATTCTCCTTCCTTAACAACAGGTGCTGGTGTTGATGTCTTTCCATCATCGTTAAATCTTCTCTTCTTAAAATTTCCACTCCTATTATCTTGGCCATGATTACCACCGAAGTGGTTACCATTCTTAGCATCATAATTTCACCCACGATGGTTATCATTGTTCCGATGGCCGTTGCCACCGGTACGATTATTATCGTGTTGTTGGTTGTTGCCTTTTGGTTGTGCTGACTCATTATCGCGCTCCAATAACTGTGCCCTATTCACAACATCTAAATATAAATAAAGTTTGTGAGAAATGAGGTATTGACATATATAGGGTTTCAAACCTCTTAGAAACATTCGCGTCATTCGCACCTTATTATCGTCCAAATGGGATGCAAACCAGGATAACTCCATAAATTTAACACTGTCACAAAACAAGGGTTAATTGATATATCACATATTATCCCTATACTCTGACCGACCAATTAAATACCAAATAAACTTAGGTAGGTCATACTAACGAAGGAATTCCCGTCTCTCCCCTCCTAGTTCTTGTCTCACATCTCAGCCAGGGATCATATCCCTAAGCTTTGATACCAACTGTGATGACCCCAAAATAGGTATACATCACCCATCTCGAGTCGCCAAATACATGGTACAAAATTCAAATATAACTTAATTATTCAACTGTTGTGTAAAATACGACAAAACATATGCTATGAGTTTTAATACAAATATTGTCATCTAGACAATATCAACACTCAATGGAGTCCTCATTACATTTATTATCACATTATTTAACAGAATAGTGAGGACTACTAATGTTATCATCTAGACCGTCACTCCGTTCCCCGGCTCGTCCCAGCTATATTCTCATTTCCTGAAGAGAATAGTGAAAGAAAGGGTGAGCTCAACTAGCCCAGTAAGAAATATTATGACTAAGATAATGCAGAATAAATTATCATTAGCCTTCAACAGTGTTAAGCTGATACAATATAACAAACATCATGTTTAACTACAGTGGAACAAGCAATCCATTAAAAGAGTTGAGTAGAGAATAAAATCTACTATCTTTTGTGATTTAAAAGATTTTTCATCACTTTTATCGCTGGGACTCAGCTTAATAAATAATCCACATCATCCCTGCACTACGGTCAAGGATATTCATTAGTATCACAACCACAAGTTATCCATGCACTATGGGCCAAGGATATTCGTGTATTCATCAATGGTCATGATCATGCCAACAACTGCCCATCAATGCACTACGGGCCAATGAGGACTTTTACCACATCATTTGTAACATTACGGTCATGATTATACCGATTAATCCCTGATCATAATCATACCAAGTCCAATTATGCACTACAGGCCACAGATGACTTACAACATAATATAAACATGAGGATGATGACAATGATATAAGAATTCAATAAAAAAGTTCAAGAATTAATTTATCCAGGAACTAATAATGTCCAAAATTGTCAACATGATACTTCTTTGTAGAGTAAAATTCAAGAATGCTCAGAAGAATATTTCCATGAAAAGATACTAGATGAAGCGCAAATATAAAAGATATTCCACTAATTTCATGGTGTATAGAAGTCAAAACTTTAACCAACTGAGTATAGTAAAGAATGGAATAACAAAAGAAATCACCAAGTATGCGATAGACCGCACAGACAGGTTATTCCAACAGAATAATAAATAACGGAACCAGATCATGCAGAACGCATGAGCGAGGATATTCAATGAATAATAAATAATGGAACCGAAGTCGAGGCAAAATTACTTGACAAGCGGGATGTTTCAAGAATAATAAAGAATGGAATAACAAAAGATTTTCACCATGTATGCGGTACTTGGCAGATGGATAAAGTTATTCAACATAATGATAAAGAATGGAATAATGTGAAGAATTTTACCAAGTATAGGGTAGAATGGCAGATATAGGTTATTCTAACAGAATAAAAAAATGGAATAACAGAAGTTCTCTTCATGAATACGAAAGAAATAATACCCCTTACCTTAGTAGAACTAGATATTGGAAAAGTAAAGTAGCAGAATACTCTTCTTCTTTCTCTCTATAGTTTCTCTCTCTAGAGTTTCAGCAAATTCGTAAGAAATAATGAAGGAATGAGCTTCTATTTATAGGAGAATGGACTGAATAGTAACTAATTCATGAACGGTCCAGATTGATTTACTTTTAAACGGACGGTCCATATTGATTTACTATGCAGTATTAATAAATTATTCTAATAAAACAAAATCTTTTAAATAAAATATAATATATTCTATTTAGAGTCTAATAAAACAAATAACTTTATAAAAGTATTCAGTTTTATATAAAAAGGTTTTCTATTTTATTACATTAATAATACTATTAAAACAAAATTTATATATATAATATATATATAAATATATATAAATATATATATATAAGCTTCCGTGACTTCATAAAAAGACACCTCAATATATTTAATAACATTTATCATCATTATTATAATTCACAATATTAATCGACCAGGTCGTTCCCAGGAAAGAGGGGGCTTTCCAATATGGATTTCTCCATATTAGCGCGCAATTAGGTGGCCAAACCTCTCATTGGCAGAACTTCTAGACATCGTTAATATTGCAAATAATAATATTAATAATTCTGTCATCTCAATTATTGATTTAATATTATATAAAATATCGACAATAATTGAATCAAATAACGTGAGATACTATGCAACAATTCTTTGAAGCAATAATTGAACAAAAGCGAGTGACTTCTGACGTAAGCATCAATAATCAATACCGTGTGCTACTATGCAACCATGCGTATTACTGTACTTTTACTACCCAGTAGTTCAACAGTTTTAACGGTAAAACTTCCGCCGTTATTTTCATAAAAATGTTTTTGTCATTTTCTCAATCCGACAATAATTCTATTGTGGGGTCCACCAATGATTGTGTCATCGTATGAATATTCTCTGTTAAAACGAATATTCCCGACCAATCAAATATTATATAACAACTTGCATACTTTGCAAAATTTATAAATATTACCAACAACTATAACATTATATCAAATTCACACCATAATTTTGAAAAAAATATTTCGAGAAATTTAAATCTTTATTCTTAAAATTTGGGGTCTCACAACTAAGGTATCATTTTACCCTTTTATTTTTCAAAGTTATAGTTTTATTCTCTTCCAAAATACTCTATCAAACCTTTGTAGAGGATGAATTATTTGTTATGTATAGTTTTATATGATAAATTGGTGGTTAAAAAGTTGTTTGCATAAGTTTATAGATGAGTTAATTCATGTTATGTATTTATTTGTAAACGAAACCATATTACAGTGAATTGGTATGAATATATATAAGTATGGCTTAGTTTAAAGTAAAATTGAGGTTTAATTATTTGTTTAATATATATGTTGACTATTGATTTTGAAAGAGGATGAATAAACATAAACAAGGTATTTTGAATTAACTGTTTTGGTTGAAAAACACAATCACAGTGATGATTTTCACTAAAAATGTCAAAAAGTGAAGTTTTATCAAAAATAGTGAAATTAGATGTTTTAAATTCGATGTTTATGTTGTTAAATGGGTAAAATCATGTTAAGAGTCCTAAGATTATGTTTGTGTGAAGTTTATATATGTAGTATGTGTTAATTTCGTTGTTAAAAAGTAACTTGTAAGCCAAAATTGGATTTATTTTCTTTGCTTTTAGAAGTTTGTCGCGGTATTGTAATTTTAGCCTTCATAATGTAGCCTCAGTAGTACAAGTCTCATGCAGAAGACCACTCTGCAGTGCCAAGCATTGGCTTGTGCTCACCAGTGATAACTGCATCATGTGCCATTACCATTACCACAACCTGATGTCAAGCCACATTGCTCATGAAAGTTAGCGAGAATGGTCAGATAGTGTGTTTTACTTACACGAAGTCTGAAAAAGTTGTTTTGATTTAATAAAAGGACTATTAAGATATGATTTCACTATTTCTATACTAAGAATGATCATATTATTATTAGCTAACGAGTTTTATTACTAATTTAAGTTGATTACGTGATTAAAGATCAAACCTTACATGATGTATATACTTATTTATATATAGAGTGTTGGTAGTGACTAATTATGTCATGATGACATATATAGGGTAATGTGATTCGAGTTGTTACGATTTAGCTTTACTCAAGGCAAGTTTTCTAACTCTACACTTTCTTTGAGCTAGTTCTATTGTTATTATTGTACAAGTTTACTTATGCTATCTCAATTATAATTACGTAAGTTTCTTGTATCTAGTTTGTTTATGATGATGCAAGTTTTCTAAACTTTATTTTGATATTGAGCAAGTTATTCTTGTATTTAACTTGTTATTTAGCATGCAAGTTTATATATTTTGATATACTAATGTGGAACAGTTTTTATCATTCAATTTGCTATTTGTTATGCATGCTTAGTACTCAATTCTAAATAACCTTGGCTTAATATTATTCAAGCAAGGTATGTTATAATTATTCAATGTTTACGCTTTTGGATTATTCCTAAAGCACGACCTTAGTATATAATATTGATTCCGTTATGATTTATTCCATAACATAAAGTTTTTACCTTTTTATTCAACTTCTCCGTAGTTGATGTTCGTTGAATTCCAAATTACCTTGAAACTTATCCAAACAAAACTTACTTTGGTGCGGACTCGTATTTTAAATGCTGAAATGAACAACCCTTGTCGACGTCGGGATTTTTATGTGTCCCTTTTCGTTACTTGTTCTTTGGTGTTCTCATGTTAGCTGAGATTTGTTTGAAAAAATAAGTGAAAAAGGTCCGACATGTGTAATGTCGACGATTTGACTATAAGAGTCGCCAATTGGTGTTTTTAATGGTTGCACCAACCTTAACCGAGAAAAGGTTTTACATTGACCCGATTGATGTGACAATCGCTAAACGGGTCTTTGAAACCGAGATTCATTTGGGTTCGGGGGCTTGATTATGCGGAGGGAAGGTGTTAGGCACCCCACGACATCCGTGTTGCCACGGTGATAGCCACTTTTCAAGAAACTGTTATATAAATGTGTGTATGTGTGTGTGGATCAATATGCAATTTATTTGGAAGTAGTGTGAGGATTTGTTTGCACCTATATACAAAGGGTTTGAATTTGTGTAAAATTCAGTTTTAGCAAGATATAGCAATGAGGTTTTGTAAAAAGAGGTTTTTCAAACCCTGTGCTCAATAGGAATTGAGACCTTTTCATACCTCCATTTTTATTATTAAATGTTCGGCTTGTTTACTTTTATTTTCGAGATGCGAAGCATCTTCGAGAAAAATAATATCTGCGATCTTAGAACTCCTCATGGGCAATGACATCATCCAAGGAAATTCGACATAGTAAAATAATGTACAAGGCGCCATGATTGAAAATGTCCATCACGGGAACCGAATCTAGATTCAGACTGAATCTATGATCACATGATTCCTAGGCTCACATGATACCACAATTTATATGAAAAGTAATAAGCAGTTATATATATAAAAGCTGTAAATATATATATATATATACAGACATGATCGACCACCACGAAACACCTCCATGGGGGATCAGAAATGTTAATATATAAAAGCGATAAATATATATAAAGACATGATCAACCACCCCGAAGCACCTCCATGGGGGATCAAAAATGTAAATAAAGTAATAAATGTGATCAACCGCCACGAAGTAAACTCCAGGCGGGACTGAAATATAAAGAAAGCAGTAAAGACAATCAACCGCCACGAAGTAAACTCCAGGCGAGACTAAATGTAAAGAAAGCAGTAAAAGGCCTAGAAGTAAACCCCAGGCCTGACAGAAATGTATATATATATATATATATATTAAAGCAATAAATGCACCAGATATAAAACCTAGGCTCATCAAACAAGGTTCGACAAAAGTTCATATATATAAGTATATATATATATAAAAGCAATAAACGTTCCGGATGTAAAATCCAGGCTCATCAGATAGAGTCTGACAATAGTTTATATATATATATATATAAATACATAAAAGCAAGTAAATGCTCTAGACATAAGTCTAGGCTCAATCGAGGCATAACTAGATAATGTTAGTCCATATATAAATATATACATAAATAAGTAAATATATACAAATAGAAATGAAAACCACGGATCAAAGTCCGGGCATACACACACAATACGACTCTCAACGTGAAGAAAAGTGTGTGCAAAGATGAAGAGAAAGGCTTTATAGAGTGTGAGAAGGCTTACAGTGGGCTGCCAAGGTAGGCTTCTATGACTCTAGATGGATAAACACTCAGCTCCCGCCGATAAAATATAGCTATATGTGAGCTAACAAGTGTTTAAAATGAAAAAGCACTCAATATGGGGTGTGTACAGAGCAAATTGGACAGGGCTTCTTCACCTTTTCCTCTTCAAAATGGCCACCCCAAGCCCTCTATTAATAGAGGGGGTGGTCGCAGGTGTACCTGCAGTAGCCACAGATACACTTGCAGCTGCCCGGGATGCCCCGGTTTGCATGGGTCTGTCTATCTCAAGTACATACACTCGTGCCTTTGTGATGTCGCTCGAACTTGCGAGAACTTCAATCAGAGCATCCGAGCGAGGTGTACAAGACCTTCTTCGGACCGCTTTTGTCGAGAGTTACGCAATGACATGGGATTAGAGGTTGTACGAAGTCAGGAAGAGGAGACCATGCCCATGGTCTTCAAGCTTCAAATTCTATCCGGTGTGCTGCCACGCGTAATAGTCACTCGGGATTGGAACTCGTTGGCTCTTGTGGGACATTGTTATATGTATGTATGAAGTGTTAAGATGGCGCACAGGTGTTGAGGGGGCAAGATGACGATTTGACTCCTCACCAGGGTTATCTCCGGTTTGAGCTGATAGCTGACATTGCTCAGGGTTACATCTGAGATTGGACTGCTGCAAGTGTTTAAATCCCGCAAGGTCATCTGTAAGTGTGCATGTCTTCCTGCTATTAGCTCTAGGTCTTTGGTATGAGTGCCTCGGCAGGAAGTTTGAGATTGAATTTGATCGCATGCATTTGAAACAAGCATTTTCGGAGTTATCACCGGAACTGCAACAGCATTCCTTGGGGTTATCTCCAAGGATGAAACTCGGGGTTATCTCTGAGGTTGGAATTGATACTCCTGGTGTGTGTTTCGAGGTTGAGACTGAACTTCCGGTAGTATCTGGAATGGATGTAAGCTGTCTTCCAGGGTTATCTCCGAAAGATGAATCTGCCCTCTTGCAATGTTAGTAACAGGTGTGCAAAAAATTTCAAGTGTCTACATATGCCCCTCTTTATCATATAAATGCAATTCAAGGCATGGATAGGATAAAGAATCATAGACACTTGAAATGCAACAAGATAAACATGATACTATGTGCAGCAATATGATGCAAATGCATGATGCATGTATGAATGATTATCGGTTCCCTGTCAATTCTGCCTGGGATGACAATCAGTAATGTCTTGGACATGTGATCCAAGTCTTCAAGGATGTTGACGTTGGGGCTATCACTAAAGTCATGGATCCTTGATACAGACTTCTACTCCATAGAGGTACCTCTCGTGTGCAAGAGATCTGTGGGGATAAAGCTTTGTCTGTTTGAGGATGTGTATAACAAATTCCATCATCGGTCCTCTCTAATGAGGGTGGTCTTCTCTGGCTTGTTTCACCAGCATATACCATGATCTTTGTTGGAGTTATTGCCAACAGTATGTATTGTCAGGGTTGCTTGACCTTCGCTGATGTGTGTATCACTGGATAGGTCCCTGTTGGGAAAATTGTCAAGGCTTCTTGACGTTCATTGATGTGTGTATCAATGATTGCATTGCGTTGTGACCCTTGCTGGGGGGTGTGTCAAGGCTGCTTGACCTTCATTGACGCGTATATCAATGGTTGGATCACGTTGTGACCCCCGCCGGGGATACTTTATCAATGTCTGACTTCGGTGTTGTAACCCCCACTGGGGATACGTAGATATGGATATGTTGCTTCGATGGGTTTACTTGCCACCGGCTGAGATAATGTCAAGGTTGCTTAACCTTCATTAATGTGTGTATCAATGGTTGAGAATGCGTTGTAACCCCCGCTGGGGATACTTTAGCAATAAAATCCTGCGTTGTGACCCCCGTTGGGGATATGTGGATGTTTGAAAGTACGTATTTGTAACCCCATTTGGGGGGATCGTGAATGTTTGAAAAATGCATTGTGACTTCGTAGGGGATATCGTAAATGTTTGAAAGTCTGTGTTATGACCCCCGTTGAGGATACTTGAATGTTTGAAAGTCTACGTTCTGACCCCCGTTGGGGATACGTGTTTTAGGGTTACGACCCTGCATTTGGCGACATCGAAACTGTGTGAGGTATTGACGAGCATGATTGGTAAAAGCTAAGATCACTATTATAGTATACCTTGCATTCAGGCGAATACCAATGAGTGACATGTGGAGCCAGAGTTTGGCTCATTTTAGGATTTTCATCTTTTTGAGGGGGTAATGAGTCAGCACTTCGCTTCTCGCCACTTATCAGCAGAGGACAGATCCAGGTTGTACGCATGTTGGGATCAACGAGAGCTAGCTGAGTTTTCTATCAGCCATCCGGGTTATTCTGCAGAGTATTCCACATGGATGGAGACAGAGACTGCATCGGCTACAGTAGTATCCACAGTGCAGGGGATTGATTCCGATGATGAGGAGCCTATGGAAGAGGCTGATATTCCCATCAAGAAGGATTTGACTGTTGGGTTGCCATCATTTGTGATGGATTCTCCCACTATAAGTGCTATTGTCATCCAACATTCAGCACAGTATTTTGAGCAGAGTCTACATCTGATGACCTATGAGAGAGATCAGGCTAGGGCCTCAATGTTGACAGCTGTTGATGGGAGAGACGTCGCTCTGTTAGAGAGAGATGAGGCTAGATCAGTAAGAGATACATTGATTGTGGAGCGGGATGCTGCCCTATCTACTAGGGATGTGGCTGTCGCAGACAGTACTTCAGTGAGATCCCATACGACTGCCATCCTTGTCGATATGAGTGCATATATTGATGAACATCATGCCACCATGCATTTGGCCTCGGATCTGCTAGCTCATGTAGATACCATTAGGAAAGAGCTTGCAGCGTTCCCTCCTTCCTTAGAGAGGGACACTATGTTAGATCTGTTTCTTCAGGGCTTGTGCTCTTTATGCATTCTGAACTCATCCTTGATGTGTGGACATTGAGACGTCACAGGATCTTTCAGAACTGATCATTGATCTGTATGTATACCTGCCATCTTTGGTGTCTTGGGACTGGTTTCTGTATGGAAATGTGGAGAGGATTGTGGCTTTTCCTCTCTGAGGTTGACCGCACCTTAAATGGTCGCCAGTTCTTTTATTTGTGAGAAGCCTAGTTAATTCCATCTCTTATGGATTGGTGTTGCTCTTTGAGGCACAACCACAGCTTAAATGGTCACTGAATCTCCTATTGGTGAGGAGAGGTTGGGTAATTCCATCCCTTTGGTCTGAAGCCGATGAAATATGGTGGATTGAAGTTTGATCCCAGTACCGTGTGACAAGTATTTTTGTTCTGGTCTGCGTAGTTCGAACCTGGTGTAAGAGGTTCAATGCTGAATGTGAAAGGCAGATTGGTGTAGAAGCTTTATTGATGAAGAAGGGTGTAGAAGTGTTTTTGTTTTTTGTTTTTGTAGAGAAAGGGTAGAAATGTTTTTGTGTTTTTTGTTTTATTGCGATCGGGCCATATAGAATATGGTTGCCTACGTACTCCCGGGTATCAGGGAGATCAGGTCGACGTAGTTCGCCCCTCAAGACGAATTGCAGCAAAAGAGAAGTACGAATCCCATGTGCAGGCTATACTGTGGGGAGAAGAAAGTTTGATCTCATGATTGGGACAAACTGCAGGTGTGGAAAAGTTTAATCCGTCTTTAGGATAAACTGCAGGTGTGAAAGGTTCAATCTCGTCTTCAGGATAATCGAAATTGTATGGATGTTTTGAAATGAGGTGAAACCAGGCTGCTGGGTTGAAGTGTATGTTTCCCTGAGGGTCAGAAGAGTATGTAAAAAGGGTTAGAAAATCGGAATGACTAGTTATTTGATGATCAAAAACCAAGATGTTTGCTTGATGATATCCTCAGACATAGTACCGTTTCATGATGTCTGAGTTAATAAGCTGTGGAAATTCATCGCCATTTCCTGTAGTCTGAGAGCGCCTCCTGTCAATACTTCCTTGACAATAAACGGGCCTTCCCAGTTAGGAGCAAATTTTCCCTTAGATTGATCTTGGTTGTCAATGATCTTCTTCAAAACCAAGTCATGTTTTTTTAACTGCCGTATTCGGACTTTCCTGTTGTACGATCTGGTGATCATTTCCTGATATAACTGACCATGGAAGATAGTCGTGGTTCGCCTTTCGTCTATTAGAGATAATTGGTGATACCTATCTTGTACCCATTGGTCTTCATCCAACTTAGCATCCATCAACACTCTAAGGGACTCCATTTCCACCTCTATAGGGAGCACTGCTTCCATCCCATAGGCTAATGAGTAGGTGGTTTCCCTAGTGGAAGTACGCATTGAAGTTCTGTAGGCTAATAAAGTCAGAGGCAAGAGGTCAGGCCATCCTTTGTGGTTGGCAGACATTTTCTGCATGATCTTCTTGATGTTTTTATTAGCCGCTTCAACAGTACCATTCATCTTTGGATGGTAGATGACAGAGTTAAGGTGTTTGATGTGCAATTTACTGCATAACTCCTCCATCATTTTGTTGTTGAGGTTGTTAGCATTGTTTGACACAATGACCTCTATTTGTCTATATCGACAGACGATATTATTTCTTATGAAAGAAATGATGACTTCTTTGGTAACCCTGGGGAAGGAGGCTGCTTCTACCCATTTGGTGAAGTAGTCGATCATGGTGAATATGAATCGATGTCCATTACTAGCTTTGGGCTCGATGGGCCCGATCACGTCCATTCCCTACATTGAGAAGGGCCATGGCGAACTCATATTGTGGAGTTCCCTTGGAGGGGCGTGGATAGCATTCCCATGAATTTGGCATTGATAGCACCTCTTAACGTGATTATCACAGTTAGCTTTGAGTGTAAGCCAATAATTCCATGTTCTGAGGATCTTCTTAACAAGTAGGGGTCCGCTCATCTGTGGGCCACATACTCCACCATGGATCTCATCCATGAGCCTCTGAGCTTGGTCTTTGTCCAGACATCTGAGGAGACCTAATCCTGCATCTCTTTTGTAGAGTGAATCTCCACTCAGGTAGAATTTCATATCAAATCGATGGATCCGCCTCGTTTCAGTCAGGCTCGCCTCAACAGGTGTAGATCCATCTCGCAGATACTCCTTGATATATTGATACCAAGGGTTTTGGATGGGAGGTAACTCATCCGATACTTCTCCAACATAGTTCCCATAAGCTGGGGCCTTTTGCAGGGCAAATGTGATGTTTGGCATCTTTTCCTTATCAGGTATGTGAATCAAGGAGGCCAACGTTGCTAGTGCATCCGCAAAATCATTACTATTACGAGGAATGTGTAGAAAGGAGATTTCTTCGAACTCCAAAGCCATCTGTAAAACTTGTCGATGGTAACACAGCAAATGTAGTTCCTTGGTTTGATAGATTCCTGTGGATTGTTTGATTACCAATTCGGAATCCCCAAAGATAGTTAACCGCCTGATGCCCATTGAACGGGCAAGTTTTAGCCCTATGATACAGCCTTCATACTCAGTTGTGTTGTTGGTGCTGATAAACTGTAATTTGACGACGACGGGATACTACTCCCCCGTACCGGATACTAGAACTACTCCAGCTCCATAACCTTCAGTGTTAACAGCTTCATCGAAATACATTTTCCATGTATTGCATGTATCGTACTGATGGTGTTGCTGAACTGCCATTACCCCTTCATCGGGGAAATATGTTTCCAAGGGTTTGTAATCCCCTGCAGGTGCGGCGGCCAGTTGATCCACAATTCCTTGATCTTTGATAGACTTTTGCGTCACGTAGACGATGTCAAATTATCTTAGGATCAACTGCCATATGGACAGCCGACAATTTAGTATGGGCTTACTGAACACATACTTGAGAGGATCCACGCGAGATATGAGATAGGTTATGTGACCATGGAGGTAATGCTGTAACATCATGGAAGCCCATGCTAAAGCACAACAAGTCTTCTCAATCAGAGTGTACTTGTGTTCACTGTTGCTGAATCTTTTGCTGAGGTAATAAATATCTCGTTCTTGGCCTCTATCATCTTTTTGCCCTAGCATACAGCCCATGGCATTGTCATTAATGGACAGGTACATGAATAGGGGAACATCATCCCTTGGAGGTACCAAAATAGGAGCGTTAACCAGCTGCTCTTTGATTGTAAGGAAAGCTTTCTGACACTCATCGTTCCATTTCATGGAGGAGTTCTTCCTTAACAATTTGAAGATGGGCTCACAGGTTGCTATCAGTTGAGAAATAAACCTGCTAATGAAGTTGATTCTTCCCAAAAATCCCCGTATTTCCTTCTTTTATCGAGGAATGGGCATTTCCTTGATGCTTCGGATTTTGGCGGGATCATTTCAATCCCTTTGTGGCTGACTAGAAAACCTAGCAACTTGCCTGATTTGACACCAAAGGCGCACTTGGCTGGATTCAACTTCAAGTTGTACTTATGCAACCTGTTGAAGAGCTTTTTGAGATGGTCTAAGTTGTCTTCTTCCCTTCGGGACTTGATAATGATGTCATTCACGTAGATCTCCATCTCTTTGTGTATTAAATCATGGAAGAGAACCATCATAGCTCACTAGTAGGTTGCCCCGGCATTGATGAGGCCGAATGACAACCGTCTGTAGCAGAATGTTCCCCAAGGCGTGATGAAAGCAGTTTTCTCACGGTCCTCCTTAGCGACCATAATCTGATGGTACCCAATAAAGCAATCAGTAAAGGATTACAAGCCATATTGAGCAGTATTGTCAATAAGAATGTGGATAAAGGGCATGGGAAAGCTATCTTTAAGGCAAGCTTTGTTCAGATCCCGATAATCCACGCAAACTCGCACCTTTCCTCCTGGTTTAGGCACGGGAACAATGTTGGATATCCATTTCGGACATGTAGACACCATGATAATGCCAGCTTGAAATTGTTTCACAATTTCTTCTTTCACCTTTAAACTCCACTCAGGTTTTAATAGCCTGAGCTTCTGCCTGACTGGCTTGAATCCCTCCTTAATGGGAAGGCAATGAAGGACAATGTCAGTGGACAAACCCACCATGTCTTCGTGAGACCATGCAAACACATCCTGGAATTGGGTTAATAGCGTAACCATGTCATTCCATTGGTTTGGGGTGAGGTCTGAACCAATCTGGATTATCTTAGGGCTTTCTAAGGTTCCAAGATTGAAAGAAGTGGTTTGATCAAGGTTGGGTTTAGGTTTGTCTGCGACCCATTTCTTAATCTCCTGAGGTGTCTTAATGTCCTCTTGGATTTCCATCAAGTCTGAGTCCAACTTTTCATCAAAGTTACAGTCCTTGTGGAGAAAAGGCGCCTCATCTGCAAGTACAAGCACATCTTAATTCAGAGTCCTGAAACAAAATATGCTTTCACTTAATATATGAAACTGTTTAATCATACAAAAGTGTTAGCATGTACTGATAAAATAACTGCTAATACTGTATAGAAAAGTAAGCAATTAAAGTTATCTACAGGGCAGAGGGGATTTCTGTACGTTTTATCCTCGTCAACCAATGCATGGAGTGCTGCTCCAATTGTCGAGAGTAAAGTCCTGATGGACTGCAGTGATGGAGGGGCTTTCATCGTCCTCCTTCTCCCGAATGATAACCATAACATCGGGGCAATCATCGTCTGGGGTATATCTATTTATATGTTCATCATGGACAATGATGTGTATGCCTGACATCATCAAGGCGATGTCATGTTTACGTTTTTGTTCCCTCTCTTCCACTTTGGGATTAGGAATCAGGACCTCTTTTGCTTTGAATGGTACTGGTTTGGGAAATAACATTGCTATAACATGGGCTGACACCTTTACCGGAGACTGTATCAGCTCATGAGGTGCAGGTGGAGAAAATCGTCATGCGGTAGAAACTTGAGGATCATGCTTGTGCTTATGAGAATAACTATAACTGGAACTAGCATAGTAGCCTAGTCCGGATGTTCCAATTTGACTGGACACTTGTATAGGGTGCTTAATACCCTGTTTATTTTTACCAAGCCCTTGTCCAGGATGATGACCCAATGACATCATTTCTTGAGTGGCTGACATAACCTCGACAGAAATCATGGGTACGGGAAGTGGCGCCCCAATAGGATGGCATTGCGTGTTACTTACTTCCAAAGTATGAAAACTGGCCGGCTCAACTTCGGAATTGAAGCTAATGACTGGTAGATCTCCTTACTCAGGACATTCCGGCTCAGCGTTGACAGTGACTAGGCTATTGTTGATAATGTATTTTTGTTGTTGATGTAGTATAGAAGGAACGGCTCCAGCCATGTGGATCCATGGTCTCCCCAATAGCAGGTTGTATCCTTAATCTATCTTGAGGACGTGGAAGGATACATTGAATGTATTTGGACCAATCTCAATTGGCAGCTCAATTTCTCCGATAGAATTTTGTTGGGATCCATCAAAAGCATTTATAACTGTATGGCTACTTCGGATCCGTTTGAGATTGACGTTCATCCTCACCAAGGTGGCATAAGGACTGATATTTAGAGACGAACCTCTATCTATCAAAACTCCAGCTAACATATATCTGGAGGATAAAACTACTATGTGCAATGGCTTGCAATGACCGGTCCCTTCGGGAGGTATGTCATCATCAGTGAAGGATATCACATTGTTATTGAAAATGTGATCAACCAGATGTTAAAATTTTTCCACATCCACTGATTTTTGCAAGTAGGCTTCTTCCAAAACCTTCAATAAAATCATCCTATGATCCTCGAAAGAGAAAACTAAGTCCAGTATTGAGAACTGATGTGGAGCTTCTCTTAAGCTTAAAACCACCTTGGCTTCATTATGACCCATAGTGCGGAGGAATTTTTCAATCTTCTCCATAGGAATCTTCCCCTTTGCTTTGAAGGTGGGCTTCATAACCTGCTGAGGAAGATACAATGGATTTTCCTTCGACCTTTATAGCGTGTAGTATCGGGACGTGGATCCTTGACTTCTCCATAATTCCATGGGACTTTGTGTAAGGCGACAATGAGGATATTGTTATGCGAAGGGTAAAGAAATTGGCTCAGTGCGACCACTTTCAAAGGATTGTCAGCTCCTTTGAGTTGAATTGCTTGTATGGGAAATGGTTTGATAGTCTCATCAGCCTCAGCGGATATAACTGCTACTGATCCCTTCCATTTGGTAGGACATGTATTCCCACTCTCGATTAGCACAGTGTCATCGTCTGCCAGTTGCAGGACACCGCTATCAATTAAATTTTGAATAAGGTGGCGGAGTGCCCAACATTCTTCTGTGTTGTGACCGCGCAAATGTGAATGATATTGACAAACTCCATCAGAGTTGAACCGTCTTGAACGGGGATTAATTGGAGGTAGAAGGGAGGTAATTCTTCCTTCGTTGATTAGCATCTGAAATATCTCCTCTATAGGTTAGCCTAGGTATGTAAATTCCCTTTGATTGGAAAAATCCCAACGGGCTTTAGCATTTTCTCTCTTTGCAACCTTATTCTCCATAGCTTAGCTTTTTGAAGGGGATGGTGGAGCATTCATAACAAAAAGAAGGAGATAAGCATGCTCCTGGCTGATTAACTGGCGTTTGACTTGATGCTGATGAGTTGCCAATTCTACCAATTGTTCAATTTGCTTACAAAGAGCTTTCATCTTTTGTTCCATAGCAAATTGGAACTTTGTGTAATCCCATCTGTCAACACCGTCTTTGATGGTCTGGGATGATTCACCATTAAAATTGGAACTCGGTCCAGCGCTCTAACTAATCATGTTAACCTCGTCTTCTTTGTGTTGAGGAGGAGGGTTGTCTTGCACATGAGGTTGATCAGGTTTGGTAACCACGATCTCACCGTTGTCTATCAAATATTGGATCTTGTGTTTCAAGGCCCAACAATCTTGAGTATCATGTCTAGGTGCTCCGGCATGATAAGCACACTTCCGAGTAGCATTAAAACCCCTCCCATTAGGGTTAGCCGGTGGAAGAAGATGTGTGATTTTCTTCTGAGTAGTCAGAAGAGAAAAAATATTCTCGAGCAAATCCCCTAAGGTTGTGAACGTTCGAGGGTGCTTTTCATCTCCACCTTTAGGCAATGGAGGATTTGAAGACTGTGCTTGGAAAGGAGAGTATGCTCCACATTTGAGCATACTCTCTGAAAGACTCATTAGACTGTTTCTTGACCTTGGTAATCTGGTACCGGTCAGGAGCCATCTGAGAATGAAAACTGTATTGAGTGAGGAAGGCATGAGCTAGCTCTTCCCAGCTATGGATCTTTTAGTTGTCTAATCTGGTATACCATGAATGGGCATCTCCAGTCTGACTCATTTGGAACAGCTGCATTCTAAGCTTCTCATTTTCCACATAAGATCCAAGTTCTCCAATGAACACCTTTAAATGTGTGTAAGGATCCCCTAATCCATCATACTTTTCAAAGTTAGGGGTTTTAAATTTCTCTGGATAATGAACACCAGGGAATATGCAAAGGTCAGCATATAAAACACTTCCATGTGTTCTAATCCCTTTGAGAGCACGGATAGTTTCCTCCATTTAAAGGACCTTCTTCCTGATATCACCGGTGTCTGGATCTCCTTTGAGATGGGTGCTTTCAGGGTCTTCGTTGGTCGTATCTAATTGAGGTTCTGGATTTTTTTTATCCAAACCTTCTGTCCCTCCTTGTGTAGAGGGTTCTATATGTGTAGCCATCTTTGTACCCTAAGTAGATTGTTGCAATTCTTTTAGCAGAATAGCCAAATCTGTAATTTGTTTACTCAATCCGTCAAATTCTTCTCTAGAAACGGCATTAGACTGGTAAGAAGAAGACATGATTGGTTGTAGGCTCGTGGCCTTTTTGGATTTTGAGCGGGTAACAGGCCCAATTGTTTCCCTACAAAAGACTTATGTAGTTTAGTCTTAGGGATAATGTAAATGCTATCATAATGTGTCCATTTTTGGAATATCGTCCTGTAGAAACGGGCGTTATTTGATAGCATGTCATGTATGCACAAATATTCTTCATATTTTCCATTACATAAAGATGAACATGGAATAAAATTATAAGTAAATGCTTTTACAAGTAATTGAAAAATGGAGAGCATGAAGAGGCTTTCCTCCGCGTTTGGTTTATCAGAGGTTGACCTATCTTAGGGTTACTCTCGTGGCTTTTTGGCATGAAGGTCACCAGATCATCGCAATCTACTTGACGGGAAGTTAATTCGGTCTTTCAACTGGAGAGAATCTGGGTGGTGCCTTTCCTGGGCCTCATTGGAATTAGTCTCCCTACGAGTCCAGTAACCAAACACCAACAGGATAGCCTCCTGGTGGAGGAACCACACAACATACATTCACATACAATGTATCTCACCGTTTATGAAAATTATGACATGTACGAAGCACTAATATCACAGATAGATATTTTGTAGTGCAGTAAGTAAAATGCATTCGTACACATTCATCATAAATGTAAATGCAACATTCACAATCAAGCATATAACAGTTTTGAAAAGCTTGTAGTAGCAGCTTAAGCCCTCTTACTGGAGTTCCCAGCGGAGTCGCCACCTGTCTACGTCGGGATTTTTATTTGTCCATTTTCGTTACTTGTTCTTTGGTGTTCTCATGTTAGGTGAGATTTGTTTGAAAAAACAAGTGAAAAAGGTCCGACATGTGTAATGTCGACGATTTGACTGTAAGAGTCACCAGTTGGTGTTTTTAACTGGTTGCACCAATGCAACCGAGAAAAAGTTTGCACATTGACCCAGTGATGTGACACTGCTAAACGGGTCTGTGAAACTGAGATTCACTTGGGTTTGAGGGCTTGATTATGCGAAGGGAAGGTGTTAGGAACCCCCCGACATCCGTGTTACCACGGTGAGCACCACTTTTAAAGAAACTGTTATATAAATGTGTGTGTGTGTGTGTGGATCAATATGCAATTTATCTAGAAGTAGTGCGAGGCCTCGTTCGTACCTATATACAAAGGGTTTGAATTTGTGTAAAATTCAGTTTTAGCAAGATATAGCAATGAGGTTTTGTAAAAAGAGGTTTTTCAAACCCTGTACTCAATAGGAATTACCTTATCATACCTCCATTTTATTATTAAATGTTTGGCTTGTTTACTTTTATTTTCGAGATGCAAAGCATCTTCGAGAAAATAATATCTGACAATCTTAGAACTCCTCATGGGCATGATGACCATCCAAGGAAATTGAACCATAGTAAATAATGTACAAGCGCTTACGGTGAAAATGTCCATCACGAGAATGAATCTAGATTGATGATGAATGTGTGATCACATGATTCCTAGGCTCACATGATCCATGAGCTTTATATAAAAGCGATAGCGAGTTATATATATATATATATATATATATATATATATATATAATGAATTGTAAAAGCGATAAAAGGCGATCAACATACTTAAGTAAACTCAAAGCGAGACTAAATGTAAAGAAAGCGAGTAAAAGGCCTCAAAGTAAACTCTCGGGCTGCGAAATATAAATACATATATATATATATATATATATAAAAGCGATGAATAATGAATATAAAACCCGAGGCTCATCAAAGCAGAGTTCGACAACGGTTCATATATATAAGTAAATATAGGATGTAAAATCGGGCTCATCGATGAAGTCTAAAGCGCTCCGGATGTAAAATCCGGGCTCATCGATGAGTCGACAACAATTATATATATATATATATAAGCAAGTAAACGCTCAAACATAAGTCTAGAGCTTAATCGAGGCATAACTTCGATAATGTTAGTCCATATATAAATATATAATATATATATGCATGAACGAAATGAAAACCACGGACCGAAGTCCGGGCATACACAAACAACACGACTCTCAACGTGAAGAATAGTGTGTGCAAAGACGAAGAGAAAGGCTTTATAGAGTGTGAGAAGGCTTACAGTGGGCGGCCAAGGTAGGCTTCTATGACTCTAGATGGATAAACACTCAGCTCCCGCCGGTAAAATATAGCTATATGTGAGCTAACAGGTGTTTAAAATAAAAAAGCACTCAATAAGGGGTGTGTACAGAGCAAATTGGGCAAGGCTTCCTCGCCTTTTCCTCCTGAAAATGGCTACCCCATGCCCTCTATTTATAGAGGGGTCCCCCTGCAGAGTGTACTGACATGCATGAATCACATCTGCGATCGCCTGCCCGCCCTGCCATGGGTCCCATCGTCTCAAAGTACGTGCATTCGTGCACTATGATGTTTGCTCGAACTTGTAAAACTTCAATCCAAGCATCCGAACGAGGTTTACAAGACCTTCTTCAAACCGCTTTTGTCGAGAGTTACGCAATGACATGGGATTAGAGGTTGTACGAAGTCAGGAAGAGGGGACCATGCCCATGGTCTTCAAGCTTCAAATTCTATCTAGTGTGCTGCCACACGTAATAGTCACTCGGGATTGGAACTCCTTGGCTCTTGTGGGACATTTTTGTATGTATATATGAAGTGTTGAGATGGCGCACAGGGGTTGAGGTGGCAAGATGACGATTTGACTCCTCACCGGGGTTATCTCTGGTTTGAACTGATAGCAGACGTTGCTCAGGGTTACATATAAGATTGGACTGCTGCAAGTGTTTGAATTCCGCGAGGTCATCTGTAAGTCTTCCTGTCTTCCCGGTGTTAGCTCTAGGTCTTTGGTATGAGTGCCTCGGCAGGAGGTCTGAGATTGAAGCTAATCGCATGCATTTGAAACAAGCATTTTTGGAGTTATCGTCGGAACTGCAACATCATTCCTTGGGGTTATCTCCAAGGACAAAACTCGGGGTTATCTTCGAGGTTGGAATTGATACTCCTGGTGTGTTTTCTGGGGTTGAGACTGAACATCCGATTGTATCCGGAATGGATGTGAGCTGTCTTCTATGGTTATCTTCGAAAGTCAAATCTGCCCTCCTGCAATGTTTGTAACAGGTGTGCAGAAAATTTTAAGTGTCTACAACCCTATTATTAAGGGATAATTTACGCATAGCGTTGAAATATTTGTGCACAATACATTGTACGAAGGGCTGATCCCCCTAAGTACGAGGAGTCCCTATAATCTTATGACTGTTAAAGTTTAAGTTGAAAGATTACTTATAACTATGGACATAGTTTGTGGTCTTATGACCCTTAGTTAAATATTTCATGATTCTGATTATCATTGATAAAGCATTTTGTTCAGTTCCATTGTGCCTATTATTTGGCAGTGGTTGTAAAGTTTTATTTATTATCATTTCAAGTGAGCCTTGTTTGCTCACTCTCACTTATATAACTATTACAGCTAAAGTAGAGAAGGTCGATGTACCTAGCACCAGTAAAGGGAAAGGAAAGATGAACAAGTATTGAAGACTTGTAATATGTTGACATTTTATTGTCGGACTTTATTTGAATTATTGTAATGAAGTTATTTAATTTTCTGCATATGAATGTTTGTATGTAAAGGTTAGATAACCTGGGAGATTTTTATTAATGTAATCCTTTAATGGGAAGGTTGATTATCTAATTTTATTATGATTGGGTAGTTAGATGTGAATGTTTTTATTAAGTGAACACCAAATCTTGTGTTAATGAAGTACCCAAATTTAGGAGTGTCACAAGTAATTCCTGTTAGGTTCGTACACAAGAACTGTAAGGTGAATATTAAGGGGAATATTATGATGGTAGATTTAATTCTGATTAGACTTGGAGAGTTTGATGTTATTTTGGGAATGGATTGGCTGTTCAATTATGGAGCGATAATTTATTGCCAAAAGAAATGTGTAAACCTTATGACTCCGTCAAAGGTAGTTTTCTATGGTAGCAAATCGCCTAGACAAATGAAATATCTGATGATTATGCAGGCCAAGAAGTTTTTGAGTGAAGGCTGTGTGGGTTATTTAGCTTACATAGTCGATACTCAGAAGAAGGGTGTGAAACTAGAAGAGATACCAGTGGTTAGGGAATTCGTAGATCTGTTTCCGGAGGATTTGCCGGGACTTCCGCCTGACCGAGAGATTGAGTTCGTGATCGACTTAGCTCTGAGGAACAAAGACCAAATAGATATACGAAAAGCCCCATCTGAGAATGGCTCTCGATAGAGATGAAAGGCGATGGTACAACTGCAGGAGCTATTGGATAAGAAATACATTTAGCCGAGTGTGTCACTGTGGGGAGCACCGGTGTTATTCGTGAAGAAGAAGGATGGGTCAATGCGTCTTTGCATTGATTATAGGGAATTAAATAAAGTCACTATTAAGAATAAATCTCTATTGCCAATAATAGATGACTTGTTTGATCAATTGAAGGGTGCTAAATACTTCTCAAAAATAGATTTGAGAAGTGGGTATCACCAATTGAAGGTAAGAAAGGAGGACATACCTAGAACGGCATTCAGAACTCGGTATGGACATTATGAGTTTCTGGTGATGTCTTTTGATTTAACCAATGCCCCTGCTACATTCATTGATTTGATGAACAGGGTGTTTAAACCATTTTTAGACAAGTTTGTGGTGGTATTCATTGATGACATTCTGGTGTACTCTAAATCTCAAGAAGAACACATGGAACATTTACGTTTAACGTTGGAAACCTTAAGAAAAGAAAAGTTGTACGCAAAATTCTCTAAGTGTGAATTTTGGCTAGATCGTGTACAATTTCTTGGGCATGTGATTGACAAAGATGGGATTTTAGTGGATCCATTAAAAATTGAGGCCGTAATCAATTGGGAACAACCAAGAACACCTTCGGAGGTGAAGAGTTTTTTGGGACTGGTCGGCTATTATAGACGGTTTATTCAGGACCTTTCCAATATTGCCACTCCGTTAACAAATTTGACAAGGAAAGCTGTAAAATTTGTTTGGACGGAGAAGTGTGAAGAAAGTTTTCAAGAATTGAAAAAGAAGTTAAGTGTGGCACCTATGTTGTCATTACCAGATAATACAAGAAATTTTGTGGTGTATAGTGATGCCTCACATAAAGGATTAGGATGTGTCCTTATGCAGAACGGCAAAGTTATTGCATATGCATCAAGGCAACTGATGGACTATGAGAAAGGGTATCCGACTCACGATTTAGAGTTGGTTGCAGTAGTATTTGCTCTAAAGATATGGCGATACTATCTCTATGGAGAGAAATATGACATCTACACGGACCATAAGAGTCTAAAGTATATTTTCACTCAGAAGGATCTGAACATGCGTCAAAGAAGATGGATGGAATTGATAAAAGATTACAATTGTGAGATCTTTTATCATCCAGGAAAAGCGAATGTGGTTGCAGATGCTTTAAGCAGGAAAGGTTGGGAAAAGTTGATGCTGATAACCACTCAGGAGGAATTTATTTCAGCAATGACAAAGTTAGTGTTGGAAATAAAATTTCCAAAAGAATCTGATGAACGACTATTCTAGATTGAAGCTGGTCCAACTTTACTGGACAAGGTGAAGAATGCTCAACTACAAGATAAAGAATGCAGAAAAATAAAGAAAGGTGTGGACGAAGGTAAAGAGGTGAAATACAAGATTGATGATGAAGGAATGCTAAGAATCAAGGGAAGAATCTGGGTTCCAGTAGTACCAGATATTACAGAAGAAATCTTTATCAAAGCTTATAACTCAACATACTCGATTCATCCGGGAAGTATGAAGATGTATCATGATTTACGACATCATTTTTGGTGGCCAAACATGAAAAGAGATGTCTTAGAATGTGTCGCGAAATGCTTGACCTGTCAAAGAGTCAAGGTCGAGCATCAAAGACCAAGCGGATTACTTCAACCATTGAAAATACCGGAATGAAAGTGGGAACACATCACAATGGATTTTGTGGTGGGTCTTCCAACTACTCAGAGAGGATGCAATGCGATTTGGGTGATAGTGGACAGACTGACAAAATCAGCACAATTTTTGCCAATAAAGATTAGGTTCAATCTTGATCAGTTGGCCAGATTGTACGTTAAAGATATCGTTTTGAGACATGGAGTGCCGGTGACAATTGTGTTAGATAGAGATCCGTGATTCACGTCAAACGTTTGGAATAGACTACAAGAATGTATGGGAACACAGTTACGAATGAGTACGGCATATCATCCGCAAATAGATGGCGAAAGAGAACGAACAATCCAGACATTGGAAGATATGCTGAGAGCATGCATCATGGATTTTAAATGGAGCTGGGATGAACATTTACCATTGGTGGAATTTTCCTACAACAACAATTACCACGCAACCATCGGCATGCCGCCTTACGAAGCATTATCTGGCGAGAATTGAACGAGAACCTTGTCTTTGGGATGAAGTCGGTGAGCGCCAATTTATTAGGGACCGAAACTGGTACAACAAACTGCTGAGGTTGTCGAACTCATCAGGAGAAGATTTATAGCTGCTCAAGACAGACAGAAAAAGTATGCTGATCAATACAGACAAGATCGTGCATTCGACGTAGGAAATTGTGTGTTCTTAAAAGTTTTTCCTTGGAAGGGGAAAATTCATTTTGGTAAAAAGGGAAAGCTGAGTCCGAGATTTATTGGACCCTTTGAAGTGCTGCGAAGAGTAGGAGAAGTGGCTTACGAGGTAGCTCTACCTCTAGAGTTGGAAAACGTTCACAATGTTTTTCATATTTCGGTGTTACGATCGTATAAACCCGATTACAAGCACGTGATCGAGTACGAACCATTGCAGTTTGATAAAGACTTGTCCTATAAAGAAATTCCTATCCATATAGATGACAGAAAAGAACAGGTGCTCAGGAATAAAGTAATACCTTCCGTGAAGGTGATATGGAGGAACCACAATGTTGAAGAACTACGTGGGAACTCGAAGATAAAATGATGAAAGATTACCCTGAGTTATTTGTTTAATATGTGTCTTCGATTCTGGGGACAGAATCTTTGTAAGTAGGGAAGAATGTGACGAATGATTTGTTTGAGTTGTGATTCTGGGGACAAAATCCTTGTAAGGAGGGAAGGATGTAACAATCCAGAATTTTAATTATAATTTTTAAATATTTATTGAGTTATATAAATATTTAATGGATGTGTTTATTGTTGAATAAATATTTAATTTGATTTGATTTGATTGGAATTGGTTAATTAATTGTTAAATAAATAATTAAGGAGTTAAGAAAATTAATTATTATGAGATAATATTTTAATTTAATTTAATAATTAAATTAGAGAGTTTATAATGATTAAATGAATTATTATAATAATATTTTAATTTGAATTTATAATTAAAATGATGTGTTAGTTGATTAGATAAAATTATAATTATAAATAAAATTATAATTAGGTCGTATTGATTTATGTGGTAAATTAATTTAATAAATTGTTATTTAAATTAATTAAGTTAAATATTAAAATTTAATTAAATAAAGTGTGCCCATAAACTATACTATAAAGGAGTTATTAAAATAAGTTAAAGGAGGTTAATTCAGTTTTTGCCAAACAAGGCCTAATGAATGTTAAGTCTTTAATTTAAATTTGTTTTACCAAACAAGGTGTAAGATTTAATGGGTTAATTTTCAGTTAGTTAGCCAAACAAGCCTTATGGCTTTTGAGTTTTAAAAAAAATTGATGTTAGTTAATAGATATATTTATATTATACAATTATTATGTATTATATCATATACGTTATATTTGTTAGTACGTAAGTTAGAGTTAGATAGGAAGAACTTAGAAGAAGAAAAAAGAAGAAGAAGAAAAGTTGAGAAAAGAAAGAAAATTGAGAGAGAGAGAGTAGGGAGAAGGCATAGAGAATTTGAGAGAGAAATTGGGGAAAAGAAAGCTTTCAAAGAATAGCCATCATGTTCTAAAACTAAGGAATCATCTTACCCTTTTTTTTTAAATGTTATAGTTTTATTCTCTTCATAAATAAATTGTTTGTTTTGTAGTTTTGAATTATTTGTTATATATAGTTTTATATGATAAATTGGTGGTTAAAATGTATTTATTTGTGAAGGAAACCATATTATGGTGAATTGGTATGAATATATATGATATATATCTTATATATTTAAAGTAAAATTGAGGTTTAATTATTTGTTTAATATATATAATATATTGACTATTGTATTTGAAAGAGGATGAATAAACATAAACAAGGTATTTTGAATTAACTGTTTTGGTTTAAAAACACAATCACAGTGATGATTTTCACTAAAAATGTCAAAAAGTGAAGTTTTATCAAAAACAGTGAAATTTGATGTTTTTAATTCGATGTTTATGTTGTTAAATGGGTAAAATCATGTTAAAAGTCCTCAAATTATATTTGTGTGAAGTTTATATATGTAGTATGTGTTAATTTCGTTGTTAGAAAGTAGCTTGTAGGCCAAAATTGGCTTTATTTTTCTTTGTTTTTGCGAAAGAAGTCATGGGATCTTGTAATTATACATAGCAACGTTGACCTGACAGATCTGAAATTCTCTGCCATGACATAGCCACATGTTGTGAGTGCCAAGTATTGGCTTGTGCCTCACTTGCCAACTATATGGCCGTGCCTTATATTGATAAACCACGATGTAAAGCGTGTAGCCATGACCTGAGTTAGCAGAATTGTCGAGATAGTGTGTTTTAGTTACACAAAGTGCGAAAAAGTTGTTATGATTTAATAAAAATCTTTGTTAAGATATGATTTTAGTATTTCTATACTAAGAATGATCATATTATTATTAGCTAACGAGTTTTATTACTAATGTAATTTGATTACATGATTAAAGATCAAACCTTACATGATGTATATACTGATTTATATATAGAGTATTGGCAGTGACTAATTATGTCATGATGACATATATATAGGGTATTGTGATTCAAGTTGTTACAATTTAGCTTTACTCAAGGCAAGTTTTCTAACTCTACACTTTTGTTGAGCTAGTTCTATTGTTATTATTGTACAAGTTTACTTATCCTATCTCAATTATAATTATGCAAGTTTCTTGTATCTAGTTTATTTATGATGATGCAAGTTTTCTAAACTTTGTTTTGATATTGAACAAGTTATTCTTGTATTTAACTTGTTATTTAGCATGCAAGTTTATATATTCTGATATACTGATGTGGAACAGTTTTTATTGTTCAATTTGCTATTTGTTATGCATGCTTAGTACTCAATTCTAAATAACCTTGGCTTAATATTGTTCAAGCAAGGTATGTTATAATTATTCAATGTTTATACTCTTAGATTATTCCTAAAGCATGACCTTAGTATACAATGTTGATTCTGTTATGATTTATTCCATAACATAAAGTTATTACCTTATTTTTCAACTACTTCGTAGTTGATGTTCGTTGAATTCTAAATTACCTTAAAATTTATCCAAACCAAACTTACTTTGGTGCGGAATCATATTCTAAATGCTGAGATGAACAACCCTATTATTAGAGGATAATTTACATATAGCGTTGAAATGTTTGTGCACAATACATTGTACGAAGGGTTGATCCCCCTAAGTACGAGGAGTCCCTATAGTCTTATAACTGTTAAAGTTTAAGTTGAAAGATTACTTATAACTATGGACATAGTTCGTGGTATTATGACCCTCAATTAAATATTTCATGATTCTGATTATCATTGATACAGCATTTTGTTCAGTTCCATTGTGCCTATTATTTGGCAGTGGTTGTAAAGTTTTATTTATTATCATTTCAAGTGAGCCTTGTTTGCTTACTTTTGCTTATATAACTATTACAGCTAAAGTAGAGAAGGTCGACGTACCTAGCACCAGTAAAGGGAAAGAAAAGATGAACAAGTATTGAAGACTTGTAATATGTTGACATTTTGTTGTTGGACTTTATTTGAATTATTATAATGAAGTTATTTAATTTTCTGCATATGAATGTTTGTATGTAAAGGTTAGATAACCTGGGAGATTTTTATTAATGTAATCCTTTAATGGGAAGGTTTATTATCTAATTTTATTATGATTGGGTAGTTAGATATGAATGTTTTTATTAAGTGAACACCAAATCTTGTGGTAATGAAGTACCCGAATTTGGGGGTGTCACAACTCCCGCACGGTGTTAAAATTCGAACATTTTTTTTTTTGCTTTTTATTTTAAAACAACTAATATATATATATATATATATATATACACACACACAAAAGGAAATAAAAGCCACAGACCGAAGTCCGGGCGTACACACGCAACACGACTCTCAATTTGAAGAACGGTGTGTGCACAATAGAAGAGAAAGGCTTTAAAAGGTGTAAGAAGGCTTATAGTGGACTGCCAAAGAAGACTTCTATAGCTTTAAATGGATGAACACTCGGCTCCCGCCGGTAAAAATATGACTGAATATAATCTCACGAGTGTTTAAAATGAGAAAGCACTCAATTTAGGGTGTGTACAGAGCAAATTGGACAAGGCTTCCACCCCATTTTTTATTAAATAATGGCCACTCCAATCCCTCTATTTATAGAGGGGAGCCGCAGGTGTACCTGCAGCAGCTTCAGATGCACCTGCGGCTGCCCGGGGTGCCCTGGGCTCCGCGGGTCCCGCCGTCTCGAAGTACGTGCACGCGTGCAACGTGATGTCCGCTCGAGCTTTTGGAACTTCAATTCGAGCCTCTGATTGAGGTGTATAAGACCTTTTATGGAGTGCTATTGTCGAGAGCTACACAAATGACATGGCATTAGAGGTTGTAAGAAGTCAAAAAGATGAGACCATGCCCTTGGTCTTCAAGCTTCAAATTCTATCCGGTGTGTTGTCATGTGTAGTAGTCACTCGGGATTGCAGCTATTTGGCTCTTATGGTATATTGCTATGTAGAATGTATGTTGAAATGTATTAAGACGGCGCACGTGTGGGATCGAGGTGGCAAAATGATGATTTTGTCCCTCACCGGGGTTATCTCCGGGTTGGGCTGATAAAACAGTCGTTGCTCAAGGTTATCTCTGACATTAGGCTGTTGGAGGTACTGGATGTCCTCAGGGTTATCTTTGAGGTGTGCATGATGTCCCGGGATTATCTCTGCGACTAGAGCGCAGTGCCTCGGTTTGGTTTCCGAGGTTGAAGCTGACTGCATAGGTTGAAACAAGCATCTCCGGGGTTATCTCTGGAACTACAATTGCATTCCTCGGGGTTATCTCCGAGGTTGACACTGTCTTTCCTGATGTTATTTCCAGGACTGAGACTGAGTATCTCGGGGCTATCTCTAAGATGAAACTACTTTCTCCGGTGTGATTTCTGCTATTGAGCTGAACTGTCATCCAGGGTTATCTCTAAAAGATGATTCTGCCCTCCTGCAATGTTAGTAACAGGTATGCAGAATATTTCGAGTGTCTACACTGGGTGAAGCTATAAATCTGCGTCAAATGAGTAGGCTCTCAGACGTAGGCAATCCAATCCACCATCATGACGGAGCCAGGAACCATATCTCCCATAAGCTATGTGGTGTGGATCTGACCTCCGATTGTACGAGGGAACCACCAGTGGTAGAATGCCTCCTCAGTGAAACGGTCCCTTTGACAAAGCAAAGTCATCAAATCCCACTAACGGGATATCACTAATTGGCGGCTGCAACATAGGCCAATAACGCCTGGTAGGAGGATAGATCGGTATACGAATCTCTCCTGTGGTGCTCCTAATAGTACGTTCTCTTAAATAGAGCTCCCAACCTCCATCTATGAAGAGAGGAAGCGTGCGAGTGGACATCATGTTCTCCACACTAGTCGAGAAACCACCCTCAAAGCCAACTATCAAATGGTCCTCAGAGTAAGGAACACATATAATTACATCGGTTGTCAACAGCTTCAATTATAAGCATGAATGGGTGAAACCCTCAGCTACAGGAACCTCCGTCAAAGTGGAGTGATACCATCGTCATCCCCATGGATAGGTGTCTAAACCGAACAAGCTAATGGGACGAAGACATGAGATCCTCTCATATGCCCAAAACTGCCAATACAAATATATGCGGTCAGTTAACACTCTTAACCGGAATAAGGGAAATCCAAAGAGAAATACTCACCAGTAGGAATGGGTAAAATCCTAGCCAAGCCTCCATCAAGCTATGGGAGAGCAGACGCATTCCCCTGAGGAAGTAGGCAAAGGTGTAGGAGTCCCAATCAAACTCTCCAATATGGTCCACCTCACGTGTGGCACTGACTAAAGTGAACGACACCATGGAAGAGTTATCCGCCAGGAAACAACCCCAGAGGATGATCAGGAACAATCGTCGAAGAATGCGATCCCTAAATCTCCTATCATCGAGTAATGGCTCAGTCAAAGCCCCACTCATGGCGTCTATACTCAAAGGACCAGTGCGGACTGTCCTGCCTTTGAGCATCATAGCCTGGACTCCAAGTAAGGATCTGATGGCAGTAGGAGAAATGCCAGTCATACAAGGCACTAGCACCCCAGAAAACTCCATACCTATGATAAACCGCCAATCCATCAGCATCATTGTGACGCCACCAAAATAGGTATACATCACCCATTCGGAGTCGCCAAAAACATGGTATAGAAAACAACTACAACTTTATTATTCCAATTGTCATACAAAATACGACAACACGTACTGTGAGTTTAAATACAAATATTATCTTCAAAACAATATCCACACTCAAATAAAGTCCTCATTACAATTATTGATGCACTATTTTACAAAAATAGTGAGGATCGCTAAAACAACCTGCTCAGGACCATCACTCTATACCCCGACTGGTTCCTGCTATGTTCTTGCTTCCTGAGAAGAAAAATGGAACAAAAAGGAAAAGGGTGAGCTCAACTAGCCCAGTAAAGAATATTATGACTAAGATAATATACAACAAATTATCCTTAGTCTTCAACATGGAAAAATCTGATAGAATATAATAGACAACAAGTTTTAGATCAACAACTGCAGCGGAAACAATAATTCATTAGAAGAATTAAGTAGAGAACGAAATCTACTATTATCTATGAATTTAAAAGTCCATCATTAATATTTTATCCCTGTAACATCAATCAATAAACATCTTGCATCAAATATTCATCTTTGCACTACGGGCCAAAGATATTCATTTGTATCACCAGTTGGTTATGTTCATCTCAACACATGTTCATCCTTACACTATGGGCCAAAGATATTCATCAGGTAATCATTCATCTTTGCACTACAGGCCAAAGATATTCATCAAGTATCACTATTAAGGACTGAGGATGATGAAAAATATTTTAGAGAACGAATCAAGTGAGATAAAAGGATAAAGTTTAGAGATTCGTACTTTAGATAACTCAAGCTTAAAAATACTCCATAATAAACCATAATGGAGTAAAATTCAGGAATAAAGATCAAAAACATGGATACAATCAAAGATAGTAACCATAATAAACATATGGGGTGAAAAGAGAAAATTTCATTTTTCGGTGAATAATGTTGTATTCGTGAATAGTGTCGTATACGTGAATAGCGCCGTATACGTGAATAGTAATCTCGATACAAAAAGGTAGAAATTCCACAATAAAATCCATATTAATATTTCGGTATAATGATATTAAAAGAATAATATCATTACAAAAAAAATAAGATCTCTTACCTCAAAAGAACAGTATTTCTGACCGGAATGTCAGAAACTTGCACTAAATAGCAACTCTCAACGTATCTAAATACTCACAAATTACGCTCGATAATAGAGAGAGAGAAAAAAAAAACTTGTTTCTGGTGTGATTTTCAATTCTAACTTAGCACTCTAGTTATACGAAAATGTTAGAACGCCAAAGCAGACTTGACCTGTAACCTGATGGCTTTACCTACTACTATTCCCACCCACCACATTTGAAATAAAATTCCAGCACATTTCTTCACTAACCATAGGTGGGGCCCACTCATTCTAGAATTTTCCACCAAAATGATAAATTTAGAAACTTCAACAATTTCTGAATCAGTCACCTCTTAAAATTCATAACAAATCATACGTTCATTTTTAACGGTTCAAAATTGGTGGACATATACTCAACTTATATATGTATAACATATCCAAAAATCACAATGATCCAACGGCCGGATTAAAAATTATAACTCACGCAATATATCTTAAGAACACTGATTTTTTGGATTATGAGTCCTTCTGACCAGTTTCCTTCATTTATAACCACATAAAATAAATAAATCCATCATTTATATCCACATTAAATATATATTTCCTTAACATATAAATCAATAAATAATTATTCACAAATAATATTACAGAATCACAATAATGACAACCAGGCCGTTCCCAGGAAAGATGGGGCTTTCCGATAAGGATTTCTCCTTACTGGCGCGCAATTAGGTGACCAAACCTCTCCTTGAAAGAACTTTCTAGACATTGCCAATAATGCTATCTAATAATATTATTCAAATAATATGAATTATTGATCTGATAATGGGAAATACTGTGCCGTGACAATTATTGAAACAACAATAATATAAAATATCAACGAAGCAATTATTGAAACAATAAAATAAAATATTGAACAGTAATTACTGTAACAATTATTGAGTAGTGCCTTCTTATGTAAGAATCAATAATTTCAAAAATATTATGCAATACGGTGTGCTAATGTGCAACCACGCGTATTATTGTATTTTAACCACCAGGTATTCCAACAGTGTTAACGGTAACAACTACGCCATTATTTATAAAAACTCAAACTTATCGTTTTGTTCATCCGACAGTTATTCTGTTATGGGGCCCACAAATGACTGCGCCATCGTACGAATATTCCCCGACAATAAGAATATTCCACGACCAAACGAATATTCCCCGACAAAAATAAATATTTTATAACCACTTGCTTATTTTGTAAAATTTACACATTTCACCCATAACCAAAGTATTATATCAATTTATCACCTTATTATTTCAAGATAATAAATTGAGAAATTCAATTTTATTTATAATAAGTTGGGGTCTTACAACTTCCCCTTCTTATGAAATTTCATCCTCGAAATTGACGTACGTACCTAGTGTTTCGAAAAGGTGATGGTACCTCGCTTTCATTTCCGATTCCAACTCCCAGGTCATTTCTTCAATAGCATGGTTCCTCCACAAAACCTTGACTTGTGGTATAACCTTTGTTCGTAGGACATGCTCTTTCCTATCCAATATCTTGACAGGTACCTTCTCGTACGTTAAATCTTCGGCTATCTCGTATGGTTCTAACGCAATAATGTGGTTTGGGTCTTTCACATATTTACGAAGCATAGATATATGAAAAACATTATGAACACGAGACATGCTTGGAGGTAATGCGAGTCTATAGGCCACATTTCCTATTTGGTCAAGAATCTCAAATGGACCAACAAATCGTGGATTGAGCTTTCCTCTCTTCCCAAATCTTGTAACTCCCTTCCATGGAGCAATATGTAACAGTACATGATCTCCAATATTAAATTCCACGTCCTTTCGATGAAGATCAGCATAACTCTTTTGTCGATCTTGTGAGGTTTTTATATGTTACCGGATCATTTGAATCTTTTCTGTAGTCATGCATACTAATTCTGGTCCCAACAACGTTGCTTCTCCCACCTCAACCCAGCATACTGGAGAACGACACTTTCGTCCACACAACGCCTCGAATGGAGCCATGCCTATACTTGCTTGATAACTATTGTTGTAGGAGAATTCCACCAGTGGTAAGTACTTATCCCAACTTCCTTTGAAATCTAGTACATAGAGTCTTAATAGATCTTCAAGGGTTTAAATAGTCCTTTTCGATTGCCCGTCTGTTTGAGGATGATATGTCGAACTGAATTGTAAATTCGTGCCCATAGCTTTCTGCAAGCTAACCCAAAATCGTGAAGTGAATCTTGGGTCACGATCAAAAACTATGGATACTAGCATGCCATGCAATCTAACAATCTCATTTATGTACATACGAGCAAGACGTTCAAGGGAATAAGTCTCACGTATAGGCAAAAAATGAGCAGACTTAGTTAATCTATCAAGAATAACCCAAATCGCATCTATGCCTTGAGAAACTTTGGGAAGACCTGTAACGAAATCCATGGTAATGTGTTCCTACTTCCATTTCAGAATCTCAAGTGGTTGCAATGGACCCTTTTAGCACTTGATGCTCCGCCTTTACACGTTGACAGGTTAAACACCTCGAGATAAACTCCACGATCTCTCTCTTAATATTGCTCCACCAAAATGTTTGTCGAAGATCGTGATACATTTTGGTACTCCCAGGATGGATTGTAAATGGTGTGTTGTGTGCCTCCAACATGATTCTATGCTTCAAGTCAGAATCGTTAGGAATGCAAAGTCTGGAGTTGACTCTAAGTATTCCTTCTTCATCAATTCTTGCTTCTGGAATAACACATGCTTTCACGTTCTTCTTCATACGCATCAACTCCAGATCTGTAGCTTGAGCAGCTTTCACTTTATCGATTAAAGTCGATTCTACTCGTATGTTTGATATCATCACGTGGGTACTTAGAGCCTTTAACTCTATCTCCATCCTTTGTAAGTCGTACAAAATGAGTCTTTGTGTTAACAACATCGCACTCATACCCGCATACGATCTTCTACTCAATGCGTCAGCTACAACGTTTGCTTTTCCAGGATGATATTGAATGCTATAGTCGTAATCCTTCAACAGCTTGAGCCAATGTTGTTGCCGCATGTTGAGTTCTTTTTGGGTGAAGAAATATTTGAGGCTTTTATGATCCGTATAAATCTCCACTTTCTCCCCATACAGGTGGTGTCTCCAGATTTTCAACGCAAAAATGACTGCTGCCAACTCCAAATCATGAGTAGGATAATTATATTCTTTGAGTTGTCGCGAGGTATAGGCTATGACTTTCCCATGTTGCATGAGAACACATCCTAACCCTTTTCCTGAAGCATCATAGTAGATAACAAATCCTTCTGAACCAGATGGTATTGTTAGAACAGATGCCGAAATAAGGCTCCTCTTGACCTCTTGGAAACTCTTCTCGCATTCCTCGCTCCATACGAATTTTGTATCTTTTCGAGTCAGCTGAGTTAACGGAGTAGCGATTTGAGAAAATCCTTCCACGAATCTTCGATAATAACCAGCTAAGCCCAGAAAGTTACGTACTTTGGTCACTGACTTCGGTTGCTCTCAACTGTGATTCATATCACAATCTTGGATAGCACGTCACAATGGCACCTATCGTTTTACCACCACACAAATATAGAGTCTTCTACGGAGAGTCTGACTTTGGTGCATTCCACAAAGGAAGTCACCAGATAGAGGCTCGGGTAACAACTCTTGTACTTGGGTTTTTAACTCCTGAAATTCAATAGGAGTCATTCGATATGAGATTTTAGAAATGGATTTTGTATCGGGTTCAAATTCGATACAAAATTCAATATCACGCTCTGGGGGTAGGCCAGGAAATTCTTCAGGAAATACGTCAGGAAATTCACTAACAACAGAAATATCATTCAAATCTGACATATTTTTGTTTAAATCCATGAAATGGGCTAAGAAAGCTTGACATCCGTTTTTCAACAAACAAATGGCTTTATGGATTGATATGAAACTGTTTGTCTTCAATGGTTTGGTTGCTTTGAATTCGCATAACAGGTTGGTTAGGAATATGAAAACTAACAACCTTACGAAAACAATCAATTTTAGCATGATGAGTAGTTAACTAACCAATCCCTAAAATCACGTCAAATGCAAGTATCTTTAAAGAGATAAGATCAATAGGTAATGTGATTGTGCCCACTTGGATCAAACAAGATTTATAAACAGTGGATATGATAAAAGTTTCTCCTAACAGAGTCTCCACAGATAAGTCAAAGTCTAATTTCTCCAGAGTCAAGTTTAAATGTTGAGCACAAGCAGGGGAGATAAAAGAATGGGTAGAACTGGTATCTAATAAGGTATAGATTTCGTAAAAATTTATAATTAACTAACCCATGATACCTTCGTTCGGGTTCCTCGCATTATGGGCAGTCACGACAAATGCTCTTCTAGAAACCGCCAACTTTGTTTTATCCGTATCCGCCTTTGGTTGTACCATCCCTGCTGGACTTGATTTCGCTACAGGACAAAATCGAGCTATATGACCGTCTTTTCCACAATTGAAACACACCTTGGAAGGTTGTGAACAGTTTCGACTTATGTGTCCCTCATCTCCGCATTTGTAGCATCTAACTGGCGGTCGTTCTCCTCCCCTACAATTTGTTGTTGGTACTGCTGCTGCTGCTGATGTCTTCCCATCATTGTTGAATCTCCTCTTTTTGAAATTTCCACTTGACCCACCTCTCCTATTATCATGGCCACGATTACCACCCGAGTGGTTACCGTTTTTGTTCGTATTTTTCCCTCCTCACTGGTTATCATCGCTCTGTTGACTGCTGTCACCGGTATGACCCTGGTCGTGGTCCCTTGGTTGAACATACTCACTATCTCGCTCTAATAATTGAGCCATGTTGACAACATCTGAATACACAGAAAATTTGTAAGAGATAAGGTATTGACGAATCTCAAGTTTCAGACCTCTCAGAAACATTCGCGTCATACGTTCCTCATTCTCTACCAAATGAGGTGCAAACCTGGATAACTCCGCGAACTTTGCCTCGTACTGGGACACCATCATGTTGTTCTGTTCCAATCTAATAAACTCTACCTCCTTCATATGACGAATACTTTCAGGAAAGTACTTGTCATTGAACAGTTTTTGAAACATTTCCCAAGACATATTGAGTGCGGCAGGCTGGGTACGCTTCACAGATTCCCACCAGTAATCTACCTCATCACGAAACATAAAGGTGGCGAATGGAACCTTCTGTTCCTCCGTGCATCCCAAGACATCGAATATCTTGGTAATTTGCTTTACCCACGTTTCCGACTTAATCGGATCCGGCTTTCCCCAGAAATCTTGTGGTCCCAACTCCTTGAACTGCTTAGCTGTGACAAACCGCACGTTGCTATCATTTCCACCCGTATTTTGTACACGAGTCTCCCTCATCTGATTTTGCATGAACTGCAGAAAGTTTCTAAACATTCCATCATTCATCGTTTGCTCTATAGTGTTGTTTACAAGAGGAATATTGTCTTCCTGTTGCATGTTCTCTTGGTTGGTGATTAATGGTTGTTCCACAGTCTCATGCACTCCATTGTTAATGTTCTCAGCTGCCATTCTTAAAAACTGCCATAAAACAAGGGTTAATTAAACAAATTAACATGTCACATAATATCTTTATATTATGACCGACCAACAAATAAGCTTAGGTAGGACATACTAGCGAAGGATTTACTCGTCTCTCCCCTCCTAGTTCTATTCCCCAATCTCCGCCAGAGACCATATCTCTAAGCTCTGATACCATCTGTGACACCCCCAAAATAGGTATACATCACCCATTCTGAGTCGCCAAAAACATGGTACAGAAAATAACTACAACTTTATTATTACAATTGTCGTGGAAAATACGACAACACATACTGTGAGTTTAAATACAAATATTACCTTTTAGACAATATCCACACTCAAATAAAGTCCTCATTACAATTATTGATGCACTATTTTATAAAAATAGTGAGGACTGCTAAAATAACTATCTAGGACCATCACTCTATACACCGACTGGTTCCTGCTATGTTCTCGTTTCCTGAGAATAAAAATGGAACAAAAAGGAAAAGGGTGAGCTCAACTTGTGACGCCCCCAAAACAGGTATACATCACCCATCTTGAGTCGCCAAATACATGGTACAAAATTCAAATACATCTTAATAATACAGCTGTCGTGAAAATAATACGACAAAACATAAACTGAGAGTTTTAATAAGAATATTGTCATCTAGACAATATCCACACTCAAAGGAGTCCTCATTACATTTATTGTCACACTATTTAACAGAATAGTGAGGACTACTAATGCTATCATCTGGACCGTCACTCCGTTCCCCGACTCATCCCAGCTATATTCTCATTTCCTGAAGAGAACAATGAAAGAAAGGGTGAGCTTAACTAGCCTAGTAAGAAATATTATAACTACGATAATGTAGAATAAATCATCATTAGTCTTCAACAATGTTAAACTGATAAAATATAACAAACATCAAGTTTAACTGCAGTGGAACAAGCAATCCATTAAAAGAGTCAAGTAGAGAATAAAATCAACTATATTTTATGTTTTAAAAAGTTTTTCATCACTTTTATCGCTGGGACTCAGCTTAATAAATAATCCACATTATCAATTCATCCCTGCACTACAGGCTAATGATATTATTTAGTATCACGACCATGAATTATCCATGCACTACGGGCCAAAGATAATTGTGTTTTCATCAACGGTCTTGATCATGCCATAAAAAAATTCATCTTTGCTCCCTTGGCCGAAGAGAATCCATAGCCATAATCACACCAAAAACTGTTCATCAATGCACTACGGGCCAAGGAGGACTTTTTCCACATCATTTGTAACATTACGGTCCATGATTATCCGAATAATCCACAGTCATAATCATACCAAGTCCATCTATGCACTCTCAGCCACAGATGACTTTCAACAAAATATAAACATAAGGATGATGACAATGATATAAGAATTCAATAAAACAAGTTCAAGAATTAAATTATCCAGGAACTAATAACGTCCAAATTGTCAACATGATACTTCTTTGTAGAGAGTAAAATTCAAGAATGCTGGGAAGAATATTTCCATGAAAAGATCTTTGGATGAAGCGCGCAAATATCAAGGATATTCCACTAATTTCATGGAGTATAGAAGTCAAAACTTTAACCAACCGAGTATAATAAAGAATGGAATAACAAAAGAAATCACCATGCACATGCGGTACTTCACATAGACAAAGTTATTCCAACATAATAATAAATAATGGAACCAGTCGGGCAAAATTAAGCATGCAAGCGAGGATGTTCCAATGTAATAATAAAGAATGGAATAACAACAGAAATCACTATGCATGCGGTGCCGATTGACAAAGTTATTCTAATAGAATAATAAATAACAAAACCATGTCGGCGTAGAAATGCATGCATGTGATATTCCAACAGAATAATAAAGAATGTAATAACAATGTAAATCATCATGCATGCGGTACTTTGCATAGGCGAGTTATTCCAATGAATAATAAATAACGGAACCAAGTGCATGAGAAGAAATGCATGTGATATTCAAATGAATAATAAAGAATGGAATAATGAAGAATTTCACCAAGTATAGGGTAGCAGCGATATCAAAGTTATTCCAATGTAATAATAAGTAATGGAATAATGAAGAATTTCACCAAGTATAGGGTAGTAGCAGATATACTGAGTTATTCCAATGAATAATAAATAATGGAATAATGAAGAATTTCACCAAGTATAGGGTGAGATGGCGTATCAAAGTTATTCCACAGAATAATAAAGAATGGAATAATGAAGTTCTCTTCATGAATATGAAAAAAAAATAATACCCCTTACGAGTACAACAAATAATATCCCTTACCGTAAAAGAAGAGTATTCCTACTGGTAGGACGAGGATATACTTGAAGAAAACTTGCACTACGCTCAAAGCTTTCTTAAACTCTAAAGAAATACACTCAAAATTATAGAAGAAGAATTCTCTCTCTAGAGTTTCAGTGAATTCGTAAGAAATAATGAAGGAATGAGCTTCTATTTATAGAAGAATGGACTGAATAGTAATCAATCCATGAACGGTCCAGATTGATTTACTTTTAAATGGACGGTCCAGATTAGTTTACAATAAAATATAATATATTCTATTTATAATCTAATAAAATGAATAACTTTATAAAAGTATTTTGTTTTATATAAAAAGATTTTACTATGCAAACACTATGTATGCACTATGCAAACACTATGCATAATAAAATATAATATATTCTAATTATTGTCTAATAAAACAAATAACTTTATAAAAGTATTCTATTTTATATAAAAAGTTTTTCTGTTTCATTACATTAATAATACTAATAAAACAAAACTCATATATATATATATATATATATATATATATATATATATATATATATAACAATCGACAATAATTGAATCCAACAACGTGAGATACTTTCAAAAGCAACTCATTGTAGCAATAATTGAACAAAACCGAGTGACTTCTCACATAAGCATCAATAATCAATACTGGTGTACTACTACTATGCAACCACGTGTATTCTTTGCTTTTTTTACTATGGGTAGTTCAACAGTTTTAACGGTAAAACTTCCGCCGTTATTTTCATAAATATATTTTTGTCGTTTTCTCATTAAACAATAATTACATTGTGGGGTCCACTAATAATTGCGTCAATGCGGATATTCCTCGACAAAAAGAATATTCCCCGACCAAATGAATATTATATAACAACTTGCATACTTTGCAAAATTTATAAATATTACCCACAACTATAACATTATATCAAATCCACACCATAATTTTGAAAAAATATTTCGAGAAATTTAAATCTTTATTCATAAAATTTGGGGTCTCACACAGCTAGCCCAGTAAAGAATATAATGACTAAGATAATATACAACAAATTATCCTTAGTCTTCAACATGGAAAAATATGATAGAATATAATAGACAACAAGTTTTAGATCAACAACTGCAGCGGAAACAATAATTCATTAGAAGAATTAAGTAGATAATGAAATCTACTATCATCTATGAATTTAAAAGTCCATCATTAATATTTTATCCCTATAACATCAATCAATAAACATCTTGCATCAAATATTCATCTTTGCACTACGAGCCAAAGATATTCATTTGTATCACCAGTTGGTCATGTTCATCTCAACACATGTTCATCCTTGCACTACGGGCCAAAGATAATCATCAGGTAATCATTCATCTTTGCACTACAGGCAAAAGATATTCATCAAGTATCACCATTAAGGACTGAGGATGATGAAAAATATTTTAGAGAACGAATCCAGTGAGATAAAAGGATAAAATTTAGAGATTCGTACTTTAGATAACTCAAGCTTAAAAATACTCCATAATAAACTATAAAGGAGTAAAATTCAAGAATAAAGATCAAAAACATGGATACAATCAAAGATAGTAACCATAATAGACATCTGGGACGAAAAAAGAAAATTTCATTTTTTGGTGAATAATGTTGTATTCGTGAATAGTGTCATATACGTGAATAGTACCGTATACGTGAATAGTAACCCTGACATAAAAAGGTAGAAATTCCACAATAAAATCCATATTAATATTTCGGTATAATGATATTGAAAGAATAACATCATTACGAAAAAAATAACATCCTTTACCTCAAAAGAACAGTATTTCTGACCAGAATGTCGGAAACTTGCACTGAATAGCAACTCTCAAAGTATCTAAATACTCACAAAATACGCTCGATAATAGAGCGAGAGAGAGAGAGAAAAAAAAACTTATTTCTGGTGTGATTTTCAATTCTAACTTAGCACTCTATTTATAGGAAAATGTTAAAACGCCAAAGTAGACTTGACCTGTAACCTGATGGCTTTACCTGCTACTATTCCCACCCACCACATTTGAAATAGAATTCCAGCACATTTTTTCACCAACCATAGGTGGGCCCACTCATTCTAGAATTTTCTACCAAAATAATAAATTTAGAAACTTCAACAATTTTTGAACCAGTCACCTCTTAAAATTCATTACAAATCATACGTTCATTTTTAACGGTTCAAAATTTGTGGACATATACTCAACTTATATATGTATAACATATCCAAAAATCACAACGATCCAACGGTCGGATTAAAAATTATAACTCACGCAATATATCTCAAGAACACTGATTTTTCGGATTATGAGTCCTTTTGACCAGTTTCCTTCATTTATAACCAAATAAAATAAATAAATCCATCATTTATATCCACATCAAATAAATATTTTCTTATCATATAAATCAATATATAATTATTCAAAAATAATATTACAGAATCACAATAATGACAACCAGGCCGTTTCAAGGAAAGAGAGGGCTTTCCGATAAGGATTTTTCCTTACTGGCGCGCAATTAGGTGACCAAACCTCTCATTGACAGAACTTTTCTAGACATTGCCAATAATGCTATCTGTAAGACCCCAGCTTTTATAAATAAAGATGAATTTTCTATAAATATTATTTTTGAATATTATGGAATAAATTTGATATAATGTTATAGTTGTGGGTAATATTTATAAATTTTGCAAAGTAAGCAAGTTGTTATAAAATATTCGTTTGTCTGGGAATATTCTTCTTGTTGGGGAATATTAAATACGACGATTTCAATCATTAGTGGACCCCTAACGGAAGTATTGTCGTAGTTAGAAAAGCGACAAAATTATTTTTCTATAAAAATAACGGCGGAGGTGTTCTAATTAAAACTGTTGAACTACCCGGTAGTAAAAGTAAAAAATACGATGTCTGGCGTAGTTGTATAGTAGCATACGATATTGATTATTGATGCTTACGTGAGAAGTCACTTACTATGCTCAATTATTGCTACGATAATTCTTTGCATCATATCTCTTATATTATTGATTCAATTATTGTCACAAATATCATATGTATAATATGTTATAGTATTAAATTATTAATTGAGGCGACAAGTTATAAATGATTAATAATTGTTAAAAGATTAAATATGTGTTGATTAAAAATAAAATGATTTGTGGTAATATTTATTCAATCCTTGATGTATATAAAGAGTCATTATTATGAGACGTTTGTGGTAAGTTTGATTATTTTATGTGGGGGCCCATATGTCATCATCTAAGAGTCCCTTCATCAATAGTAATTACCTTTGTGAATAGTAATTACCTTTGTGAATAGTAACTACCTTCGTCAATAGTATTTACCTTCGTCGATAGTAATTACCTTCTTGATAGTAATTACCTTCGTCAATAGTAATTACCTTAAATCAATAGTAATTACCCCTTCGCAAATAGTAGTTGTCCCTTCAATATTACCAAGAGTTAAGCGCCTCTTGATTGTTCGAGGTTAATAACCCTTCGCAAATAGTAGTTGTCTCTTGATATTACCAAGAGTCATTTTGACCCTTCGTTAAGACCAAAAGCCACCCTCGGTTTTTCTATAAATAGAAAGCTCATTCCTTCATTATTTCTTACTTAATTCAATTGAAACTCTAGAGAGAGAAAGCGATAGAGAAAGAAGAAAAGTATTTTGCTACTTCACTTTTCCAATATTCGGTTCTTCTAAGGTAGGAATATTATTTGTTGTACTCGTAAGGGGTGTTATTTTTTTTATTCATGAAGAGAACTTCTGTTATTCCATTCTTTATTATTCTGTTGGAATAACCTGTAAAAGTGGCATACCCTATACATGACCTGTATATGCGTGAAATCGAATTTTTTATTGACCACAGTACAATAACCCATTTCTTAAACCCTCAAATATTTCTTCAACTAAAAGGATCTGTTTACGAGGATTATGATGAAAGTCATAATAAAAGCATTGGACTAATGAAAATCATGGGTATATGAAGTATTAGTAAGTGTTATGATGAGTTATGTTGGTTATTATGTGAAAACATGAAAGTTTCTTAGAAATCACAAAGGGTTGAAAAATCAGATTTTGGTAAAAACGTAACATGAAATTCAATTAACCATATCTCCTATTATATTTTGAATTTTTGAGTGTGGTCAAGTCCTAGAGTTAGATCTATGAGTTTTGTAGCTTATCCAAGTAGAATCACTTTGGAAAAGGTCTTTGTAGATTTTCGGTGTGGACCTGAATTTAGCAAAAGAGTCCAAAGCTGCAAATTACAAAAACGCTACTTGCCTTGAGAAACTTTAAGGGCTGTTTCGGCCACTAAATTTATGTGAAAAATTTTGGCCTTTTTGGACATGAAAATATATGTTATAAAGTACCTCCTGTCCAAAAATGAGCTCATTCTGACTTAAAATGAACAAGTTATGACCATTTCAATATTTAGGTTTTTTTTTGAAAAATGCTATAGCGGAGTTCTATAACTCAGATGACCATGAAATTTAAATCGGAGGCTCACATTAACATGTGTAAGGTCCTGCCAAGATTTGGGAATTTTGGAGTTAAACTTGAGGTAGCTAATTTCTTAAGGAATTAATTAGAAATTGATTTTTGAAAAATAGTAAATGAATTTTAAAAATTCGAGAAAAATATATTTTCATTATGGGACTATATTATGCTAAATCCCAGAAAAGAAATATTTTTGGGACTGATTTGGTATTTTTCATGAAAATAGTTTAATTCTGAACATATGAGTTAAATATGTTATGTGAAGTAACAAAGTTGAAAATAGGATTTTTTATGGCTAGAGAATCCTATATAGAGTATATGCATATTTTTTTATGAGGATTTGATAATTGGTGATGATATCTTATGAGTATGGCATTTTTGGAATGATTAAATGCATTATATAGTAAAGCGTAAACAATTGAGATAAATTGTTTATAAATTTAAGAAGTGATTAAAATATTGTTATAATATTAATGATATTAGATTATGAGATTATTAAGTGATTGATAACATGGGGATATTCTTGAATCTGGATAAATTATATTATAAATGTTTAATATTTATCCTTTATCTCATTTGATTGATTCTTTATCTCATTATCCTCATGCTTATATATTGTGTTGAAAGTCAATACATGGCTTACGTGAATAGATGGACTTGGTATGATTATGACTGAGGATTGTTTAGGTATAATCATAACCGTAATTGAAAACACGATTATCGTTGGCCATAGTGCATGGATAATTTGTGGTCGTGATACTAATGAATACACGATTATCTTTGGTAGTAGTGCATGGATAATTTGTGGTCGTGATACTTAATGAATACACGATTATCTTTCGCAGTAGTGCATGGATAATTCGTGGTCGTGATACTAATGAATATCCTTGGCTGTAGTGCGGGGATGATTCGATGATATGGATTAATTATTGGTGAGTCTCGTGAATGAAATATTAATTCATGGATGTGGTAAAAGTCGTCTTTGTCGTAGTAATGCATTGATAGACTTGGTATGATTATGAATTGTGGATTGTTCGGGTATAATCATAAGCAGTAATTGAAAACACGATTATCTTTGGCCAGTAGTGCATGGATAATTCGTGGTCGTGATACTATTAAGCTGCGTCCTCAAAGCATTATTGGTTTTGATTGTATATCTTTGGCTGTAGTGTAAAAGATGAATTATTAATGAATATCTTTGCCGGATTGCGAAGATGAATTTAATATTTTTAACGATAAAGGTATTCAAGGTATCCTCACCTCTTTATCATATCGTATGCGATACCCTAATTTCGAGGGTAAATTTCATAAGAAGGGAGGTTGTAAGACCATGACTTTTATAAATAAAGATGAATTTTCTATAAATATTATTTTTGAATATTATGGAATAAATTTGATATAATGTTATAGTTGTGGGTAATATTTATAAATTTTGCAAAGTAAGAAAGTTGTTATAAAATATTCATTTTGGTGGGGAATATTCTTTTTGTCGGGGAATATTAAATACGACTACTCAATCATTAGTGGACCCTACAACGGAAGTATTGTCGTAGTTAGAAAACAACAAAATTATTTTCTATAAAAAAAATAACGGCGGAGGTGTTATCATTCAAAAGCTGTTGAACTACCCTTAGTAAAAAGAAATGCGATGTCAGCGTAGTTGTATAGTAGCACACGATATTGATTATTGATGCTTACGTGAGAAGTCACTCACTCATTTATGCTCAATTATTACTTTCTGATAATTCTTTGATCATATCTCTTATATTATTGATTCAATTATTGTCACAAGATCATATGTATAATATGTTATAGTATTAAATTATTAATTGAACGACAAGTTATAAATGATTAATAATTGTTGAAAGATTAAATATGTGTTGATTAAAAATAAAATGATTTGTGGTAATATTTATTCAATCCTTGATGTATATAAAGAGTACATTATGAGGCGTTTGTGGTAAGTTTGATTATTTTATGGGGGCCCATATGTCATCATCTAAGAGTCCCTTCGTAGTAATAGTAATTACCTTTGTGAATAGTAATTACCTTTGTGAATAGTAATTACCTTCAAATCGATAGTATTTACCTTCGTCGATAGTAATTACCTTCTTCAATAGTAATTACCTTAAATCAATAGTAATTACCCCTTCGCAAATAGTAGTTGTCCTTCAATATTACCAAGAGTTAACTCGCCTCTTGATTGTTCGAGGTTAATTACCCCTTCATGAAATAGTAGTTGTCTCTTCAATATTACCAAGAGTCATTTTGACCCTTCGTTAAGACCAAGAGCCACCCTCGCTTTTTCTATAAATAGAAAGCTCATTCCTTCATTATTTCTTACGAATTCAATCGAAACTCTAGAGAGAGAAGCGATAGAGAGAAAGAAGAAAAGTATTTTGCTACTTCACTTTTCCAATATTGGTTCTTCTAAGGTAGGAATATTATTTGTAGTACTCGTAAGGGGTGTTATTTTTTTTATTCATGAAGAGAACTTACATTATTCCATTCTTTATTATTACATTGGAATAACTTTTGTAAAAGTGGCATACCCTATACATGACGTATATACGCAGAATACCCTATACTTGGTGAAATCCTTATATTATTCCATTCTTATTTATTCTGTTGGAATAACCTGTATACTCTGTGAAATCCCCTATACTTGGTGACATTCTTCTATTATTTTATTATTCCGTTGGAACATCTTGTCTATGCTTTACGTCGGACCTGGTTCCGTCTTTATTATTCTGTCTTTATTATTCTATTGGAATATCGTATACGTGTGTTTTTACCGACTGGTTCCATCTTTATTATTCTCAGTATTTATTATTCATTGGAATAACTTTGTCTATCCAATACTACCGCATGCATGGTGATTTCTTTTGTTATTTCATTCGCTATTATACTCGGTTGGTTAAAATTTTGACTTTATACTCCATGAATTTAGTGGAATATCCTTGATATTTGCGCTTCATCCAAAGATTTTTCATGAAAATATTTTTACGAGCATTCTTGAATTTTACTCTACAAAGCAAATTATCATGTTGACAATTTGGACGTTATTAGTTCTGAATAAATTAATTCGTGAACTTGTTTTATTGAATTATTATGTCATTGTCATCATCCTCATGTTATATTATGTTATCTTTGGCTTACGTGCATAGATGAACTTAGTATGATTATGACCGAGTGGATTATTCGGTATAATCATGGCTTGTTATAAATGATGTGATAAAAGTCCTCGTTGGCTCGTAATGCGTTGATGGATAGTTTTTGGTATGATTATGACCGAGGGTGATTCTAAGGTATAGTCATGACCATTGATAATTTGATGAAAATCCTTGACCGTGGTATGTGCGAGGATGATTAGATATTGTGGTTTATTCATTAAACCGAGTCTTAGTGATAAAATTGATGAAAACCTTTTAAAACCTAAAAGATAGTAGACTTTATTTTCTACTTGACTCTTTTAATGGATTGCATATTCTAACTTGATTAAACCTGGTTGTCTATTGTATTTTATCGGTTTAACATTGTTGAAGACTATTGATAATTTATTCGCATTATCTTAGTTATAATATTTCTTCTTGGGCTAGTTGAGCTCACCCTTTCTTTCTTTGTTCTCTTGAGGAAATGAGAATATATTTGGAGACAAGTCGGGAAACGAGTGATGGTCCCGAAGATAGCATTAGTAGTCCTCACTATTACGTTAAATAGTGTGACAATAAATGTAATGAGGACTCCTTGAGTATGGATATTGTCTAAATGACAATATTCCTATTAGAACTCTCGGTTTATGTATTGTCGTATGTTACACGACGGATGTATAATTAAGTTTGTATTTGTATTTTTGTACCATATATCTGGCGACTCGAATGGGTGATGAATACCTAATTTTGGGGGGCGCCACGGTTGGTATCAAAGCTTAGGGATATGATCCTGGCTAAGATGCGAGATAAGAACTAGGAGGGAGAGGCGGGAATTCCTTCGCTAGTATGACCTACCTAAGTTTATTTGTTATTTAATTGGTCTCATTCGGAGTATAGGGATAATATTTGATATATTAATTAACCCTTGTGTTGTGGCGGTGTTTGGAAATGGCGGTGAAAATATTCACAATGGAGTGAATGTGACCATTGTGACACCTTTAATCACTAATCGGGTTAATCGCAAAGGTCGAGACGAAGAACAAATTAGAGATATCCACGTAGTGAATAAAGAACTAATTGTTTTTTGAGCTAGTTCAGGAGGTAGCGGTGAGAGTGAGGAAGAAGAGGAAGAAGAGGAACACGAGGAGAATTGGTTAGAAGAAGTTTATGATCAAAACTTAGAATTACAAAATCGTGTTCGTGAGCTAGAAGAATAGGTTGAAGAGCGGCAAGCGGTCGTGGAACAAAGGGATACAACAATTCAAAATTGGGTTACCCGATATGTGATGGTCGAACAAAATCACGCTTTGGCGGTGGTGTAAGATATTAAAGTTGGAATCGAGAATTTAAAAATCAAAGATCATTTGAAAGAAGAAACAATGAACGAAGGAGAATAGGCGATGCATGGGTAAAAGGCGCACAATGCGTTGATAGTGTAGAAAAAGACGTCCAGATCCAATAAAGCCAAAATAGATGAAATGGACTTTGCTTTTGGATGAGAATTGGGAGAACCCAACATCAATTCGGAATTACCTTGTGCATAGCGATCAACCCGAATTCGATATGGATCGAGGAGAATAATGATTCAAATCATGGATCAGAATGTGAAGAAGCACTTAAGGGTGGAATGTACCCTATAGTAAAGTCAAACTTCGGTAATTTAAGCGAGGCGTTTGTTTAGAAACCCGAACAAAGTTATTACGGGTAAATTAATTATAAATTATTACGAAGTCTATACTTTATTCAATACAAGTTCTACCCACTCTTTTATTCTACCTAGTTGTGTTCAATGTTTAAATTTGACTCAGGAAAAATTAGACTTTGATTTATCTATTGAAACTTCGTTGGGAGAAACCTTACGTTACCTCCTTTGTTTATTAATCTTGTTGTTTCAAATAAACACTTTCACGTTACTGTCGATCTTATCTCTTTGAAAATACTTGCCTTTGAGGTAATTTTGAAAGCGATTGATTAACTACTCATTATTCTTTTTGTAAGGTTGTTAGCTTTCATATTCCTAACCAACCCGTTATACTGAATTCAAAGTAACCAAACCCTAAAGTTAATCCTTTGTTATATCAAGCCATAAGTAAAGAGCCCCGATCCTTTCGTTGTTGACTTCCTTGTGTGGAATGCACCGAAGCGGACTTTACGTAGGCGGCGTCGTGAATGACGATGACAAGTTGATAGGTATCATTGTGAGGTGCTTATCTAGGTTAAAGGATAGAAGTCACGGTTGGTATCAATGTAACGTCTTATCCAAGTTTTGGATAAGAGTAGCGATTTTGAATGATATTTCTATTATTAATAAATTTCTTGGCGTATTCTTGAAGATTTACTAGCCTACCCTAGAAGCGTGAAATCGAATTTTGTATTGACTACGCGAGTCAATAACCCATTTCTTAAACCCTCAAATATTTCTTCAACTAAAAGGATGCATTTTACGAGGATTATGATGAAAGTCATAATAAAAGCATTGGACTAATGAAAATCATGGGTATATGAAGTATTAGTAAGTGTTATGATGAGTTATGTTGGTTATTATGTGAAAACATGAAAGTTTCTTAGAAATCACAAAGGGTTGAAAAATCGATTTTGGTAAAAGCGTAACATGAAATTCAATTAACCATATCTCCTATTATATTTTGAATTTTGAGTGTGGTCAAGTCCTAGAGTTAGATCTATGAGTTTTGTAGCTTATCCAAGTGGAATCACTTTGGAAAAGGTGTTGTAGATTTTCGTGTGGACCTGAATTTAGCAAAAGAGTCCAAAGTCGCAAATTACAAAAACGCTCTTGCTTGAGAAACTTTAAGAAATTTGTTTTACCACTAAATTTATGTGAAAAATTTTGGCCTTTTTGGACATGAAAATATATGTTATAAAGTACCTCCTGTCCAAAAATGAGCAAGTTATGACCATTTCAATATTTAGGTTTTTTTGACGAAAAATGTTATAAGCTGGAGTTCTATAACTTTCAGATGACCATGAAATTTAAACTAGAGGCTCACATTAACATGTGTAAGGTCCTGCCAAGATTTGGGAATTTTGGAGTTAAACTTGAGGTAGCTAATTTCTTAAGGAATTAATTAGAAATTGATTTTGAAAAATAGTAAATGAATTTTAAAATTTCGAGAAAAATATATTTTCATTATGGGACTATATTATGCTAAATCCAGAAAAGAAATATTTTGGGACTGATTTGGTATTTTCATGAAAATAGTTTTAATTCTGAACATATGAGTTAAATATGTTATGTGAAGTAACAAAGTTGAAAATATGATTTTATGGCTAGAGAATCCTATATAGAGTATATGAATTTTTTTTTATGAGGATTTGATAATTGGTGATGATATCTTATGAGTATGGCATTTTGGAATGATTAAATGCATTATATAGTAAAGCGTAAACAATTGAGATAAATTGTTTATAAATTTAAGAAGTGATTAAAATATTGTTATAATATTAATGATATTAGATTATGAGATTATTAAGTGATTGATAACATGGGGATATTCTTGAATCTGGATAAATTATATTATAAATGTTTAATATTTATCCTTTATCTCATTTGATTGATTCTTTATCTCATTATCCTCATGCTTATATTGTGTTGAAAGTCATCATGGCTTTACGTGAATAGATGGACTTGGTATGATTATGACGAGGATTGTTCGGTATAATCATAACCGTAATTGAAAACACGATTATCTTTCGTCAGTAGTGCATGGATAATTTGTGGTCGTGATACTAATGAATACACGATTATCTTTGGTAGTAGTGCATGGATAATTCGTGGTCGTGATACTAATGAATATCCTTGGCCGTAGAAAAGCGTGGATGATTCGATGATATGGATTAATTATTGAAGTGAGTCTCAAAGAATGAAATATTAATTCATGGATGTGGTAAAAGTCATCTTTAGTAGTAATGCATTGATAGACTTGGTATGATTATGACCTGAGGGATTGTTCGGTATAATCATAATCAGTAATTGAAAAACACGATTATCTTTGGTAGTAGTGCATGGATAATTCGTGGTCGTGATACTATTAAGTCTGCGTCTCAAAGCATTATTGGTTTTCTAGGTTGTATATCTTTGGCTCAGTAGTGCAAAGATGAATTATTAATGAATATCTTTGGTAGGATTGCGAAGATGAATTTAATATTTTTAACGATAAAGGTATTCAAGGTATCCTCACCTCTTTATCATATCAGTATCGTACCCTAATTTCGAGGGCTTAAATTTCATAAGAAGGGAGGTTGTAAGACCGCAGACTTTTACAAATAAAGATGAATTTTCTATAAATATTATTTTGAATATTATGGAATAAATTTGATATAATGTTATAGTTGTGGGTAATATTTATAAATTTTGCAAAGTAAGCAAGTTGTTATAAAATATTCGTTTGGTGGGGAATATTCTTTTTGTGGGGAATATTATGCGATTACTCAATCATTAGTGGACCCCTAACGGAAGTATTATGTCGTAGTTAGAAAACAACAAAATTATTTTTTCTATAAAAATAACTTGGGCAGAGGTGTTCGTCAAAAGCGTTGAACTACCCGGTAGTAAAAAAGTACGATGAATACGCGTAGTTGTATAGTAGCACACGATATTGATTATTGATGATTACGTGAGAAGTCACTCATTATGCTCAATTATTGCTACAAGATAATTGCTGCATCATATCTCTTATATTATTGATTCAATTATTGTCACAGTATCATATGTATAATATGTTATAGTATTAAATTATTAATTGAGACGACAAGTTATAAATGATTAATAATTGTTGAAAGATTAAATATGTGTTGATTAAAAATAAAATGATTTGTGGTAATATTTATTCAATCCTTGATGTATATAAAAAGTCTCATTATGAGGCGTTTGTGGTAAGTTTGATTATTTTTTTATGGGGGGCCCATATGTCATCATCTAAGAGTCCTTCGTCAATAGTATTTACCTTCAATAGTAATTACCTTCTTCAATAGTAATTACCTTCCAATAGTAATTACCTTCATAAATAGTAGTTGTCCCTTCAATATTACCAAGAGTTAACTGCCTCTTCGGTGTTCCAAGGGTTAATTACCCCTTCGCAAATAGTAGTTGTCTCTTCAATATTACCAAGAGTCATTTTGACCCTTCGTTAAGACCAAGAGCCACCCTCAGTTTTTCTATAAATAGAAAGCTCATTCCTTCATTATTTCTTACGAATTCACTGAAACTCTAGAGAGAGAAACTATAGAGAGAAAGAAGAAAAGTATTTTGCTACTTCACTTTTCCAATATTCAGTTCTTCTAAGGTAGGGAATATTATTTGTTGTACTCGTAAGGGGTGTTATTTTTTTTATTCATGAAGAGAACTTCTGTTATTCCATTCTTTATTATTCTGTTGGAATAACCTGTAAAAGTGGCATACCCTATACATGACTTTGTATATATGCGAGAATACCCTATACTTGGTGAAATCCTTATATTATTCCATTCTTATTTATTACATTGGAATAACTTTGTGATCGCTGGAATCCCCTATACTTGGTGACATTCTTCTATTATTTTATTATTCCGTTGGAACATCTTATATCATGCTTTTACGCTGGGGACTGGTTAAAATCTTTATTATTCTGTCTTTATTATTTTATTTAAATATCACATACGTGTGTTTTACAGGACACGGTTAAAATCTTTATTATTCTCGTATTTATTATTCATTGGAATAACATATACATCTAATACCGCATGCATGGTGATTTCTTTTGTTATTTCATTCGCTATTATACTCGGTTAAGTTAAAATTTTGACTTCTATACTCCATGAATTTAGTGGAATATCCTTGATATTTGCGCTTCATCCAAATATTTTCATGAAAATATTTTTACGAGCATTCTTGAATTTTACTCTACAAAGCAGTATCATGTTGACAATTTGGACGTTATTAGTTCCTGAATAAATTAATTCGTGAACTTGTTTTATTGAATTATTATGTCATTGTCATCATCCTCATGTTATATTATGTTATCTTTGGCTTACGTGCATAGATGAACTTAGTATGATTATGACCAGGGATCATTCGGTATAATCATGGCTTGTTATAAATGATGTGATAAAAGTCCTCAGTGGCTTTTGTAATGCGTTGATGGATAATTTTTGGTATGATTATGACCGGGGTGATTCGGTATAGTCATGACCATTGATAATTTGATGAAAATCCTTGACCGTGGTACAGGGATAATTAGATATTGTGGTTTATTCATTAAACTGAGTCTTAGTGATAAAATTGATGAAAACCTTTTAAAACCTAAACGATAGTAGACTTTATTTTCTACTTGACTCTTTTAATGGATTGCATATTCATCATGATTAAACCGGTTGTCTATTGTATTTTATCGGTTTAACATTGTTGAAGATTATTGATAATTTATTACGCATTATCTTAGTTATAATATTTCTTCTTGGGCTAGTTGAGCTCACCCTTTCTTTCTTTGTTCTCTTCGTGAAATGAGAATATAATTTGGGATTTAGTCTGGGAAACGAGTGATGGTCCGAAGATAGCATTAGTAGTCCTCACTATTACATTAAATAGTGTGACAATAAATGTAATGAGGACTCCTTGAGTATGGATATTGTCTAAATGACAATATTCCTATTAGAACTCTCGGTTTATGTATTGTCGTATGTTACTACGGATGTATAATTAAGTTTGTATTTGTATTTTGTACCATGTATCCATTTAATTCGAGAATGGGTGATGAATACCTAATTTTGGGGCGTCACACTATCTAATAATATTATTCAAATATTATGAATTATTGATCTGATAATGGGAAATATCGTGCAAATGACAATTATTGAAACAAAAATAATATAAAATATCAACGCAACAATTATTGAATCAATAAAATAAAATATTTAACAGTAATTACTGTAGCAATTATTGAGTAGTGCCTTCTTATGTAAGAATCAATAATTTCAAAATATCATGTAGTAATACTGGTAATGCTACTTCTTTGTGCAACCACGCGTATTATTATATTTTAACCAATAGGATATTCCAAGCGATTGTTACTTGGTAACAACTACGTCGTTATTTATAAAAACTCAAACTTGTCGTTTTCTTCATCCGATAATTATTCTGTTATGGGGCCCACAAATGGCTGCGCCGTCATATGAATATTCCCCGACAACAAGAATATTCCACGACCAAACGAATATTCCCCGACAAAAATGAATATTTTATAACCACTTGTTTATTTTGAAAATTTTGCACATTTCACCCATAACCAAAGTATTATATCAAATTATCACCTTATTATTTAAAGATAATAAATAGAGAAATTCAATTTTCTTTATAATAAGTTGGGGTCTTACAATCATCAACACCTCGCAATCCAGTAAATGGAGAGACTGAGTCTTGTGAAGGCAGCGCTCAGACAACGCCCTGAGGTAACCCCAGGGACAACGACGGGGGAGGATGGAAAAGAATGCCTCAAAACCCCAAGCATACACAATCTCTCGGTACTCTGGGTGAAGAGTCTGGTACAGAGAATGTATGCTGAACCAGTTCCCTCGAGGCTGTGTAAAGCCAGAAACCTACATCACAAATGTAAATTAACATTAGAACCCTTGCTCCTCATCAATAGGAAAAAGGAAGATCAAACACAGCTTTTACCTCGTTTGCATTCAAATAGATCAAGGGGTGTCGACTCAAATCATCCAGAAGTTCTGAAATCATCACATTTATGGCTGGAACGAAAGTAGAAGGAGCAGGATCCGCAGCCGGTACATCCTCTTCCTCATCCTCAACATCTGGTACATCTCCCAGATAGGACGAATCACTGATCCCGTTAACCGACGAGGTTGTCGGGCTGGGCGAGGCTAAGGCACATCAGAAGCTCTCCTCTTAACACCTGAAGAGGTCCTACGGGAGCTACTTGGCTGGTCTGGATCCATATATCTTGACAAAAGTCTCCAAATCACCTCAGAAAGGGTGCGGTAAATTCTAATTTGGAGCTCATCAAATGCATTTTATGTCTATATGCATGCATGCCTTACTTTAACATACGTCTACGGTAGAGTTAAAAATGCATATTCATTCAATGCCCATACTCGTGAAATTTTTTTGCCAGAGTCTCCTTTGTAAAAAGGACTTTCCACATGCGCATAGGCATGACTAGGTGGCCATTCAGTAGCACACCAACTCATAGTCATAAACATCTTATATGCACAAAAAATGTCAAAGTCATAATACATAATGGTAGTTAAATTACCAGGATTACTTTGATTTACAACCTTTGCACATTTGTCCTCAAATAGGATAAGAAATGGCAAGAAAAGGTTCCAAATTGACTGTTTCAAAAGTCAATTTTTTTCACATCAATATATTCAGCATGGTTAAATACTAACATTTACTATGTTGAATATTTTTTATTAAATCATATGAGCATGCATATTCACTACTATGTGTTTAGAACCATTTCATGTGATAACTTACTTTTCAACGGACAAAACTGGAAAAGAAGACATGCATACGTTACCAGGATAGTGCAGAACACTTGTATGGTGAAGGATTTTACAAAAAATAGCCCGAACTCAGTAGATTTGAAGAAGAACTCTCGGATTCTCTGTGTGGCATCAAGTGAAAATGACTTGTGAAATGGAAAGGCCTTGAAATAGAACCCACGGATGGCCCGGGTCTACCAGCGACTACCGTAGGTCCACCTGCAGCTATCCTAGGTGGTCCCCACCCCCTCCAACTCGATCTAATTTGAGTTGCAATGGAGGTCCCGCAAGCTGAAAAATCAAATTAGGAAAAAAGATGCTACGCAATTAAGCGAAAAAGCCTGAAATCCTAATTTTTTGAGACCAAACTGCGGGTCTACATATCAATCATTGGTATTTTCCCAAACACAAGGTTTACAAAGTTGATGATCACAGCTGCTGAAAGCTACCTGTGGCAGTGCCTTGCAAAGGTCCAATGTCATCAACCTGGTTGTAATTACAATCAGAACCATGCATCTCATCAAAAATCTATTCCCCAGTGGATATTTCATACATCCCCAGTCATTGAAGAACATTTCAGCAAAGGTTAAGCAGCCTTGACGTTATCAGCCGTTGGCAAGTAAATCCAGCGAAGCATCAGAGGTGGTCCGATGATGTTCACCATTGAAGAACATTTCAATGAAGGTCAAGCAGCCTTGATGTTATCAGCCGTTGGTAAGTAAATCCAGCAAAGCATTGAAGGTGGTTCGATGATGTTCACCATTGTAGAACATTTCAATGAAGGTCAGGCATCCCTGACGTTTTCAGCCATTGGCAGGTAAATCCGATGAAGCATCGGAGATGGTCCTATGAGCGTAGCCATTGAAGGACATTTCAACAAAGGTCAGGTAGCCCTGACAACACAAACTATTGGCAGTAACTCCAAACAAAATGCTGGAAAGACTTGGCGATACAAACCATGGAAAACCACCCTCATCGAGGAGGAACGATGATTGAATATGTTATACAAATTTTCATCAGACAGAGCACAATTCCTCAAGAGTCTCTCGTACATAAGAAAGACGTCTGTAGTGGAAAGTATGTAATGAGGGTTAAGGACTTTGGTGACAACCCCAATGCCAAAATCCTCTAGTTTCATTCATGGAGCATCCTCCATTCCATCATCCAATCATCATAACATTTGCATCATGATTATCTTGTCACATTTCAAGTGTCTAGTTGTCGTTATCCTATCCATGCCATTACATCGCATGAATATGATAAAGAGGGGCATCTATAGACACTAAAAATTTTTCACTCCTGGTACTAACCTTGCAGGAGATTAAAATTATCTTCCAGAGATAACCCTGGAAGTCAAATCAGCTCAATCCCGGAGACAACCCCAGGATACTCAGTTTGCAATCTCGGAGAAAACCCCGAGATAATCAGTTTCAACCTCAGAGATAACCCCGAGGGATGCGGTTCAAGTAACAGAGATAACTCAGGAATAGTCAATTTTAATCTCAAAGACAACCCCAAGACACTCAAATCCAACCCCGTAGATAACCCTGAGAGGTCAAGACACCTCAGAGATGACCCTGAGGACATTCAGCATTCACAGCAGCCCAATCTCAAAGATAACCATGAGCAACGACTGCTACATCTGTGTAGAGCTAGAGATAACCCCAGTGAGGGGAAAAATCATCATTTTTCCACCTTGATACTACATTCACGTCATTTTAACATCATTTTAACCCACATTTCATACAGAAGTGTCCCACAAGAACCATAGCTCAAAATTCTGAGTGATTACTACACAAGACATCACACGGGATAAAATTTGAAGACTTGAAGATTTGGTCATGGGCCCATCTTCCTAGCTTCGTACAACCTCTTATCTCACGTCATTGCGTAGCTCTCGGCAACAGTATTCCGAAAAGGTACAGCACGCCTCTATCGAATTCTCGAATTAAAAGTTATGAAGGTTCAAGCGAACAGCGCGTTACACGAGTGCACGTACTTTGAGAAGATGGGACCCGCATGGCCTGAGGCAACCCGCGGCCATCTGGTCTTTAAATATGACCCTTTGGTTGGTCATTTAAAAAAAAGAAATAGAAAAAAAAGAGAAAACTCTGTCCATTTCAACTGATAAACACTTCTAGAGTGCTCAAAACTGAGTGACTCTTCTTTCTAAAAACTTGTAAGCTCGTGTTTTGCTACATACTAAAAATTAACAGGTGGAAACCGAGTTTTCAGGCATCAAAAGCTATATGAAGTCTTCTTGGCAGCCCACTGTAAGATATTTTAGATTTTTAAGCTTTTTATCACTTATGTATATATATATATATATATATATATATATATATATATATATATATATATACAAATAGGATCCAGTCAGGACTCTCGAATTTTGTTAAAATGCGGACCTTTTTTTTTTTTGCTTTTTTTTAAAAAAATAACTAAAAAAAAGTTTAATATTTTATGGAACTGGAATTTTTCCATAATGATGTTTTGGGTGTGATTTGGATACATATAACAAAACATATGCATGCATGCATCGTGCATACATATTTTGTTATATGCATCCAAATCACACCTAAAAACATCATATGGAAAAATTCAGCCCATAAAATATTAAAAAAATTAGTTGTTTAAAAAGCAAAAAAAAATTCGGACAAGATTAAAATGCGGAGTCCTGATCGAATCGACCCCATATATATATATATATATATAACTATTATTCAGCTTGCGGGCTAGGTTTGCCTGAATCTGGCTATTTCTCACTTTAACCGGTTCATGGTGACTAAACTAGAACCGTTAAAGCTGGAATGGTTTAGATTTACTCAAATCTATTTCTTTTTCTAGCTTTTATTTGCCTGCAGGTTAGATTTGCCTCAATCTGGCTATTTCTCACTTTGATCAGTTTAAGGTGACTAAACTGGAACCGTTGAAGCTGAAATGCTTAGATTTAATCAAATCTAGTTCGTTTTTTAGGTTTTGTACATATTGTTTTCTCATATGAGCCTAGGAATCATGTGATCACGGATTCAGCTACTAAATCTAGATTCGGTTCCTGTGATGGACATTTTCAGCTGCAACCAGCTTATAAATTATCTACGGTGTCTGAATTTCCTTAGATAGCTCTCATGCCCACAAGGAGTTCGGCACTGCTATATATCTTATTTTCTCGAGGATGTTTCTCATCTCGAAAATAAAATCAATCAAGTCGAACACATAATAAAATAGAAGTATCAAAGGTCTCAATTATTATTGAGCACAAGGGTTTGAAAAACCTGTTTTACAAAACCTCATTTCTATATCTTGTTAAAATTGAAATTTTATACAAAGTCAAACCCTTTGTATATAGGTACGAACGAGGCATAGCACTTCTTCTAAATAATTACACATAGACCTACACACACAAAAAACAGATAAAAGTTTCATTAAAAGTGGTGGTAACCATGTTATCACGGAAGTCAGGGGGTGCCTTAACACCTTCCCTCTGCTTAATCAAGCCCTCGGACCCTAACAAATTTTTGTTTTGCAGACCAGTTAAGCAGTTTCACATCAGTAGGTCTCTGTGCAAACCTCTTCTCGGTTGAGTTGGTGCGACCATTTAAAAATACCAACTAGCGACTCTTACAGTCAAATCGTCGACATATACATGTTAGACCTTTTCAAACTTGTTTTTTCAAATAAATCTCACCTAACATGAGAACACCAAAAGGCAAGAACAAAAAAGGACAAATAAAAATCCCGACATCGACACATGGGGAAAATAAAAATAATATTAACCACGGGAATGTGCAAATATCGCCCTCATGAGTGAATAAAAGCAGAATAATCCATTTGTGACCCTTTTTTGGATTGATGTGTTGGAGTGGTTGTTATTTCATATGTCTCAATTTTCTAGATTTAAAGCCCTATTTTTCCTTCTTAGAAGCATAGCATGCGGAATGTGTACCTTTATCAAGCTTATTTGTGTATATTAACACACACACAAACTACATCATTTTCAACAGGTTTGGATTTTCAGATTGTATGTCTTTATGGTTTTAGCTTGGTTTGATGCTTTGTTCATTGATCTTATATTTTCTCTGAGGCAACACTTATTGGAATTCATATGTGGCTAAAAATTTGGGATTCATTATCATAGTAGTGTAGTTTGCATAGCATGTAGATTACATTTGTTTTTGTTGCTTGGGGGCAAGCAATAGTTCAAGTTTGGGGGTATTTGATAAGTAGGTTTTATACATACTTATTGGCTATCTACTTGCTAGAAATATAGCTTAACTTTAAGTGTTTTAGTTACTTTTTATATGTTTTTATCTTCATTTTGTAGATTTCATGGAGGAATCTCTTTTCTTAGCATCATGGATGGAAATAGCATGGAAATGGTGTGTTAGCAAGCATTGTGGTGAAGCAAAAATGGAACTGGCATATAACATTGAGCATGGAAAGTGGAAGTGTCATGGAAGTGAAAAGAAGAAGGAGACTGAAGCTAGCAGCAGCAACTTAAGCAACCAATAGAGCATCAGCAGAGAACTAGCAAGCATCCTGCAGGAAATCACAGCAGCGCGGCCGCGCCCCTATGAAGCTTTGACAAGATGCGCCCACGCCAGGAGAGACGTTCAGTTAATAGCAGCGCACCCGCGCCCCTCTTTGGTTACGGGGTGGCGCGGCCGCGCCAAAGGAATTCTGACCAGCATTAACTTTTCTTTAAAAATTTTATTTATGTGTATTTCCTTTAAAGGGTGTATTGGGAGGTTATAGATTTACACTAATCATTTTTTTTACTATTCAAGGGTTTTAGAGAGACACGGAGAGTTCATGGCTCTTACTTTTACTTTTTGGCTTCTCTCATGCCTCTTGGTTAGATTTTCTTAATTAGGGTTTTAATTTGGTTGATTTGGGATTATTAATTTAGTTTTGAAGATCTTGATTAGAAAAAAAAATATTAGATTTATATTTCTTCATCTCTTGGATTCCTTTGTTTTCATTTCATAATCTCATGCTTGAGCAAATTCCCATAATGGTTATTGCTTCAGTGATGAACTAATCTCCATTATGGGATTCTAATGGACCTTTTTGCTTAGTTCAAATTTCTATGCCTCTTTGTTGGTTGTGATTGATTATGCTTGGATTGCCTAATATGGGTGCTTTAATTGTTTAGATGCTTGATCACCATATACCGTATTAATTTGTATGAACTTGGAAAATGAAGTACAAATTCAGATTTACCCATATTAACATATGTTCATAATTTTTACATGTGATAAATTCCAAGATTCGTAATCCAGATAGACATATACCATGTTACCTTGTGTAGTCATTTGAGAGGACTTGTGCTTAAATCCATATTACTTTTAAGTCACATAGAAATATAGTGGTTTATGTAATATTTGGTGTTCATATATATTCTATCTTTTGTGGATTGTATGTGATATGAGCATGGTGTATCGAGAGATAACTATGTTTTATCTTTGTGTTCTCGGCTAGCAATCCGTAGTAATAATTTAGACTTAACAAGAGGTATATAATTTGAATAAGGCACTAAGTGAAGTTAGAATCCCATATCATCTTAATTTGAATCATTTGCTTGTTATTAGTTTGTTAGTTAATAATCATTCTTGATATTTAATTCACAACTTAATCATTCGTTTAAGCATGCTAAGATAATTACAAAGTTGTTGCATGTTAGACTAAAAATACTCATTTTTCTCCTTATATTACTTTTTTTACCTTATATTACTTGTGGACCGCGTGCACTTGCGTGTGTGTGATTGTTTTGTTAACACCGAAATAAGCCAACAGTTATCCAACAACAAAATGGAAATAATGTTTCTAACAGGAACTAGAATACAATAACAACTTATTAACTTAACAGACTTGCCTGTAGGAAATGTTAAACAATAAGTTTCTATTACTAATGCAATAACCTTTTCTTCATTTCCCACACATAGGATTATTTATCCTTTGTTTAGCATTCTACATCTGCTTGGTCCCTTCATAAATCTATATTTATGATAACCAAAGTCGGTATCTAATATCCAAGTAGAACCTTAACTTAAAGAAAAATTTATTTCAATCATAAACAAAACTGTATTTGTAACCAAAGCTTCACTAAGCTTCTTCTGGTTAGCCACTGCAAGAGACATCTCGCAGTTTCTTTTCCAGTGTACCAGCTTATTGTAGTAGAAGCAAACTCCTTCGTTATCCTTATCAGTTTTGTTCTTATTATCCTTTGTTTATGTCTTTCTATTTACCTTCTTTGAATCATTTTTCTTTCAGAAGATCCTTTGTCCCCTACCAGTAAGATTTGGTCTTTCTTGGTTGGAAAGTGACTCTCAGTAGTTTTCAATATGTTAAGCAAATCAATGAGGCTAACATCTAGCTTGTTCATGTGAAAATTCACAATAATTATGAGAAGGAGTCCAGGAGTGACTACATGATCAAATCTTGGCTCAACTCTCCATCCATGACAAAACATGTTGTCCTAATTATTCAATCAAATTGATCATGTTAAAAACTTTTGTCTGTATTGTAGTGTCATCGGTCATTCTAGATCGGAAGAGCTCCTTAGATATCTGATATCTATCAATCCTATTTTCCTCACCATCAACTACTTGATGTGCAAGAATATTATAGGATCATCCATAGTTTCATGTTGACGCTGAAACTCGTTACTCATGGATGCGAGCATGATGCATTGAGCCAATTGTAAATCATCTTTTCACTTTCTAAAAATAGCAATCTCTTCCTCAGAGGCATTATCTACAACCATTGCAGGGATAGGCGTATGAAGGACATGAGATAGCTTTTCAGCCGTGAGAAATATTCTCAAATTCTTTAACCAATCGGTTTAATTCGATCCGATTAATCAACATCTAATATGCTGGCAATGATAGTGAATTAGATATTATAAAATTTTGTAAATGAATTTGTAATTTAACAACATTTTAGCATACATTCTTTTATTAATTACCAAAAATAAATTAAGTCTTGTTTTAAATTGGTATCTCTCACCATTTTCTTCAAACTATGTTACACTCACTTTTATAGTTCGACTAAATCTAATTAAAGATTTGCTAGTGAGATTAAAGATCCCATTTCAAATGTATATAGCCTTGTGTGACACAACAAACTATATAAATAAATAGGAAGACAACTCTTATCAATTACATCAGCATATAACTCCTTAATTAAATTTTGCCTATTAATTATTATGATCAAGTGCGACACATCTTAATCATAATTATCCAAGTTAAGTCCAACCTAGAACTTCCATATATTCAAAAGAAAAATAATATCCTTGCGCGACACAACAAAACAGCATTGTTCAATCTATTTATAAGCATAAGATGTGATAAAACAAAATCTCAAAAAATTAATATAAGTCTTGTGCAACAAAACAAACTTATAGTAATTTATTGATACTCTATTATTTTTAGCATGCTAGAAGGCGACGTTCGATATTCGAAATATCTTTGAATGCTTTGGACTTAATATACTTACTTTGAGGGGTTTGTTATTAATTGTCTCATCTTGTTTAACATGAATGCACACACACACACACACACACACACACACACACACACACACACACACACACACATATATATATATATATATATATATATATTATGCAACATGCTTCACATGTCAATAATATGACACGTATTATATATATATATATATATAGTATAATCATGCATATAGAATGCTATATTCTACCTGGAATGATTATGGACTTTTATTCTAATTTGGTTCACTAGAGCCACTAAGTGAACCAAAAGGTCAAACCTAGGGTGCAAGAACTAAAATTTAAATATAACTATTACATTTAAACTGGGCTCCATTAAAAATGGGTCTTCAAGCGCTCCTTGCTCCTTGATCTTCAATTCTTCAAAATTAATTCTAACTATTCCTATTAAAAAACTATTTACAATAAATAGAAACCTTGATCAGCAGTTAAGGGAAAGTACATAGGAGGGAGATAGAATTTTACATCAAGAAAAATTAAATAATACAAGGTACACAGATCTCATTTAATAAAACTCATATATTCATGCCTCTAACTAAAATAAAATTCAATCACATTGGTCAATAATCAATAAGTAACCTCATTTATTATCATACATATCAACATATGCATCAATACATAACATTCATCTCATGAATAATAAATATTCAATATATATATATATATATATATATATTGATATCGATTTAATGGGAAAATATTAGTTAGCATAAAATATAATTTTAAATCAAAATAAACTCTTTTATTTAATCCAAAATTAAATCAAAATAAACTCCTTTATTTTAATTTATTAAAAACATTTTTAAAAAAACAACAAATGTAGAATCAATTCCTTATCAAAATAAACTCATTTATTTTTGATTAATATGAAATCCTATTTCATATCTAAATAAACTCCTTTATTTAAGGAAACATGGAATTCCTTTTCCTAATTACAAATAAACTCCTTTATTTTATTTTATTTTTTTTTTAGAAATCATATAATTCAATTTCAATTATCATGGAATCCAATTCCAACTCTAATTAGTTAGCATGAAATTAAATTCTAATTAAAATAAACACCTTTATTTTAATCCAATTCCAAATAAAAATAAACTACTTTATTTAAATTTAGAATTATTGGAAAAACATTGAATCTAATTTTTAATTTAAAATAAACCTTTTATTTTATTTAGAAATCAAATAAATAAATAAAATAATATTTATTTAATATCCTGGGTATCGACGTTTCAACGCCGCTAATGAACTAGTTGCGGGCGCTGCTGCATCGGTTCACCTATTTTCAAAGATCAGGATCTAGTGATGCGGCGCCTCGTTTACACTGTGATCCGGCGCTACGGTGCCGGGTCTCCATTTTGAAACCCGGACCGGCGTTGTTGTGCCCAGATTACATTGTAATCCGGCATCGCTGTGCTGGTATGCAGAATAAGATTTTTCAGCTCATGAATTATGTATTTTTTTTTCAAAAACTTGATTCTTTGCCAATAATTATGCCCAAAAAAAAAATTTTAAACATATATCAACATACATATTGAATCTGAATAACTGATTACTCGCATAAAGGTTTGGTTTTGATACCATTATTAGGTTTGTAATATCCATGAACATGTAACAAATTACATACGTAGAGCGGAAGTGTGAAAAATCAGAGTTTAAAATTTACAAATAATATACTCGGATCATACTCTATGCTCAATTATTAATTAGATGAAAAAAGATGGGGATCAGATTCATAACCTTGTAGAAACTAGCTTCCTCATGTATGAGTTCACCTCCAATTCCTTTTCACATTCAACTTAAAATCACCGAATTTGTTTCCTTCCTTTGATTAACGTTAGTCACCCAAGTGTTTGACTTCTAGAGGTGATCCACCAAGGAACAACTAGTATTCAAGAATATGAGTGTTTGACAAAATTCTAATTATAAATCTATAGAATATTATGTACTCTCCCAACTCTTGGAATTGTCAGTAACCCTAAATCAAAATAAGACTCCTCTTATTTATAGATGTAGGTAACCCTCCTAAATAATTTAGGAATAGGGTTTTATATTAATTAATTAAAGGTTAGGCTTCCTAATATTATTAAGAATAATTAATTAAATTCTTTTAATTAATTAGCCTCATAATCTTATTAGTAATATATGAGAGTATTGTAGACACTCAAAATTTTGCGTTCCTATTACTAACAATGCATGAGAGTAGAATTTCCTTTTATCTACCAGAGACAACCTTGTGAGTTAAAATATCAAGTCAAGCTTAGGCGACAACCTCAAGAGATCAAATCTAAACCCTGGTGATAACCCTGGGAGATCAAATCCAAACCCCAGAGACAACCCCAGGAGATCAAATCCAAGCCCCGATAACAACCCCATGAGATCAAATCCAAACCCCAGAGACAACCCTGGGAGATCAAATCAAGCCCCGGTGACAACTCTAGGAGAGGAAGAAACCATCCGATCAATCAAAAGAACTGGAACATATATAAGCGTGACTTATTCATACCTTTACATCTTTCCTAGGGTTCATTATCCAGGCAAGTTCAAAACTCCTGATTTTGAAAAATGTGACAAATTAGGAGATCCTTACATTCATTTAAAAGTGTTCATTTGGGAACTTGCATGGATCCTATGCCGAGGATGAAAAATTGAGAATGCAGTTATTTCAGAAGAGTCTGACTGGAGAGACCAGAGCATGGTATGCCAGATTGGACAATTCCAAAATACATAGCTGGGAAGAATTAGCCCATTCTTTTCTAAACCAATACAATTTCCAATCATAAATGGCTCCAGATAGATATCAAATTACCAAAGTTAAAAAGTAGAATACTGAGTCATTCAGAGAATATGCCCAAAGATGGAGACATATAGCTGCTCAAGTAATCCCATCAATGACAGAAACGTAGATGGTAATGACCTTCATTGACATACAAGAAGCTTCATTCTTTGATACTGTAATAACCCCATTCGTTAAACTTACCCTAGGTATGAGTTTTAAGAACTCGTAACTTAACCTTATATTCTCTACCTATAACCTATCTATTTGTTATACACATGAGAAAGGAATCACCCTCTCAACATACATATAGCAAATAATGCGACACAAACATTTCAAATCCCCACTTAATCCTAATTCCCTTCTCAATACGATTTTCATTTAATCTATATTCATAATCCTTTCCTGAATCTGTACCAATTCATAGTACAACTGACACACAACATTCTTTCCATTAAACTTTCCAATCATTAGATTGATTCTTATCCCATACTATAACCTTATCAGATCACGGGGTGATCTCATCGTATATATTATGATTCATTTCCATACTATGATCATTTTATTTTATGATCTCTATCCCTGTACTTTTAGTCTTTTAGATTCGATCTATTCATCACTATTGTTCACCTTTATTATCAGAGTTAGGGAACTTCGTGTCTTTATAACCCAACGAGATTCGTCTTTAATTCTTACAGACCAACTAACTCTATGTGAGTTAGATCTTATCCTAATCACTGCAGTTATTGGTCTCAGGTATTCCTACCTAAGGTTCATAACCAACAGCTTTGATACCAATTGTAATAACCCCATTCGTCAAACTTACCCTTAGTATGAGTTTTAAGAACTCGTAACTTAACCTTATATTCTCTACCTATAACTTATCTATCTGTTATACACATGAGAAAGGAATCACCCTCTCAATATGCATATAGCAAATAGCGCGACACAAACATTTCATAATCCCCACATAATTCATAACTTATGTGGCTTACAATAACATTAATATACAATACTGTTTCAAACTTTATCTGCACATATAATCTAAAGTTGGACTTGACTTTATCTTTTCCTTGTATCCGATGTATTCTTCTTAATCTACAACATTTATCATGATATATCAAGGGTGAGCAAAAAGGTTGCCTAGTAAGTATAAATTTATTTGAGGATATATCATGACTGAAAGAATTTGAATAATAGCTGGCTAACATTCAACAATATAGTTGTGAACTAGCATGAACAAACTTTTATAACTGAACGACCAAGTCAATAGGAATTGAATGGTCAAGAAAGAACATGAACAATTTATAACTGGACTAGATGGTAATGGAGGTGATCAGCCTCTCATACCTGATGAACACATGCATTATTTGCACAGAAAGCTATTCGACAAATCTTAGACATGGTAATCAGCAATGATTAGCCATAAGCATAATTGAATGAACAACTCGAGGTCGAGTTTAGAGAAAACTTGCATAATAATTAGAAGTTCAAGGTTAGGAACTTGTTTGTACGTTCGATTACTGTTATGCAATTTATTAATCTTTGTCTGAAGACCTAATATATAAATAATATTGATATAAAAATTAGAATAATATCATCACAATATAACACTATTATATATATATATATATATATATATATATATATATATTCATAGAACAACCTAAACACATAACACATAACCCTATAAGTCCATAAACTACTAAGACTCGGTATCAAGTCAAACTATTTAAGTGTGAGTTAAATCCGACAAAATTCTAACATCCCAACGGTCTAGTCGGATAATTATCGAGTTTAAATTCAATTAAACTCTGCCTAAATACTTAACCATTATCTTAGATAGTTTTCTTATCAGTCAAAATATTTTTCAAAGTCTCGTAATAATTTTTAAATAATTATTACTATTTATCATAATTTTTCAATCATTAATATCGTATTTATATAAATACCACATTATTCTCTTATCATTAATATTTATTTAATATTAAATATTAATGAAAATCATAACATAATATTATAATATATTTATAATATATCAAAGTATTTTAATACCTTAAAATCATATTTATATGATTTTGAAACCTTTAAATCCATTATCCAATAATTGATATTAATATTAAAATATTAATATTTTCATAACAAAATATCAAAAGTTATATTTACAACTCAAAATATTTTTCTAACTCTTAAATCATTTTATATGATTTTTAAATCATTAATTCTATTTTTTCATAATTTATTTAATATATTCATTAAATAAATCAATTATCATTAATATTAATTAATTAATGAAATTTATCACAAAATATTAAAAGTTATTGAAAATAACTTAAAATATTTGCATATAACATAATATAATTTTTCATGATTTTTCAAGTATTAAAAATATTTTTAAGTAATTTATTTAATATTATAATTAAATTATAGCCAGAGCGATAGTTTACGCCATTTTTCGGATCTATCTTTGAATCTCTGCTTTTCTTACTTCTTCTTACTTCAATTTGTATTACTTAACTTGAGAAAAAATGCGTTCCAGGACCTACACCGAGGTATCGATGGCGGTGATTTTAAAATCTCATGAGTAAGGATGTGATACGATGAGATAGAATGCAATAGAAACAAAGACGGGGAATGGGTTACCTACTCTTAACGGTACTCTTAATATTCTAAAAATATTAAATATTTATGAAATATATTCAAAATAATTAAAAACCCATTTTTAGGCTTTAAAATAATTTTTAGTAATTTATTATGTATTTTTAATAATTTAAAACTAATTTTCTCTAATTATTAAATAAAATAATTAATTTTCTAAGTAAACTGTCGCTAAAGGGCCATATAGCGACGAAACTGTCGCTTTAGGTGTTCTTGAGCACCTTGAAAACTCATAGCCTTGATTAGCAAGTGGGTATGTTTGACCGGTTGTAACTCTTTGATCCATACGTTTCTAGGTTTGAAATGAAGTTCATGTTATAGTATTTATGTAACACTATAACCCCAAACAAGTTTCATGGCTAGAATGCATTATACCAAGAAGATATAAGGTATCAAACATGTTGTCAGAGACTTTTCTTCATTTTTGGGTTTCCCAGAAATGAAGAACAGTTATAGGGTCCTACTTTCGATCCTTATAACTTGCACTCCAAATCTTTTTTGTGAGATATGAAGGTTCACATATGTAGTAGAGATGTCAGTGAACAACTCTATATAATCAGATCAGTCTAACAACAACATCAAAGGAAGATTTAGGCTGGTCAAAGTAGCGGTCAGGAAACATTTCATGAAGATTTTGGGTTTTCCAGAATCTTCATGCGGGCAGATCGGTCAACCTAGTTTCACCATGATAAATTTTCCTTTTGGTCAAGATCTGAGTAATATAAAAGCATTAATGTAGAGTACACATGTCAAGCTACAACAAACAAACAACAACTTGGCCAAAAGCATTACCAGAAGCAAGATCTAAAGCTATCAAAACACTTGTCAGACTTCCTGGGTTTCTGGGTTTCCTAGAAACTCAGTTGGTCATGGTCGGTCAACGACATTTGACCCTTAATAACTTTCAATCTACACCTGATCTGGGCTTGATTCAAGTTCCAGATCAAAGCCCTTACAACATACTAAAAGTCTATAACTTAAAATAGAATAAATCATTAACACATAAGGATCTATGAGCCCTGACATATGGCTGTCAGACCATATTTTAGGGTTCATAGTCAGTTCTTAAAACATGACTTTTCAACACCTAGATGTTATGGATCCTTGATGTTACATCATGGATCACTAAATAATATCCCTTAACCCAACTCTAACCATCTAACAACAACATATAACATAAGATCACATAGATTTTTATAAGGCTAGGGTTTTATACCTTTATGCTTTGATTCCTGAACTTTTGATCCTTGATCTGTTCTTGGAAGGCTAAGAGTTGATCATAATTTTTCTTCTCTCTCTTTCTCACTCTAGATTTCAAAATTTAGGAGAGAGAAGGTCTAGGTTGGTTTGCTTAGGAAAGTAAGTAACTTTACTTACTTTAATCTTTGATTTCTTTGATTCAATGTATCAAGTTGGTATAGGTGGCACACATATCTGATCTTGAAAGATTTAGAACACATGGGATAAACATAGAGTAGTGAGTCACCAAGATTTTACAAATCTTTTACTTAAGTTTTAAGAAAAGGGTATTTTGGTCATTTTCCTTATAATTTTAATGGCAAGTTGGTCTTTTGATCCAACCCTTAGGGTTTAACCCTTAGGGTTAAAACCTAAGGTTTCCAAAAATCAATTTTCTAGGATTTCAAGTCTAGGTTTTCAAAATCGAAAATTAATATTTCTAAATTATAATTAGGATTTCCTAATTAGATTAGGGTTTCCTAATTTCTTAGACTTGAATATTAGAAATAATGTTTCCTAATTAACATAAAACTTTCTTAATTAGAAATTAGGGTTTCTAATTAGCAATTAGGTTTCCTAATTTTATAAATTAGGATTTTCTAACTGAACGTTGACGTTCTAAATATATACTTAGGGTTTGTCATAGATATAGTTTATCTGGTCAACCCTTGACCCTTAACCACATTTTTTATACATATAATACCATATTCACAGAACATATACACATATACACTTAATCCTGAATAATTCGCCAAAAGATTTTAAACCTACCAAAATCCTTCACAGAATTTTGAAATCCTTAAAATTTCTTCACAAAAATATCAAATCCATACACTTATTTTCTGTCTAGGTCTATTATTCGACCTTAATTCAATCTTTTAAGATTTTAATTAATTTTCTAAATTCTCGGGTCGTCACAGTCCTGGCAGGCATAGGAAAACCATTCTTAGAAATTATTAAACACGGAGAAATGGTTGAGATGGGGTTTAAAGTATGGAAAGATTAAAGACCTCACTGCTTTAGAAGCCGTAACCGAGCACATTCAAGCTGGAAATTATAAGAATAACCCTCGGAGGGTTCATAAAAAGAAAGAAAATGATGTATCCTTGGTATTGCAAGGACAAACTCAAAGAGGCAATCAAAATTTGCCCATCCAAAGAAAAAGTTATTCCCCTTTTCAAGCATTTGCACAATCCTCAAATCCTCCATTGTAAAAAGTTGGAGAGGTTAAATGTCAGAGAGTTTTCACACCCTTAGGGGACTCATTGGAAAATATACTGAAGCTTCTGACGGCACAGAAGAAAATTATACAGCTCCTTATTGATCGATTTCACAATCAATATATGTGTGCAAGTATACAAGGTGAACAAATAATAAAGTGAAAGTAGAGTATCGTTCCCATGAGGAATTATTTAATAAAAATCACAAAGTACTAGTTCTTGACCAAACTAATTTTATTTAAACAATCGATTTAATGTTATGAATTAAAATATATAATTAAACTACTACTACTATCACTAGTTGAAAATTAGGTTATGGAGATTTAAGATATCAACTTCACTTATTTCTCACTTATATCAATACACTTCTTATTAATTTTGCTCACTATTCTGGATTGTTAATCATGACCCACCTTCTAATGCATCACAAACATATTAATCCAAATAAACAGTTGATAAAATTGAATCAAACACCCTAACTAACTAATTCATTATATTCATATGTGAATTACAATTAAAAATATTTTAAAGCACAGGTTCCCTATTAGATTACATGCGGCGTAAAAGTATATCCCTATCCTAAACACAAATCATGAATTCCAATACCATGCAAAAAACATAACCACATGCTATTATGATCAGATCTAAATCTATATTTCATCTCTCTACTTCATATAAATTATCATGGTAATTATTAGCTAGACAATTAAACAATTATACGCAATCATAATAGATAATCTATAGAATAGATCACAGTAATTAACAGAGAAACATACTAAAATAAACTATGCAATAAGATTCGTTAAAATCTTAAACAAGAATTTAGTCCATTGTTATTAAATTAAAGTGTAGAATCTACAATTGAATAAAAATTAAAAGACAAGAATAGAAGTAGAGTAAAGAATAAAATTTGTTATCTGCAAACCTGATGCTCCCCTCTTGCTCCTGCTCTAGATCTTTAATGATCTCCAAGTTGCTTCAATCTCCAACAGTTCAATATAAACTAGGGTTTGTGTTCTAATCTAATGAAGTGTTTAATCTAATCTAATCTACTATATTCTATATCTCACATCATGTATTTATATGTTACAAGTCCAATTTCTAGCTTAGGAGAAAACACAATCCAATTTGAAATTAAAAAGTATCAAAATTCGCCTAAAAATGCATCCCAACTTGATGCGGCTCGATCCAGCGCCTTGCCACGCTCACTGTTCTTCGGAAATCGCCTCTGGCGCCCCTACGAGCTAGGCTCTTTTCGAGAATTTTTTGCTCTGACGTCCTTTGGGAAAATGGCAATAAATTCTTATTCTGAACTCCAATTTAGATGATTTAAGATGTTCTGGAAAAAGTAGATATAGATCTACAACTTTCATTCTTTGAGTTTTTTGAAATACGGGGTGGAACAATGCCAGAATTGGTCTTGAATTGACTGTTATTTAAATGGAAAGCCGAAAATGCGAATCTAGCCACCCCAAATGTCGATCCAAGTAACTTTTATCCTAATTCCTATAAAACAAAGTATAACACACATGAATAGACACAAACACTTAAAAAAATTCAAAAGATTAAGCTCAAACGCACTCAATTCATGAGTATAAAACCCACTCATCAAATACCCCAAAACTTAAACATTTACTTGTCCTCAAGCAAAACATACCAATGTTATGAATAATAAAACCAAACGTGATGCACATGTAAACTATACTCTACAATCCTATGAATCTGGCAACAAAGTAGTATGAATTTTACAAACATGCCTAAAAAAAATCATCAATAAATTCAAACAGAGCATCCCATCAATGCAAACCAATAAATGTAATCAAACCGATAATCTAAATCCATTATTACCCATGTAGTGCATGTTTGATACATTACTAGCTCCAACCAACTACATATCAAACTGGAATTTCATAAATTACTTCTTATGAGACAGAATTCACCATTCAAAGCAACTATTTCTGTAAACAAAACAATATAAGCCAAATTCACATGTTGATCAAGCTCAAGGGTCCATGAGGTTTTCTTTCTACTATCACGCTAGGCAAGCTCGACAATGCAATGTCTAAATTTTTTAGGCTTTTCAATGTTACCCATGTAGCAAGCTTTCGACCAATGACTCCCAAACCAGTTGATTTTAGGGCATTAGGTGTTGAGACACCCCTACGGATCTAATAACTCAAGTAATAAAGGCCATAGAATTAAACAAGTTAAGGGTTTATTATATTTTTGCTCTAACTTGTGCAATGCTCGACCCTCTTAAGCTTTTCAAAGTTTCCCTTTTAGCGAACTTTCAACCAACGACTCCCAAACCAGATGGCTTTAGGGAGCTAAGTGTAAAGACACTTCTAAAGGCGTACTTATTCGAGTAACAAAGACCACGGAGTTGAACTAAGCCAACATTTTTAAATAATTTTTTTAATTTTTAATTTTTTTATAAATATTCCCATAGATTCCCCCAAACTTGTTTAATTAACTCCTTTTAGCCTTTCATATTATAATTCACAGATGTCATTAGTAGCTGAACTTAAATTCTCCCCCCAAAAGATATTTATGAACTCCTTTGATCCAAATCAGTTAAAATAAGCAAATCTACGTGATAACTAGTTACACAAGCTTTTAACAAACGTAGATTACCATCATGACTCAATTTAAAGTTAAGCACCAATTATTAATTATGTTCAATTTAATCATGAACTACCAATCTCATCATTGACCAAACCAAGACCACACCAACTCATCACACAGGTTCATGCAAATGCAAATATACTACGTGCACATATTCTAATGCAATAGATATGAATATGAAAATAACTACCATGTATCATGCAAACTAAATGCAATGTAATCCTAACATATAAAAAAATGAACTACTATTCAAATAAATAACTATATGCAACACTACACTAAAATGTCAAAAACTTGTTGATCAATTTCACAATCAATATATGCGTTCAAGTATACACAGTCAACAAGTAATAAAGTGAAAGTAGAGTATCGTTCCCACGAGGAATTATTTAATAAAAATCACCAAGTACTAGTTCTTAACCAAACTAATTTTATTTAAACAATCAATTTAATGTTGTGAATTAAAATATATAATTAAACTACTACTACCACTAGTTGAAAATCAGGTTATGGAGATTTAAAATCACAACTTCACTTATTGCTCACTTATATCAATACACTTCTTATTAATTATGCTCACTATTATGGATTATTAATCAGGAACTTATTAGTATTTATAACCACCTTCCAATGCATCACAAATATATTAATCCAAATCCATAGTTGATAGAATAAAATCAAACACCCTAACTAACTAATTCACTATATTCCTATGTGAATTACAATTTAAAAGCACAAGTTCCCTATCCAATTACATGCGGCGTAAAGGTATATCCCTATACTAAACACAAATCATGAATTCCAACACCATGTAGAAAACATAATCACATGCTATTATGATTAGATCTAAATCTATATTTAATCTCCCGAATTCATATAAATTATCATGGTAATTGTTAGCTAGACAATAAAACAATTATACACAATCATAATAGACAATCCATAGAATAGATCACAATAATTAACAAAGAAGCATACTAAAATAAGCTATGCAATAAGATCCGTTGTAATCTTAAACAAGAATTTACCACAGCATTTGGGCAGCGATAAGTTTGGACCTGGGGTAAACCGTAAACCTAGACATCCTGGGATCGATCCCCGCCTGCAACAAGTGTAAGGGCCAATTAAAAATTGGTCCGTGTGGTCACGGATCGCACATTTCTAGGCGAAGCCATGTCTTAGGTCGAGCCTGTGCGCAAAGCCTGGTCTGGGGTGGGGAGACTTAGTCTGACTGCGGTTGGGAAACTCCACATTAACAAAAAAAAAAGAATTTAGTCCATTGTTATTGAATTAAAGTCTAGAATCCACAATTGAATAAACATTAAAAGACAAGAATAAAAGTAGAGTAGAGAATAAAATCTGTAGTCTGCAAATCTGATGCTCCCATCTTGCTCCTGCTCTTGATCTTAAATGATCTCCAAGTTGCTTTAATCTCCAACAGTCTAATATAAACTAGAGTTTATGTTCTAATCTAATGGAGTGTTTAATCTAATCTAATCTACCATATTCTATGCTTCACATCATGCATTTATATGTTACAATTCCAATTTCTAGCTTAGGAGGAAACTCAATCCAATTTGGAGTCAAAAAAATATCAAAATTCGCCCAAAAATGTGTCTAAACTTGATCTGGCCCGACCCAGTGTCCCGGCGCTGCTCACGGCTCTGGAAATCTGCCTCTGGGCACCCCGACACTAGAAATAGACTAGAAATGGGTACCCAAGCGCTGGTCTCTTTTCGAGAATTGTTTACTTTGACGTCCTTTAGAAAAATGGTCATAACTTCTTCGTCTAAACTCCAATTTAGATTATTCAAGATGTTACAGAAAGAGGAGACGTAGATCTAAAACTTTTATTCTTTGAGGTTATCAAAATATAGGTGGAGAAATGCTAAAATTGGCCATGAAGTGGCTACTATGTAAATGGCAAGCCAAAAATGTGAATAAATGTTGAAATTTGACTTGAATAACCTTTAAACCCATAATAGAAGAAATTTTATTAAATCATAAATAAATGCAAATTTAAAAACTAAAAATTAAACTTAGGTTGCCTCCCAATAAGCGCTTGTTTTATAGTCCCAGCCTGACTTCTTCAACTCTCTATCCAATTCCTCTACGAAAATTGAGGAACTCTCCATCCATCAGTAACAATGTCTCTTTTGAGAAGTTTCCATTTGAAATGGTCATTGAATCTAAGTCACCTAGCATGCTCTTTTTAGATAGGATCCCCATTAAGTACGACGAACAACTAGGTGTTTTCCCCATTGTGTCTATGATCAGATTGTGGCACGGAAGCTTGTCAAACACAACAGGTTCTTCTTCTATCTTCCCTTTCTCGTCCCATCATGGCTCTAAAGTTATGCTCGCTCTCATGTCACAAAGAGCTTTGTCGATGACATGACTACCAATTGGATACAGTCTTGCAAAACTATCCGGATCCTTTATCTTTGGTGGAGAATGTACATGGGACACTATCAAAATTGGCTCATCTTCGTTGAAACTCAAAGTTATATCTTCGTTGACCTCCTTTTCCTGGTCCCCAATTGTCTCCTTTTTTCAATATCTACTTCATTAGGTACATCCGATTGCAAATTTTGTTTGGAATCTCCATTAGTCTCGAAATCCATGTCACAGAGCCAAGTGTCTTAAGGACAAATGTTTGAGGCGTTGATTAGTTGTTCCATCTTGACTAATCGAGATCTCTTGACTAATCCTCTTCTCGTCACTTGAAGCTATGAACTTGGACAGAATTTCCTTCAAATTTGAATTTTCTTGTTGTAGTAGAGGTGGACACGAGCACTCCGGTGGGTATATTGGACTTGGAGCATAAAATTTAACTTGATGATTATGGCTCCATGAAAAATTTGGGTGATACCCCCAATCCTGATGATAAGTGTTGGGATAGAAATAATTGTTAGGGTAATCACTGTCATATCGTACCGGCTCGAAACTGATGGCGCATTGATGACTCGGATGATTTTCAACATAATAATCAAAAGTAACCGCCAAACTTTGATGACGTTGTGCTGCGAATGCGTCCAACCTCCTTGAAAGTGTCTTAATCTATGCAGACAATGCAAAAAGTGTTGCGAGTCTATCAATCTCTGCTCCCCTTGGCTGAGTCATTCTCGTACACGACAATTGATAATTAAATTCCGCCATGGTACCTGAAAAGAAAGAAAAAATAGAAAGAGAATTACATGAGATAAAAATAGATAAAAAAAAAGACGTTTAAATTAAAACTAATTTGATAAAAATTAATGTTGGCAAATATTATTAAATTAATTTCCTGACAACGGCACCAAAAACTTGTTGATCGATTTCACAATCAATATATGCATGCAAGTATACACGGTCAACAAGTAATAAAGTGAAAGTAAAGTATCGTTCCCACAAGGAATTATTTAATAAAAATCACCAAGTACTAGTTCTTAATCAAACTAATTTTATTTAAATAATCGATTTAATGTTGTGAATTAAAATATATAATAAACTACTACTACTACCACTAATTGAAAATCAGGTTATGGAGATTTAAGATCACAACTTCACTTATTGCTCACTTATATCAATACATTTCTTATTAATTATGCTCACTATTTTGGATTGTTAATCAAGAACTTATTAGTATTTATAACCACCTTCCGATGCATGTGCAAACATATTAATCCAAATCAACAATTGATAGAATTGAATCAAACACCCTAACTAACTAATTCACTATATTCCTTAATTACAATTAAAAGGTTTTAAAGCACAAGTTCCCTATCAGATTACATGCGGCATAAAGGAATATCCATATCCTAAATACAAATCATGAATTCCAACACCATGCAGAAAACACAATCACATGTTATTATGATCAAATCTAAATCTATTTTCATCTCCCTAATTCATATAAATTATCATGGTAATTGTTAGCTAGATAATTAAATAATCATTTGTAATCATAATAGACAATCCATAGAATAGATCACAGTAATTAACAAAGAAGCATACTAAAATAAGTTATGCAATAAGATCCATTGCAATCTTAAACAAGAATTTAGTACATTATTATTGAATTAAAGTCTAGAACCACAATTAAATAAACATTAAAGGACAAGAATTGAAGTAGAGTAGCTTGCTCCTGCTCTTGATCTTCAATGAACTCAAAGTTGCTTCAATTTCCAACAGTCTAATATAAACTAGGGTTTATGTTCTATTCTAATGGAGTATTTAATCTAATCTAATCTACCATATGTTATGCCTCACATCATGTATTTATATGTTACAAGTCCAATTTCTAGCTTAGGAGGAAACCCAATTCAATTTAAAGTCAACAAAGTATCAAAATTCGCCCAAAAATGTATCCCAACTTGATCTCGGCTCAAACCACAAAGCCCAAACCTTCGCTTTCACGGCCTTTGGAAATCGCCTCTAGGTGCCTTTATTTGGGATCTTTTTTCGAGAATTTTCTACCCTAACGTCCTTTAAGAAAATAGCCATAAATTCTTTGTCCAAACTCCGATTTAGCTGATTTAATATGCTCCGGAAAGAGGAGACGTAGATCTACAACTTTTATTCTTTCTGTTTTTGAAATACGGGGTGTAGAAATGCTAAAATTGGCCCTGAACTGGCTGCTATGTAAATGGCAAGTCGAAAATGCGAATCTAGCCACCCCAAATGTCGATTTAAATAACTTTTATCTTAATTCCTAAGAAATAAAGTAAAACACGCATGAATAGACACAAACACTTAAAAACTTTTAAAACATTATGCTCAAATGCACTCAATTCATGAGTATAAAACCCACTCATCACTCCTTCCTCCAGCCAATCCAAGTGGAAGGAATTTTGATATAAACAAGAAATGTATTTATCATTCTAGAGCTCCAGGTCAAGATACCCAAGATTGCTGGTCTCTTAAACATAAAATCTAGGATCTGATAGATAATGGGGAAATTGTGGTGACAACACAAGAGCAACAACATGTGCAAAATATACCTCTACCTCAACACAAGGAAGAGAATATCAATATGATCAGCAGGGGGAGTGGAGAAAGTTCCAATTACCTCAAATATGTAGGTGATTTTCTCCAAACCAACAAAGATAATTCTGATAAATGAGATTATTCAAAATTTTGGTTTATAATAGAGCGAGAAATGAAGTCTATCAAAGAACAGGCTGATCAACTGGCAGAACTAATGATACATCAGCACCAAGTAACTCAACAGTTGATCAGTCTAGGGTACAAGTCTCCTCTCCCTTATCATAAGGAATCAACAATAAATCCAAGAGAATGAAACTTTGGAAGAAAAATTTACAATAAAAATTAGAGCCCAGTATCGTTGGGACTATGGAGACCAAAGGAAGTCTCTCCTTTGGGTCAACCAATGGAGGAGATTTTACAGATGTTGATCAATGAAGGGAAGATCACATAATTGTTACCCCCAATCAGTCCATGTTCCAAAGATTTGATGTTACCGGGGTCTGTCAATACCACTCCAATACTCAGGGTCATAGCACTGAAAGCTGCTGGACACTTCGTCATCTAATCCAGAATATAATTGACAGCGGTGACCTGCAAATGGCAAATAATGGTACTATCTTGCCTTAAAAAGAGAAGATATTCCCTCTTGGAACACAGAGATAGAAGGAAGTCATAGTAGTCAAATCCTCTAAAGGAGACTTGTTTGCAACAACTCTTGCAATCCAAGGAATGCAGGTCAAATAAGTAAAGAACCCTTTAAAGGTGGCTGCACCAGAACTATTGGTGTTGCCATTCAGGCCGCAGTATCTCATTATCAACCTGAAAAGACTCCCATGGAACTATGGGGAGGATGAGGGTTCAAATTCAAATCAAACTGTTGTTGTATCAAAGGAAAATCCGATATATCTACCTCAACGAGTAATGAAGCCAGTCATCATGTAAGACCCCAAATTTTTTTTTTAATAAAATGGAATTTCCTCTATTTATTATTTTGAAATAGTAAGGGGCTGATTCGATTAATGTGGTTAGTTATGGGTAAAATGCGTAAATATTTTAAATAAACAAGTGGTTATAAAATATTCATTGTTGTCGGGGAATATTAGTTTGGTCTTGGAATATTCTTGTTGTCGGGGAATATTCGTACTACGGCACAGCTATTTGTGGGCCCCATAATGGAAAACTGTCGGATAAAAAAATGACAAATATTAGTTTTTTATAAATAATGGCAGATGAAGAATATGACAAGAATGAGTTTTTATAAATAACGGCGTAGTTGTTACCGTTAACACTGTTGGAATACTCGGTGATTAAAACACAATAATACGCGATGTTGTACAATAGCACACGGTATTGCACCATTTATTGATTCTTACGTAAGAAGACACTACTTAATAATTGTTACAGTAATTATTGTTCAATATTTTATTTTATTGATTCAATAATTATCACTGCACAGTATTTCCCATTATCAGATCAATAATTCATATTATTTGAATAATATTATTAGATAGAATTATTGGCAATGTCTAAGGAAGTTCTGTCTAGGAAAGGGGTTTGGTCACCTAATTGCACGCCAGTAAGGAGAAATCCTTATCGGAAAGCCCCCTCTTCCCTGGGAACGACCTAGTTGTCATAATTGTGATCTGTGATTTTATTTGTAAATAATTAATTATTGATTTATATGATAAGGAAATATTTATTTTATGTGGATATCAATGATGGATAAGGAAATATTTATTTTGTGTGGATATAAATGAAGGAATTAATGCTGAGGTGTTTTATCAGTATTTTGTCGGAATGAAGGTATTAAAAATCATCCGTATGTGAATTTCGGTCAATTTCTGTTTAGAATTTGGAAAACCTTAAAGCTACAAAGTTGTAGAGAATTAAATTTCCTATGGAATGGACATAAGATTTGAATTTTTCTGATAAAAGAGCTATTTATTATGAATTATTAAAGTTTCGAAATAATTAATTTTTGGAGTTTTAAATGTTTTTTTAAAAAAAAATGATTTTTCATTTTGGTGAGCCCCACTTGTATGTGGTAAATGCTTAATTCAGATTGTAAGGTGTGCATGAGAAATTTAAATAAAAATATTAATATTTTATTAAATTTTCTACTTTGGTGTTCTAAGCATTTTCCTATAAATAGGATGCTTAAGTTAGAATTGAAAATCACACCAGAATCTGAAGTTTTCTCTCTCTATATTATCGAGTGTATTTTTGTGAGTATTTCGATACTTTGAGTGTTGTTATACGGTGCAAGTTTCCTTCAGCGTTATATCTGATATTCCATCCAAAAGTACTATTCTTTTGAGGTAAGGGGTGTAATTTTCTTCGTAAATGATGTTATTCTCTCAATATCATTATACCGAAATATTGGTATCAATTTTATTATAAATTTTTACCTTTTCATGTCGAGGTTACTATTCACGTACACGACATTATTCACGAATACGGTATTATTCATGAGTACTGTTCACGAAGTATGATTTTTCTCGTGGAATTTCTACCTTTTCGTGTCGGGGTTACTATTCACGATACGAAACTATTGACGTATACGACACTATTCACAAATATGACACTATTCACCAAAAAAATGAAATTTTCTCTTCTTTGTTCCAGATGTCTATTATGGTTACTATCTTTGATTGTATCCATGTTTTGATCTTCATTCTTGAATTTTACTCCATTATGGTTTATTATGGAGTGTTTTTGAACTTGGATTATCTAAAGTACGACTCCCTAATCTTTGTTCTTTTGTCTCACTGGATTTGTTTCTTAAAAATATTTTTCATCATCCTCAGTCCTAAATGATGATATAACTGAATATCTTTGGCCTGTAGTGTAAAGATGAATGATTACCTGATGAATATCTTTGGCCCGTAGTGCAAAGATGAACATGTGTTGAGATGAACATGACCAACTGGTGATACAAATGAATATCTTTGGCCCATAGTGCAAAGATGAATTTTGATTCAAGATGTAAATTGATTGATGTTACAATGATAAAATATTGATGATGGACTTTTAAATTCTTAGATGATAGTAGATTTCATTCTCTAGTTAACCCTTCTAATGAATTGTTGTTTCCACTGTAGTTGTTGATCTAAAACTTGTTGTCTATTATATTCTATCAAGTTTTTGCCTATTGAAGACTAAGGATAATTTGTTGTACATTATCTTAGTCATAATATTCTTTACTGGGCTAGTTGAGCTCACCCTTTTCTTTTTTGTTCCATTTTTCTTCTCAGGAGACGAAAATATAACGGGAATTAGTCGGGGTATGGAGTGATGTTTCAAGGCAGTTGTTTTAGTAGTCCTTACTATTTTGTAAAATAGTGTATCAATAATTATAAAGAAGACTTATTTGAGTGTGGATATTGTCTAGAAGATAATATTTGTATTTAAACTCACAGTATATTTGTTGTCGTATTTTGCACGATAATTGTATTAATGAAGTTGTAGTTGTTTCTGTACCATGTATTTGGCGACTCAGAATGGGTGAGGTATACCTATTTTGGGGGCATCACAGTTGGTATCAAAACTTAGGGATATGGTCTCTGGCGGAGATCGGGGAATAGAACTAGAAAGGGAGAGACAAGTAAATCATTCGCTAGTGTATCCTACCTAAGCTTATTTGGTATTTAATGGGTCAATTAGAGCATAGGGTTAATATGTGATATGTTAATTTGTTTAATTAACCATTGTTTTGTGATAGTATTTGAGACACCTCTAATCACCAACCAGGATAATGTGCATCAGGAAGGCAATATTCCTCCTGTAAACAACACCACCAATCAAACGATGAATGATGGGATGTTTAGAAGCTTTTTGTAGTTCATGCAAAATCAGACGAAGGAGACTCGTGTACAAAATACGGGTGGACATGATAGCAACGCGCGGCTTGTCATAGCCAAGCAGTTCAAAGAGTTGGGACCACAAGATATTTGATGTCTTTGGATGCACGGAGGAATAGAAGATTTCATTCACCACCTTTATGTTCCGTGGTGAGGCAGATTAGTGGTGGGAATTTGTGAAGCGTACCCAACCAGCCGCACTTAATATGTCTTGGGAAACATTTTAGAAACTATTCAATGACAAGTACTTTCTTGAAAGTATTTGTCATATGAAGAAGGTAGAGTTTATTAGACTGGAACAGAACAACATGACGGTGTCCTAGTACGAGGCTAAGTTCGCGGAGTTATCCAAGTTTGCACCTCATTTGGTAGAGAATGAGGAACGTATGACGCGGATGTTTCTGAGAGGTCTAAAACCTAAAATTCGTCAATACCTTATCTCTCAAAAATTTTCTTTATATTCAGATGTTGTGAACAGGGCTCAATTATTAGAGCGAGATAATGAGTCTGTTCAACCGGGCGACCAACAACACGATAATAATCATACCGGTGGAAATGGCCATTGGGACAATGATAATCATCGTGGAGGAAATTACCATGCCAAAAATGGTAACCACATCAGTGGTAATCATGGCCAAGATAATAGGAAAGGTGAGTCAAGTAGAAATTTCAGAAATAGAAGATTCAACAATGACGGGAAGACGTCGGCACCAGCACCGGCAACAAATTTTAGGGGAGAAAAAAGACCACCAGCTAGATGCTACAGATGCGGAGAGGAGGGACGCATAAGTCCAAACTGTTCACGGCCTTCTAAGGTATGTTTTAGTTGTGGAAAAGACAATCACATAGCTCAATTTTGTCCTATAAAAAATCAAGTCCAACTGGGACAGTGGCACCAAAGGTGGATACGGACAAAACAAAGTCGGTGGTTTCAGGAGGAGCATTTTTCGTGACTTATCAAAAAGCGAGTAGCCTGAACAAAGTTATCACAGGTTAGTTAGTTATAAACTCTTGCGAAGTCTATACCCTGTTAGATACCGATTCTACCCATTCTTTTATCTCTCATGCTTGTGCTCAACATTTGAATTTGACTCCGGAGAAATTAGACTTTGACTTATCTATTGAGACTCCGTTAGGAGAAACTTTCATTACATCCACTGTTTATAAATCTTGCTTAATCCAAGTTGGCATCAACGCATTACCACTTGATCTTATCTCTTTAAAGATACTTGCCTTTGATTGTATTTTAGGAATCAACTGGTTAACTATTCATCATGCTAAAATTGATTGTTTTCGTAAGGTTGTTAGTTTTCATATTCCTAACCAACCTATTATGCGAATTCAAGCAACCAAACCACTAAAGTCAAACACTTTCATATCAAGCTATAAATTCATTCGTTTATTGAAAAACGGATGTCAAGCTTTCTTAGTCCATATCATAGACTTAAACAAAAATATGTCAGATTTGAATAATGTTTCTGTTGTTAATGAATTTCCTGACGTATTTCTTGAAGAATTTCCTGGCCTACCCCCAAAGCGTGATATTGAATTTTGTATCGACTTTGAACCCGGTACAAAACCCATTTCTAAAATCTCATATTGAATGGCTCCTATTGAACTTCAGGAGTTAAAAACCCAACTACATGAGTTGGTACCCTAACCTTTATCTGGTGACTTCCTTTGTGGAATGCACCGAAGCCAAACTCTCCATAGGGGACGCCATATTCTTGCGGTGGTAATTTGATAGGTGCCATTATGACGTGCTATCCAAGGTTAAGATATGAGTCACAGTTGAGTGCAGCCTAAGTTAGTAATCAAAATACGTAGCTTTCTAGGCTTAGTTGGTTATTATCAGAGATTCGTGTAAGGATTTTCTTGAATCGCTACTCCATTAACTCAGCTGACTCAAAAAGATACAAAATTTGAATGGAGCGAGTAATGTGAGAAAGGCTTCCAAGAACTCAAGAGGAGACTCATTTCGGCACCTATTCTGACCATACCATCCTAGAAAAACGAACATGATAGCTGACGTGTTGAGTAGAAGATCGTATGCGGGTATAGGTGTGACATTGTCGAACACAAAGACCCATTTTGTATGACTTACAAATGATAGAGATAGAGTTAAAGAATCTAGGGACCCACATGATGATATACGAGTAGAATCGACTTTAATCGATAAAGTTAAAACCGCTCAAGCTACATACCGGAGCTGATGAATATAAAGAAAAAGGTGTAAGAAGACGTTATTCTAGAAGTAAGAGTCGATAAAGAGAAGAAAACTCAAACCTTTGATTTATTAGTCCATTTGAAATCCTCAATCGAGTAGGAAATGTGGCCTATAGACTCGCTTTACCGCCAAGTATGTTGCGTGTTCATAACGTTTTTTTGCGTATCGATGTTACATAAATATGTGGATGACCCAAACCACATTATTGAGTTAGAACTAGACGAGATAACCAAAGATTTAACGTACGAGAAGGTACATGTCAAGATCTTGGATAGGAAGGAGCGTGTCCTACGCACAAAGGTTATACCATAAGTTAAGGTTTTGTGGAGGAATCATGCTATTGAAGAAATGACCTGGGAGTTGGAATCAGAAATGAAAGCGAGGTACCCTCACCTTTTCGAAACACTAGGTACATACGTCAATTTCGAGGACGAAATTTTATAAAAAGGGGAGGTTGTAAGACCCCAAATTTTTTTTTTAATAAAATGAAATTTTCTCTATTTATTATTTTGAAATAGTAAGAGGTTGATTCAATTAATGTGGTTAGTTATGGGTAAAATGCGCAAATATTATAAATAAGCAAGTGGTTATAAAATATTCATTGTTGTCGGGAAATATTCGTTTGGTCGTGGAATATTCTTGCTATCGGGGAATATTCATACTACGGCGCAGCTATTTGTGAGCCCCATAACAGAAAATTATCGGATAAAAAAATGGCAAGTATTAGTTTTTTATAAATAACGGCGTAGTTGTTACCATTAACACTGTTGGAATACCCGGTGGTTAAAACATAGTAATACGCGGTGTTGCACAATAGCACACGGTATTGCACCAATTATTGATTCTTACGTAAGAAGACATTACTCAATAATTGTTACAGTAATTATTGTTCAATATTTTATTTTATTGATTCAATAATTGCTATGTTGATATTTTATATTATTGTTGTTTCAATAATTGTCACTGCGCAGTATTTACCATTATCATATCAATAATTCATATTATTTGAATAATATTATTAGATAGCATTATTGGCAATATCTAAGAAATTTCTGTCAAAGAAAGGGCTTTGGTCACCTAATTGCGCGCCAGTAAGGAGAAATCCTTAACGAAAAGCCCCCTCTTTCCTGGGAACGATCTAGTTGTCATACTTGTGATTCTATGATTTTATTTGTAAATAATTAATTATTGATTTATATGATAAGGAAATATTTATTTTATGTGGATATCAATGATGGATAGGAAAATATTTATTTTGTGTGGATATAAATGAAGAAATTAATGTTGAGGTGTTTTATCAGTATTTTGTCAGAATGGAGGTACTAAAAATCGTCTGTATGTGAATTTCGGTCAATTTCTGTTTAGAATTTGGAAAAACTTAGAGTTACAAGGATGTAGAGAATTAATTTTCCTATGGAATGGACATAAGATTCAAAATTTTCAGATTAAAGGGCTATTTATTATGAATTATTAAAGTTCGGGAATAATATATTTTTGGAGTTTTAAATATTTTTTTTCACAAAAATGTTTTTTTCATTTTGGTGGGCCCCACTTGCATGTGATAAATGTTGAATTCAAATTGTAAGATGTGCGTAGGAAATTTAAATAAAAATATTAATATTTTATTTAATTTTCTGCTTTGGTGTTCTAAGCATTTTCCTATAAATAGGATACTTAAGTTAGAATTGAAAATCACACCAGAATCTGAAGTTTTCTCACTCTATATTATCAAGCGTATTTTTTTGAGTATTTTGATACTTTGAGTATTACTATATGGTGCAAGTTTCCTTTAGCGTTATATCTGATATTACAGTCAGAAGTACTATTCTTTTGAGGTAAGGGGTGTTATTTTCTTCGTAAATGATGTTATTCTCTCAATATCATTATACCAAAATATTGGTATGAATTTTATTATGAAATTTTTACCTTTTCATGTCAAGATTACTATTCATGTATATGGCACTATTCACGAATACGGTACTATTCACGAGTACTATTCACAAAGTATGATTTTTCTTATAGAATTTCTACCTTTCCGTGTCGGGGTTACTATTCACGTATACGGCACTATTGACGTATACGATACTATTTACAAATACGACACTATTCACCAAAAAATGAAATTTTCTCTTTTTTATCCCAGATGTCTATTATGGTTACTATCTTTGATTGTATCCATGTTTTGATCTTCATTCTTGAATTGTACTCCACTATGGTTTATTATGGAGTGTTTTTGAACTTGGATTATCTAAAGTACGAATCCCTAATCTTTGTTCTTTTGTCTCACTTGATTCGTTTCTTAAAAATATTTTTTATCATCCTCAGTCCTAAATGATGATATAACTGAATATCTTTGGCCTATAGTGCAAAGATAAATGATTACCTGATGAATATCTTTGGTCCGTAGTGCAAAGATGAATATGTGTTGAGATGAACATGACCAACTGGTGATATAAATGAATATCTTTGGCCCGTAGTGCAAAGATGAATATTTGATTCAATATGTATATTGATTGATGTTACAGGAAAAAAATATTGATGATGGACTTTTAAATTCATCGATGATAGTAGATTTCATTCTCTACTTAACTCTTCAAATGAATTATTGTTTCCGATGCAATTGTTGATCAAAAACTTGTTGTCTATTATATTCTATAATATTTTTCCCTGTTAAAGACTAAGGATAATTTGTTGTACATTATCTTAGTTATAATATTCTTTAATGGGCTAGTTAAGCTCACCCTTTTCCTTTTTGTTCCATTTTTCTTCTTAGGAGATGAAAATATAACGGGAACTAGTCGGGGTATGGAGTGTTGTTTCAAGGCAGCTATTTTAGTAGTCCTTAATATTTTGTAAAATAGTGTATCAATAATTGTAAAGAGGACTTATTTGAGTGTGGATATTGTCTAGAAGACAATATTTGTATTTAAACTCACAGTATATGTGTTGTCGTATTTTGCACGACAATTGTATTAATGAAGTTGTAGTGGTGCAAAGATTGAAAGAAGCACCCCGACAGATATCCATTTTGGACTTGGTATTATCCTCTGAACATCATCACAAGGTCTTAGTGAAAATACTAGAAGAAGCTCACCTGCCAAAGATGGTGGATATAGAGAAGTTTCATCATTTGGTAGATAACATTTTCAACAACAATGTGATATCTTTCACTGATGATGGCATACCATCAGAAGGGATGAGTCATTACAAGTCATTGCACATAGCAATGATGTCTTTAAGATATGTGGTTGGAGGTGTGTTGATAGATGGAGGATCTTCCTTAAAAATTTGTCCCTATGCAACGTTGGAAAGAATGAAGATCAATCCTAATGGAATCCGAAGAAACCACATAGTCATAAGAGCCATTGATGGATCTCGACGAAATGTTGCAGGAGAAATTGAACTGCCAGTGGAGATCGGTCCGCATACCTTTTACATATCCTTTCAGGTGTTGAATATCACCACAGGATATAATCTGTTATTGGGAAGACCGTGGATCCATATGGTAGGAGTAGTTTTGTCCACCCTTCATCAATAGGTCAAATACATCATCAATGGAAATTGGTAATTGTCAATGCCGAACAAGAATATCATGCCCATTTGCAAAGCGATATGCCTATAATCAGTCTCGATGAAAGAATTAAGCCTGTCAATTTTTAAATTCTTGAGGTGAGCAACACTAGGTACCAACCTATCGGGACCCCAGCTTTGAAGCCCAGAGTTTCCACTAAAGTAATGTCGGCTAGTCAGGAAATGATATCATTGGGTATCCAGCCTAGACAAGGGTTAGGGAAGAATCAGCAAGGAATTAAAAGTCTGGTTCAAATTCCTAACCAGATAGGAAAGGCTGGGTTGGGCTATTCCTCTGGATCAGACCATCGGAACCCGCACAAGCGTCCACCGGTTCCTTCCTCTACCATTCTGCTACTTAATCTTATAAACACAAAATTTGTAAAGCCTATGAGTAAAATTCCTATTTTCGTGGTGGGTATGCTGATTTCTAGGGCCAAGACGGCTAGTAGAAAAGAAGTCCTAATTCCGGATAAAGAAAGCGAGGAAAGGAATCAGAGACGCAAACAAGAAGTGCAAAACTAGTTATCAAAGATGTACTTTCTGGTACATATTGAGTGTATGAACAATGATATCCCAAAGGATGATTATGAAGAAGATCAATTCAAAATCCCTGGCTCGGATGGAGCTGAAGGGAGTGGTTCAAAGGAGGATGTCAACACTGATAAGAATGTTATCTTTGTCATTATCAAGGAGGAGACAGACAATAACAATCCCTTTAACCTCCCAGTCAATGAGGATTTGACCCTAGGTAATTGGAGCAGCACTCCTTGTACCTGCTGAAAAGGCACTACAAAAAAATGGGCCTTTAGCAACGATTTTTCGGCCAACGACTTTATAAGTCGTTGCTAAAAGTATATGTTTAGCAACGAAATTTATCATTCGTTGCAAATTGTGTCAGGCTTTCACTTTTTGCAACGAAATTCATAAGTCGTTGCAAAATTTCGTTGCTAATTTATTGGCGGGAAAAATATTCGTTAGAAATTTGTTGCAAAATTTTCGGTCACTTGCTTTCCTGTCATCGTGGGCAACGAACGTTTTTTTGTTGCTAAAAATGGGGCTTTAGCAACGATTTTTCAGGCAACGACTTTATAAGTCGTTGCTAAAAGTGTATGTTTAGCAACGAAACTTGTCCTTCGATGCAGATTGTGTCAGGCTTTCACTTTTTGCAACGAAATTCACAAGTAGTTGAAAAATTTGGAAACAAAATTCGTTAGAAATTTGTTGTAAAATTTCTAACCACTTGATTTTTCCTCATCGTGGGCAACGAAAGTTTTTTTGTCGCTATATTTCGTTGCCTAATTTTTATTTTCGCTGCATATTTTATACAACTTTCCGCAACAACTATTAAAATGTTGCCATAATAATAATAATAATAATAATAATAATAATAATAATAATAATAATAATAATAATAATAATAATAGTACTAATAATAATAATAATAATAATAATAATAATAATAATAACAATAATAATAATAACAATCATACTAATAATAATAGTACTAATAATAATAATAATAATAATAATAGTAATAAAAATAAAAATAATATTAATATTAATATTAATATTAATATTAATAATAATATTAATATTAATAATAATAATAATAATTAATAATAATAATAATAATAATAACAACAACAACAAACAACAAGAACAATAACAACAAAAAACAACAACAACAACAATAATAATAATAATAATAATAATAATAATAATAATAATAATAATTGTGACAACCCAAATTTTTATAAATTATTAAAATAAGAATTTAATAATTAAAATTCTTATTATGAGATGTTTTGAGTTTGAGTATATATGTATATATATCGTGCTATATATGTTGAAATATATGATCCGGTGTGAAGAGAAATATATATTCATACATTGGAAAAGTGAGGTTTAATAGTTGAGTTAACTATTAAAGGAATTAAATGAATTTAGTAATTAATTTTAAATATTTATTGAATTAAATAAATAGTTTAAATTTATTTATTTATTGAGATAAATAAATAGTTGATAAAATTGTGGTGAATTAATTTAGTAACTAAATTGATTAATGTAAATTAAATTGAATAATGATAATTTTATTTGATGGATTTAATTTAAGGAAATAATTAAATTAAATCAATTGCTTAATATTTAAGAAGATAATTAAATTAAATGAATTGTTTAATTTAAAGGAAGTAAATAAATTAAACAAAGTGATGTTTCTAATTTATTTATTAAATTAGATATATAATTATTATAATTATAAATTATAAGTTATTAAAATGGTTACATGTGTGATAAGTGTAACTATATAATATAAATATTATTTAAATAATCTAGTATGGGGAATTAGTGTGAAACCAAACGTAGCCTTATGGCTTTTGGTTTATTTTAACTGACGCAAACTATTTATTTTTATAACTATAGTGTGCGTGGGTTAGTGGGAGGTCAGTTATATTATGCGTCTTATTTTTCCCTAAGTCTAGTTATCAGTGAAGAGCATAAAAAGAACTTGGAAGCAAGAGAGAAAACATTGTGATTGTGAGTTTCTAAGATTGTCAGGAGGAAGAAGGAGAATTTCTAAGCCCTAATACTATCTTTTGCTAGCATTCAATCAAGGGTTTAAGGTATAATCTACCCCTAATTTCAATTTGTAGTCTTATAATTTTCTATACTCTGGAAATTAGGTTTTGGATGAATTGTTGTAGAAGATGTTGTTTATATGTATGTATTCTCTTGCTAAATCTGTTAGTTATCCTCTATAAGTCTATGTTGGTGTTCAAATACATGAAATTTGGGTTTATAAGGAGAAAAAGTAAATAACAGTGTTTTTGTTCAAAAATGGCTTTAGAAAGTATAAAATTTCATGCTTAATATGTGCTATAATCTGTTATTTGATGTTAGAATATGTTAGTATGTTAAGAAACGAAAGCGGTGTAGTTTAAATCATGTTAATCGGTTAAGTAACGAAGCCGTGGCGATCAAATTCGCTAAATGTGTTTAAAACATGAATATAGAGTATGAACATGTATTTTGGATCAAATTTTAGGTTGGTTAATGTTTTTTTAAATTGTTAGAATTCTAGTATGTTGTATTTCTATGAATTACGAATCCATAGAATCGAAAACGGACTAATTTGGATGTGTATAACTCAAGTTATGAAGATTAGTAGGAGAAAAGGTCAAAAAATCGCAAAACACTGTAATCTAGAAAGGCGTAGCTAAATAACACGCATCCTAGAGCGCGCGCCAGGCGCGTGAGCTGAGCCTTGCCAAGTCGCATGAGGATGCTGAAAAGGAAAAGCGCCGCACCCCATGTGTTCTGATTGTAACTGTTTTAACCTACTTTGGTAAAATAGTCATAACTTTTTCATACTAAGTTCGATTGAGGTGACTCAAGATGATCCGGAACGAGGACGAATGGACCTACAACTTTTATTCTTTAAGTTTTTCAATTTAAGGTCGGGAAAAAGGGTCAAAATGGTCATTTTTAGGACTATTGTGTTTTTAGAGGCAATCGGGGGGCGTTGGGCATGCACGTATGTAAGTGTAGTGCTCTTGACGATAAAAAATGTTGTTCTAAGTTATAGAACATGAATATTATGAAGTATAATGATGCTTAACATTAATAAATAATGTATTAGATAAGTTTTATGAGCATATTAAGCACACACAAGAGAGACAAATTGTGCATGCGACAAATAAACGTCAAAACATCGTGATAAGTGATAATGAACGTAAAAAGTGTTTTAAATCAAATGAAATGAATATTATAAGATATTGAATAGTGTTAATATAAAACCAATAAGTAGTCCTAGCAAGACTTAAACATTTGAATGAACTTCAAATATGAAAGATATAAGTTGAAAGTTAACACAATCAAATTGAACATTGTGTATTTATGATAAGAAGGGTTATGAGCCATAGAGTAAAGTTTACATTACAACTAATATGCGTTGCTATGTGACTAATAGTTAATGTGGATGATTATATAATTGTGTAGGGCACGTGAAGTGCAGATATCTGTAAGTTGTTAAACTATTATTGGTAAACAACGATTAAGGCAAGTCTTTCAGTTCCTATTTGTTATGTGAACTTGATTAATTATTTTAAAAGTTTTATCGTAAAGAGCATGATGTGTTGTATATATGTGAATGTATGAAATGTTAAAGTCAACTTATGACTACGTTGATTGAATAAAGCATGCTGATTTAGTAAGGAACTCAATCTTTATACTTGTAATATGAACTGTAGCATGTATTTTAGGTTAGTTCAATGTTTATGTGATATATGTTGAGCATGTTATTATGTGTTACGTGATGCATGAAAACTATTAGATTTTGCTTGGCTGTCGAGCTCTACCTTGTAAATAACCACTTTTGCAGGTTAAAGATTCAAGGTAAGGATATGTGCTAAGTGAATTTTAGAGAACCATATTCATGAAGATTATCTATGTTTTACGAGAAATGTATTTGATATTTTGTATGTAACATGTTGTTAAATTATAAGTTGAGCTATCTGGTGTATTTGGATATCTATTTATGATGTAAGACTTTGTAAAGTTATTTTATTGTAACGATTCATGATATAAATTTGAATCAAGGAAATGTATTGTAAAGGTTGCGATTTAGGGCAATACGGAAGGGAAATGTTTAAAATTTTAATTATTCCACAAATTTCAATGGTTGTATTATTGTTTAATGATGTAAACTTAGAGGTTGAATGTATTATTACCGACCGAAGTCGAGAATTAAATTATATGAATTTTTTGAATTAGATTAATTGGTATCAAAGCCAATAGGTTAGAAACCTTAGGTAAGAGTACTTTAGGCTATAACCTTAGAGAAGATATGTGAAGATAATGAAAGAATAAGCTCAGGTAGAGTTTGAATAATAAGAAGTAATTTAAGAAATTCATAAAGAAAGGATTAAAACATGCGTGAGAGGATTCAAAGAAGAATCTCGTTGAGTTATAAGGAGTATGAATGTGGGGTTACCCAACTCCAATATTAAGGATGTAAGGTGATAATAAATAGAAAATTTCTATAAGAAGAGAATGATAAAAAAGTTAAGAATAAGAAGTTATATTTAAGTATAGTACAATTGTACTCTTTAATGGTTGATGTATGGTATTTGGGCTAAACAATTCCTTTATAGAGCGGAGGTATATACGAACTAGTAACTCGGAACCTAGTTCGTTGGTTGTTTGTGGGAAACCACTCAGTGTACTATATTGAAACTATTAGAGACTCGATGTGTACCAAGTGTAGAAAATGGATGCATATGATGAAAATATAGAACTCGAATAAAATGTTGAGCAATGTAAATGAAGCTAGAAATTCTTAAAGTAAGAATTGTTATATAAACAAGAAAATTCAAAGAAGAATCTTGAAGAGATATAAAGATAAGAAATGGGAGTTGCCTAAATCCAATAACCAATATAACGAATAATGTTGTAAATGATGAAAAAGGGAAAGTAAGAGGATCGTAAAACAAAACGATCACGGGTTAAGAAAAGAATTTTAAGGGAGATGATTATGGAATAAGATCACGACGTGATCTGTTTAAGTTATAAGAGAAATATGGTCTGTAATGTTTGAATAATTATAGCTTGATGCTATGAAGATGATGTACTATAAAATAGTACAAGATAACTCATGAGGAGTTATAGATAATGTGATATGAGGAATTCGTATCGAGCAAAGAGCAAGTTAAGAGTAAGATAGAGTTAGGTGGGATTTCAATTGAGGACTCATGTGATGGCTAAGTTGTACAAATCTTTGTATGGGCGAGGGTTTTGTGCTTGCACTTAGTTTATCACATTGATAATCATTGGAATGTTGGTGTCGCGCTATTAATGTATATGTGGCGAAAAGGTGATGCTTTTCTCATGTGTATATTTGATAGTTAGAAACTATTAAGATTAGTCAAATATTATTAGGATTAAGTGCGATTCTTAAAACTAATGCATATGGTAAGTTCGTGACTCACAATAATATGGTATGTTTTGAACCCCTCAGCGAATGGATGCCTATGGTCTGACTAGGATAAGTTCTTAAACTCATACTATTGTGTCAAGTTCTTGAACTTCCAATGTGTGGTAAGTTTGATGAACTATACTGGGTATATTGGAGGATTATAAGTTAAAATACAAGAATATTTAGTGTAAAGATTGAAATTGATGGAGAAAATTAGGTATTCCAAATCTTCTAGCGTTGCTAGATTTTCAAAATTTATTGACTTCGTGCTGATGTTTGCACTTCTATTTTCTTGAAAAACATTGGATCAAATAATGAAACCAATGAGTTTTTAAAAAAAATATCGTTATTCGTATGTCTATGCTAATTGCTTCGGCTAGACAAAAATGATTTGAAATATATCAAAATGTATTTCTATATCATCAATGTATCATGGAACCTGGTGCAGAGATGATAAAAATGATGGAGTCGTCAATAGAGTATTACTTAGTGTTGGATGTGATCTAAGGATCGTCAGCCCACTGTGGTATGATGTAGTATGATAAAATCACCAAATGACGGAGTCCTCAAACGGACTGTAAATACAGTGCGGTATCATGATGTAAGACCCCGAATTTTATGAAATAAAAGTATTCAATTTTTCTATTCAGTAATTGGTTAAATTGATAAAAGTTAAAGTTAAGGGTGATATATGAAATTTTTTTTCAAAATAAGCAAGGGGGTATAAAGTATTCATTATTGTCGGGGAATATTCGTTTGGTCGTGGAATATTAAATGACTTGTCGGAGAATATTCGTTTGGTCGTAGAATATTAGATCTTTGTCGGGAATATTAAATTTACCTGGTAGTGACCGTAATGTGGGCCCCATAACTGAAAGCGATTGGATGAAGAAAAGCGACAAATATAAGTTGGTTAAAAATAACGGCGTAGTTATTCTGAAGTTAAGATCATTGGAATACCCGGTGGTTAAAATACGATGTCTGGCGTGGTTTTATAAAGATAGCACACGGTATTGCACAATATTGTTGAATTATTGATCCTTACGTAAGAAGGCACTACTCAATAATTTTCACGGTGAGTTCTTATTCAATATTTTATTTTATTGATTGATAATTCTTTGCGTTGATATTTTATATTATTGTTGTTCAATAATTGTCACCGCACATATCTCCATTATCGGATCAATAATTCATATTATTTGAATAATATTATTAGATAGCATTATTGGCAATGTCTAGAAAGTTACATCAAGGAGAGGTTTGGTCACCTAATTGCTTGGCGCCAAGAAGGAGAAATCCTTATCGGAAAGCCCCTCTTTCACAGGAGCGGCTGGTTGTCATAAATGTGATTACGTAATATTATTTGTGAATAATTAATTATTGATTCATATGATAAGAAAATATTTATTTGATGTGGATATAAATGATGGATTTATTTATGTGGTTATAAGTGAAGGAATTAATGATGAGGTGTTTTATCGGTATTTGTCGAAATGGAGAACAAAATATGGGATTTTCGGAAAAATTAGTTTATTACTTGATTTTGTAAAATCCATAACTCTTAATGTGTATAATGAGTTAAGAGATGAGCCATATATCAAAAGAAAGCCCTAGAAGTAAGCTAACTGTAGAAATTTGAATCACCAAAAATTCTTTGTAGATATTTCGTGGTGAAATTTTGAATGAAAGCTGGTCAGAAGGACTAATAGTCAAAAAAAATCGGGTGTTCTTGACTATATTGCGTGAGTTATAAATTTTGATCCGACCGTTGGATCGTTGTAATTTTGGATATGTTATACATACATAAGTTGAGTATATGTCCACAAATTTTGAACCGTTAAAATTCACGAATGATTTGTTATGAATTTTAAGAGGTGTACGATTTGAAATTAGGGTTATAATTGATTTTGGTGGAAAATTCTAGAATTGAGTGGGCCCCACTTGTGGTTGGTGAAAAAATGTGCTGAATTTTATTTCAAATGTGGTGGGTGGCAATAGTAGCGAGTAAAGCCATCGGTGGCAGGTCAAGTGCGCTTGGTGGGCTAACATTTTCTATAAATAGAAATTTAAGTTAGAATTGAAAATCACACGAAACAAAGTTTTCTCTCTTTCTCTCTATATTATCAAGTGTATTTTGTGAGTATTTTGAGTATACTTTGAGTATTGTTAGGCGGTGCAAGTTCCTTCAAAGACTATATCCAGGTGTTCAAATTTAGAAGTACTAATCTTTCGAGGTAAGGGATGTTATTTTCTTCTCAAATGATATTAATTCTTGATATCATTATCTTTGAAATATTGGTTGGTACTTTTTATCAAATTTGGAACTTTTTCATATCGGGGTTACTATTCATGAGTTACTATTCACGAGTTACTATTCATGAGTTACTATTCACGAAGTTCTTATTCACGAGTACTATTCATGAAGCGTGAAGATGTTTTTTTGTGGAATTTCTATCTTTGGGTTATTGAGATTCTTATTCACGTATCGGCACTATTCACGAATCTGACACTATTCATAGAAAAATGAAAATTTTTCTTTTCGTCTAAAATATCTATTACGGATACTAGCTTTGATTGTATCCATGTTTTGATCATTCTTGAATTTTACACCACTATGATTATTTTTGAGGTATTGTTGGACATGGATAAAACAAAGTACGAATCCTTAATCCTTGTCATTTTGTTTCCTTTGGATTCGTTCTTTAAAAATATTTTCATCATCCTCGGTCTTAAATGATGATATTATTGAATATCTTTGGCACGTAGTGCAAAGATGAATGATTTTGAAGAATATCTTTGGCTTGTAGTGCAAAGATGCGCAGTGTTTAAATGATCATGACCGGTGATGAATATCTTTGGCTGTAGTGCAAAGATGAGCGGTGTTTAAATGAACATATAATGGTGATGAATATCTTTGGCCTTTAGTGCAAAGATGAAGCAGTGTTGAGATGAACATGACCGATTGATGAATATCTTTGGCTGTAGTGCAAAAGATGAATATTTGATTTGAGATGAATATTGATTGATGTTCTGAGGATAAAATATTGATGATGGGTCATTAAATTCATAGATTATAGTAGATTTCATTCTCTACGTAACTCTTTATGAATTATTATTTCCATTGCGAATATTGATCCGAAACTTGTTGTCTATTGTATTCTATCGATTTTTCCTGTTGGAGACTAACGATAATTTGTTGTATATTATCTTAGTCATAACATTCTTTTCTTTGGGCTAGTTGAGCTCACCCTTTTCCTTGTTGTTCCATTTTTCTTCTCGGGGAGGCGAGAATGTAGCGAGTACTAGTCGGGGTATGGAATGAAGGTTCTAGAGAGAGTTGTTTAGTAGTCCTCACCATTATTGTAAAATAATGTATCAATAAATGTGATGAGGATTTATTTGAGTATAAATATTGTCTAGAAGATAATATTTGTATTTAAACTCATGATTTTATTGTTGTGATAATAAAGTTGTAGTTGTTTACGTACCATGTATTTGGCGACTCGAGAATGGGTTGGATGGAATGGACCTATTTTGGGGCGTCATGCGGTTGGTATCGAGCTATAAGTAAAGAGCCCCGAGCCTCTCATTGGTGACTTCGTTGTTGATGGGGATGCACCGCCGGACTCTCCGTAGGGGCCTTGGATTCTCTTGGTGTGGCAAACCGATAGGTACCTGCTTGTGAGGTCTTTGTCCACGGTTGGGACACGAGTTACATTTGGTATCAGAGCTTAGGGATATGATCTCTGGCGGAGATCGGGGAATAGAACTAGGAGGGGAGAGATGAGTAAATCCTTCGCTAGTGTGTCCTACCTAAGCTTATTTGTTGGTCAGTCATAATAACGAGATATTATGTGATATGTTAATTTGCTCAATTAACCTTTGTTTTGAAGCTGTATTCTAGAATGATATCTAAAATCTGAGGAGATGAGCAATGGAGAAATCATGATGACAGGGAGATAGAATCGAAATGAAAACAAGGCATTCTCAACTCTTTGAAATACAGTGCACGTAAATTTGGGGACGAAATTTCATAAGGAGGAGATTGTAAGACCCCGAATTTTATGAAATAAAAGTATTCAATTTTTCTATTAGGTAATTGGTTAAATTGATAAAAGTTAAAGTTAAGGGTGATATATGAAAATTTTTTTCAAAATAAGCGAGGGTATAAAGTATTCATTATTGCCGGGAATATTCGTTTGGTCGTGGAATATTAAATGCGTGAGAATATTCGTTTGGTCGTAGAATATTAAATCTTTGTCGGGGAATATTAAATGCGACGACTTGACCATATGTGGGCCCATATAACGGAAAGCGATTGGATGAAGAAACGACAAATATAAGTTGGTTAAAAATAACAGCGTAGTTATTCTGAATTAAGATCATTGGAATACCCGGTGGTTAAAATACGATGTCTGGCGTGGTTTGCCTGATAGCACGGTATTACACAATATTGTTGAATTATTGATCCTTACGTAAGAAGGCACTACTCAATAATTTTCACACGTGAATTCTTATTCAATATTTTATTTTATTGATTGATAATTCTTTGCGTTGATATTTTATATTATTGTTGTTCAATAATTGTCCAACGCACATTATCTCCATTATCGGATCAATAATTCATATTATTTGAATAATATTATTAGATAGCATTATTGGCAATGTCTAGAAAGTTACATCGAGGAGAGGTTTGGTCACCTAATTGCGCGCCCGATGAGGAGAAATCCTTATCGGAAAGCCCTCTTTCACAGGAGCGGCACGGTTGTCATAAATGTGATTACGTAATATTATTTGTGAATAATTAATTATTGATTCATATGATAAGAAAATATTTATTTGATGTGGATATAAATGATGGATTTATTTATGTGGTTATAAGTGAAGGAATTAATGATGAGGTGTTTTATCAGTATTTGTCGAAATGGAGAACAAAATATGGGATTTTCAGAAAAAATTAGTTTATTACTTGATTTTGTAAAATCCATAACTCTTTGTGTATAATGAGTTAAGAGATGAGCCATATATCAAAAGAAAGCCCTAGAAGTAAGCTAACTGTAGAAATTTGAATCACCCAAAAATTCTTTGTAGATATTTCGTGGTGAAATTTTGAATGAAATTGGTCCGAAGGACTAATAGTCCGAAAAATCGGTGTTCTTGACTATATTATGTGAGTTATAAATTTTGATCCGACCGTTGGATCGTTTTAATTTTTGGATATGTTATACATACATAAGTTGAGTATATGTCCACAAATTTTGAACCGTTAAAAATTCACGAATGATTTGTTATGAATTTTAAGAGGTGTCTGATTCGGAAATTAGGGTTATAATTGATTTTGGTGGAAAATTCTAGAATTGAGTGGGCCCCACTTGTGGTTGGTGAAAAAAATGTGCTGAATTTTATTTCAAATGTGGTGGGTGGCAATAGTAGCAGGTAAAGCCATCGTGCTTGGTCAAGTCTGCTTCGGCGGGCTAACATTTTCCTATAAATAGAGGGCTAAGTTAGAATTGAAAATCACACCAGAAACAAAGTTTTCTCTCTTTCTCTCTCTATATTATCAAGTGTATTTTGTGAGTATTTTGAGTATACTTTGAGTATTGTTAGACGGTGCAAGTTTCCTTCAGCACTATATCCGGTGTTTCAGCTAGAAGTACTAATCTTTCGAGGTAAGGGATGTTATTTTCTTCTCAAATGATATTAATTCTTGATATCATTATCTTTGAAATATTGGTTGGTACTTTTTATCAAATTTGGAACTTTTTCATGTCGGGTTACTATTCATGAGTTACTATTCACGAGTTACTATTCATGAGTTACTATTCACGAGTTACTATTCAAAAGTACTATTCATGAAGCGTGAAGATGTTTTTTTGTGGAATTTCTATCTTTGGGTGTAAGATTTATTAATCACGTTATCGGCACTATTCACGAATCATTTAAGACTATTCATAGAAAAATGAAAATTTTTCTTTTCGTCTAAAATATCTATTACGGATACTAGCTTTGATTGTATCCATGTTTTGATCATTCTTGAATTTTACACCACTATGATTATTTTTGAGGTATTGTTGGACATGGATAAAACAAAGTACTTAATCCTTAATCCTTGTCATTTTGTTTTTCCTTTGGATTCGTTCTTTAAAAATATTTTCATCATCCTCGGTCTTAAATGATGATATTATTGAATATCTTTGGCTGTAGTGCAAAGATGAATGATTTTTGAAGAATATCTTTGGCTGTAGTGCAAAGATGAGCGCGGTGTTTAAATGATCATAATCGATCGATGAATATCTTTGGCACAGTAGTGCAAAAGATGAGCGGTGTTTAAATGAACATGACCGGGTGATGAATATCTTTGGCCTTTAGTGCAAAGATGAGCAGTGTTGAGATGAACATGTGGATTGATGAATATCTTTGGCACGTAGTGTAAAGATGAATATTTGATTTGAGATGAATATTGATTGATGTTCTGAGGATAAAATATTGATGATGGATTTGTTAAATTCATAGATTATAGTAGATTTCATTCTCTACGTAACTCTTACATGAATTATTATTTCACTGCGAATATTGATCCGAAACTTGTTGTCTATTGTATTCTATCGATTTTTTCCTGTTGGAGACTAACGATAATTTGTTGTATATTATCTTAGTCATAACATTTCTTCTTGGGCTAGTTGAGCTCACCCTTTTCCTTGTTGTTCCATTTTCTTCTCGGGGAGGCGAGAATGTAGCGAGTACTAGTCGGGGTATGGAATGAAGGTTCTAGAGAGAGTTGTTTAGTAGTCCTCACCATTATTGTAAAATAATGTATCAATAAATGTGATGAGGATTTATTTGAGTATAAATATTGTCTAGAAGATAATATTTGTATTTAAACTCACAGTTTTATTGTTGTGATAATAAAGTTGTAGTTGTTTCTGTACCATGTATTTGGCGACTCAGAATGGGTTGGATGGAATGGACCTATTTTGGGGGCGTCACAGTTGGTATCAGAGCTATAAGTAAAGAGCCCCGAGCCTCTCGCTGGTGACTTCCTGTTGATGGGGGATGCACCGAAGCCAGACTCTCCGTAGGGGACGCCGTTCTGCGGTGGCAAACTGATAGGTACCACTGTGAGGTGCTGTCCACGGTTGGGACACGAGTTACATTTGGTATCAGAGCTTAGGGATATGATCTCTGGCGGAGATCGGGGAATAGAACTAGAGGGGAGAGATGAGTAAATCCTTCGCTAGTGTGTCCTACTAAGCTTATTTGTTGGTCGGTCATAATAACGAGATATTATGTGATATGTTAATTTGCTTTCAATTAACCTTTGTTTTGAAGTCGTATTCTAGAATGATATCTGAAATACGGGAGATGAGCAATGGAGAAATCATGATGACAGGGAGATAGAATAAGAAATGAAAACAAGGCATTCTCAACTCTTTGAAAATGCAGCACGTAAATTTCGGGGACGAAATTTCATAAGGAGGGAGATTGTAAGACCCCGAATTTTATGAAATAAAAGTATTCAATTTTTTATTCAAGTAATTGGTTAAATTGATAAAAGTTAAAGTTAAGGGTGATATATGAAAATTTTTTCAAAATAAGCGAGGGGTATAAAGTATTCATTATTGTCGGGAATATTCGTTTGGTCGTGGAATATTAAGTATCGTAATAAAGGGAATATTCGTTTGGTCGTAGAATATTAAATCGTCGGGAAATATTAAAGACGACGACGCTTGACCGTATGTGGGCCCCATAACGGAAAAGCGATTGGATGAAGAAACGACAAATATAAGTTGGTTAAAAATAACGGCGTAGTTATTCTGAATTAAGATCATTGGAATATACAAATTGGTTAAAATACGATGTCTGGCGTGGTTGCTGAAAGAGCACTACGGTATTGCACAATATTGTTGAATTATTGATCCTTACGTAAGAAGGCACTACTCAATAATTTTCACGGTGAATTCTTGTTCAATATTTTATTTTATTGATTGATAATTCTTTGCGTTGATATTTTATATTATTGTTGTTCAATAATTGTCCGCGCACATTATCTCCATTATCGGATCAATAATTCATATTATTTGAATAATATTATTAGATAGCATTATTGGCAATGTCTAGAAAGTTACATCAAGGAGAGGTTTGGTCACCTAATTGCGGCAAGAAGGAGAAATCCTTATCGGAAAGCCCCTCTTTCACAGAAGCGATGCGGTTATCATAAATGTGATTACGTAATATTATTTGTGAATAATTAATTATTGATTCATATGATAAGAAAATATTTATTTGATGTGGATATAAATGATGGATTTATTTATGTGGTTATAAGTGAAGGAATTAATGATGAGGTGTTTTTATAAATTATTTGTCGAAATGGAGAACAAAATATGGGATTTTCGGAAAAATTAGTTTATTACTTGATTTTGTAAAATCCATAACTCTTTGTGTATAATGAGTTAAGAGATGAGCCATATATCAAAAGAAATCCCTAAGTAAGCTAAGCTGTAGAAATTTGAATCACCCAAAATTCTTTGTAGATATTTCGTGGTGAAATTTTGAATGAAAGCTGGTCAGAAGGACTAATAGTCGAAAAAATCGGTGTTCTTCACTATATATTGCGTGAGTTATAAATTTTGATCCGACCGTTGGATCGTTGTAATTTTTGGATATGTTATACATACATAAGTTGAATATATGTCCACAAATTTTGAACCGTTAAAAATTCACGAATGATTTGTTATGAATTTTAAGAGGTGTCTGATTCGGAAATTAGGGTTATAATTGATTTTGGTGGAAAATTCTAGAATTGAGTGGGCCCCACTTGTGGTTGGTGAAAAAAATGTGCTGAATTTTATTTCAAATGTGGTGGGTGGCAATAGTAGCAGGTAAAGCCATCAGGTAGCAGGTCAAGTCTGCTTCGGCGGGCTAACATTTTCCTATAAATAGAGGGCTAAGTTAGAATTGAAAATCACACCAGAAACAAAGTTTTCTCTCTTTCTCTCTCTATATTATCAAGTGTATTTTGTGAGTATTTTGAGTATACTTTGAGTATTGTTAGACGGTGCAAGTTTCCTTCAAAGACTATATCAGGTGTTCAAATTGAAGTACTAATCTTTCGAGGTAAGGGATGTTATTTTCTTCTCAAATGATATTAATTCTTCAATATCATTATCTTTGAAATATTGGTTGGTACTTTTTATCAAATTTGGAACTTTTTCATGTATGGGGTTACTATTCATGAGTTACTATTCACGAGTTACTATTCATGAGTTACTATTCACGAGTTCTTATTCACGAGTACTATTCATGAAGCGTGAAGATGTTTTTTTGTGGAATTTCATCTTTGGGTGTAGATTCTTATTCACGATATCTGCACTATTCTTATTCACGAATCTGGCACTATTCATAGAAAAATGAAAATTTTTCTTTTTCGTCTAAAATATCTATTACGGATACTAGCTTTGATTGTATCCGTGTTTTGATCATTCTTGAATTTTACACCACTATGATTATTTTTGAGGTATTGTTGGACATGGATAAAACAAAGTACGAATCCTTAATCCTTGTCATTTTGTTTCCTTTGGATTCGTTCTTTAAAAATATTTTCATCATCCTCGGTCTTAAATGATGATATTATTGAATATCTTTGGCACTGTAGTGCAAAGATGAATGATTTCGAAGAATATCTTTGGCCAGTGCAAAGATGAGCGGTGTTTAAATGAACATTGTGATCGTGATGAATATCTTTGGCCTGTAGTGCAAAGATGAGCAGTGTTTAAATGAACACCGATGGGTGATGAATATCTTTGGCCTTTAGTGCAAAGATGAGCAGTGTTGAGATGAACATGACCGATTGATGAATATCTTTGGCTGTAGTCAAAAGATGAATATTTGATTTGAGATGAATATTGATTGATGTTGAGGATAAAATATTGATGATGGAATTATTAAATTCATAGATTATAGTAGATTTCATTCTCTACGTAACTCTTACATGAATTATTATTCCATTGCGAATATTGATCCGAAACTTGTCATCTATTGTATTCTATCGATTTTTCCTGTTGGAGACTAACGATAATTTGTTGTATATTATCTTAGTCATAACATTCTTTCTTGGGCTAGTTGAGCTCTCCCTTTTCCTTGTTGTTCCATTTTTCTTCTCGGGAGGCGAGAATGTAGCGAGTACTAGTCGGGGTATGGAATGAAGGTTCTAGAGAGAGTTGTTTAGTAGTCCTCACCATTATTGTAAAATAATGTATCAATAAATGTGATGAGGATTTATTTGAGTATAAATATTGTCTAGAAGATAATATTTGTATTTAAACTCACAGTTTTATTGTTGTGATAATAAAGTTGTAGTTGTTTCTGTACCATGTATTTGGCGACTCAGAATGGGTTGGATGGAATGGACCTATTTTGGGGGCGTCACACATGACGTCATAAAAATATTTTTGAGATTTCTTTAAGATATGAGAATATATATATATATATATGTATATTTATATTTTGATTGATGTCCGGATTGTTGTAGAAGTCTATGTTATTTGGTTCAGCTAGACGAATATTGAAAGATGTTCATGAAATTCAAGCGTTTCTTGAGAAGTTATGCCAAACCAAATTGTTTTCAAAGTGCGGATTGAGGATGTTGAAAAGTGAGGTGAACAACCACGTAAAAGGGACATGTTATCAGAGAATTGTTTCGAAAGTAATGCATATAGTCGTTACGATGTTAAGATGTAATACGTTTTACACGACGTAGGGGTACGATAGTCTGATCACCTAGAGTACTTGCAGAGAGTGTTTTCGATCGTGTGATTGCTAAACATTACATTAAAGATGGTTTATAGTGGTGATGCCTTTCGTTAAACACGGAGAAGAGTTCAAGGTCCGTATAGTCTTATAGTGTTAAAGGTTCAAGTCGAGATACTTGATAACCTAGAGACGTAGTTCAAGGTCTTATGACCCCTCAGCACGATTTGGAATCTTTTAAATTCTTGTTATTCATATCGCTTCCCAATTATTGAGCAATTGTGGAAGATTCTTATTATTCTAAAAGGTGAAAGTGAAAAGGATGAGAAAATTATGCAAAACATAATAATTTCAGGAAAGAAATAAAATTTCAGAAAGAAGAGAAATGTGAAACTCTTAAAAAAGGAAGAGGTGAGGAATATGATAATCTTAGAAAGATCCTTAGAGAAAGAATTTGGTTGTAGAACCTAATGAATAAATAAACATTAACATAAAATCTATTTTGATAAATGGAATGAACAGATATTAGTAAGTTAAAATTTCGAGGACGAAATTTTTAGAAGAAGGGGTGAATGTAATGTCCCGAGAGTTTGAGAATTTAGTACATGATAATGATCCTTAGAGAAAGATAATGAACGGGTCAAAGAATATGTAATACTCAAGTATATAATTGAGTATAAGTAAAGGTTATGAAATAAAACATACAAGAATTTATTATCAAGAATGGTGGGAGCTAGTAAGAAATATAAAACCTATATTAAGGTAATGTGTTGAAGTTATTCAACGAAGAGATTTGATGAAAACCTGTGTAAGGTAGGGTTTCGGTGATTCCGAGGACGGAATCCTTATAAGGAGGGAAGGATGTGACAACCCGAATTTTTATAAATTATTAAAATAAGAATTTAATAATTAAAATTCTTATTACGAGATGTTTTGAGTTTGAGTATATATGTATATACACGTGCTATATATGTTGAAATATATTATCTGGTGTGAAGAGAAATATATATTCATATATTGGGAAAGTGAGGTTTAATAGTTGAGTTAACTATTGAAGGAATTAAATGAATTTAGTAATTAATTTTAAATATTTATTGAATTAAATAAATATTTTAAATTTATTTATTTATTGAGATAAATAAATGGTTGATAAAATTGTGGTAAATTAATTTAGTAACTAAATTGATTAATGTAAATTAAATTGAATAATGTTAATTTTATTTGATGGATTTAATTTAAGGAAATAATTAAATTAAATCAATTGCTTAATATTTAAGAAGATAATTAAATTAAATGAATTGTTTAATTTAAAGGAAGTAAATAGATTAAACAAAGTGATGTTTCTAATTTATTAATTAAATTAGATATATAATTATTTAATTATTTATTATAAGCATAATTATAATAAGAATATAATTATTATAATTATAAATTATAAGCTATTAAAATGGTTACATGTGTGACAAGTGTAACTATATAATATAAATATTATTTAAATAATCTAGTATGGAGAATTAGTGTGTAACTAAACGTAGCTTTATGGCTTTTGGTTTATTTTAACTGACGCAAACTATTTATTTTTATAACTGTAGTGTGCGTGGGTTAGTGGGAGGCCAGTTATATTATGCGTCTTATTTTTCCCTAAGTCTAGTTATCAGTGAAGAGCATAGAAAAAACTTGGAAGAAAGAGAGAAAACATTGTGATTATGAGTTTCTAAGATTGTCAAGAGGAAGAAGGAGAGTTTTTAAGCCCTAATACTATCTTTTGCTAGCATTCAATCAAGGGTTTAAGGTATAATCTACCCATAATTTTAATTTGTAGTCTTATAATTTTCTATTCTCTGGAAATTAGATTTTGGTTGAATTGTTGTAGAAGATGTTATTTATATGTATGTATTCTCTTTGCTAAATCTGTAGTTATCCTTTATAAATCTATGTTGGTGTTCAAATACATGAAATTTGGGTTTATAAGGAGAAAAAGTAAATAACAGTGTTTTTGTTCAAAAATAGCTTTAGAAAGTACAAAATTTCATGCTTAATGTGTGCTATAATCTATTATTTGATGTTAGTATGTTAAGAAACGAAAGCGGCATAGTTTAAATCATGTTAATCGGTTAAGTAACGAAGTCGTGGCGATCAAATTCGCTAAATGTGTTTAAAACATGAAAATATAGTATTAACATGTGTTTTGGGTCAAATTTTAGGTTGGTTAATGTTTTTATAAATTGTTAGAATTCTAGTATGTTGTATTTATATGAATTACGAATCCATAGAATCAAAAACGGACTAATTTGGATGTGTATAACTCAAGTTATGAAGATAAGTAGGAGAAAAGGTCAAAAATGCAAAAAACATCAGTAATCTGGCGTAGCATTAAGACACTACCAAGCGTCTCAGAGCGCAGTAGTAGGCTGGCACTTCAAGTCATGGGGCGTGCATCTGGCGCTGCCAAGTCATCTGTGGCCTGTGAAAAAGGGCGTGGACGCTCCCCATGTGTTCTGACTGTGACTATTTTGACCTGCTTTGGTAAAACGGTCATAAAGTTTTCATACGAACTCCAATTGAGGTGATTCAAGATGATCCGAAATGAGGACGAATAGAACTACAACTTTTATTCTTTAAATATTTCAATTTGAGGTCAGGAACAGGGGTCAAAATGGTTATGTTTAGGACTATTGTGTTTTCAGAGGCAATCGGGGGGCGTCGGGCATGCACGTATGCAAGTGTTGTGCTCTTGACGATAAAAGATGTTGTTCTAAGTTATATAACATGAATATTATGAATTATAATGATGTTTAACATTAATAAATAATGTATTAGATAAGTTGTATGCGCATACTAAGCACACATAAGAGAGACAATTTGGGCGTGTGAAGAATAAACGTCAAAATGTCGTGATAAGTGATAATGAACGTAAAAAGTGTTTTAAATCAAATGAAATGAATATTATAAGATATTGAATAGTGTTAATATAAAACCAATAAGTAGTCCTAGCAAGACTTAAACATTTGAATGAACTTCAAATATGAAAGATATAAGTTGAAAGTTAACACAATCAAATTGAACATTGTGTATTTATGATAGGAAGGGTTATGAGTCGTAGAGTAATTTTACATTACAACTACTATGCGTTGCTACGTGACTAATAGTTAATGTGAATGATTATATAATTGTGTAGGGCACGTGAAGTGCAAATATCTGTAAGCTGTTAAACTGTTATTGGTAAACAACTATCAAGGCAAGTCTTTCAGTTCCTATTTGTTATGTGAACTTGATGATTAATTGTTTTAAAGTTTTATCGTAAAGAGCATGATGTGTTATATATATGTGAATGTATGAAATGTTAAAGTCAACTTATGACTACGTTGATTGAATAAAGCATGTTGATTGAGTAAGGAACTCAATCTTTATACATGTAATATGAACTGTAGCATGTATTTTAGGTTAGTTCAATGTTTATAAGATATATGTTGAGCATGTTATTATGTGCTACGTGATGCATGAAAACTGTTAGATTTTGTTGGGCTGTCGAGCTCAACCTTGCAAATAACCACTTTTGTAGGTTAAAGATTCAAGGTAAGGATATGTGCTAAGTGAATTTTAGAGAACCTTATTCATGAAGATTATCTATGTTTTACGAGAAATGTATTTGATATTTTGTATGTAATATGTTGTTAAATTGTAAGTTGAGCTATCTGGTGTATTTGGATATCTATTTATGAGGTAAGACTTTGTAAAGTTATTTTGTTGTAACGATTCATGATATAAATTTGAATCAAGGAAATGTATTGTAAATATTGCAATTTAGGGCAATACGTAAGGAAAATGTATAAAATTTTAATTATTCCGCAAATTTCAATGGTTATATTATTGGTTAATGATGTAAACTTAGAGGTTGAATATATTATTAACGACTGAAATCGAGAATTAAATTGTACTCCCTCCATCCCAAAATAAACGTCCTAATTTCCTTTTTAGGATGGTCCAAAATAAATGTCATATTTCTATATTAGTAACTACTTTTATCTTATTTTTCCACTTATACCCTTATATTTTTTTAGTCATCTTTTATTGGAAACTTAAGAAATGGAGTAATAAAAGGTTTACATTGGGAAGAGTGGTATTGTTATACCACTTTCTCTCTCATTATTATCTTATCAGTATACCTTTCTATTTAATGGGTCTCCAACCTCTTCTAAATTCACCATCTCTCCTTCATATTTCATCTATAGTTTCTCTCAAAATCTCTATCTTCTAAAGTTGTAAAATCTTTACTTTACTTATGTCATCCGAAGATAGCTTGGAATATAATCTTCCGATTCAAAAATTGTTGGACAATGATGTTGAAGATACTATAATTCCAGAATCGTTGGACAAGATGGATGTCGAATGTCGAAGATACGATGCAATCGCTAGGCGAAAAAATCAAAGTAATGCAAGAACAAATTGAAGTGCTCCAGAATCAGATTGTATTTATGAAAAATAGGATCCAATCAATGGAACAACATCAATCGCACAATGAGAACTGGAATAATTGTTGGCTATGCACTTTCGGAAAGTGTTCATAATCTTATGAATCTAGAAAATTGATGGTGCATTTTGAACTAGTTTGGTGTTGTAATTTGGTGATATAATTTTGAAAGATCTATTTTTGTGGTGGATATTTATTATGCTTGTAACTCAAATTTGGAGAATTAATATTATTGCTAGTGTTGCATAGGCCTTCCGTCATTTACTTTCTACTGATGGTATCTTTTTTCTTTTCTTTTTATGGTGATAAAATGCAAGGCGTCTTTTTTGTAGATAATACAAACAAAATGTTGTTACAAACCATAATCATACTCCATAATCATAAACTCTTACAGTATTGCTTACTCCAATTGTAGATGGTGCTTAGCTTCTTCCACAATACTGTTATCACATTGAAGACAAATAGGAAGATTACCATCCATTTCCAAGGCATTTTTGTTCATATCGTGACTTGTAATTATTTCCACCAAATCCCTTCATCACTTCAATCATACATTGTTGCAAAGATAAAAACACATAATTGAGACTTCTTGCCGAAAGTTGATTAAAAGATTTTTCTACGGCAGCTACTAATTCATCAATAGTTGTTGGAGCTTCTTCGATGTTGTAAGGATTGGATGGCCCTAAAAAACCAAGATCGAGGACATTCATATCGGGGCTATTGGGGGTTGACATGCCAATTGAATATCAAATCCATATTTTCTTGCGACTTCTAAGAATTCTATGTAAATCAGCGGATATGTGAGGTTTAGCATTATCTTGTTGCACAATAATGCGTTCATGAGAATTAGAAATTGGCCATTTCTCTCTTATTGCCGGCAAAACCTTTTCAATCAAACAAGTCCTATACACTTTTTTGTCTACTGAAATGTGTTTCGTTTCTAATGTACCGACATTCCTATTTTTGCTTTTTCTTTGAGCAGCTTCTTTAGAAACAAAAGGAAAAATGCCAATTTTGCCGGAAAAAATTTCATTACCATTTGCTTCAAATCTTGGACAAGCCACAGCCGCTAAGAACATGATTTTTGGAATGAATTTTTTACTTTTGCACGTTCTTAATGGTTCGGGCTCGTTAGGAAGAAGGTAGTACTTTTCTGATGTTTTGGTCATATAAAACCACTTTTCATCTATATGAACATAATTGAACATATCAATAACACTTGATTGATTGTTGGGTCTTTCAATTATTTTAGACAAGCAAAATTGCAACCTGACCTTCTTGTTTTCATCAGACAAATAAGGCTTGATTGCATTTGAATGAGCTATCAAATCACCCTCTCGGATCCTTTGATGCAACGTGGTCTTAGGTACATTCATAGCAACTGACAATGAGCGAATATTTGTCCTCCTTCGAAGAGGAATATTTGAAACTTGATTGAAATCAACTTGTACTCTTTTTCGACCAACACGACCGGTACGTTGTGAAGATACATCCACCAAATTCTCAAGTGCAAAACTCTTTGATTGTTGCCAAATTCTTCTAATCGTTTGAGTCGATTTTTTGAATATGGATGCTAGATTGATCATTGATCCGTAACTAACCTTCCCATTTTTGCTTTGCTTCAACAACATCTCATATATGGCTTGTCTTTCATCATTTGTTAAGTTTTTCATTTTTTTTCTTCACAAAAGAGAGAAGAGAATAGCTTTATTTATACTCATGTTCATTTTAATGTTATGTTAGCTTTTAAAGTTAAAGAAATGAAAAAATAAAATTTTGAAGGCAAAGTTAGTAAAATCAAAAACAAAATTTTGGAGGCAAAGTTGAGCTTGTGAGATTATAGCTTGAAAGTTTTGGAATTCAAATTTTAATTACAAAGTGGTTTGCATGCATGGATAGAAGCTATAGAAGAATATAAAGAGTGTGCAAGCATAGATAGAAAGAATATAAAGGGTGTGCAAGCATGAATAGTTACACCAAGTTTGCATGCATGAATTGGAGAGAGAAATAGATGTATTGAAATGTGTGAATAAAGTATCTAGAAATCAACCAGCAAATGTGGACGGTTTGCATATATATATATGAATGCAATTAGTTTGGAGAGAGAAATATAGAATGTGAGCATATGTGGGAACTAGCCAGCAATAATTAATTATTGGGGACATAAAAAAGTGAAAAAATACATCAATTAATAAGTAATTAAAAAGGGTAATTTAGGTAAAAGAAAACTTTATTAATCAGCATGCCGAAAATAATTAGGACGTTTATTTTGGGACGGAGGGAGTATGAATTTTGGGGTCGTTACAATAATAATAATAATAATAATAATAATAATAATAATAATAATAATAATAATAATAATAATAATAATAATAATAATAATAACAGTCATAATAATAATAATAATAATAATAATAATAATAACAATAACAATAACAGTAATAATAATAATTATAGTACTAATAATAATAATAATAATAATAATAATAATAATAATAATAATCCTTGCAAAATAATATCAAGTACGCCCAAGTTCTCGGGTGGTCATTGGATTAATATTCCAAACTGGAGGCCTTGTGTTCGAATCTGTGCATCATCATATTTTTTGAGATAAAGTTCAATATTCGCCACGTTAGCCTGTCCACATATGATATTCTTTTCAAAATTTCTTATTAAACTAAATAAAATACTAGACAAATCTCAACATTAAACTATATATATATATGTAAACAAATATTCATATAAATATTTATAACAAATATTCATATCTAAATTTTATAAATGTTAGATGAAATATTTATAAATTTATAAATAAATATTTGTTTATAAATATTTGTATGAATATTTAGAGATAAATTTATAAATATATATAAAATATATATATATATATATATATGAAAATATTCATAGTTACGTTATATAAATATTCATAGTTATTTTATATATATTTAGTTTAATGTGGAGATTTAAGATGGGTATATATATATAGATGGTAATAGAATTTTTCTAATACACAAAAAATATAATATAAGAAGCAAAAATATCACAACTAGGTTTTGAACCTAAGACCTATGGGTTATTGGGTCATTAAGCTACCATTGAGCCATTCTAATTTATTAGTTAACTAAACAAATCTCAACATTAAAGTAAATTTTAGATGACATACTTATAAATTTATAAATTTTAAAGATAAATTTATATGAATATTTGTTTATAAATATTTATATAAATATTTAGATATATATATATATATATATATATGTGTGTGTGTGTGTGTGTGTGTGTGTGTGTGTGGTAATAGAATTTATCTAATACACAAAAAATATAACATAAGAAGCAAAAATATCACAACTAGGTTTTGAACCTAAAACCTATGGGTTATTGGGTCATTAAGCTATCACTAAGCCATTCTAATTTATTAGTTAACTAAACTACCGCCATAACTATTAGCGATAGACAGCGTAGCACATGAACAAATGAAGGGCAAATGAGTAATTTCTCATGTCGCTACAGCTTGTAGTGGCAGGGAAAAATCCATTTCAATCTATGTCATCCAATGTTGCGATCAACAGTATAGATTATAGTTGTTGAAATAGTACTCGTGACAATCGATTGCCAAGCATGTTAGTTCCCGGCCTCCGACCCAAATAAACTCAACCTTATCAAACCTGATTATTATATATATGCTTCCCAATGTTTCCTATTTCTAGATAGAAGTAGGATATCTTTACAATCTTTCTCATTTCAGATAATGAAAGTGATGATTGATTTTATGCGAATTTTAAAAAAAATATTTTTTAAAGTGGCGTTGGTTGCCTTTCTGATTTTTAGCCAAACAAAATATCTAAAAATTCAACGCCATTTCAAATGGCGTTTAGTAGTTTTTCCCAAATTAGATGTGAGAGCCTTTACTCCCAACGGCAGTCGTTGAAGTTATTATTTTTTAAAAAATATTGATTTAAAAATAAAATCTTTTTTAAAAAAATAAAGCTTTTTTTAAAAAAAATAATTTTTTCATTTATAAAAATTATTCTTAAATTAATTAATTTGATTAAGAGAAGAGCCTATTCCAAAAAATTTTGAACAAAATAAATATAATTAAGAAAGTTGAATATAAATTAGGTACTCCAGATCCAACCTTTTCCCATTGTTTCTCTTAATATACTTTTGTCTCCAACCCAACCCAACCCAACCCTACCCAACCAGTCGACAAAAAATTTGGGGATTTTAGAAACCTAAATTTGTTGAGGCGTTTAGTGATTGATTCAAAATCAGTTCCTTTGCTGCAATGATGGAGCGGCGGACGGAGGATCAGTCTCTTTGTGATCAGATCAATCAGTCCTCTACTACTCCTCGAGCCGTTGCTTTGGCTCTCGATGTCACCGCCGATGCTCCGGCCATTGAGGCAGTTGTAGAAAAAGCTTGGGAAGCCTTTGGACATATTGATTGTTTAATTAACAACTCCGGCATTCGAGGTATGCAATTTCAACATCTAAATCTTCACCCTTTTCGTTTGTTTTCACATATAAAAAGTGGAATTATTAGGAAAATGTTCTAATTTTTTATTATTTGGATCTAATTTTTAAGGTATTTGTATTTGTATTTTTATTTTCTTTGTAGAAACTATAATATTAGTAAGAAAAACATATAGGCAATCTGCTTGGACGGAATGCATTTTATTGGAAAAATTCCATGCGGACATGATAATTAATCACTCATGTTTATGTCCAATTTACATGTCCTCATAGAAGAGCTCATGTTATTGTACAAATTGACTATTTCTTCCTTAAATTGTGCACGTAATTGAGTTATTTTGTTCAAAATTGGTTACAAAGAACAATTTTACAAAAATAAATAAATAAACAATTTAATGGTGTCTTCTTGGTGCAAGCATTTCCCTGATAGAATATCTTTGGTTCATTTGATGTCTTGAATTTGGATTGTCTTCTGACACTAAATTTATCAGGAATAGAAGGTAGTCCAGTTTTCGGTGAACATGCAAAACTTATTGGCATCCTGACAAGACCGCTGCGACAAAGGACTAGTGGTACTGAAATTCAGGTAACCACAATTTTTTTTAGATCAATCCTTACTTACAGTAGGACTTGTGGAATATAGCTTATCTAATATTATCTATTTTTGGCTTAAAAAATATGAAATTTGTATTTATGATAAATTTATTCATTTATTAGTTTAAGTCAACGACTTCATAATTGTGAAGACCACAATTGAACATATAACCCTGCACCCCTATTTTATTTTTCATTTGTGTTATATTTTTTGATTTTGCTGTTTGGTTGGAGTAGTATTCTATTTTTCATGTTGGTTATATTCATACTTGTATTTTGTTGATTATATTATCACTTCTAAGGCCTCTTCTCATAAACACACGATGATGAATTGGTTGGTTTCTTTCAATTTATTTTCATGTAGTTTAGTCGTTATCAAAGAAGCTTCCTTACAAGTAGAAGTTTTCTTATGCGCACGGATTGATTGACTAACACTTTTAAGGTTGTACCTCGTGTAGCTTCTTATGAAAATTGCTGGTCTTTTTTTCTTATCAGGTGCATATCCTTCTTCGTGCTTAATAATAGTTTATGGCATACACAGAACCTATACTGCAGCTTAATGGTTCTCCCAGAAAACCCCGGGTTTTACTCGCTACTAGTGGAAATGTAGCAGCTATAAAGTTTGGTAATATTTGCAATTGTTTTTCTGAATGGGCAGAAGTAAGAGCAGTTGCAACTAAGGCTTCTTTACATTTCATTGATAGAACATCCCTCTCTAAGGATGTCTTTCTATATACAGATGATGATGAATGGTCCACTTGGTTAAAGATAGGTGATGGCGTTCTTCACATTGAGTTACGTCGGTGGGCTGATATAATGGTTATTGCTCCTTTGTCAGCAAATACACTTGGCAAGGTAATGTATACTCGTGACTTATGCAATTTTTATACTTTGTCCCTCACACCTTTTGAGCTTATTTCGTTCATGAGTTTGAAACTAGGTTGGGCTGGTCTGGGAAAGATCAGAGGAGAGGTAGACTCATCTTTTAACTTTTCTGTTCACAAGAAAGACAAAAGACAGGAAAGTTAAGAAAAAAATGACAAATTCTATGAATTTTATTTATCTATGAATTTGGATTGCTAATTTTAGTGAATTTTATACATGTTGACCTAATTTTTTGGATGATGTTTTGCCACATATATAGCAATTGCCTTATATTTCTTCAATTAAAATACTCAATGTTTGGTGGCTTTGTTTTGATGTTAATTGTGGTCCTAATGAATCCCAAATTTTATAAATTTGAAAACTAGGACACCCCTTAAGAATCTTACCATTAGTAGTATTTACCCAATTTAGGTAGAATTGTATCTTTTACTAGGACCTGGCTAATAATCTATGAGTTATGGCAGAAGGAATTAGTGGAGGTGTCATTTTCTATGTTATGAGTCTGTAATGGATGGTTGGTTATGTACTAAAGCTTTATATGGATAGTGTAAACATTTGATGCCTATAGATTAAAAAAAGGTTTATAATTATGTTTTCACCAATTCATTTATTTGTTTATGTAAAACATGCGATGCTCTAAATGCACTGAAGAACAATTTAGCTGATCTTAACAATGTTCTGCAAAGTTGGGATCCAACTCTTGTCAATCCATGTACTTGGTTTCATATTACGTGCAGCATTGAAAATAGTGTTACAAGAGTGTAAGCTGCTTAATCTTGTGAAACTATTATTGATGTAACGTGCTATTATATTTGGGCGTGCTTTATGGTTCTGTTGCTGTACAATGAGTATAGTAACAATTTTTTACATTGTTTACTCCCAAAGTGATCTAGGAAACGCTAACCTTTCTGGTCAACTGGTTACACAGCTTGGTCAGCTTCCAAATTTGCAGTACTTGTAAGTCATCCTTTTGTGAGGTTGAAATTGCTACACTTTTTTTCTCATTGGTTTATTCTTGCTAGGTTGTTTTCTTCCTCTAAAGATATTTCCTTTATTCTTACTATTGTCTGTGTATGTATTCTGCATAGCTTTCTTTTATGTGATCATTGATGATGGTAATATCTGTACATGCATCTCCTCCACCCGCGGATCCACTCTTTGTTCTTGGTGGGCAGTTGCTTACCTTAACATTCTTATGAAAAACTACTAAAATGAACTCTTTTAACAAGAAATCAAATCCATTAAAAACAGCCAAGTCAAAGTTGTAAGATTGTCTAACCATAAATATATATTAAATTATAGCTGATACCAAAACAACACAAATTACCAGGTAAACTTGTTTGAGGATGGATCAATCTAACAAAACTACCTGAAAATGTGACGCCCCCAAAATAGGTCCAATCCATCCAACCTATTCTGAGACGCCAAATATATGGTACAAAAAATAACTACAACTTTATTACTACAACAATACATATGCTGTGAGTTTTGATACAAATATATACCAACTGTGACTCATGTCCCAACCGTGGACAACACCTCATAGTGATACCTTACATAAAGGTACAGTCAATAATTGTTTTTAAAATTAAAATCTTTGGGAAATGCTCAAGGAAACCTTCGTACATAGGAGGCCATGAATCTAAGTTATGATATCATATGTCCAGAGAATTATCTTTGGTTGATCCAATAGACCCCAAAGAAAAATGAGAAGATTAATAGCAACTCTCAAAGAATCTAAATACTCACAAAAATACGCTCGATAATATAGAGAGAAAATTTATGTTTCTGGTGTGATTTTCAATTCTAACTTAAGCGCCTATTTATAGAAAAATCTTTAGAAACGCATTTATAGGAGACTAAAATAATAAAATATTTTTATTATTTTTCTTTTCAATCTTCCACATTTCCTCCTTGAATCAGCAGCCATTTTTGAACCAAAAAATAGCAGCCCACATGTTATTAACAAAAGTGGGTCCCACCTATAATTTTAATAAAAACATTTTATTTTCGAAACTTCAGTAATTCATAGAAAATAGCCTGTTTATCTGAAAAATACTAATTTTATGTCCATTCCACACGAAATCGAATTCATTACAACTTTTTAGCTTTAAGTTTTTCCAAATTCCGGACAGAAAATATCCGAAATCCACAAACGGATAATTTTTAACACCTTTTAAAATTCATAACAAATCAACCGTTAATTTTTTACGGATCAAAATTTGTGGACATATACTCAACTTATATATGTATAACATATCCAAAAATCACAACGATCCAACGGTCGGATTAAAATTATAACTCACGCAATAGATCTTTAAGAACACCGATTTGATCTTTTAACACCTCCAATCCTACAAAATATTGATAAAACACCTCAACAATAATTCCTTCGTTTATAACCACATAAATAAATCTATCATTTATATCCACATCAAATAAATATTTCCTTATCATATAAATCAATAATTATTCACAAATAATATTACAGAATCACAATAATGACAACCAGGTGGTTCCTGGGAAGAGGAGCTTTAGATAAGGATTTCTCTCCTTCATGCCGCAATTAGGTGACCAAACCTCTCCTTGACAGAACTTTCTAGACATTGCCAATAATACTATCTAATAATATTATTCAAATAATATGAATTATTTATCTGATAATGGGAAATACTGTGAAATGATAATTATTGAAACAACAATAATATAAACTATCAACACAAACAATTATTGAATCGATAAAATAACATATTGAATAGTAACTCACGTAACAATTATTGAGTAGTGTCTTCTTACGTAAAATCAATAATTCAAAAATATTATGCAAATACTGGTGTGCTTCTTTGTGCAATAACACGCGTATTCTCGTATTTTAACCACGGGTATTCCAACAAATTGTTAGCAGTAATAACTACTGTGATATTTATTTATAAAAACTCAAACTTATCATTTTCTTCATCCGACAGTTATTCTGTTATGGGGCCCACAAATGGATGCACCGTCATACGAATATTCCACGACCAAACGAATATTTCCCAACAGAAATGAGTATTTTATAACCACTTACGTATTTTGAAAATTTTATATATATCATCCTTAACTTTAACTTTTTATCAATTTAACCATTTACTGAATAATAATTATAAGAAAAATTGAATACTTTTATTTCATAAAATTCGGGGTCTTACAATCTTCCCTCCTTATTAAATTTCGTCCTCGAAATTTACGTACTCGAAATTTACGTACCTGGTATTTCGAAGAGTTGAGAATACCTTTCTTTCATTTCATATTCCATCTTCCTTGTCATTATGATTTCTCCATTGCTCATCTCCTGTATTTCAAATATCATTCTAGAATATAGCTTCAAAACAAAGGTTAATTGACAACTCACAATTTGTCAACTTAAGTAAGAAAATTCAGCTTAGGTAGGACACACACTAGCGAAGGATATTACTCGTCTCTCCCCTCATAGTTCTAATCGCGGATCTCCGCGGGAGATCATATCACTAAGCTACGATATTAACCTGTGGCGCCCCAAAATAGGTCCAATCCATCCAACCTATTCTGAGTCGCCAAATACATGGTACAGAAAATAACTACAACTTTATTACTACAACAACACATGCTGTAAGTTTTGATACAAATATATACCAACTGTGACTCATGTCCCAACCATGGACAACACTTCACAGTGATACCTTACATAAAGGTACAGTCAATAACTATTTTTAAAATTAAAATCTTTGGGAAATGCTCAAGGAAACCTTCGTACATAGGAGGCCATGAATCTAAGTTATGATAAATATCATATGTCCAGAGAATTATCCTTGGTTGATCCAATAGGACCCCAAAGAAAAACTAGAAGATTACTATCATGTTCCTTCCAATGGTGAGTCTTCTCTTGACATATAACTATCTCCACCGTTTGCAATTGAACATTATGTTTCAACCAAACTCCAAGATCATATAGGTAGTGCTCGTAGATATACTCAGCAAATGGATGTACTCAACCCTGTCTTATGATAACACGAGGTTGTATGTCATTAGACATCTTGTATGAAAGTGGCAAAACACCCTTCCAAAGTTGGTTTCACCTTACCCTATTCGGATCACCAAAATTAAATATCAAATGACGTATACAATACGACACACTTATCTAAAGTTCTCAATAAAATTATTTTCATACTATTTAGGGAGAACCTCAACAGCTATAGACTACCGTTCTATTCCCCCGCTCTACCCAGCTACACTTTTATTATGTGAAAGGAACTGTGAAGTAAAAGGGTGATCACAAATAGTTCAGTAAAGAATATCATGACTAAAGATAATTAAATTATCAATAGCCTTCATCAATAATAAATCAGAGATTTAGAACATATGGTAGATGATAAAATTTTTCAACCATAGTTGCAGCGGAACGAGCAATCCATTAGAAGAGTCAAATAGACCATAAAGTCTATTATCTTCTCCATATTAAAAGTCCACCAATAATGTTTTAACCCTGTAACCTCAATCAACAGATCCTGTTCACAGTCATGTGAATTACTCATAATCATAATTGTAGTTTTAATTTTCTCTTTTCATCCAGAACAAAGATAATTTTCATCACTTGTCTTTACCTGAAACATCAAAGATCATGGTTATACCAAATCACAGTTCATGTTCATAATCATACTAATAAATTCATCTTTGCACTACGGGCCAAAGATATTCATCAACAGTTCATCTTTGCACTTCAGGCCAAAGATATTCAACAACAGGTCATCTTTGCACTACAAGCTAAAGATATTTAACAACAGGTCATCTTTGCACTACAGGCCAAAGATATTCAACAACAGGTCATCTTTCCAATACGGACCAAAGATATTCATCAATAATTCATTTTTGCACTACAGGCCAAAGATATTAATATCTCAAAGAAATATATAATCATTTCAGAATTTATATAAACCATAATTATAACTATGTTGATCAATTCACCTTTGCACTTAAGCTAAAGATATTCAATTATAAATTCAATGATCATGATCATACCGATCAACCATTCATCTTTAGACTATTGGCAAAGAGAACCCATAATTACGATCATACCAATAATCTATCCATCTTTACACTCAAGTCAAAAGAAATTTCTTCACCAGGATTATAAAAATGTTATATACGATAATAAAAATAATATGATCAAAACATGGATTTAATTTCAAGAGTAAGATTCATAAATCAACAATAACTTGGTCAGAAAAAGAAACCAATTTTGTCATGAATAGTACCCTGTGAATTGTAACTCGTGAATAGTAACTCATGAATAGTAATTTATGAATAGTAACCCCAACATGAAAAAGGTAGAAAGTCCATAATAAAATCCATACCAATATTTTGGTATAATGATATTGAAAGAATAACATTTCTTAAACATATAAACAATTTATTTCAATTGTTTACACTTTACTAATTAATGCATTTAATCATCCTAAAATGCTAACCTCATAAGATTTCATCACCAATAACCAAAACCCTCATCAAAAATCTGCATATACCTCATATAGGATTCTCAAGCCATAAGATCCTATTTTCCAATTTTCTTACTTCATATAACATATTTAATTCATTTACTCATAACTAGTCCATTTTCATGAAAAATATCAAATCGGCCCAAAAATATTTCTTTTTGAGATTTAGCGAGAATATAGTCCCATATTGAACATATATTTTCTCGAAATTTTTAAAATTCATTTACTATTTTTCATATGGCCAAGCTAGAATATTTAGACATTTATCATAAATTATGCGTTTATCCAAAAATTCAAATTTACAAGGTATCTCGATATTATATAGATGTGCTCCCAATAAAAATTTCATCAATTTTGGAGTTAACCACAAGGAGTTATAAGGGTTTACTTTTAAAATAGTTTTTTCTCATAAAATTCATAACTCTTAATCTATACATCCAAAAATCACCAATTTTGGACACAATCAAGAAAACTGATCAAATTATCATTTCAAATTTTTACAGAATTTTTAAAGGTCGAAAAAATTACAAAATATGAAAAACATAACAACCCTTAAAAATTTCTTACCTCAAAAGAAAAGTATTTCTGACTAGAATATCGGATGAAAAGCCGAAGGAAACTTGCATTGAATAGCAACTCTCAAAGTATCTAAATACTCACAAAAATACGCTCAATAATATAGAGAGAGAAAACTTATGTTTCTGGTGTGATTTTTAATTCTAACTTAAGCGCCTATTTATAGGAAAATGCTAGAACGCCATAGGAGACTAAAATAATAAAATATTATTATTATTTTTCTTTTCAATCTTCCATGTTTCCTCCTTGAATCAGCAACCATTTTTGAACCAAAAAATAGCAGCCCACATGTTATTAACAAAAGTGGGTCCCACCTATAATTTTAATAAAAACATTTTATTTTGAAACAAAGTAATTCATAGAAAATAGCCTGTTTATCTGAAAAATACTAATTTTATGTCCATTCCACACCTAAATCGAATTCATTACAACTTTTTAGCTTTAAGTTTTTCAAATTAGGACGGAAAATATCAAGAAATTCACAAACGGATGATTTTAACACCTTTTAAAATTCATAACAAATCAAATGAATTAATTTTAACGTATCAAAATTTGTGGACATATACTCAACTTATATATGTATAACATATCCACAAATCACAACGATCCAACTATGGGATTAAAATTATAACTCACTTGATAGAGCTTTAAGAACACCGATTTGATCTTTTAACACCTCAATCCTACAAAATATTGATAAAACACCTCAACAATAATTCCTTCGTTTATAACCACATAAATAAATCTATCATTTATATCCACATCAAATAAATATTTCCTTATCATATAAATCAATAATTAATTATTCACAAATAATATTACAGAATCACAATAATGATGATGACGGTGGTTCTCGGAAAGAGGGGCTTTAGATAAGGATTTCTCCTTCTTGTAGCCAATTGATTAGGTGACCAAACCTCTCCTCGATGAGAACTTTCTAGACATTGCCAATAATACTATCTAATAATATTATTCAAATAATATGAATTATTTATCGATAATGGGAAATCTTGTGAAATGATAATTATTGAAAGAACAATAATATAAACTATCAACGCAGCAATTATTGAATCAATAAAATAACATATTGAATAGTAACTCATCGTAACAATTATTGAGTAAGTGCCTTCTTACGTAAGAATCAAGAATTCAAAAATCTTGTGAAATACCATGTGCTTCTTTATGCAACCACGTAGACATCGTATTTTAACCACCGTGTATTCAACGATTGTTAGCGGTAACTACGTAGATTATTTATAAATACTCAAACTTGTCATTTTCTTCATCAGATAGTTATTACATTATGGGGCCCACAAATGGATGCGGCAGAGTAAATGCGAATATTCCACGACCAAACGAATATTTCCCAACTGAAATGAGTATTTTATAACCACTTGCGTATTTTGAAAATTTTATATATATCACCCTTAACTTTAACTTTTTATCAATTTAATCATTTCTTGAATAATAATTATAAGAAAAATTGAATACTTTTATTTCATAAAATTTCGGGGTTACTGAAAAACTTGTCCGACCTTGGCTTGACCCGGATAATTGATTGGACTTTGGAGATGAGAGATAAAAAGAAGAATTAGGGAGGAGGTGAAGAAATCGGACAAATGGTAATTTTGGAGGTACCATTTGTATGCTTGACTATTACATATTTATACTACTAGATACTTCTTTGAAAATAAAGTTAATCATTCACCTCATGGTCCTCATCCTTGTCCTTCACCTATATCTAACCAACTCGCATGGAATAAGCTAGGTACTATAATATACTACTTAATATTAACCACCAAATATATCCCTTACACGACAAAGTGCGCTTGCATTCATTGCATCCTGTATGTTCTTATAATTACTTTTATGATTACATTTTAGGTTTGGAATTTTTTATTATTGGTGTTTAATTCTTTTGACATATGTGTCTTGAGTTTCTTTTACTTAATTTTATGTCGATAGGATGTCGATTGGTTTGATTTTACTATTAAGGAGTTGAAATATGTGCCTTACCTTTGAAGGGTCCCGATTTTCCGTTTTCATAATTCTTTCTAAAGCGTTGTCTAACTCTATTTCTTATATCGAAAATAGTATATTGCTTAGTTATCATATTAATGTTTATTTCCCCTATAATACTGTGTCCGAGCATCCGAGTTTTATTGCAAGAAAATTTCCTTCTCGTCACAAGTTCATCGCCCAAGTTTCATATCCGACCTCGACATCCGATTCCTAATGCTTTGGTGTATGAGAATTTTTTGGCAATTAATACACACATCGTATATGACGTGGATTATGCTCTCCTTACATATATATTTGATTTGATCAAGTTCTTAACGGAAGATGTAGTTAATTTACTATTGGAAACTTGTTACGCACATTCCACTTGCACGTGTCGGGAAGCAAGTGAGTTGATTTTTTTTCTTGTTTCATTTTTTTGATGTATGCAATGATACCTTTGTACTCGAGTATTTTCAAATCCATTCTTTGAGGCCCTTTGCTAAGGACTCTAGTCTTTGGGTCGAAAGAATACGTGCACATCCGTATACAACAGCGAAATGGTAGGAAAAGCTTGACAACTATACAAGGGTTGAAGAAAGAATTCAGCTATAATAAGATACTGAAGGATCTCAAGGAGTTTTGTTGCAGTGGTACCGTTGTGGAGGATCCTGAATTAGGCCAGGTTAGCATTGACTTTGTTTTACATGTGGATCTTCTGGTTATGCTATTTTTGGTGATCTGAATTTGTTAGAGAAATTGGTCATGAAGATAGATGCTCGATATATTTTTGTGGTGGGGTAGGTATGCTTGCTCATTTTTGTTTGTGATGGCTTTACTACTGATGCTTCAATATAATTTTGGACAAATATCTCTTGTAGCATGCAATATTCCAGCGCCCGACTGAAGATCACGTATTTATTATAGCAAAAGGATACTCTGATATTGTCACAAGGTAGCGTAAAAGTTTAAACAGTTCAGGTGAACAATAAAGCTGGTATTGGTTTGTTTCTAGATCTTGTCCTGAAAGGCTATTATTTATTAATTTCTAATTATGTTAATAGACCTGTTCATGGATTATAAATAATATAATAGCAATCAATACGAATTCATGTGTAATTAAATCTATGATGTCTGAGATTATAGCTAGCATCTTTGGGGCATATACTATATGGAAATTTGTCGTCTCAAGAAAAGTTTGTTCACATTAACTAATAGCCTCAACTTTTCCATAATTGTTGTCCTTTCTATATAGAACAGCGAAATGGTAGGAAAAGCTTGACAACTGTGCAGGGATTGAAGAAAGAATTCAGCTATAATAAGATACTCAAGGATCTCAAGAAGGAGTTTTGTTGCAATGGTACCGTTGTGGAGGATCCTGAATTAGGCCAGGTTAGCATTGACTTTGTTTTACATGTGGATCTTCTAGTTATGCTATTTTTGGTGACCTGAATTTGTTAGAGAAATTGGTCATGAAGATAGATGCTCGATATATTTCGTGGTGGGGTAGGTATGCTTGTTCATTTTTGTTTGTGATGGTTTTACTACTGATGCTTCAATATAATTTTGGACAAGTGTCTCTTGTAGCATGCAATATTCCAGCGCCCGACTGAAGATCACGTATTTATTACAGTTAAAGGATACTTTAATATTGTCACAAGGTAGCGTAAAAGTTTAAACAGTTCAGGTGAACAATAAAGCTGGTATTGGTTTGTTTCTAGATCTTGTCCTGAAAGTCTATTATTTATTAATTTTTAATTAAGTTAATAGACCTGTTCATGGATTATAAATAATATAATAGCAATCAATACGAATTCATGTGTAATTAAATCTATGATGTCTGTGATTATAGCTAGCATCTTTGGGGCATATATTTTATGGAAATTTGTCGTCTCAAGAAAAGTTTGTTCACATTAACTAATAGCCTCAATTTTTTCATAATTGTTGTCCTTTCTATATATAAATCTAAACATTGTTATTTAAGATTATGTGATGGTATTTAAGATTGTGTGATGCTTGTGGTTGTTGAATGTGACTGAATTTTGACTTGAGGTCAACATATAATAATAATCTAGAAGTCTTTTAACAAAAAATATGTTTACCACTATGCTTACTGAAATTAATTCATGAAATAGCCGATTAAGATTCTAATTTTTTCTTGTAACAGAGCAATCATATAGTCGTACTGAAGGTTCTTTTCCTATTTGGATTTGTAGCAAAAGATATTGTGATTGCCTATTTGTCTTTTTCTGCTTATGAGCAATACGGTGTACGTTAGTACCACGTAGCAACTCAATTGTCTTTGTGTATTGATTTTGGCATTAAGTGCCTCTGGTGACCTATTTGCTTCATTTTTCTGACTTGCTATTATTTTTAAATATATGCAGGAAGACTACTTTTACGACCTGCCTTACATTTTTGGGTATCAAATTTTCGTGCTATGTTTACGGAAGACAAGGGACGAAATTATGAAGTGTACTCTCTCTATATATGTAGATATATACTTTGATGGAAGAACTGTGGTAGCTTTAGATGGTTAATTGTAAAGATAATGAATGATTATGTAGTGGATGATTTTATTAAGTTAATAATATTTTAGTTTTTTTGTATTTTTGCCATTATTTGTTATGGGGACATTGACCCAGTCAGGTACACAAAGAGAATGTTAAATTTTGATTTGGCAACAATATAATTCGTTACCAAAGCATTGAATAAGTTTTAATATAGCAACAAATTTTTATACATTTAGCAACAAATTTTTGTTGCTAATGATATTAAAAATATAATATTTGGCAACGAAAAATTAACATAATAATAACGGAGAGAATATTGTTGCTAATACTAAAATAAAAAGAAACATTTTTTATCGTTGCAAATCATATTAACTTTCGTTGCACATATAAAGAAACGGCAATATATAATGTCGTCGTTACTAATCGACGACTTTCATTGCTATTGAAAAATAACCAGCAACAACATTTTCGTTGCTGATTCAGCATAATGTCGTTGCCAAATAATATAATTAGCAACGAAAATCGTTGCTAAAAAGTTTACATTTCGCAATGAAAGAAAGTTTAGGCAACAATTTTCATAATTTACTGCAATGAAAAATGTTGTTGCAAAATGGTGTCAATTGCAACGAAAATGCATGGTCGTTGCAAAAAAAGAGAGTTCATTTCGTTGCCAATTAGCAGGCTTTTGCAACAAAATGGGGTTTTTAGCAACGAAATTTTAATTATTCTACAACAATACATTTTGTTGCTAAAGGATTGATGTCTCTGTACGAAAGCCAAATTTCGTTGCAAAATGTATTACTTTTAGCAAAGAAAAAAATAAGTTCGTTGCGGAACAATTAGCAACGCTCATTGTGCAACAAAAGATGCAACGACAGTATAGTCGTTGCCAAAAACCTTTAGCAACGAAATTTTGCACCTTTAGCAACGAAAATCGGTTGTTGCTGAAGCCCCATTTTTTTGTAGTGAGGGTAAAAAGGGTATAAAATCTATCTGCCCTGTAATGTAGATATTATTAACTGCTTACTTTTATTGCACAGTACTAGCAGTTACTTTTGTCATGCTTTTGTCAATGCTTTGTATGATCAAACAATTTCATATATTAAGTGAAAGTATTTTGCTTTTAGGACTCCAGAGTTAGGTTTTTCTAGCCTTGCTAATGAAATGACAAATATCCACAATGACTATAACATTGATGTAGAGTTGGACTTTGACTTTATGGGGATTAAGCAAGAGGAGATAGAGGACTATAAGGTGCCTGAGGAGATCAAAGAATGGTCAAAGATAAACCCAAATCAAACCTTAATCAAACCACCTCTGTCAATATCGGAACCTCAGAAGACCCTAAAGAAATCCAAATAGACATGAACCTTACATCAAGCCAAAGAAAAAACCATATTGCTATACTAACCCAGTTTCAGGATGTGTTTGCCTGGTCACATGAGGACATGATCGGTTTGTCTACTGATATTATCATCCATCGATTGTCCATTAAAGAAGGATTCAAGCCAGTCAAGCAAAAGCTTAGGAGACTAAAATTTGAATGGAGTCTGAAAGTCAAGGAAGAAATTGTTAAACAATTCAAAGCCGACATCATCATGGTATCAACCTACCCTGAGTGGTTGTCCAATATAGTTCTTGTGCCTAAGCCCGGGGGGAAGGTACGAGTATGCGTGGATTACCGAAATTTGAATAAAGCTTGTCTGAAAGATAATTTCTCAATACCTTTTATCCATATACTAATAGACAACACGGCTTAGTATGACTTATATTCTTTTGTTGACTGCTTCGCTAAGTATCATCAGCTCACGGTTGCTAAATAGAACTGGAAGAAAACAGCCTTCATCACAGAAAGTAGTATGCACAAAAGCCGATTATGTTTGATAATAAAGCATATACTTTGTAACAATCTTTTTCATTTATTAATAAAAAGTATTAATTTATTAAAGGCTTTTAATTATCTACATGATGCTACTTTATAATATGTGATAAACCCATAGTTTTAAATAATGCTTTTAGAATAATGATGATGATCATTCTAATGAGATCGAAATTCTTAGAAAGCTTAAAACTAAAATAGTTCCCAATTGTTGGATTACTAAATTGAGGATTAGTGAATTCAGATAGATTGGTACATACGTTGCTTGCTCATTGGATGAAGATGATTGATCTCATGATCATTTGTGTGGAGACACTAAAGCAAGTATGTAGGTGCTTATTACAGAATAAGTACACTGAATGTGGCTCGCTAAGGAATACCTAATGGAGTTTTACTTGCCTGTCAATAGGAATTCCTGAAGTGATAGTAGTACAATTGATCCTTAGACTTGAGATCATCACAATATCTTGTGTATAATGAATTATACTTTGATTTATTCCTTAAGACCCTTAGGGTATATCAAAGGATATGCTTGGGTATAATAAGTTGTACATGGAGATAATGTATGATCAATAAAGAATCTATCGCTTCTAGTAAAAGAAGAGAAATATCCTATGTGATTCGATAAATGACAACCCAAAGAATCGTTGGTTAAGTGAGAATGAAATTAGAAAGGAGTTTCTAATTTGCATTATTTGGAGTTGTGCATTTAATAAACGAAATACATATAATTAAATAAAATAAGACTTGACCGTAATTTCATGTCTTATATTTATTTGGGACATTGTATGGTGGAAGGATTGAATTGTACGGTAACTATTTACTCAAAGGTTCTTTTATGATAAATGTTGAAATCTATATTATCTGGAAAGTCGTTAATTGCTAGGGAGGCTTATCCCTATTATAGAATAAATATTATTTATTTAAATAAATTAATAGTTTAATTTATTTATTTAAATAAGATTAGAATTGTTCTAATTGATTTATTCGCAACCGGTTTAATACGGAGAACCTAAAGGGTCACACCATAAAAGGAATAATATTTATTTAAGAAGCAAATGACATAATCATAATAATAAGTTAAGTGTATTTAATTTAATCTATGGTGATAGAATAAATTAAATAGATTAATATTTATTATTTAATATTTTGAAAATATTAAATATAAATTAATAAGAGGAGTCTTATTATTATTATTATTACTATTATTATTATTTAATTCCTAAAGGAGTTTGAGAATTATTTAATAAAAGTACTCCCATATATTCCTAATAAGATTATGAGGCTAATTAATTAAAAGAGTTTAATTAATTATTCCTAATAAGATTGGGAGCATAATTAATTAAAGGATTTTAATTAATTAAAATAAAACTCAATTCCTTAATTGTTAAGGAGGGTTGCCTACATTTATAAATAAGAGGAGTCTTATTATGGGTGAGGGTTGTTGACGCTTTCACAATATGTGAAAGACGTGATTCCAATTATTGGAGAGTATGTTTTTTTCCTACAGAGATAGAAAACTAGAGTTTAGTTAATCACCCTACTTCTTGAATCTTTCTTCTTCCTTGGTGGATCACCTCTAGAAGCCAAACACTTGGGTGGCTAACGTTAATCAAAGAAAAGAATCAAACCCGGTGGATTCAAGTTGAACGCGAAAAATATTTGGAGGTGAATTACTACCTGAGGAATCTCGAATCTTTAAGGATATAATTCTTGTTCTTCATCTTTTCGTTTAATTAATAATTATGCATAAAGGATGATCCGGGTATATGGTTTGTAAAAATTTTAAAATCTATATTTACGCTTCCGCTTTACTTTGATGCAATTTGATTGTGTTCATGAATCTTAAAGTTGTTTATTTTAATTGGAATTGAATTCCACGTTTTTTTGAATAAAAGAGTTTATTCAAAAGTGTTATATTAACTTAAAATTGGATTCCACGTTTGTTTGAATAAAAGAGTTTATACACATATGAAATAGAATTCCATGTTTCCTAGAATAAAGGAGTTTATTCACGCATGGAATAGGATTCCATGTTTCCTAAAATTAAATGTGTTTAATTTTAATAAGGATTAGGATTCAACATATTTTATTTTTTCAACAATTTTAAGTTAAAATAAAAGAGTTTATTTTGTACTTAAAATTGGATTACTTGTTAATTAAAATAAAAGAGTTTATTTTAATTGGGAATTTGATTAAAAATAAAGGAGTTTATTTTTATTAAAATTGGACAAAATAAAATAAAGAGATTTATTATGATTTTAATTAAAATAAAGGAGTTTATTTTGTTTCAAAATTGGATTTTATGCTAATTAAAATTACCCATTAAATCGATATCAATGTATATATTAAATGTTTATTATTCATGAGATGAATGTTATTTATTGATGCATATGTTGATATGTATGATAATAAATGGGATTGATTATGGACTATTGACCAATGTGATTGGATTTTATTTTAGTTGGATGCGTGAATATATGGGTGGTTTTATTAAATGGGGTATGTGTACCTCGTCTTCTTTAATTTTTTTCTTAATGTAAATTCTATTTCTCTCCTATGTACTTCCCCTTGACTGTTGATCAAGGTTTCTATTTAAATTAAATAGTTTATGTAATAGGAATAGTTAGAATTAATTTTGAAGAATTGAAGATCAAGGAGCAAGGAGCGCTTGAAGACCCGTTTGTAATGGAGCCTGGGTTTAAATGTAATAGTTATATTTACATTTAATTCTTGCACCCTAGGTTTGACCTTTTGATTCACTTAGTGGCTCTAGTGAACCAAACTAGAATAAAGTTCATAATCAATTTGGGTAGAATATAGTATTCTATATGTGCATGTTTATACTATATATATATATATGTGTGTGTGTGTGTGTGTGTGTGTGCATGCGCGCTAAACAAAAAGAGACAAATTAATAACAAACCCCTCAAATATTTTATATTAAGTCCTAAGCGTTCAAAGATATTTGGAATATCGAATGTCGCCTTCTAGTATGATAAAAATAATAGAGTATTAATTAATTATTATAAGTTTGTTGTGTCACCACAAGGCTTATCTTAATTTTTTTGAGATGTTAATTTTATCACATTTGATGCTTATAGAGAAAATTGAACAATGTTGTTTTGTTGTGTCACCACAAGGACAATGTTTTTATTTTTTAAATATATGGAAGTGCTAGGTTGGACTTAACTTAGATAATTTTGATTCGGATGTGCCACCACTTGATCAAAATAATCAAAGAGGCAAAATACAAGGAGTTGCATAGTTGATGTAATTAACAAGAGTTGTCTACCTATTTATTTATATATAGTTTGTTGTGCACGCACAAGGCTATATACATTTGAAATGGGATACTTATTCTTACTAGCAAATCTTTAATTAGATTTTGTCGAACTATATAAGTGAGGGTAGTATAGTTTGATGAAAATAGTGGGAAATACCAATTTAAAACAAGACCTAAATTATTTTGGTAATTAATAAAAGAATGTATGCTAAAATGTTGTTAAATTATAAATTCATTTACAGAATTTTACAATGTCTAATTCACTATCACTGAAAAACATATTAAATGTTATTTAACTGGACCGAATTAAACAGATTGGTTAAGGAATTTGAGAATAGTTCTCACGGCTGAAAAGCTATCTTATGTCCTTAATACGCATATCCTTATAATGGTTGTAGACAATACCTCTGAGGAAGAGATTGCTACTTTTAAAAAGCGGCAAGATGATTCATAGTTGGCTAAATGCATCATGCTCGCATCCAGGAGTAACGAGCTTCAGCGTCAGCATGAAACTATGGATGCTCCTACTATACTCCTGCACATCAAGTAGTTGATGGTGAGGAAAGTAAGACTGATATATATCAGATATTTAAGGAGCTATTCCGATCTAGAATGACCAATTACATTATAGTACAGACAAAAACCCTTAACATGATTAATTTGATTGAACAATTAGGACAACAAGTTTTGTCATGGATGGAGATTTAGGCCAAGATTTGATCTTGCACTCACTCCTGGACTCCTTTCATAATTGTTGTGAATTTTTTATATGAACAAGTTAGATATCAGCTTCACTGATTTGCTTAACATGTTGAAAAATATTGAGAGTCACTTTCCAACCAAGAAAGACCAAGTCTTACTGGTAGGGGCCAAATGGTCTTCTGAAAAGAAGAACGATTCAAAAAAGGTAAATAGAAAGGCAAAAATAAAGGATAATAAGAATAAAACTGATACGGATAACAAAGGAGTTTACTTCCATTACAATAAGTCTGGACACTAGAAAAGAAACTGCGAGAAACATCTTGCAGAAGCTAACCAGAAGAAGCTTAGTGAAACTTCGGTTATAGATACATGTTTGTTCATAATCAAAATAAATCTTTCTGTAAGTTAAATTTTTACTTGGGTATTGGATACCAGCTTTGGTTCTCATAAATATAGATTTGTGAAGGGACCAAGCAGAAATAGAAAACTAAACATAGGATAAGTAATCCTATGTCTGGGAAATGAAGCAAAGGTTGTTGCATTAGCCATAGGAACTTATAGTTTAGCACTGCTTACGGGCAAGTCTATTAAGTCAATATGTTGTTGTTATATTTCATTTCTCGTTAAAACATTATTTTAATTTTGTTATTGGATAACAAAATTTTTGGTATTATATTTAAGAACAATTGTTGTTCTATTTATAATAATAATGTTTTTATAGAATTAGAATATTACTTAATGGATTTTGTGTACTTGATTTACATGAAAATTATTTTGCATATTGAACAAACTAGTATAAGAAAATGAGATGATTATTCAAAGAGTTGAATGTTTGTATTTGATGAAATACAAGTTTGAATTATTTGAAAGGTTGAAAGAATTCAGAAGTGAAACTAATTGAAAAGTATTAGAATTCTTCGATTGGATTGAGGAAGGAATACTTGTGCAATAAGTTTCTAGATCTTCTCAAATGGTTTTCTCACAATGGACGCCTCCTGATACGCAATAATTGATTGATGTGTCTGAAAGAAAAAATTGTACCTTGCTAGACATGGTGCGGTCCATAATGATTTTTATCGACATTCCAGTATCCTTCTGGGATAGTACTTTAGAAATGGTTGCACATCTACAGAAAAGGTAACCTCAAAATTTGGCCCCAAGACTCCATGAAAGTTATGGACAGGGAGGATTCCTAATCTTAAGTATGTTAAGATAAGGGTTTGTCTAGCTTATTGAAATGGTTTCAAAGGATAAACTTGGGATAAAATTTGACAAGTGCATATTTGTGGGACATCCTAAAGTAAGTTTAGGATATATGTTCTATAATCCTACTTAGCTAAAGGTGTTTGTTGCGAAACACACTACATTCTAAGATAAATGTGTTTATCATTGAAGGGGATATTGGGAGGATAATAGATCTTGAAGATTTCAAGAACCACAAAGCACTATAAGTTAAATAAAAGGAATATGTAGATAGACCTATTATACCACAACCAAATCGTAAATCTAGAATAGTACCAAAGATACCTGGGAGGTATGGATTCATCAAGGATGATGATGATAAGGTACACATCATAAAGATAATGATCCAGTTACATACGATGAGGTAAGAGTTGTAGACACTAAGAGAAATGGATTGAAACAAGCTTCTCAAAAATGGAACATTCGTTTTGATGAGATAATTAAAAGAGTTTGATTTCATCAAAAACAAGAATAAACCTAGTGTGTACAAAAGGGTCAGTGGGAGCGTTGTGACATTTCTAGTATTATATGTTGATATACTACGGATAAGGAATAACATACAAATGCTACAATTAGTAAAGATAAAGTTGTCTAAACATTCTTCCATGAATGATTTGGGAAAAGTATCATAATTGGGGATACAAATCTATATAGATAGATTAAAAATGATGATCGGCTTAACATAAGAAACATATATTCATTTGATGAAAAAGTTGTTTAGCATGGCAAACTCCTAAAGATGTCTCATGATGATGAGTCATGGAGTGTATCTCTCTTAATAGTCCACATAGACTCATGAAAACAGAGATCGCATGAGTGACAATCATGTATGCAATGAAATATACGAGACCTAATGTTGATCGATCATATTCTGGAAAAGATCACTATAAGATAGTGAAGAACATCTTAAAAGTACTTAACTGACACTAAGGATGTGATCATATTTTATGGTGAGTCTGAATTAAAACTAGAGGGCTTAACAGACTCAAGTTTTTTAGACTGACCAAGACAACAACAAATCCACTTTAGGGTGAGGTGTTACCTTGAACGGTGGTACAATTAATTAGAAATGTTTCAAATAGCAAAGAGTTGTTGCTTTAGTGATAAAGACAAAGTATATAGCTATAAATGAAGCTGCAAGTTGATTTATTGGATGAAAATTTCATTACAAAACTAGAAATAGTTCCTAAGTCTCATCTTGGATCTAAACATGTGTTGTGGCACTTTCATTTGATTATAGGAATCATTGAAAGATGGGAAATCACTATAGAGATAGTGGAATCTCAAGAACAACATTACATATCTATTTAATAATGCTAATCCAATAGCATGATGATCACCACTTAGAGAAAAAGGGTATGAGATACCATGGTGATTGGCTTTAGTGCAAGTGGGAGATTGAAAGTAGTATGCACACAAGCCAATCATATTTGATGATAAAGCATATACTTTGTAACAATTTTATTCATGGCTTAAATATGAATTACGACCCTGAACTATAGGCCATATTCCACTTCGGTGATCAAAGTTTTAATTTTGTCAATTAGGTGATTGAACTATCAATTTTTTTTAATTTTTTCAATTGAGGCTGCCACGTCAAATATTGCTGACGTGGCTATCTTAGTGGGACCCATCTCAGCTAATCTGTATAAAAAATAGTTTCTTAAATTGTGATAAAACATATTTGCTATATTAAAGGGTAAAATGGTCACACCATATTCACTTAATACATCAAAACTAATTAAAACTTCCAAACAATCAGAAATTGATCAAAACAATAAAATATAAAACCATGCGATCAAAAACACCTCTCAGCCAAATATCGAAGATCAAGATCTGCAGCCAAAAATCATTAAATCAATCATACAATTCTTCCATCTCATATTTTTCGTACCACTTCGAATGAACTTATAATTTATCAAAAATCTTCGAATGAACTTATAATTTATCAAATATCAAAAATTTCAACAGTCACAAAAGCACCAGCCCAAAATTCAAACTGCATGAAAAAAAATTAAACATTTCCAACTAACTTATCACTAATAAAAAACTTAAAAAGCAAACAAATTTATAACTAAAACTCTGGAACTAAGAACATGCAGTAAAGTAATTGTTCGTGAAGGGAGACTGGGGAACCGCAATAATGAGCCAAAGATCGAGCGGAGCTTGTTCGGCCTTGAGGATGTCCAGAATATCAGTAGCATCTCTGGGAAGCTGATCAAGAAAAACTCTGACCAACTCCTCGGAGTTCTATACCAGAATATAAACACAAGCCATTCGATTTCCGGCAAGCAATGCCTTTTCCAATTTGCCGATTGAACTTACAACAGAATTAAACCCTATGTGTAATTGGGTTAAATCCTCTAGATCTGTATCACCCCAGATCTGTACACCTTCTCGTCCGTTCCACCAAACCCCGAACCCAATCAACGCACTGATTCTAACCCAGAGGATTCGGCGATGGGCATCGATGGAAGGGCTTGATTTTCATGGAGGTGGAGAACTCTGAGATTTGTCTTTAATTATTAGATGGAGGGGCATCGATGGGGCATCAATGGAGGTGGATCGATGGAGGTGGATCAATGGAGGCTTGGTGGATCGATGGAGGGGCAGTGATTCCAACCCCGAACTCACGCTTGTTTTGTTTTAATGGATTATGGATCTGAGATTTGTTTTGTTTTTATTTTGTTTTGTTTTGATTATCTTTCATTAGGCTTTGTCAAATTTGCCCTTACCCAAATAATTTAAATTAATAAAATAATATAAATAATATTATTTAAATACACATCAGCTTTCTATGTCCCATTCAGGAAAACACGTCATCAATTTATGACGTGTCAAGTAAATTTGGACAATAGTGGAAAAAATTGATAGCTTAATCACCTAATTGACAAAATTGAAAGGTGGATCACCGAAGTGGAATATGGCCTATAGTTTAGGGTACTAATTCATATTTAAGCCTTTATTCATTTATTAATAAAAAGTATTAATTTATTAAAGGCTTTTAATTATCTACATGATGTTGCTTTATAATATGTGATAAACCCATAGTTTTAAGCAATACTTTTAGAATAATTATGATGATCATTCTAATGAGATCTAAATTCTTTGAAAGCTTAAAACTAAAATAGTTCCCAATAGTTGGATTACTAAATTGGGGATTAGTGAATCCGGATAGATTGGTGCATACGTTGCTTGCTCATTGGATGAGGATGATTGATCTCATGATCATTTATGTGGAGATACTAAAGAAAATATGTAGGTACTTATTGTAGAATAAGTGTAGCATCCCCATATCTCGGTCCTAATCACCAAGGATTTGGTATACCATTTTTATAACTATTGAGGAAGATATAAACATAAATTGTTATACATTAAACATTACACACTATCTCCAAGGTCGAGAACCTTCACATAATACCTGAATTAATATCCTATCTGACATACAAAGTTATTATCATACATTATTGTTACAAATTTAGTTGCACATATAATCCCAAACTGTAATTATCTTTGACCGTTCCTATATTCGACGTATTCGTCCTAATCTGCAATGTTTGTCATGACATAGCAAGGGTGAGCAACAAGTTTTCCCAGCAAGTTTAAGTTCAATAAATTAAGGATATATCATGATGGAAAGAATTGAACAATAAGCTGGCTAAAATTCTACAATATAATTGTGAACTAGCATGAACAAATTTTCATAAATTAACGAACATTGAACATAAACAACTATATCTGGACCAAATGGTAATGAAGGTGATCAGTCTTTCATACCCGATAAACACATGCAATATGCACAGGGTGCGATTCAATAATAGATAGACATGGTAATCAGCAATGATTATCCATAAGCTTATTTGAATGAACAACTCGAGGTCGAGTTAGAGAAAACTTGCATGTTCCGTTGATTTCTGTTACACAATTTATTTAGCTTTATCCGAAGAACCTAATACTGATAATATGGGTCTCACAAGTTAGAATAATATCAGCATAGTATAATACTATTATATATTTCATAAAATAACCTAAACACATAAGCACATAATCCTATTAGTCTATACAGCACATAAAACCTAGTATCAAGTCAAACTATTTTAGTCTGAATTGAATCCGGTACAATTCTGACATCCCGATGGCCTAATCGGATAATCATCGAGCCTAATTCTCTTAAGACTCTTCCTAAATGCTTAACAATTATTTTAGATAATTTTATTTTCAGTCAAAATATTTTTCAATTAATTATAATAATTTTCAAGTAATTATTATCATTTCTCATGATTTTTCAATCATAAATATCATATTAAATACCACTTAATTCCATTATCATTAATATTTATTTAATATTAAGTATTAATAAAATTCTTAACATAATATTATAATATATTTATAATATCTCAAAGTATTTTTAATACTTTATTATTGCCTTTAAATGATTTTAAAGTAATTAAAACCATTAATAAATAATTGTCCTTAATATTAAAATATTAATATTTTTCATGATAAAATATCAAAAGTTATATTTTATAACTTAAAATATTTTATAACCTTTAAATCATTTTTATATAATTTTAAATCATTAATTCTATTTTTCCATAATTTATTTAATACATTTATTAAATAAATAATTGTCATTAATATTAATTTATTAATGAAATTCATCACAAAATATTAAAATTCATTAAACATAACTTAAAATATTTTCTTATACCATAATATAATTTTAAATAATTTTTCAAGTATTAAAATCATTTTTAAGTAATTTATTTAATATTATAATTAAATAAATTAAATACCATTAATATTCCAAAAATATTAAATATTAATGAAATATATTCAAAATTATTAAAAACCCATTTTTACGCTTTAAAATAAATTTAAGGAATTTAATATGAATTTTTAATAATTAAAAACTATTTTTTTCTATTTATTAAATAAAATAATTAATTTTATAAAGAAACTATCGCTAAAGGGCGCCTTTAGCGATATAACCTTCGCTATAGGTGTTCTCCATGTTCTTGATCAAACCTAGATCTTCATAGGCAGTGTGCAGGGTAGGTAGTTTGACCACCCATAGATTCATGATCTTGTTGTTTCTGAGCATACTAAAATGTTAGACATGTAGTATTTTTGTAATACTACACACACGAACTGATTGCATGGCCATCCTATACCAAATCAGTGAGATATAGACCTTCAAATTCCTTGTTAGAACTGTTCTTCATTTTTTGGGTAACCTAGAAATGAAGAACAGTCTATGGTGCTTAATTGGGAGCTTTGAATCTATACTTTCTGGGCTTACTTTGTGTACTCTAATGGTTCATAATTGTAGTAGAGATGTCAAAGAACAACTCTATATCATCAGATTATCATAACATCATCTCATGTGCAAGATCTAGCATGGTCAAACCATGTCAGAAAACTTGCTCTTCAAACTTTCTGGGTTTTCCAGAAAATCACCAAAACAGATGGTCAACTATAATTTGACTTTGATTATCTTGGATCCTATATATGATCTGGGTATTCTAATTACTTGGATGTGTAGTTCATATACCAGTCTACAAGATCAAAACAACAACATTGCTTAATCACTTAAACACAGCAAGATCTAGAGCCTGCAATATCACTGTCAGACCATTCTGGGTTTCTGGGTTGTCCAGAAATCCAGTTGGACATGGTCGGTCAACTTACTTTGACCACTTATAACTTGAAATCTGGACATGGTATGACTATGATTCCAGTTTCAAATTACAGTCCAAGTGGCATACTACAAGTCTATAACTTAAAACACAACAAATCAAAAACAGGGAAGGATCTAGGGCCTCTGACATTATCTTGTCAGACAACAAATTAGGGTTCTAAGTCAGTTTCTAAAAACTCATTTTCGTGCCTCTAGATGTTATGGATCTAGGATGTAACAACCTAGATCACTAAATAACATCCTTAAACACAACTTAAAACTATAAACAACAACAAATAACATGGATCACATAGATTTCTAAGTTTAGGGTTTTTATACCTTTTATGCTCCAATATTTGAATCTGGTCTATGATTCCTGATCTTCGCAAGTTAAAATGTTAACTTGGCTTATCTTTTGGACTAAGTTTATCCCCAATCTCGAAATTTAGAGAGAGATAAAAGGTATGGCTTGAGAGAATCTAAACTAAGTTAGTTTCTTAAATTTTATTTTTTTATATAATGATTCAATGTATATAGTTGATGTAAGGTGGCAAAAATGGTTGGTATTTGGCACATGGGAAGTCAAAAGTTGGTAACCAACCACAAATATAGCAAGATTCTTACTCCAACACATTAAAGAATTGCAAAAAGGGCATTATGGTCATTTGGCTTCCTATTTTAATGGCATAATTGTAACTTGTCTAACCCTTAGGGTTTGACCCTAAGGTTTTACAAACTTATTTTCTAGGATTTTCTAATTAGGTTTTGAAAATAGAAAATTAAGCTTTAAAAATTATAATTAGGGTTTCCTAATTATATTAAGATTTCTTAATCACATTAGGGCTCACTAATTAGGATTAATGTTTCCTAATTAAAATTGCTAAATTAGCAATTAAGTTTTTCCATAATTATACATTAGGGTTTCTAACTGAACAATTAGGGTTTCTAATTTATAAATTAGGGTTTTTTAACTAATTGTTAGGTTTTACCCTAATTAAGTTTGTAATCAATACACATAAGCCTTATACTTAGCATTTGAATTCCCAAATTTAGGGTTTCTAATATTCCGAATTACGATTTCGGATTCCTAGAACTAAAATTAGGGTTTCCAGAGCCGATATTAGGGTTTCTTATTAATCGTTAGGGTTTTCTAATTAAACGTCAATGTTCTTAACATATCCTTAAGGTTTATCATTGATATTGATTATCTGATTAACCCTTGACCCTTAACCACATTCTGAACACATATATGACCATACACACACAGAACATATACACTTATACACTTAACACTGTAAGCCTTCACCAAAAATGTTTAAATTCACAAAATTCCTTCCCAAAAATGTCAAATCCATTCACTTATTTTCTGTCTAGGTCTATTATTTAACCCTTATTCAATCTTTTAAGATTTTATAAATTGTCTAAATTCTCGAGTCGTCACATTCACCCCTTCTTCTAAGAATTTCGTCCCCGAAATTCAACTTACACATTATACTCTTTTTTTTACTCATCACCACATGCTACCCACAACATCACTCACAAGATTTAAAATTTTGAAATCGTGTTGAGTCATATAGACCATGAGCTTTCATTTTTGAAAAGGTTTTACAGAAATTCATCCGCAAACCGTCATAACTTACAGACACAAAGGGTGATTCGCGGTATGCCTGATCGCCAATCTTCTTTGGTTGGAACAAATTTTCCCCGTTCCTCTTATCCGCCTTGGGCGCACAAAATTTTCTTACCTCGGTCTTTTTCAGAATCCGCACCAAAATAATTTGGTTTGGGAAAGTTTTCAAAGAACGCTTAGAATTTTCATAAATATTAGTCTAGCTGAATCAATTAGCATAGACTCATACCAATAATTCAATTTCAAATGAAATATTTATGTGTATAACCAAACCTTGTTGGCAAATTAAAATTTTGAAAATATTTTTGAAAATGACGTCATGATACCGTACTACATTTAACAGCCCATTTGAGGATGTCGTCATTATATGACTTTGTCATAACACATCATACAATAGTGGGACAACGATTTTTCAATCGAATTCAACACTAAGTATTCATGTATTTACAACTACATCATAGTTTTATCATCTGTGTATCAGGTTACATGATACATTAATGATAAATAAAATAAATTTTGATATTTTAAATCATTTTCGTCTATCCGAAACAAGTAGCATATACTATACTTTAAATCGTAAAAAAAAATCATTCCAAATCAGTTTTATCATCTCAATAGGTAATGATGTGTCAATGTCCCGAAGTCCACACATACACAATTATGACGCCCCCAAAACAAGTATACATCACCCATCTTAAGTTGCCAGATACATGATACATAAATTCAAATACAACTTAATTATACAACAGTCGTGTAAAAATACGATAAAACATAGCTGAGAGTTTAAACAAGAATATTGTCATCTAGACAATATCTACACTCAATGGTGTCCTCATTACAATTATTATCACATTATTCCGTAGAATAGTGAGGACTACTAAAGCCATTTATCCTGGACCATCACTCCATTCCCCGACTCGTCCCGACTATATTCTCATTTCTCAAGAGAACAATGAAAGAAAGGGTGAGCTCAACTAGCCCATTAAGAAATATTATGACTAAGATAATGCAGAATAAATTATCCTTAGCCTTCAACAATATAACAACCGATAGAATACAATAGACAACATGTTTTAGATCAACAAGCTTGCAGTGAAATAAGCAATCCATTAGAAGAGTTAAGTAGAGCATAAAATCTACTATCTTTTATGATTTAAAAGTTTTTCATCAACTTTATCATTTGAAACTCGACTTAATAAATAAACCATATCATCGATTCTTTCCTCGCACTCACGGGCAAGGATATTCATTAAATCATCAATGGTCATGACTATACCGAATAATCCCTGGTCATAATCATACCAAAAACTGTCCATCAATGCACTACAGGCCACTGAGGACTTTCACCACATCATTCGTCACATTACGGTCATGATTATACCAAATAATCCCTGGTCATAATCATACCAAGTCCATCTATGCACGTAATCCAAAGATAACTTTCATCACAATATAAGCATGAGGATGATGAAAATGACATAATAATTCAATAAAACAAGTTTAAGGATAAATTTTAAAGATTTATAATTTAATTTATCCAGAAATCAATAACATCCAAATTGTCAACATGAATCTTGCTTTGTGGAGTAAAATTCAAGAATAATATTCATGTACCAAAAATAATTTGAATGAGAAAAGAAATATATTTTTTGGGTGAATAGTACCGTGAATGAATAGTACTTTAGGAATAGTACCGACCTTGAAAAGTGCCTCAAATACCCGAGTGAATGATACTAGAGTGAATAGTAATTAGGTGAATAGTAACTTAGTGAATAGTAACTCGTGAATAAGTATCTCGGCTACACGAAAAGTGCCCCGAATATCCGAAAGTGAATAATACTAGAGTGTATAGTGCTTAGGGTGAATAGTAGCAAGTGAATAGTAACTCAAAAAGAAAAAAATACCAAAGAAAATGATATTCCATGAAGAGTACAAAAGAAATGATATCTCATACGAGTATAATAGAATATACGAAACTGCAAATGGATTTTCACCCGCCATGCGGTAATCCACGTAGACAAATCATTTCCACAATTTAATAAAGAAAGAATACGAAAGGTCATTCACCATGCATGCGATAATCCACATAGACAGGTTATTCCAACAGAATAATAAAGAATAGAATAACAGAAGAATTCGCCAGGAATGCAATAGACCACACAGACAGGTTATTCCCAACAGAATAATAAAGAATGGAACCAGGTCATGCGTAATCCACACAGACAGGATATTCCAATAGAATAATAAAGAATGGAACCCGGTCATGCGTAATCCGCATGCAGACGGGATATTCCAAAGAATAATAAAGAATGGAATAACAATGAGAATTCACCGAGCATGCGATAGATCGCACAGGCAAGGTTATTCCAAATGTAATAATAAAGAATGGAATAAAGAAGAATTTCACCATGTATGCGGTACCAGCATGATAGACAAAGTTATTCAACATAATAATAAAGAATGGAATAACAACCCTTACGAGTATTGAAAGAAAATAACTCTCTTCATGAATACGAAAGAATAATACCCCTTACCTCAAAAGAAAACTGGATACTGGAATAGTGAGGTAGCAGACGTCTCTTCTTCTTTCTCTCTATAATTTCTCTCTATAATAATTGCTCTATAGCTTTAGTGAATTGGTGAAAAATAATGAAGGAATGAGCTTTTATTTATAGAAAAATATAGTTTCGATAATTGCACATTTGGGGCTCGAAATATTACAGTATAATACCTTCCTCTTTTTCTTCATTTTTAATTTAGTCCTGCAAGTATTATCAAACTTGCAACACCTCCCCTAATAGTAAATCATGTGAATCAATAGTAAATCATGTGACTCAATAGTTCTAAACATGTGAAAAAATTAATTATAGTATAGTACCTTCAACTATACCTCCATTTTTAATTTAGTCATGCAAGTATTATCAATCTTGCACCAACTCCCCTAATAGTAAATCATGTGAATCAATAGTACACACATGTGAACACATAGTTATAAGCATGTGAATTAATAGCAATTAATTGCTCATTTATCTGATTATTTACCCAATTGGTCAATATAACTTCCAGACATCAATTATTATCGAAATAAATGTCGATTTCCACTAACACTAATAATCCTAACACAATGGAACTATCAATTTCATCTTTAATCAACACGAACTTATTCATTATTAATATTATAACTCACAATAATTAACAACCAGGTCGTTCCCAGGAAAGAGGGGGCTTTCCGAAAAGGATTTCTACTTATTGGCGTGCAATTAGGTGACCAAACCTCTCCTTGACAGAACTTCTAGACATTGTCAATATTATAAATAATAATATGAATAACTTTGTCATCTCAATAATTGATTTAATAATATTAAATATTATGCAGATGATACTGTGACAATAATTGAATCAATAATATGAGAGATATGATGCAGCAATTACTGTAGCAATAATTGAGTATAACTGAGTGACTTCTTACGTAAGCATCAATAATCAATACCGTCTGCTACTATGCAACCACATGTATTACTATATTTTTATCACTGATTGTTTTATGACAACTTGCTTACTTTGAAAAATTTTCACATATCACCCTTAACTTAACCTTTTATAAATTTAACCATTTACTAAATAGAATAATTATAAGAAAATTGAATACTTTCATTTCATAAAATTTTAACATCTCACAATCTCTCCTCCTTATGAAATTTCGCCCTCGAAATTTACGTACCTGGTAGTTCGAAGAGATGAGAATACCTTGCTTCCTTTTCGGATTGTACCTTCCCTGTTATTTCCTCTCTTATCATGATTTTCCCATTTCTCATCTCCTGTATTTCAGATATCATTCTAGAATATAGTTTCAAAATAAGGGTTAATTGACATGCCACATATTATCCCTATATTCTGACTGACCAATTAAATAACAAATAAACTGAGGTAGGTCATACTAGCGAAGGAATTACCCGTCTCTCCCCTCCTAGTTCTAGTCTCAAATCTCAGCCAGGGATCATATCCCTAAGCTTTGATACCAACTGTGACGCCCCCAAAACAAGTATACATCACCCATCTTGAGTCGCCAGATACATGGTACATAAATTCAAATACAATTTAATTATACAACAAATCGTCGTAAAAAAAATACGATAAAACATAGTGAGAGTTTAAACAAGAATATTGTCATCTAGACAATATCCACACTAAATGGGTCCTCATTACAATTATTATCACATTATTCAGTAGAATAGTGAGGACTACTAAAGCCATTTATCCTGGACCATCACTCCATTCCCCAGACTCGTCCCCAAACTATATTCTCATTTCACGAAGAGAACAATGAAAGAAAGGTGAGCTCAACTAGCCCATTAAAAAATATTATGACTAAGATAATGCGTAATAAATTATCCTTAGCCTTCAATAGTATAACAATGATAGAATACAATAGACAACAAGTTTTAGATCAACAACTGCAGCGGAAATAAGCAATCCATTAGAAGAGTTAAGTAGAGCATAAAATCTACTATCTTCTATGATTTAAAAAGTTTTTCATCAACTTTATCGCTGAGACTCAGCTTAATAAATAAACCATATCATCGATTCTTCCCTGCACTACGGGGCATGGATATTCATTAAATCATCAATGGTCATGACTATACCGAATAATCCCTGGTCATAATCATACCAAAAACTGTCCATCAATGCACTACAGGCCACTGAGGACTTTCACCACATCATTCGTCACATTACGGTCATGATTATACCGAATAATCCCTGGTCAAAATCATACCAAGTCCATCTATGCACGTAAGCCAAAGATGACTTTCATCACAATATAAGCATAAGGATGATGAAAATGACATAATAATTCAATAAAACAAGTTTAAGGATAAATTTTAAAGATTTATAATTTAATTTATCCAGAAATCAATAACGTCCAAATTGTCAACATGATACTGCTTTGTGGAGTAAAATTCAAGAATAATATTCATGTACCAAAAATAATTTGGACAGAAAAAAGAAATATATTTTTTGGGTGAATAATACCCCGTGAATAGTACTTTAGGAATAGTACCCCGACACGAAAAGTGCCTCAAATACCCAAGTGAATGATACTAGAGTGAATAGTAATTAGGTGAATAGTAACCCGTGAATAGTAACTCGTGAACAGTACTCCGACACGAAAAGTGCCCCGAATATCCGAGTGAATAATACTAGAGTGTATAGTAACCGGGTGAATAGTAACCGTGAATAGTAACTCGTAAAAGAAAAATACCAAAGAAAATGATATTCCATGAAGAGTACAAAAGAAATGATATCTCATACGAGTATAATAGAATATACGAAATTGCAAATGGATTTTCGCCCGCCATGCGGTAATCCACGTAGACAAATCATTTCCACAATTTAATAAAGAATGAATACGAAAGGTCATTCACCATGCATGCGATAATCCACATAGACAGGTTATTCCAACAGAATAATAAAGAATGGAATAATGGAAGAATTCACCAGAATGCGATAGACGCAGCGCATGAGTTATTCCCAATGAATAATAAAGAATGGAACCAGGTCTTGCGAACCGCATGCATGATGAGGATATTCCAACAGAATAATAAATAATGGAACCGGTCATGCGTAAATCACTTTTACAGGATATTCCAACAGAATAATAAAGAATGGAATAACAACAGAATTCACCAGGCATGCGATAGACTGCATAGACAGGTTATTCCAACAGAATAATAAAGAATAGAATAAAAAAGAATTTCACCATGTATGCGGTACTTCGCATAGACAGGTTATTCCAACATAATAATAAAGAATGGAATAACAACCCTTACGAGTATTGAAGGAAAATAACTCTCTTCATGAATACGAAAGAATAATACCCCTTACCTCAAAAGAAAATTGGATACTGGAATAGTGAGGTAGCAGACTTCTCTTCTTATTTCTCTCTATAATTTCTCTCTATAATAATTGCTCTATAGCTTTAGTGAATTAGTGAAAAATAATGAAGGAGTGAGCTTTTATTTATAGGAAAATATAGTTTCGATAATTGCATATTTTGGGGCTCGAAATATTACAGTATAATACCTTCCTCTTTTTCTTCATTTTTAATTTAGTCCTGCAAGTATTATCAAACTTGCAACACCTCCCCTAATAGTAAATCATGTGAATCAATAGTAAATCATGTGACACAATAGTTCTAAACTTGTGAAAAAAATAATTATAGTATAGTACCTTCAACTATACCTCCATTTTTAATTTAGTCATGCAAGTATTATCAATCTTGCACAACCTCCCCTAATAGTAAATCATGTGAATCAATAGTACACACATGTGAACACATAGTTATAAGCATGTGAATTAATAGCAATTAATTGCTCATTTATCTGATTATTTACCCAATCGGTCAATATAACTTCCAGACATCAATTATTATCGAAATAAATGTCGATTTCCACTAACACTAATAATCCTAACACAATGGAACTATCAATTTCATCTTTAATCAATACGAACTTAATAAAGAATGAATACGAAATGTCATTCACCATGCATGCGGTAATCCACATAGACAGGTTATTTCAACAGAATAATAAAGAATAAAATAACAGAAGAATTCACCAGGAATGCAATAGACCACACAGACAGGTTATTCCCAACAGAATAATAAAGAATGGAACCGGTCATGCGTAATCGCATGCAGATAGGATATTCCAACGAGAATAATAGAGAATGGAACTAGGTCATGCATAATCCGCGCATGACGAGGATATTCCAACGTAATAATAAAGAATGGAATAACAACGAGAATTCACCAGGCATGGATATAAGCAGCATACAGACAAAGTTATTCCAACGAGAATAATAAAGAATGGAATAAAGAAGAATTTCACCATGTATGCGATTGACTTGGCAGCAGAGCGGAGATAATTCCAACATAATAATAAAGAATGGAATAACAACTCTTACGAGTATTGAAAGAAAATAACTCTCTTCATGAATACGAAAGAATAATACCCTTACCTCAAAAAGAAAGGCTGGATCTTTGGAATAGTGAGGTAGTGAGACTTCTCTTCTTCTTTCTCTCCATAATTTCTCTCTATAATAATTGCTCTATAGCTTTAGTGAATTGGTAAAAAATAATGAAGGAATGAGCTTCTATTTATAGAAAAATATAGTTTCGATAATTGCACGTTTTGGGGCTCGAAATATTACAGTATAATACCTTCCTCTTTTTCTTCAATTTTAATTTAGTCCTACAAGTATTATCAAACTTGCAACACCTCCCCTAATAGTAAATCATGTGAATCAATAGTAAATCATGTGACTCAATAGTTCTAAACATGTGAAAAATTTAATTATAGTATAGTACCTTCAACTATACCTTCATTTTAAATTTAATCATGCAAGTATTATCAATCTTGCACCAACTCCCCTAATAGTAAATCATGTGAATCAATAGTACACACATGTGAACATATAGTTAGATGCATGTGAATTAATAGCAATTAATTGCTTATTTATCTGATTAATTACCCGATTGGTCAATATAACTTCCAGACATCAATTATTATCGAAATAAATGTTGATTTCCACTAACACTAATAATCTCAACACAATGGAACTATCAATTTCATCTTTAATCAACACGAACTTATTCATTATTAATATTATAACTCACAATATTTAACAACCAGGTCGTTCCCAGGAAAGAGGGGGCTTTCCGAAAAGGATTTCTCCTTATTGGCGTGCAATTAGGTGACCAAACCTCTCCTTGACAGAACTTCTAGACATTGTCAATATTGTAAATAATAATATGAATAACTTAGTCATCTCAATTATTGATTTAATAATATTAAATATTATGCAGATGATACTGTGACAATAATTGAATCAATAATAAGAGAGATATGATGCGGCAATTATTGTAGCAATAATTGAGTATAAGCTGAGTGACTTTTACGTAAGCATCAATAATCAATCTGAAGTGCTACTATGCAACCCATGTATTATTTATATTTTTATCTTTGATTATTTTATGACAACTTGCTTACTTTGAAATTTTTCACATATCACCCTTAACTTAACCTTTTATAAATTTAACCATTTACTAAATAGAATAATTATAAGAAAATTGAATACTTTCATTTCATAAAATTTGCGGTCTCACAATCTCTCCTCCTTATGAAATTTCGCCCTCGAAATTTACGTACCTGGTAGTTCGAAGAGATGAGAATACCTTGCTTCCTTTTCGGATTGTACCTTCCCCGTTATTTCCTTTCTTATCATGATTTTCCCATTTCTCATCTCCTGTATTTCAGATATCATTCTAGAATATAGTTTCAAAATAAGGGTTAATTGACATGCCACATATTATCCCTATATTACGATCGACCAATTAAATAACAAATAAAGCGAGGTAGGTCATACTAGCGAAGGAATTACGTCTTCTCCCCTCCTAGTTCTACTCTCAAATCTCATCACGGGGATCATATCCCTAAGCTTTGATACCAATTTGTGGCCCCCAAAACAAGTATACATCACCCATCTTGAGTCGCGGATACATGGTACATAAATTCAAATACAATTTAATTATACAACAGTCGTGTAAAAATACGATAAAACATAGCTGAGAGTTTAAACAAGAATATTGTCATCTAGACAATATCCACACTAAATGGTGTCCTCATTACAATTATTATCACATTATTCCAGTAGAATAGTGAGGACTACTAAAGCCATTTATCCGGACCATCACTCCATTCCCGACTCGTCGACTATATTCTCATTTCTGAAGAGAACAATGAATGAAAAAAGGTGAGCTCAACTAGCCCTAATAAGAAATATTATGACTAAGATAATGCAGAATAAATTATCCTTAGCCTTCAATAGTATAACAACTGATAGAATACAATAGACAACAAGTTTTAGATCAACAACTGCGGTGAAATAAGCAATCCATTAGAAGAGTTAAGTAGAGCATAAAATCTACTATCTTCTATGATTTAAAAAGTTTTTATCAACTTTATCATTGAGACTCGACAATAAATAAACCATATCACCGATTCTTCCACGCACTACGGGCCAAGGATATTCATTAAATCATCAATGGTCATGATTACTATACCGAATAATCCTCGGTCATAATCATACCAAAAGCGTCCATCGATGCACTACAAAGCCATCGAGGACTTTCACCACATCATTCGTCACATTACGGTCATGATTATATCGAATAATCCTCGGTCATAATCATACCAAGTCCATCTATGCACGTAAGCCAAAGATGACTTTCATCACAATATAAGCATGAGGATGATGACAATGACATAATAATTAAATAAAAACAAGTTCAAGGATAAATTTTAAATATTTATAATTTAATTTATCCGTAAATCAATAACGTCCAAATTGTCGACATGATCTTTGCTTTGTTGAGTAAAATTCAAGAATAATATTCATGTACCAAAAATAATTTGGAGAAAAGAAATATATTTTTCGGGTGAATAGTACCCCGTGAATAGTACTTCAGAAATAGTACCCCGACACGAAAAGTGCCTCAAATACCCGAGTGAATGATACTAGAGTGAATAGTAATTAGGTGAATAGTAGTAATTGGTGAATAATAACTAAATAATACTACGAAAAAAGTGCCCCGAATACCCGAGTGAATAATACTAGAGTGTATAGTAACGGGGTGAATAGTAACCCGTGAATAGTAACTCGTAAAAGAAAAATACCAAAGAAAATGATATTACATGACGAGTACAAAAGAAATGATATCTCATACGAGTATAATAGAATATACGAAATTACAAATGGATTTTCGCCCGCCATGCGGTAATCCACATAGACAAATCATTTCCACAATTTAATAAAGAATGAATACGAAAGGTCATTCACCATGCATGCGATAATCCACATAGACAGGTTATTCCAACAGAATAATAAAGAATGGAATAACAGAAGAATTCACCAGGCATGCGATAGACCGCACAGACAGGTTATTCCCAACAGAATAATAAAGAATGGAACCAGGTCATGCGTAATCCGCACAGACAGGATATTCCAACAGAATAATAAAGAATGGAACCAGGTCATGCGTAATCCGCACAGACAGGATATTCCAACAGAATAATAAAGAATGGAATAACAACAGAATTCACCAGGCATGCGATAGACCGCACAGACAGGTTATTCCAACAGAATAATAAAGAATGGAATAACAGAAGAATTTCACCATGTATGCGGTACTTCGCATAGACAGGTTATTCTAACATAATAATAAAGAATGGAATAACAACCTTTACGAGTATTGAAGGAAAATAACTCTCTTCATAAATACGAAAGAATAATACCCCTTACCTCGAAAAAAAGCTGGATCTTTGGAATAGTGAGGTGGTAGTAGACTTCTTTTCTCTCTATAATTTCTCTCTATAATAATTGCTCTATAACTTTAGTGAATTGGTAAAAAATAATGAAGGAATGAGCTTCTATTTATAGGAAAATATAGTTTTGATAATTGTACGTTTTGGGGCTCGAAATATTACAGTATAATACCTTCCTCTTTTTCTTTATTTTTAATTTAGTCCTGCAAGTATTATCAAACTTGTAACACCTCCCCTAATAGTAAATCATGTGAATCAATAGTAAATCATGTGACTCAATAGTTCTAAACATGTGAAAAAATTAATTATAGTATAGTACCTTCAACTATACCTCCATTTTTAATTTAGTCATGCAAGTATTATCAATCTTGCACCAACTCCCCTAATCATGTGAATTAATAGTACACACATGTGAACACATAGTTATAAACATGTGAATTAATAGCAATTAATTGCTCATTTATCTGATTATTTACCCAATTGGTCAATATAACTTCCAGACATCAATTATTATCGAAATAAATGTCGATTTCCACTAACACTAATAATCCTAACACAATGGAACTATCAATTTCATCTTTAATCAACACGAACTTATTCATTATTAATATTATAACGCACAATAATTAACAACCAGGTCGTTCCCAGGAAAGAGGGGGCTTTTCGAAAAGGATTTCTCCTTATTGGTGTGCAATTAGGTGACCAAACCTCTCATTGACAGAACTTCTAGACATTGTCAATATTGTAAATAATAATATGAATAACTTTGTCATCTCAATTATTGATTTAATAATATAAAATATTATGCAGATGATACTGTGACAATAATTGAATCAATAATATGAGAGATATGATGCAGCAATTACTGTAGCAATAATTGAGTATAACTGAGTGACTTCTTATGTAAGCATCAATAATCAATACCGTGTGCTACTATGCAACCACATGTATTACTATACTTTTATCACTGATTATTTTATGACAACTTGCTTACTTTGAAATTTTTTCACATATCACCCTTAACTTAACCTTTTATAAATTTAACCATTTACTAAATAGAATAATTATAAGAAAATTGAATACTTTCATTTCATAAAATTTGCGGTCTCACAATCTCTCCTCCTTATGAAATTTTGCCCTCAAAATTTACGTACCTGGTAGTTCAAAGAGATGAGAATACCTTGCTTCCTTTTCGGATTGTATCTTCCCTGTTATTTTCTCTCTTATCATGATTTTCTCATTTCTCATCTCCTGTATTTCAGATATCATTCTAGAATATAGTATCAAAATAAGGGTTAATTGACATGCCACATATTATCCCTATATTCTGACCGACCAATTAAATAACAAATAAACTGAGGTAGGTCATACTAGCGAAGGAATTACCCGTCTCTCCCCTCCTAGTTCTAGTCTCAAATCTCAGCCAGGGATCATATCCCTAAGCTTTGATACCAACTGTGATGCTCCCAAAACAGGTATACATCACCCATCTTGAGTCGTCAGATACATGGTACATAAATTCAAATACAACTTAATTATACAACAGTCGTGTAAAAATACAATAAAACATAGCTGAGAGTTTAAACAAGAATATTGTCATCTAGACAATATCCACACTAAATGGTGTCCTCATTACAATTATTATCACATTATTCCGTAGAATAGTGAGGACTACTAAAGCCATTTATCCTGGACCATCACTCCATTCCCCGACTCGTCCCAGCTATATTCTCATATCCTAAAGAGAACAATAAAAGAAAAGGTGAGCTCAACTAGCCCATTAAGAAATATTATGACTAAGATAATGCAGAATATATTATCCTTAGCCTTCAACAGTATAACAACTGATAGAATACAATAGACAACATGTTTTAGATCAACAACTGCAGCAGAAATAAGCAATCCATTAGAAGAGTTAAGTAGAGCATAAAATCTACTATCTTCTATGATTTAAAAAGTTTTTCATCAACTTTATCATTTGAGACTCGACAATAAATAAACCATATCACCGATTCTTCCTCGCACGCACCACGGGCCAAGGATATTCATTAAATCATCGATGATCATGACTATACCAAATAATCCTGGTCATAATCATACCAAAAGCGTCCATCAATGCACTCTGAGCCACCGAGGACTTTCACCACATCATTCGTCACATTACGGTCATGATTATACCGAATCCCTGGTCATAATCGTACCAAGTCCATCTATGCACGTAAGCCAAAGATGACTTTCATCACAATATAAGCATGAGGATGATGACAATGACATAATAATTAAATAAAACAAGTTCAAGGATAAATTTTAAATATTTATAATTTAATTTATCCAGAAATCAATAACGTCCAAATTGTCAACATGATACTGCTTTGTTGAGTAAAATTCAAGAATAATATTCATGTACCAAAAATAATTTGGACAGAAAAGAAATATATTTTTCGGGTGAATAGTACCCCGTGAATAGTACTTCAGGAATAATACCCCGTGAATAGTACCCCGACACGAAAAGTGTCTCAAATACCCAAGTGAATGATACTAGAGTGAATAGTAATTAGGTGAATAGTAACTCGTGAACAGTACTCCGGCACGAAAAGTGCCCCGAATACCGGAGTGAATAATACTAGAGTGTATAGTAACGGGGTGAATAGTAACTCGTAAAAGAAAAATACCAAAGAAAATGATATTACATGACGAGTACAAAATAAATGATATCTCATACGAGTATAATAGAATATACGAAACTGCAAATGGATTTTCACCCGTCATGCGGTAATACAAATAGACAGATCATTTCCACAATTTAATAAAGAATGAATACGAAAGGTCATTCACCATGCATGCGGTAATCCACATAGACAGGTTATTTCAACAGAATAATAAAGAATAAAATAACAGAAGAATTCACCAGGAATGCAATAGACCACACAGACAGGTTATTCCCAACAGAATAATAAAGAATGGAACCAGGTCATGCGTAATCCGCACAGATAGGATATTCCAACAGAATAATAGAGAATGGAACTAGGTCATGCATAATCCGCACAGACAGGATATTCCAACAGAATAATAAAGAATGGAATAACAACAGAATTCACCAGGCATGGGATAGACCGCATAGACAGGTTATTCCAACAGAATAATAAAGAATGGAATAAAGAAGAATTTCACCATGTATGCAGTACTTCGCATAGACAGATAATTCCAACATAATAATAAAGAATGGAATAACAACCCTTACGAGTATTGAAAGAAAATAACTCTCTTCATGAATACGAAAGAATAATACCCCTTACCTCAAAAGAAGACTGGATACTGGAATAGTGAGGTAGCAGACTTCTCTTCTTCTTTCTCTCCATAATTTCTCTCTATAATAATTGCTCTATAGCTTTAGTGAATTTGTAAAAAATAATGAAGGAATGAGCTTCTATTTATAGAAAAATATAGTTTCGATAATGCACGTTTTGGGGCTCGAAATATTACAGTATAATACCTTCCTCTTTTTCTTCAATTTTAATTTAGTCCTCAAGTATTATCAAACTTGCAACACCTCCCCTAATAGTAAATCATGTGAATCAATAGTAAATCATGTGACTCAATAGTTCTAAACATGTGAAAAATTTAATTATAGTATAGTACCTTCAACTATACCTTCATTTTTAATTTAATCATGCAAGTATTATCAATCTTGCACCAACTCCCCTAATAGTAAATCATGTGAATCAATAGTACACACATGTGAACATATAGTTATAGATGCATGTGAATTAATAGCAATTAATTGCTTATTTATCTGATTAATTACCCGATTGGTCAATATAACTTCCAGACATCAATTATTATCGAAATAAATGTTGATTTCCACTAACACTAATAATCTCAACACAATGGAACTATCAATTTCATCTTTAATCAACACGAACTTATTCATTATTAATATTATAACTCACAATATTTAACAACCAGGTCGTTCCCAGGAAAGAGGGGGCTTTCCGATAAGGATTTCTCCATATTGGCGCGTAATTAGGTGACCAAACCTCTCCTTAACAGAACTTCTAGACATTGTAAATATTGAAAATAATAATATGAATAACATTGTCATCTCAATTATTGATTTAATAATATAAAATATTATGCAGATGATACTGTGACAATAATTAAATCAATAATATGAGAGATATGATGCAGCAAGTACTGTAGCGATAATTGAGTATAACTGAGTGACTTCTTACGTAAGCATCAATAATCAATACTGTGTGCTACTATGCAACCACATGTATTACTATACTTTTATCATTGATTATTTTTTGACAACTTGCTTACTTTGAAAAATTTTCACATATCACCCTTAACTTTAACCTTTTATAAATCTAACAATTTACTAAATATAATAATTATAAGAAAAATGAATACTTTCATTTCATAAAATTCGGGGTCTCACAACAATGGTCACCAGGCGTTGAGAATAAAAAATTATTTTTTTTAAAAAAAAGGCACATAATGTGTATTTAGCTTGATTTCAAAAATTTTGAAGTCTAGCATAGCTAGCAGTTTTGGAAAACCTATGTCTCCACTAATGATCAATTGCTTAGTAATCTATCTATTCTTATAATTCTCAATACTCCAATCACACATATCTATACCCAGTTCGTCAAACTTACCACACTTATGAGTTTCAGAACTTTCCACAATCATATGAGTTTAAGAACTTGTCCTAGTCAGACCTTTGGCGTCCATTCGCTGAGGGGTTCAAACACATTTCATATAATTTTGAGTCACAAACTTACCATAAATATGAGTTTTAAGACCTCGCACTTAACCTTATATTCTCTACCTATACTCTACCTATCTGTTATATACATGGGAAAAGAATCACATTTTCAACATGTATATAGCAAACAACGCAACACAAATATTTTAATGATTATCAGTTTAAGAAACTAAGTGGTTGTTACACCAAGTACAATTCTCCTCCCATACGAAGAATCATACAACTTAGTTGCTGACATGAGTCCTCAATTGAAATCCCCAATTAATCCTAACTCCCTTCTCAATACGATTTTTGTGAGACCCCGAATTTTATGAAATGAAAGTATTCAATTTTCTTATAATTATTATATTATTGGTTAAATTGATAAAGGTTAAAGTTAAGGGTGATATTTGAAAATTTTCAAAGTAAGCAAGTTGATATAAAATATTCGTTGTGTCGGGGAATATTCATTTTAACAGGGAATATTCGTACGACGGCATAATCATTGGTGAACCCCACAATGGAAGTATTGTCGTATTTAGAAAACGACAGTATTATCTTTTTATAAAAATAACGTCGAAAGTTTTACCGTTAAACTATTGAACTACTCAGTAGTAAAAGTACAGTAATACGCGTGGTTGCATAGTAGCACACGGTATCGATTATTAATGCTTACGTAAGAAGTCACTCAGTTATACTCAATTATTGTTATAGTAATTACTGCATATCTCTCATATTATTGATTCAATTATTGTCACAGTATCATCTACATAATATTTATTATTATTAAATCAATAATTGAGACGACAAAGTTATTTATATTATTATTTACAATATTGACAATGTCTAAAAGTTCTGTCAATGAGAGGTTTGGTCTCCTAATTGCGCGCCAATAAGGAGAAATCCTTATCGGAAAGCCCCCTCTTTCCTGGGAACGACCTGGTTGTTAAATATTGTGAGTTATAATATTAATGATGAATAAGTTTGTGTTGATTAATGATGAAATGGATAGTTCCATTGTGTTGGGATTATTAGTGTTAGTAGAAATCGACATTTATTTCGATAATAATTGATGTCTGGAAATTATACTGACCAATCAGGTAATTAATCGGATAAATGAGTAATTAATTGCTATTAATTCACATGCTTATAACTATTTATTCACATGTGTGAACAATTGATTCACATTCATGTACTATTAGGGGAGGTGGTGCAAGATTGATAATACTTGCATGACTAAGTTAAAAATGGAGGTATAGATGGAGGTACTATACTGTAATTCATATTTTCACATGTATAGAACTATTGATTCACATGATGTCCTATTAGGGGAGGTGGTGCAAGTTTGATAATACTTGCAGGACTAAATTAAAAATGAAGGAAAAGATGAAGGTATTGTACTGTAATATTTCGAGCCCCAAAAAGTGCAATTATCGAAACTATATTTTCCTATAAATAGAAGCTCATTCTTCCTTCATTCTCACCAATTCACTAAGACTCACAAGAGCAATTATAGAGAGAGAAACTATATAGAGAGAAGTTATAGAGAGATAGAAGAAGAGTAGTCTGCTACTTCACTATTCTAGTATCCAGTCTTCTTCTGAAGTAAGGGATATTATTTATTTCATATTCTGAAGAGATATTATTTTGTATTCGTATGAATATTATCTTCATTCAATATTCGTAGGAATATTATCTTCGTTAAATATTCGTTGGAATATTATTTCCGTTCAAGGGACGTTATTTTTGTTCAATATTCGCTTAAAATAATATTTTCTTCCATACTTTGTAGTATGTAAGTAATATTATTTCGTTTCAGATTTAGAATTTGATACTCATTTTATTGAAGTTTTGGCTTCTATACTCCATGAAATTAGTAGAATATCCTTGATATTTGCGCTTCATCCAGTATCTTTTCATGAAAATATTATTCTGAGCTTTCTTGATAATTATTGATCTTTTCATGACAGAATACTATTCATGAGTTACAATTTACGGGTTACTATACTATTCACTCAAATATTATTCACTCAGGTATTTAGGACACTTTTTATGCCAGAGTTCTATTCATCGGTTACTATTCACCCAATTACTATTCACCCGAATATTATTCACTCGGGTATTTAGGATACTTTTCATGTTGGGGTACTATTCACAAGGTACTATTCCTGAAGTACTATTCACATGGTACTATTCACGGGGTACTATTCACGGGGTACTATTCACCCAAAAAATATATTTCTTTTCTGTCCAAATTATTTTTGGTACATGAATATTATTCTTGAATTTTACTCCACAAAGAAGTATCATGTTGACAATTTGGATATTTTTAAACTCTGGATAAATTTAAAGTCTTTAATATTTATCCTTGATTTTGTTTGATTAATGCTTATATTTTTGTCATCATCCTCATGCTTATATTGTGATGAAAGTCATCGTTGGCTTACGTGCATAGATGGACTATTGATTATTGGTTTTATAGTTATATATTTTTGGCTTACGTGCATAGATGGACTGTTCATTATTGGTTTTATAGTTGTATATCTTTGGCTTACGTGCAAAGATGGACTGTTGATTATTGGTTTTACAGTTGGATATCTTTGGCTTACGTGCAAAGATGAACTATTGATTGATGAGCATCTTTAGCTTATGTGCATAGATGAACTGTTGATTGGTATGATTATAACCAGGGATCATTCGATATAATCATGACCGTAATGTTACAAATGATGTGATAAAAGTCCTCATTGGCCCGTAGTGCATTAATGGACAGTTGTTGGTATGATTATAACCATGGATTATTCGGTATAATCATGACTATTGTTGAAAAACACGAATATCCTCGCCCATAGTAAATGGATAATTCGTGGTCATAAATTTAATGAATATCCTTGGTCGTAGAAAGTGTGGATGATTCGATGATGTGAATTATTTATTAAGCTGAGTCTCAGCGATGAAATATTGATTATAAACTTTTAATTCATAGAAGATAGTAGATATCATGCTCTACTTGACTCTTATAAAATATAATTGTATGTCTTTGGCCTGTAGTGCAAAAATGAATTGTTAATGAATATATTTGGTCGTAGTGCAAAGATGAATTTATTATTATGATTATGAACAAGAATTTTAATTTGGTATAACCATGATTTTTGATGTTTCAGGTAAAGACAGGTGATGAAAATTATCTTCGTCCTGGGTGCGAAGAGGAATTTAGAATCACAATTATGATTATGAGTTATTCACATGATTATGGACAGGAATTGTTGATTGATGTTACAGGGATAAAACATTGTTAGTGGACTTTTAACATGGAGAAGACAATAGACCTTATGGTCTATTTGACTCTTCTAATGGATTGCTCGTTCCGCTGCAACTATGGTTGAAAAGTTTTATCATCTACCATGTGTTCTAAATCTCTGATTTATTACTGATGAAGGCTATTGATAATTTAATTATCTTTAGTCATGATATTCTTTATCGGGCTAGTCGTGCTTCACCCTTTTGCTTCACAATTCCTTTCGTGTAATAAGAGTGTAGTTGGGTTTCGAGCGGGGTAAGTGGAATTAGAGCTATGGTCTATATCTGTTGAGGTTTTCCCTAAAATAGTATGGAAATAATTTTATTGAGAATTTCTGATAAGTGTGTCATATTTTATACGTCATTTTAACCGTTGATTTTGGTGAACCGAATAGTGAGAGGTGAACCCAACTTTGGAAGGGTGTTTTGCCACTATCATACAAGATGTCTAATGACAGACGACTTCATGTTATCATAAGACAGGGTTGTGCACATGCACTTGCTGATTATATCTATGAACACTACCTATATAATCTTGGAGTTTTGTTAAATTATAATTCTCAATCGGAGACAATAGAGATAATTATATATCAAGAGAAGACCCACCATTGGAAAGAATATGACAGTAATCTTCTCATTTTTCTTTGGGGTCTATTGGGTCAACCAAGGATAATTCTCGAGTCATATGATATATATCATAACTTAGATGCATGGCCTCCCATGTACGAAGGTTTCCTTGAGTATTTTCCAAAGATTTTAATTTCTAAAAGCAGGTTATTCGATTGCATACTTTTATGTAAAGTACCATTGTAAGGTGTTGTGGTCGAGGCACCATGATAGTTACATATATTTGTATTAAAACTCACAGCTTGTGTTGTCGCACTCGCATTTACGCTCAAAGTAGTCAGATAAATGATGTTTGTATTTGATTTTTATAGTATGATATCTGGCGACTCAGAATGGGTCGTGTGGACCTATTTTGGGGGCGTAACAATTTTTGTTTAATCCGTATTCATAATCCTTTCCTGAATCTATACTAATTCATAGTACAACTGACACACAGCAATCTTTGCTGTAAAATTTTCAATCATTTGTTTGATCTTTCACCATGCTATAAACTTATCAGATCACGGGGTGATCTCATCGTATATATTATGATTCATATATATACTATGATCGTTTTATTTTACGATCTCCTATCCTTATACTATTAGTCTTTTAGACTCTATCTATTCATTATTATTGTTCACCTTTATTATCTGAGTTAGGGAACTCCATGTCTTTTATAACCCGCCGAGATTCATCTTTGAATCTTACCGACTCACTAACTCTACTTGAGTTAGTCCTTATCTTATCCCACTGCGGTTATTAGCCTAAGGTAACCCTACCTAAGGTTCATAACCTGCAGCTTTGATACCAACTGTAACATCCCCAGATCCCGGTCCTAATCACCAAGGATTTGGTATACTATTTCTATAACTATTGCGGAAGATATAAACATAAATTGTTTATACATTAAACATTACACACTATCCCCAAGGTCGAGAACCTTCACATAATACCTGAATCAATATCCTATCTAACATACAAAGCTATTATCATACACTATTGTTACAAATTTAGTTGTACATATAATCCCAAGCTGTAATTGAATTTGACCGTTCCTATATCTGACGTATTCGTCCTAATCTGCAATGTTTGTCATGACATAGCAAAGGTGAGCAATAAGTTTGCCCAGCAAGTTTAAGTACAATAAATTAAGGATATATCATGATGAAAAGAATTAAACAATAAGCTAGCTAGAAATTCTACAATATAATTGTGAACTAGCATGAACAAATTTTCATAACTGAACGAACATTGAACATAAACAACTATATCTGGACCAAATGTTAATGAAGGTGATCAGTCTTTCATACCTGATGAACATATACAATATACACAGAGTACAATTCAATAATTCATAGACATGGTAATTACTAATGATTATCCATAAGCATATTTGAATGAACAACTCGAGGTCGAGTTAGAGAAAACTTGCATGTTCCGTTGATTACCGTTACACAATTTATTTAGCTTTATCCGAAAAACATAATATTGATAATATGGGTCTCACAAGTTAGAATAATATCAGCACAGTATAATACTGTTATATATATTATAAAATAACCTAAACATCGAGCCTAAAATCCCTAAAACTCTGTCTAAATGCTTAAAAATAATTTTAGATAATTATATTTTTAGTCAAAATATTTTTCAATGACTTATAATAATTTTCAAGTAATTATTATCATTTATCATGATTTTTAATCATAAATATTATATTAAATACCACTTAATTCCATTATCATTAATATTTATTTAATATTAAATATTAATAAAATTCTTAACATAATATTATAATATATTTATAATATCTCAAAGTATTTTAATACTTTATTATTGCCTTTAAATGATTTTAAAGTAAATAAACCATTAATAAATAATTGTCCTTAATATTAAAATATTAATATTTTTAATGGCATAATATCAAAAGTTAAATTTTATAACATAAAATATTTTTATAACCTTTAAATCATTTTTTATATGATTTTTAAATCATTAATTCTATTTTTCTATAATTTATTTAATATATTTATTAAATAAATAATTATCATTAATATTAATTTATTAATGAAATTCATTACAAAATATTAAAATTCATTAAAAATAACTTAAAATATTTTCTTATACCATAATATAATTTTAAATGATTTTTCAAGTATTAAAATCATTTTTAAGTAATTTATTTAATATTATAATTAAATAAATTAAATACCATTAATATTCCAAAAATATTAAATATTAATGAAATATATTCAAAATTATTAAAAACCCATTTTTAGGCTTTAAAATAATTTTTAGGAATTTAATATGAATTTTTAATAATTAAACACTATTTTTCTCTATTTATTAAATAAAATAATTAATTTTATAAAGAAACTGTCGCTAAAGGGTGCCTATAGCGACATAACCATCGCTATAAGTGTTCTTCATGTTCTTCATCAAACTCAGATCTTCATAGGCAGTGTTCAGGGTAGGTAGTTTGACCACCTATAGATTCATGATCATGTTGTGTCTGAGCATACTAAAATGTTAGACATGTAGTATTTATGTAATACTACACACACAAACTGATTGCATGGCCATCCTACACCAAATCAGTGAGATATAGGCCTTCAAATTCCTTGTCAGAACTGTTCTTCATTTTCTGGGTAACCCAAAAATGAAGAACAGTCTATGGTGCTTACTTAGGAGCTTTGAATCTATACTTTCTGGGCTTACTTTGTGTAATCTAATGGTTCATAATTGTAGTAGAGATGTCAAAGAACAACTCTATATCATCAGATCATCATAACATCATCGCATGTGCAAGATCTGGCATGGTCAAACCATGTCAGAAAACTTGCTCTTCAACTTTCTGGGTTTTCCAGAAAATCACCAAAACAGATGGTCAACTATAGTTTGACTTTGATTATCTTGGATCCTATATATGATCTGGGTATTCGAATGACTTGGATATGTAGTTCATATACCAGTCTATGTTGGGTAAAATCTAATTACACACGACACGCAAGTATACGTGGTCAACAAGTAATATAATAGTAAGTAGAGTATCGTTCCCACAGAGAAAACTTTAGTAAGAATTTAACCTCACAATTATCAGTCTCTTATTAATCCTAATTTTATTAAACTATTCAAAACAATAATTAAAATTATAAAAACTAAATTATTAAAATACTACGATCACCAAAACAATCACAAATATTAAAAACTAAAATTTCAAACAATTATTGGAGAATTAGGCTTACAACTTCATCATAAGCTTCACTCTGATTTTTACACCTTTATTCCAGTTCAATTCACTATCCCAGTTTATTAATCAAGAACACGAATGTAGCACTAGCCACCTCTCGATGCACTAATACCGTATTAACTCAAATCCACAAATTAGATAGAAACAAGTTAAACACCTTAATCAACTAACTCACTATATCTCTATGCGAATTATAATTGAAGAATGTTTAAGATTAAGCCCTTTATCCGATTACATGCGATGTCAAGCATATCTCTACCTTAACATTCATCAAGATTCTGTTCATTCACAAAATTCAAGAACACATGCTATATTAACCAAGTCTAGATTCATACTTCCTCTCTCAAATTCATACAAATTCACAAAGAACTGTTGATCAGGCAATTCATAAATTCAAGCTCAAATTAATATAGATAAACTGGATAATAGCTTATTAAACTGGAAATCAAAGCTACATAATCATCGTTCCACTTAAAGATCCATCATAAGCCTAAAAAGTAATTTAGTTCATAACTAATAAATTAAATACTAAATAAATAAAAGAAAACATCATCCCAATTACACAAATTGAAATTAAAGGAGAATAGTAATACACCACCCTTCTCGCCCTTCAAATATGAAATCTTTGTGAAATTACTCTTCTTCTTCGTTCCTCCAAGGTCTTGTTTTTCAATCTTGTTCTCCAAAGTGTGTCTGAATAATCCTCCTTTTTTTCTCCAACACATAGCATAAATTTTCCTTACTTCAGATCCACACCACCAATTCTAATCCAACTCTAACTCATCACCAAGAAATTCTAATAGAAATCCAACTCCTTTTCAAAACGAACAAGTCATTAGTCAAAGACTCCCAAAAGCATGAAATAACAGCTGTGACACAATCCTATTATAATCATATTACATAAAGAATTTATAGCTCCCAACAATGCCCAACTTCCAGCACATAACGAATCTGTCCAGATCCTGTCCCGTAATGGCGCGACCCACGCTACTCAACTAGTGACAAGCCACGATTAGCGTGTCTCACAATGCCTTTGCTTTCACGACCTCAAGACGCGCCCGCTACCTGGTCAAAAGAGTAATGTCCATAATTGCTTGAAAACCCTTCCAATGCTAGCATCTTGATAAGCTTACTGATTATCCTACACAAAGCACAAAACCCATCAAAAGTAGCATAAAGTAATCAAAAACTAACAATATAACAAGCTAAATGAACATAAATCATAGGTTAAAAACCTACTCATCAAATTCCCCCAAACTTGAACATTGCTTATCCTCAAGCAAAATGCAATGCAATGCAACTAACAACTACTAATATAGTATTAAGATAGTATATAGTTTACTCATACGGCCTCAGGAAAATTAAGTAAACATGTCAACACTTCATATCAAAACCAATCCATAATTCCTTATCAATCCTCAAATCTTAAACTGTTATCACTAGTATAGTGTGTGTATGCTCCACATCCATGCTAACTAATACAAATTCAAATTCAATACATAACAAATCTCTTCGAAGGCATCATACAGTGTGAACTCAAGAAATCCAAAAATAAACTAAATCTAACTAAAATCAAATAATTACCAATATCGAGGGTCAACATGGGATACTTATGCTTCATTTTTTTTCTACGGGGGCTTTTTGCTCTTATTTCTCGTTTTATTCATCATTTTTTTATATACACATAGCTATGCAATGTCTTATTCCCTTAGGCTTTTCAATGCTACCTTAACGAGCTTTCAACCAATGACTCCCAGACCATTAAGACCTTAGGGTGCTAGGTGTAAAGACAATCCCCTCAGGCTTACTTACTCAAGTAACAAAGGCCACAAAACTAGACACGCACGTCAGGGTGTTTATTCATACATTTTTTTTCTTTTCATATAGCTTATATACCCAAAATATTCCCCCAAACTTAGGTTCTTGTCTAACTTTAGTCATCACTACTTATTCTTGTCATTCATTCATTAAAACTAGCATTATCCTTTAGAAATTCCATATGTATCAATTTGAACTAATCAGCCCACATAGGTGTTATTAACGTGCTTCCTTTTTTATACTAGTTTCACACAGCCAAAGATCCAATTCATAACAGAAATTACATCAATGTTCTCATATTTGGTATTGTACTTGTCTACCGAATTCCAATCTCATCATTGGCCAAGGATAAACTTTTACAATCTAATAATTGGATTCACGCAAACTACATGCATATTTTTTTTTTACGAAAATATTAAACTAAATGCCATGAATACGAACAATTATAAAAACTAAACAACTAACTAACATGATTATTAAAATTTTCATTAATTAAATAGGCAGAAAACATAAATCCCCCAAACTTAAATCAAGTAATGTCCTCATTACGTCAAAATAATTCAAATAAAAGTATGAGGACTTCCTTGAAAATGAGTTACTGCTCGTCGTCGTCCGAAGGAGGTATGTTGGCAGGATAGGAGGAATAGGCATGACCACCGGATGTGCAATAGGATTGCAACAGGAAAATGCATCAACAAGCGTGTTGAATGCATTGGCATTGTACTCATGCATTAAATCTTAACGTTAGGCCAACCAAAAAAATTGATTCCTTGAGCCCCGAGTTGGTTGCTCTTCCATTGGTTTCGCTCCAATTGGGGGTGAGGGTTGGGGAATCATAATATAGCCTTCTCCACGTGGATGTGATCTCGCCCCTTCCCATGCCTTGTACTTCTCAATTGTAGCATGATCGATTATAGCCATCAGTTGTTGAACATGCTCAGAAGGCTACCACTTCACCCCAGCTTTATGGCATAAATTAGTGATTAAGAAACCATGTAGCAGACCTCTCGTAGTACTCCCTCTTAGCAACCGGTTAATGGACTCTTGAATACACTCCCACACATCGACATTGTAGAATGAAATGGAGTTATTCACACGGTAATGGTGGTTAACAATCCCATATAATAGCCGAGCCCGTTCCTTAGTTACATCATTTTGGTGGCGTGTGAGCATTAAACGAACACATATAAATGCATATCAAGCTTTACCATATCGACTAAGTGCTGAGTAGGAAAAGCTTATCTTTTCATCCGTTCCGACTCGAGTTACCCATTGAGTTCCCGGTTTGCATAATCTAATAATCAACTCGTCTAAATCGGGCAAACCATCTTCATATCGGTCAGCTTATGGTGCCTCCAACCCAAAATACTCATTGATAGCATCGGCATGAAACGCCACCGGTTTACCCCGAACTATGACTATGTGATTGACATGTTCCATTGTGTTGGCATAAAACTCTTTCACTATATTAAGCACCGCTGGAAGTGGTTGTTCTAATAACTGAAACCAATTACGTTCTACAATTTGCAAAGCTATATCACCATCTAAGTTAGCATCCGGCTTCAATCCACGTTCTAGCACCAAATTTTTCTTGTCGATGGATGACTTGAATCTTTCTGCAGCCCTCTCACTAACAAATTTCGTATGATCATATTGAGGTCGAGCAATGGAGGTTTATGGGCATTGTCTTTTTTGGGAAGACATGGTGTCTCTTGTGAGATTTAGGCTCAAATTTTGGTTCAGGACGTTTATCAAACAGTTGGTGAGCGGACTGGTTAATTCCCCCAAAATTGGTTGTTTGGTATTATCTTGCTAGCCAATATGTGAAATCAAATAACAAACTCCTTGGGCACCCAATTCCCAAGGTTTTCCACCCAATTGGTATCAATAAAAGAGAAGAATAATGAGAATAAAATAAGTTGTGCTTACCTTCAATGATTTTGTGGTACCCTCTTTGTAAAGATGTCCCAATTTGAATGAATTTGTGCAAGGAAGCAATTATATTTAGGATTGGAGTGTAGTGTTTATATCTATTAAGAATTTGACTCCTTGTATGGTTAGAGTTCATATAGGGGATGAAACAAAATCATATATTATAAATGAACAGGTAGCGCCAGAATCAAATAGCACGTTAGCATTTATATCGTTGATCGGGATAATACCTGTAACTACATCCCCGGATGCAACTGCATCTTGGACCGTCATATTAAAGTTGCGGGCCATCGGTCTACCGGGCTAAGCAAGACCACTAATAGCTAACTAACCACTATTAGCGCCCTTATTCACGTCCGTCCCCTTCTTCGGGCAGTTCTTCACTATGTAGTCAGTTGATCCACATACGAAGCATCCATGGTTCTTCTTTGGACTTGGACAGTTAGGTGAAATGTGTCCCTCCTATCCACAGTTGTAATATACCGCCTTCCCCTTGAGATAGACTCCTAAGTGAGTCTTCCCACAATTCTTGCATGCCTCCATCCTCCTCTTAGGATCCCCTTGCTTCACTCCGGTATTCCCAGAGTTAAATCCCTTTTCTCTTCTGACCTTCGCCACTCCCGCTGGCTCCCTCGGTCTTTACTCCCCCATCTACTTTATTCTTATTCTTCTTATCCTTGTGGTACTGGCTTAGAGCCTCATTCCCACCTTCGGCAATTATTGCCTTCTCTAGTATGGTCCCGAAAGAAGTACTTTGGAACACTGATATCCGGCTATAGAGCCAAGGTTTCAAGCCTTGCTCAAACCTCCTAGCCTTCCTAACCTCCGTGTCCACTTGGTGTAGAGCAAACCTCGCCAGTTCATTGAACTTGGCAGCGTATTGGGGAATAATCATCTCCCCTTGTTTCAACTCTAGAAACCGCATCTCCATCCTCCCCTACATACTCATGGGAAATTAGTTCTTGAAGAAAATCTCCTTAAATCACACCCACGTAAGGTTCACTATACCAGCCCTAGCCTAGTTTGTCTCCCATCAAAAGTTGGCCTCTCCCTTCATCATGTAGGTAGCAAAAGAAACCTTTTGCCCCTCATCAACGTTGGCAATGATAAATGCCTTCTCTATTTCTTTTAACCAAGTTTGGGCTTCTATTGGGTCCGTAGTTCCTTTGAACTCCGGCGGACCGACACTCTTAAAATCCTTTAAAAGTAGTAGCTCGTACTACTGCAGGATTTACAGGTATATTAGCCCCATTTCTATTAAAAGCGGCCATTAACAAGTTAATGAACTCTTGCATCGGGTTAACCGGACCTCCTTCCGGTTGATTAACATTAGTATCTTGATTTCGTTGTCTCCTTCTTGGCGGCATTTTGCTGTTAAGATAAACAACACATCATTATTACTTTCTTCTTGTTAGTTAGTTATTATTCGTGATTAAACAATAACTTTAACTCATTAAACAATATGTTACATAAAAAGGCTTATATTAATTTACTTCTTGTAGTATAATACTACATCATTCGTCATTACACAGCCTTAGCTGATTACATTACTATCCCACAATTGCTTTCCAAAAATTGGGATTTACAAAAGACTACCCTTTGATATACAAAAGAGGGTTTTACGTCACTACTAGATACATCATATTTACATATCTAACTCTACTCTAGCTAATACTAGGTTACATCTGCCGTATGGCATTCTCAAAATCCGCCTTGGCAAGACCGGCTATAATATATCGCCTGATAGTATGCCGAGTCTGCCCTACTTCTATCGGAGATCCAGCTACTTGCTGCTGAAAATCCACATGAGAACTCCAATGTATATAGGACATCCTCCCAATCTTCTGCTTCTTGGTCTTTAGCTCCTACCTGAGCTCAAAGACCTCATGTTTCAGCTCGTGGACCTTGTCCTTCGCCAAAACTTGTTCATCGTGCTCCTCCTCCCACATCGACTCCATACTTGTCTTATCTTCTAAAACAGCATGGAGTTCCTCCTTCACCTCCTTTACCTCCTTACAATATTGGATGTTTCTATCCAATACTATCATAAACAACGCCTTCATTGACTCCCCTGGAGTTATCTCTTCTACAGGTGCTATGGTGTTAAATAACACCACCTCCACCTCTTCTTCAGACATGCCATCGAACACAGACATAAGGTCTAGGTTTTTCGAGTCTCCATACTCAACTATCACCACTTCAGGCTCTTCTGCTATAGGGTTCGGTAAAATCTCTACTTGATTCACAGACTCCTCACTTACTACATGTATATCCCTATACATATCATTTTCTCCTGACATCTACAACAAAATAATTTAGTTTGATTAGTACACGTCCGTAGAATAATAAAAACACATATCATATATAATACATTTTTAGGGTTAACTTCATCTTTTACTTCTTTGACTTTTCTTAAGGTTATGACTTAAGGTTCTCTTTCCCCCCTTAAGTTTTATAACCTATTGCTTTGATACCAACCTGTGACGCCCCCAAATCCGGGTATCTTCCAACCCGATATATGGTGCTATACGGTGCAACAGTTCACACATACAATCAATTGAAATGCCTCAAAAGAACGAATATGTCTTATATATATTCCAAACAATATTACCATTCCCCAGGTTCTTTATAACCATTACATGTGTTCTTGTAATAATATTAAATAATAACAACATTCACCTATGCTATTACAAAAGCAATCTATAGGTTCGCCTTAGCCTTCCCTTTATCTTTACCGGATCCTTCGGTCCGTTCGGTCTTAGTTGCATTCATATGGTTCAAGCAAGAGTGAGCATAACTAGCTCAGCAAGTATGACAATTCCATTTAAATAATATGCTTGAAACATACAAATCGTATATCTTTAATAACTGAATAATATTTATGAAGTACTATCGATAATTCAAAATAGCACTTCTCTTTTCTTAAAATGTTTCACAATGAACAACATTCAGTAAAATATCAATTCCAGTCCAAGACCTTGAGCATTTCATTCTTTCTTTGAAAAGGAAAACTCGGCACTAAGTCCGTAAGTCCGGCATTACTTATGAGCACGTCTAGGTGATTAGCCTATAGTACTCTATGTTGTACAACACTACTTTCTTTAAACGTATGTACGTTTAAGTTTTGGCAACCTCACGTGCCTGTCGTTTAACGACAAAACATTTGTTTAGCATACTCAGTCTTCTTTTGAAAACCATACCAAAATAGTTTGGCAAATCTTGACAACAATTCGATAGATTATAAGAAATCCAAAAACATCTTAAGTCTAGCCAAAGGAATTGGCTTCGACTTCATCATACATCAATTCATGCGTAAGATACATGAATCACAATGCTTGTCTAGAATGAACATAGACAAGGGTTAGAACACTTGCCTTTAGCGTCTTCTACAGTAATTATACTTTTCCTTTGAGTCTTTAAGGATTCTACAATACATGATCACATAATATACCACATTAGGTCATATATAATCAAGTATGCTTACTACTATATCTTACCCTTCTTCTCAATCTAATCATGCCTTAGATTGTTTAACATTGGTTTAAGTAATCTTTCTTTGACCTTTAGTTGTATTACTTAAGGTCTTTAACATCATTTAAGGATGTTACTTTAAGTTTATTAATGTATTACTTATCATTAATTAACCTCTAGCTTCCTTTCTATTCATAACCATTTATGTCTATGCCTTGTCTAGTGCTGGCGCTGCGGCGCCAGCTTCCCTTATATAACTCGCGCTGTGGTGCGGGTTTCCAGTATGTCATACTCAGTCTTGGCGCTGTGGCGCCACTCTTTCCTCTCTGTGTCGTGCTACGGCGCCACTTTACAGTGCCTTGGTTGGCGCTGTGGTGCCAATTATGTGCACCAGATAGTTTTGACAGACTTTTTGCTTAGCGAACTTCCCGGACTCCTAATTTGTTCATTTTAAGTCTGAATTGGCTCATTCCAAAGCCATTAGCTCACAAAGCACATGAACTACGTGTTCATTCAAGAATTTTATATTTTTGAATCTTTTAACTTGGAATTCACCGATTAGTTCATTTTAACGAAAACGATAAACGTTCGTGAACGTTCATAGCTCGTTTCCTCATTCTAAGTCAGAATTTGACCATTTTCGAGTTTGTAACTCTAAAATGCAAACTTGGACTATTCTCCATCGAAAACCAATGTTTCAGAGTTCAATGTAAAATTTTGACTTCCATTCCGAGAATTTCACGATTTCGACAATTAACGTCTAATCTCGTAAATTCCGCCATAACTTCGTTACTTAAGATTTTTACATCGTTTCAAATGGATTCATTCCATCATACTAACATCCTAACCAAACATATTTCATTAATGTATACTCATGACAAATTCTTACATGTTCTTCATTAATCCATAACTTAAATAAGTATTAATTACTTATTCATGGCTTATTAAGGTTTAAGTCCATTGATTAGCCATTCTTATCACTTCTTAGCATACAAGTTCTACCACTACTCACTTCTCTAACAATTGAATAGAGGGAGAATCATGGTTTAGGATCATTACCTTTGAAGTTCAACTTTGTTCTTCTTCTTGCTTCTTAGATTATGAAAGACTAACTCTTACTTTTCTTGCTTTTTCTCTCTACTAAATATGCACTTAGATGTTGGTGGAAAATTTAACAAGTAAATAATGAACTAACAATTCTTCTATATATAGAGATTACAAAGTGATGGTAATTAAGTAACTTAGGCCACTTCCACCTCCTTACTATTCATCCCTTGGCCATCACATAACTTACTTGCTCACCAAGATCATGTCATGTGATTATGGGGCCCACATGGGTTGCTCTATGGGTCATTCTTACCCATTAGATCGATCCATGTATCTGGTTCTTACTTTGGGCTTTAGGTTTAACGAACTTTTAATTAACCTTTGGGCTTGTATTAACAAACATTTGGGCCTTAACATTAATTCCAATTGGACTTTAAACATTCCTACACAAATCCTACAAGTCCAATACACTTGCTTAATACCTTATAACGTATAATCTATGTATTAATCTCGTATACTAACTCGTATACTTATTCATCATAGATGGCATACCATCATTCATACTTACTCGTATAATACCTCGTATCATACTCGTATTCATTACCTCGTACAATACTTACGTGTCATACGATCATCGTTTAACTCGTTAACACTTCACTTTCCCTAACGTTCTCGAATTTAGTTCGCAAGCAAAAAACTGTGTTTGCCATACTTGAATTATTATTACATAATCCATCTTCCCTTGATATTCTATCGTTACGTATTTCTCGGAAGTTCAAAAATAATTCCCGAGTAGAAATCAGTGAATAGTATTTTTCGAAAAATTTCTCGAAAAACTTTTATTTTCGTCTTGGAAATTCAAACACTTTAATTCTATCACGTAGTCAAAATACTATGACATTCTGACATATCTAGGTTATAGAACAACATTCATCTTATTAACACATAATAATAACATATAATATAATTTTATTCATTATTTAATTAAATAAAATTATTTTACAATAAATCTGAATTTCTTGGTCATTACAATTTCTCCTTACTAGCGTGCAATTAGGTGACCAAACCCCTTTCCTAGACAGAACGTCCTTAGACATTGCCAATAATGCTATCTAATAATATTATTCAAATAATATGAATTATTGATCTGATAATAGAAAATATTGTGCAGTGACAATAACTAACCACATTAACCAAGTCCACCCCTTACTATTTTAGAATAATTAATAGAGAAAATTCAATTTTATTTATCAAAAGTTGGGGTCTTACACAAAAGATGTCCACCAATCACAAGGGATGGCCTGACTTATTGCCTCTAACTTTGCTAGCCTACAGAACATCAATGTGCACTTCTACTAGGGCTACCCCCTACTCATTAGTCTATAGCATGGAAGCATTACTCCCCATAGAAGTAGAAATGGAGTCATTAAGAGTGTTAATAGATGCTCAAATGGAGGAAGACCAGTGGTTGTAAAACCGATACCACCAGTTATCTCTAATAAATGAGAGGAGGGTTGCAGCCATCTTTCATGGTCAACTATATCAGTAGAGGATTTCTCGGTCATCCAATAAGAAAGTCCGACTTTGGCAATTCAAAGAAAATGATTTGGTATTAAAGAAAGTCCTTTCTAATCAAGATCAATCTGAAGGAAAGTTCTCCCCGAACTAGGAAGGCCCTTTCATTGTCAAGGAAGTATTGACGGGAGATGTGATGATCCAGAATTTTTATATGTAATTTAAAATATTTATTGAATTAAATAAATATTTTAGTTGATGTGGTTATAGTTAAATAAATATTTGATTGATTTGATTATTTATTAGTTAAATAAATAATTCATGAGTTGTGGGAAATTAACTTAATTAAGTGTAATATATTAATTAAGTTAGTATTTGGTAATTTTGTATTTTAAAGTTAATTAAATTAAAAGAGTGATGAATTAATTATTATGTGATAATATTCTAATTTAATAATTAAATTAGAGAGTTGATAAGGATTAAATGAATTGTTATAATGTTATTTTGATTTAATTTAGTAATTAAAAGTGATGTACTAATTTATTAAATAAAATTATAATTTTGTGACAATTTGATTATGTGGCATTTTGATTTAATAAGTTGTTGTTAGCTTTAATTTAATTAAATTTTAATATGGGAATTTATCTAAATAGGGTGTGACAATTAAACTATATAGCAAGTGAGTTATTATAATAAATTAAAAGGAGTTTAAATTTGGTTTTACCAAATAAGGCTTAAGGTTTTTTAATTTTATTTATTTTATTTTATTTTGCCAAACAAAGCCATATGGCTTTTGATTTTCAAAAATTTTATAACTGATGATTTTATAACTAATGATATAATTATACGTATAATAATGATTGTCAGATTATGTTTTTACGTTAAGTATTTTCTAAGCCTAAGTTGAAAGAACAGAGTAGAGAGTTAGAGAAACACGGAGTGAAGAGAAAGCTTAAGAGAGAAAATTGTGAGTTCTCTATAGTTTGTCAAGAGAAGAAGAATCAAGGGAAGAAATGGTAATTCAAAGTCTGTCTAATCATCATCTAACATAGCATAATCAAGGATTAAGGTAGTAATTCAACTCTTTGTTCTTAATTCTTTGTGTTCTTGGTTTTTCAAGAAAATTAGAGTTTTAGTGGTTGAATTTTTTGGATAATTGATATATATGGTGGTAGATGATTATAATATGTTATATGTATGTTATAAACGTTTTTTACAAATTAAATTATCATGAAAGAAGTTTTAAATGAAGAATTTGCGTTCTTGTGGAAAATATATATTTTAGCTTATTTTAGAGTCAAACATTAGTGATTCAATCATGTATACATCTGTAAATTAAGAGTTTTTTATGATACCATCTTTAGATATGAAAATAACGCAAGTTAAATGAATCAATTTGGCTAAGAAACAAATTCGTAGTGAATGAATTCGCTAAACATGTTAAAACATAAAAAATTAGTATAAACATGAGTTTTTGGTCAAGATTTGGGCTAGTTAATGTTTCTGTAAATTGTTGATTCTTTGTTATGCTTTATTTCTATGAATTACGAATCCATAGAATCAAAAATGGACTAATTTGGATGTGTATAGCTTGAGTTATGAAGAATAGAAGGAGAAAAAGGGTCAAAAATCGCAAGAACAGTAAACTACTAATTCGGTTTCGCTAATAAGCGCAATTTGCACTGCGCCCTAAGTCCATTGGGCGCAATTTGCTCTCTTGGGCATAATGCTACTCATTTGTTTCCGAGGTTTATTTGGGTGCAGCTATGCTCATGAAGTGTCAGGTGTGACTGTTTTGATCTCATTTGGTAAAATGGACATAAGTTTTTCATACGAACTCCGATTGAGGTGATTTAGGATGATTCAAAAATATAATGAGTAGATCTACAACGTTTGTTCTTTAAGTTTTTCAATTTAAGGTCGTTAGAAGGGTTAAAAATTGCCATATTTGGGACTAATGTGAATTTAGAGGCAATCAGATGGCGTCGAGCATGCACGTGTGCAAGTGAAGTGCTTCTGATGATAAAAGATGTTGTTCTAAGTTATAAAACATGAATATTATGAAGTATAATGATGCTTAACATTAATAAATGATGTATTAGATAATTTATATAAGCATACTAAGCATACACAAGAGAGACGAATAGGGCGTGTGACGAATGAACGTCGAAATGTCCTGGCAAGTGTTAATGAACGTAAAAGTGTTTCAATTCCATTGAAATGAACATTATAAGACATGGAATGGAATTAATATGAAACTAATAAGGAGTCCTCATAAGACTTAAACACTGGAATGAATTTCGAGTATGACAAAGAAGAAATATAGTATTGATTAATAAGTTATATTAGATTGAAACTCAACGTTGTAAGAGTTGAGAATGTGATTTGGATGTTAAAAGTCTTATGTTATATTTTAATGAGTTTTCAAATTCGTGTTATGTGGTTGATTAATATGGTTAAAACTTAAGCTAAAGGTTATAACTTAACTAAAATGAGAATTGAATCTATGAGGATAATGTGTATGTAGCTAATTGATGTGATAATCTTAATGATATGTGTAAGATATTGGAGTGCGTAAGTTGTAATTGTATAACTTACGTAAGAGGCAAGTTCCCTAACCTTTGCTATTTTATTATTCAACAAGGTTTACTTTTCATTGTCATGTTATACTTATGCAAGTTCTTGAACCCTAATCTTTCATTATACAAGTCCTTGTTCATAACTTGTTATTGTTATGCATATTCTTTAACTCTGAAATATTGTTGAGCAAGTTTCTCAACTATAATTTCCATTGGGCAAGTTAATTAATATTTACTCCTTCATTATAAACGAGTTTGTTTTGCTTATTCAAAGTTTATACTGTTGTTGAAAGCTTTATCTTGTTGCAAAATATTTGTTCAACTACGAATAACTATTGTTCAATCTCTGATCACCAATGTCATTGTACAGTCTTGTATTGTAGTACTGAACTCTTAGTTGACTAGCGATCCTTTATTAATTCAAGTAATCCTTAGTTGATGAATGATCTATAAACTAAATTACCTTGAAGTCAATCCAAACCAAACTTCCTTTGGTTTACTTATGTATACCCACACAGTTTTGAAAGCATGTAGTCGATGATTAACACTTGTTCAATTTAGAAATCGTTGATACTCTATCTATTATTGATTTATCGATAAATCCTATTCATGAAGATATTGTAACCAAACTCTTGAATAGTTATTGATCCCTATTTGATTCAACCAGTACTTGATTGATGAGTGTTCTAAATGAAAGTAATATGCACACAAGCCAATCATGTTTGATGATAAAGCATATACTTTGTAACAATCTTATTCATTTATTAATAAAAAGTATTAATTTATTAAAGGCTTTTAATTATCTACATGATGCTGTTTTATAATATGTGATAAACCCATAGTTTTAAGCAATGCTTTTAGAATAATGATGATGATCATTTTAATGAGATCTAAATTCTTAGAAAGCTTAAAACTAAAATAGTTCCCAATCGTTGGATTACTAAATTGGGGATTAGTGAATCCGGATAGATTGGTACATACGTTGCTTGCTCATTGGATGAGGATGATTGATCTCATGATCATTTGTGTGGAGACACTAAAGCAAGTATGTAGGTGCTTATTAGAGAATAAGTTCACTGAACGTGGCTCGCTAAGGAATACCTAATGGAGTTTTATTTGCCTGTCAATAGGAATTCCTGTAGTGATAGTAGACAAGTGATCCTTGGACTTGAGATCATCATAGTATCTTGTGTATGATGAGTTATACTTTGACTTATTCCTTAAGACCCTTAGGGTATATCAAAGGGTATGCTTGGGTATAATAAGTTGTACATGGAGATAATGTATGATCAATAAAGAATCTACCACTTCTAATAAAAGAAGAGAAATGTCCTATGTGATTCGATAAATGACAACCCAAAGAGAGTCCTTGGTTAAGCGAGAATGAAATTAGAAAGGAGTTTCTAATTTGCATTATTTGGAGTTGTTCATTTAAGGATCGAAAATACATATAATTAAATAAAATAAGACTTGATGAGAATTCCATGTCTTATATTTAATTGGGACATTGTATGGTGGAAGGATTGAATTATCACGGTAACTATTTACTCAAAGGTTCTTTAATGATTAATGTTGAAATCTATATTATCCGGAAAGTCGTTTGATCGCTAGGGAGGCTTATCCTATTGTAGAATAAATATTATTTAAATAATTAATTATTTAATTTATTTATTTAAATAAGATTAGAATTGTTCTAATTGATTTATTCACAAACGGTTTAATATGGAGAACCTAAAGGGTCACACCATAAATGGAAGAATAATTATTTAAGAAGTTAATGGCATAATCGTAATAATATGTTATGTATATTTAATTTAATCTATGGTGATAGAATAAATTAAATAGCTTAATATTTATTGTTTAATATTTTAGAAATATTAAATATAAATTAATAAGAGGAGTCTTATTAATATTATTACAATTATTATTATTTTAATTTCTAAAAGAGTTTAGGAATTAATTTAATATAAGTACTCTCATTTATTCCTAATAAGATTAGGAGGTTAAATTAATTAAAAGAGTTTAATTAATTATCCCTAATAAGATTAGGAGCCTAATTAATTAAAAGAATTTAATTAATTAAATAAAACCCAATTTCTTAATTGTTAAGGAGGGTTGCCCACATCAATAAATAAGAGGAGTCTTATTATGGGTGAGAGAGTTGTTGACTTTTTTAAACAACGACATAATTCCAATTTGTTGGAGAGTACCCTTTTCTATAGAGATAGAAAACTAGGGTTTGAGCCAAATACCCTTTTTCTTGAATCATTATAATTCCTTGGTGGATCACCTCTAGAGGCCAAACATATGGGTGGCTAACGTTGATCAAAGGAAGGAACCAAACCCGGTGGATTCAAGTTGAGCGAAAAGGATTGGAGGTGAACTGCATTACACGAGGAAGCTCGATCTTCAAGGGTATGATTCTCATTCGTTATCTTTTTCGTTTAATTAATAATTATGCATAAAGGGTGATCCGGGTTTATGGTTTGTAAATTTTTTTAAACTCTGATTTTTACACGCTTCCGCACTTTTATGCAATTTGATTGCGCACATGAATATTACAAACCCAACAGTGGCATCAGAGCCAAACCTTTATGCGAATTATTAATTGCTTTAATTTGATATGTATATTGATATGTGTTTAGAACAATTTAATTGGGCATATTTTTGTTGTATAAAATTTAAAAATAAAAAATAAAAAAAAACGTGATAGCTGCTGCGTGATAGCTGCTGATTTCCATGTAATCCGGATTAAAAAAGGAAATGGGCCACGTATAAATAAATTCGGTACTTCAAAATTTGGCTTGAAAAATCTGGATGAGTTCCGTGAGTCAGCAACATGGCTATAGTTTAAATTAAAAAAAAAAAAAAAAAACGGACCGCATGTAAACAGAAAGAGTCTGCCGTTTTTTTTGATCCAAAAGCATGGAAATCGAGGAATCTAATATATGGGCCACGTGAAAACCAAAAAGGAAGCACGGTTTTGGTATATATATATATATATAATATTCGGATATATATATATATATATATATTATATTCTTAATAATTTTAATTTTAAAATAAAAGTTTATTTTAATCTTAAAATAAAAGGTTTATTTTAATATTAAAATAAAAAGATTTATTTTAATTTTTAAAATTAGAATTCCATAATAACTAATTGGAGTTGAAATTGGATTTTATTTTTCCTAAAATAAAGGAGTTTATTTGTGAATAGGGAAGTAAATCCATCTTTCCTTAAATAAAGGAGTTTGTTTAGATATGAAATAAGATTTCATATTATTCAAAAAATAAAAGAGTTTATTTGTGAATTGAAAAGAGAATCCTAATTTTCTTAAATAAAGGAGTTTATTTAAATATGAAATAAGATTTCATATTATTCAAAATAAAGGAGTTTATTTGTGAATAGGAAAGATAATCTGTGTTTCCTTTAATATTTTTTTTTTTACATGGAATTGGATTCCATAATTAATTAAAATAAAAGAGTTTATTTTAATTAAAGATTTTTTTTTTATATATATATATATGGAATTGGATTCCATAATTAATTAAAATAAAGGAGTTTATTTTGATTAAAATTTTGATTAAAATAAAATAATTTATTTTATTCAAAATTGGATAAATTAAAATAAAATAGTTTTATTTTGATTTAAATTTGGATTAAAATAAAGGAGTTTATTTTGATTCAAAAATAGATTTTATACTAAATAAATTTGCCCATTAAATGATATCAATATATATATTAAATGTTTATTATTCATAAGATGAATGTTATTTATTGATGCATATGGTGATGTGTATGATAATAAATGGGATTGATTATGAACTATTGACCAATGTGATTGATTGGATTTTATTTTAGTTGGATGCATGAATGTATGGGTTTTTATTAAATGGGGTCTCACAGACCTGCGTCTTTCTCTAATTTTTCTAAATGTAAATTCTATCTCCTCCTATGTACTTTTCTTCGATCACGATCAAGGCTTCTATTTATTTTAAAATAGTTTTGTAATAGGGATAGTTAGAATTAATTTTGAAAAATTAGAGATCAAGGAGCAAGGAGCGCTTGAAGACCCGTTTGTAATGGAGCGGGTTTAAATGTAATTGTTATATTTAAATATTATTTCTTGCACCCCTAGGGTTTGACCTTTTGGTTCACTTGGTGGCTCTAGTGAACCAAACTAGAATAAAAGTCCATAATCAATCCCGGGTAGAATATAGTATTCTATATGTGCATGCTTATACTATATATATATATATATATATATTATGCAAACATGCTTCGCATGTTAATTAATATATTTCGTATTTTATATATATATGTGCATGCCGCTTAAACAAGATGAGACAAATTAATAACAAAACCCTCAATTTTTATATTAAGTCCTAAGCGTTCAAAGATATTTGGAATATCGAACGTCAGCTTTCTAGCATGATAAAATTAATAGAGTATTAAATATTTAATATGAGTTTGTTGTGTCACCACAAGGCAAGTATTAAGTATTTAAGATGTTAATTTATCACATTTGATGCTTATAAAGAAAATTGAACAATATTGTTTTGTTGTGTCACCACAAGGATGATATTTTTTTTTTTGAATATATGGAGTGCTAGGTGGGACTTAACTTGGATAATTTTGATTCGGATGTGCCACCACTTGATCAAAATAATCTAAGAGGCAAAAGAAAAGGAGTTGCATAGTTGATGTAATTGACAAAAGTTGTCTACCTATTTATTTATATATAGTTTGTTGTGTCACCACAAGGCTATATACATTTGAAATGGGATCCTTATTCTCACTAGCAAATCTTTAATTAGATTTTGCCGAACTATATAAGTGAGGGTAATATAGTTTGAAGAAAATAGTGGGAGATACCAATTTAAAACAAGACCTAATTTATTTTGGTAATTAATAAAAGAATGTATGTTAAAATGTTGTTAATTATAAATTCATTTACGTAATTTTACAATGTCTAAAATTACTATCATTTGCGAAGCATATTAGATGCTAAATTAACCAGACCGAATTAAACGGATTGGTTAAGGAATTTGAGAATAGTTCTCATAGCTGAAAAACTATCTTATGTCCTTAATACGCCTATCCCTGCAATGGTTGCAGACAATGCCTCTGAGGAAGACATTGCTACTTTTAGAAAGTGTCAAGATGATGCACAGTTGGCTCAATGCATCATGCTCGCATCCATGAGTAACGAACTTCGTCGGCAAGATGAAACTATGGATGCTCCTACTATATTCCTGCACATCAAGTAGTTGATGGTGAGGAAAGTAGGACTGATAGATATCAGATATCTAAGGAGCTCTTCCAATCTAGAATGGCCAATGGCACTATAGTACAGACAAAAAAAGTTCTTAACATAATCAATTTGATTGATCAATTAAGACAACTGGTTTTGTCATGGATGGAGAGTTGAGCCAAGATTTGATCTTGCACTCACTCCAGGACTCTTTTCATAATTGTTGTGAATTTTCATATAAACAAGCTAGATATCGCCTTCACGATTTGCTTAACATGTTGAAAAATGTTGAGAGTTACTTTCAAACCAAGAAGATCAAGTCTTACTGGTAGGGGCCAAAGGATCTTCTGAAATAAAGAACGATTCAAAGAAGGTAAATAGAAAGGCATAAACAAAGGATAATAAGAACAAAACTGATATGGATAGCAAAGGAGTTTGCTTCCACTGCAATAAGCCTGGACACTGGAAAGAAACTGCAAGAAGCATCTTGCAGAGGCTAACCAAAGAAGCTTAGTGAAGTTTTGGTTACAATACAATTTTGTTCATGATTTAAATAAATTTTTCTTTAAGTCAAGGTTCTATTTGGGTATTGGATACCGACTTTGGTTATCATAAATATAGATTTATGAAGGGACCAAACAGAAGTAGAAAGCTAAACAAATATAAGTAATCCTATATGCGGGAAATGTAACAAAGGTTGCTACATTAGCCATAGAAACTTATAATTTAACAATGCCTATGGGCAAATCTATTAAGTCAATAAGTTGTTATTGTATTCCAGTTCTTGTTAAAAATATTATTTCCATTTTATTGTTGGACAATGAAATCTTTGGTATTATAATAAAGAACAATTGTTGTTCTATTTATAATAATAATGTTTTTGTATAGAACTGGAATATTACTTAATAAATTTTGTATACTTGACTTACATGAAAATAATTTTGCATATTGAACAAATTAGTATAAGAAAAGGAGATGATCATTCAAAGAGTTGAATGTATGTATTTGTTGAATGCAAGTGTGAATTATTTGAAAGGTTCAAAGAATTCGAAGTGAAACAAATTGGCAAAGTATTAAGATTCTTTGATTAGATCAAGGAATAAATACTTGTGAAATAAGTTTCTAGATCATCTTAAATGGTTTTTTCATAATGGATGCCTCCTCGACACGCAATAATTGATTGATGTATCCGAAATGAAAAATCGCACCTTGTTGGACATGGTGCGGTCCATAATGATTTTCTCGACATTCCAAAGATCCTTCCGGGATAATGTCCCAGGAATGGCCGATATCTACGAAAATGGTAACCTCAAAATCCCCCCAAGACTCCATAAAAGTTATGGATGTGGAGGATTCCTAATCTTAAGTATGTTAGGATAAGGGGTTGTCCAACTTATGTGAAAAGGTTTCAAAGGATAAGCTTGGGACAAGATTTTATAAGTGTCGATTTGTGGGACATCCTAAAGTAAGTTTAGGTATATGTTCTATAATTCTACTTAGCAAAAGGTGTTTGTTACGAAACACGGCGCTTTCTAAGATAAAGGTGTTTATCATTGAAGGGCTAGTGGAGGATAATAGATCTTGAAAAGTTCAAGAACCACAAAACACTATAAGTCAAATAAAAGGAACTCGTAGATAGACTTTATTGCACTCACCAAATAGAATCTTAAAATCGAATAAGCAAGAAGATACCTAGGAGGTATGGATTCATCATGGATGATGATGATGAGGCACGATCATAGAAGATGATGATCCATTACATACGATGAGATAAGAGTTCTAGTGTATACAAAAGGGTCAGTGGGAGCATCGTGACATTCCTAGTACTATATGTTGATATACTACGGATAAGGAATGACATACCAATGCTACAATCAAGAAGATAAAGTTGTTCTAAACATTCCTCCATGAATGATTTGGAAGAGTATCTTAATTGGGGATATAAATCTATATAGATAGATTTAAGAGGATGCTCGACTTAACCCAAGGAACGTATATTTATTTGATGCTAAAGTCGTTTAGCATAGCAAACTCCGAGAGATGTTTCATGTCGATGAGCTATGGAGTGTATTTCTCTTAATAGTCCCCATAGACTCCAAAGAAGAGAGATCGCATGAGTGACAATCATGTATGCAATGAAATATACGAGACCTAATGTTGATCGGTCATATTTCGAGAAGATCCTTTGTAAGACGGTGAAAAACATCTTAAAGTTCTTAACCCAAGCACTAAGGATGTGAGCATACATGGTGGGTCCGAATTAAAACTAGAGGGCTTTACTGACTCAAGTTTTTCGCATGCACCAAGACGATCGAAAATCCACTTTAAGGTAAAGTGTTACCTTGAATAAAGTGGTGTAGTGAATTGGAAAGGTTCCAAACAAAGAAAGAGTTCTTTGGTTTAGTGATAAAGACAAAGTATATAGCTATAAATGAAGTCGCAAGTTGATTGTTTGGATTAAAAGTTCATTACGTAACTAGGAATAGTTCCTAAGTCTCATCTTGGATCTAAACATGTGTTGTGGCACTTTCATTTGATTATTAAAATCATTGAAAGATGGGAAATCACTATAGAGATAGTGGAATCTCATGAACAACATTACATATCCATTAACTAAAGCTTATCCAACAGCAGGATAATCGTCACTTAGAGAAGAAGAGTATAAGATACAATGGCGATTGGCTTTAGTGCAAGTGGGAGATTAAAAGTAATATGCACACAAGCCAATCATGTTTGATGATAAAGCATATACTTTGTAACAATCTTATTCATTTATTAATAAAAAGTATTAATTTATTAAAGGCTTTTAATTATCTACATGATGCTGTTTTATAATATGTGATAAACCCATAGTTTTAAGCAATGCTTTTAGAATAATGATGATGATCATTTTAATGAGATCTAAATTCTTAGAAAGCTTAAAACTAAAATAGTTCCCAATCGTTGGATTACTAAATTGGGGATTAGTGAATCCGGATAGATTGGTACATACGCTTGCTTTCGTTGGATGAGGATGATTGATCTCATGATCATTTGTGGAGACACTAAAGCAAGTATGTAGGTGCTTATTAGAGAATAAGTTCATCGAACGTGGCTCGCTAAGGAATACCTAATGGAGTTTTATTTGCTGTCAATAGGAATTTCTGTAGTGATAGTAGACAAGTGATCCTTGGACTTGAGATCATCATAGTATCTTGTGTATGATGAGTTATACTTTGACTTATTCCTTAAGGCCCTTAGGGTATATCAAAGGGTATGCTTGGGTATAATAAGTTGTACATGGAGATAATGTATGATCAATAAAGAATCTACCACTTCTAATAAAAGAAGAGAAATGTCCTATGTGATTCGATAAATGACAACCCAAAGAGTCCTCGGTTAAAGCGTAATGAAATTAGAAAGGAGTTTCTAATTTGCATTATTTGGAGTTGTTCATTTAAGGATCGAAATACATATAATTAAATAAAATAAGACTTGACAAAGAATTCCATGTCTTATATTTAATTGGGACATTGTATGTGGATTTGATTGAATTGAATTTCAGAACTATTTACTCAAAGGTTCTTTAATGATTAATGTTGAAATCTATATTATCCGGAAAGTCGTTGATCGCTAGGAGGCTTATCCTATTGTAGAATAAATATTATTTAAATAAATTAATTATTTAATTTATTTATTTAAATAAGATTAGAATTGTTCTAATTGATTTATTCACAATAGGTTTAATATGGAGAACCTAAAGAGTCACACCATAAAAGGAAGAATAATTATTTAAGAAGTTAATGGCATAATCGTAATAATATGTTATGTATATTTAATTTAATCTATGGTGATAGAATAAATTAAATAGCTTAATATTTATTATTTAATATTTTAGAAATATTAAATATAAATTAATAAGAGGAGTCTTATTAATATTATTACAATTATTATTATTTTAATTTCTAAAAGAGTTTAGGAATTAATTTAATATAAGTACTCTCATTTATTCCTAATAAGATTAGGAGGTTAAATTAATTAAAAGAGTTTAATTAATTATCCCTAATAAGATTAGGGAGCCTAATTAATTAAAAGAATTTAATTAATTAAATAAAACCCAATTTCTTAATTGTTAAGGAGGGTTGCCCACATCAATAAATAAGAGGAGTCTTATTATGGGTGAGAGAGTTGTTGACTTTTTTAAACAACGACATAATTCCAATTTGTTGGAGAGTACCCTTTTCTATAGAGATAGAAAACTAGGGTTTGAGCCAAATACCCTTTTTCTTGAATCATTATAATTCCTTGGTGGATCACCTCTAGAGGCCAAACATATGGGTGGCTAACGTTGATCAAAGGAAGGAACCAAACCCGGTGGATTCAAGTTGAACGCGAAAAGGATTGGAGGTGAACTCGTACCTGAGGAAGCTCGATCTTCAAGGGTATGATTCTCATTCGTTATCTTTTTCGTTTAATTAATAATTATGCATAAAGGGTGATCCGGGTTTATGGTTTGTAAATTTTTTTAAACTCTGATTTTTACACGCTTCCGCACTTTTATGCAATTTGATTGCGCACATGAATATTACAAACCCAACACTAAAGATCTAGAATTTCTTTTAAACTAATTCCAATCCAAACTTCCTTTGGTACGAAACCTAATGATTAAAGCTGCGATGAACAACCCTATTAAAGGGGATTATTTTAGAGCTGAGCAATAGCGTTAAAATGTTTGCGCAGTACATATGTGACGCCCCCAAAATAGGTATACATCACCCATCTTGAGTCACCAAATACATGGTACAAAATTCAAATACAACTATCGTGTAAAATACGACAAAACATAAACTAAGAGTTTTAATACGAATATTATCTTCTAGACAGTATTCAAACTCAAATGGAGTCCTCAATACATTTATTATCAGACTATTTCATAAAATAGTGAGGACTACTAATGTTATCATCTGGACCGTCACTCTGTTCCCCGACTAGTCCCGGCTACGTTCTCATTTCCTGAAGAGAACAATGAAAGCAAAAGGCTGAGCTCAACTAGCCTAGTAAGAAATATTATGACTAAGATAATGCAGAATAATTTATCGTTAGCCTTCAACAGTTTTAAACTGATAAAATATAACAAACATCAATTTTAACTGCAGTGGAACAAGCAATCCATTAGAAGAGTCAAGTAGAGCATGATATCTACTATCTTCTATGATTTAAAAGGTTTTTCATCACTTTTATCGCTGAGACTCAACTTAATAAATAATCCACATCATCGAATCACCCCTGCACTACATTCAAGGATATTCTTTAGTATCACGACCACAAATTATCCATGCACTACGGGCCAAGGATATTCGTGTATTCATCAATGGTCATGATCATGCCAACAACTGTCCATCAATGCACTACGGGCCAATGAGGACTTTTATCACATCATTTATAACATTACGGTCATGATTATACCGAATAATCCCTGGTCATAATCATACCAAGTCCATCTATGCACTACAGGCCACAGATGACTTTCAACATAATATAAACATGAGGATGATGACAATTATATAAGAATTCAATAAAACAAGTTCAAGGATAAATTTTTAAAGATTTATAATTTAATTTATCTAGAAATCAATAATGTCCAAATTGTCAACATGATACTGCTTTGTGGAGTAAAATTCAAGAATAATATTGTACCAAAAATAATTTGGACTGAAAATGAATTAATTTTTATCATGAATAGTACCCCGGGTAAAATAGTACTCGAGTGAATAGTATCCCGTGAATAGTACTTCGGGAATAGTAACCCCGTGAATAGTATTCCGGCATAAAAAAGTTAAAACTTATCAAGAATGCTCAGAATAATATTTCATGGAGTTTAGAAGCCAAAACTTTAACAAAATGAGTATAGAATTCGAAATCTGAAACGAAATAATATTACTTACATACTACAGAGTATGGAAGAAAATATTATTTCAAGCGAATATTGAACAAAAATAACATCCCTTACCTTAAAAAGATGAGTATTCCGACTGGTAGGGCGGGAATATTCTTGAAGAAAACTTGCACTATTTTTTACGCTCAAAGCTTTCTTAAAACTCGAAAGAAATACGCTCAATATTATAGAAGAAAAATTCTCTGATTCTGGTGTGATTTTCAATTCTAACTAAGTATCCTATTTATAGGAGAATGGAAAAGATACTATGCAATAAAATATTCTAATAAAACAAAAACTTTTAAATAAAATATAATATTATATATATATATATTATATATATATACACGTGTTCATTATAAATTCACGGGAGGAATTCCCATGATCAACCCCCTGTCAAATTTTTCAAACCTCTATATATATATATATATATATATATATATATATATATACGTAACATACCCACATATAACAATAGTACTCCTTTCCATAACAATCAGATTCATTTCCCTCCCCCCACTTCATTTTCCTTCATGTGGGCCCCACATGTGGCCCCACCTTTATTATATTAAATAATTTTGTACCGATTATTTTGAAAAATGGGTAAATGGGGGTCTATAAAATAAGAAAAATTTACACAAATACTTCATAAAAATCCTCTTAATATTTTTAACAACATTTATCATTATTATTATAATTCGCAATATTTAACAACCAGATCGTTCCCAGGAAAGAGGGGGCTTTCCAATAAGGATTTCTCCCTATTGGCGCTCAATTAGGTGACCAAACCTCTCCTCGACAGAACTTCTAGACATTGTCAATATTGCAAATAATAATATAAATAACTTTGTCATCTCAATTATTGATTTAATAATATAAAATATTATGCAGATGATACTCTGACAATAATTGAATCAATAATATAAGAGATATGATGCAGCAATTACTATAGCAATAATTGAGTATAACTGAGTAACTTCTCACGTAAGCATCAATAATCAATACCGTGTGCTACTATGCAACCATGCATATTACTGTACTTTTATCACCGAGTATTTCAACAATTTTAACGATAAAACTTCTGCAGTTATTTTTATAAAAAGATATTTCTATCGTTTTCTCATTCCGACGGTAATTCCGTTGTGGGGTCCACCAATGATTGTATCGTCATACGAATATTCCATGTTAAAACAAATATTCCCCGACTAATCAAATATTATATAACAACTTGCTTACTTTGCAAAATTTATAAATATTACCCACAACTATAACATTATAAAAAATTCAAACCTTAATATTCAAAAATGATATTTATAGAAAAAATCATCTTTATTCATAAAAGTTGGGGTCTTACAACCTCCCCTTCTTATGAAATTTTGCCCTCGAAATTAGGGTACATACCTGGTATGACGAAGAAGTGAGGATACCTTAATTTCATTTCAGATTCTAACTCCCAGGTCATTTCCTCAACATCGTGGTTTCTCCATAAAACTTTAACTTGAGGTATAACCTTGGAGCGTAGAATATGTTCCTTCTTATCCAAGATTTTAATAGGTACCTCTTCATACGTTAAATCTTCTACTATTTTGTCCGGTTCTAACTCAATAATGTGGTTCGGGTCTTCCACATATTTACGTAACATGGATATGTGAAAAACGTTATGAACACGAGACATACTTGGCGATAAGGTGAGTCTATAGGCCACAGTTCCTACTCGATCGAGGATTAAAAATGGGCCAATGAATCGAGGATTGAGCTTTCCTCTCTTTCCAAATCTCGTAACTCCTTTCCATGGAGCAACACGTAACAACACATGATCTCCAATATTGAATTCCACGTCCTTTCAATGAAGATCAACATAACTCTTTTGTCGATCTTGTGAGGCTTTTATACGTTGTCAGATCGTTTGAATCTTTTTCGTAGTCATACGTACTAACTCCGGTCCCAACAACGCTGCTTTACCCATCTCATCCCATCATACTGGAGAACGACACTTGCGTCCATACAACGCCTCGAATGGAGCCATGCCAATACTTGCTTAATAACTATTGTTGTAGGAAAACTCCACTAATGGTAAAAACTTGTCCCAACTTCCTTTGAAGTCAAGGACACAGAGTCTTAATAAATCTTCAAGAGTTTGAATAGTCCTTTCCGACTGCCCGTCAGTTTAAGGATGATAAGCCGAACTAAATCGTAAATCCGTGCCCATAGCTTTTTGCAAATTAACCCAAAATCTTGAACTGAATCTTGGGTCTCGATCAGAAACTATGGATACTGGCATACCATGAAATCTTACAACCTCGTTTATGTACATACGAGCAAGACGTTCAAGTGTATAAGTTTCTCGTATAGGTATGAAATTAGCAGACTTGGTTAATCTATCAACAATGACCCAAATTGCATCTATGCCTTGAGAAACCTTGGGAAGACCAGTAACGAAATCCATGGTAATGTGTTCCCACTTCCATTCTAGAATTTCAAGTGGTTGCAATGGACCTTTTGGTACTTGATGCTCCGCCTTGACTCGTTGACAAGTTAGATACCTTGAGATAAACCTTGTTATCTCTCTCTTCATATTGCTCCACCAAAATGTATGTCGAAGATTATGATACATTTTGGTACTCCCGGGATGGATTGCAAACAGTGTGTTGTGCACCTCCATCATGATTTTATACTTTAAATCAGGGTCGTTAGAAACACAAAGTCTGGAGTTTACTCGAAGTATTCCTTCTTCATCGATTCTTGCTTCCGGCATAGCTCCTTCTTGCACTTTCTTCCTCATACGCATCAGCTCCAGGTCTGTAGCTTGAGCAGCTTTAACTTTATCGATTAAAGTCAGTTCTACTCGTATATTCGCCATCATCACATGGGTCCCTGGAGTCTTTAACTCTATCTCCATCCTTTGTAAGTGATACAAAATGGGCCTTTGCATTGACAATAACGCACTCGTACTTGCATATGATCTTCTACTCAATGCGTCAGCTACCACGTTTGCTTTTCCAGGATGGTATTGAATGGTATGATCGTAATCTTTCAACAGCTCGAGCCAACGTTGTTGCCACATGTTGAGTTCCTTTTGAGTGAAGAAATATTTGAGGCTTTTATGATCCGTATAGATCTCCACCTTCTCTCCATACAGGTAATGCCTTCAAATCTTTAGTGCAAAAACGACTGCTGCCAACTCTAGATCATGAGTAGGAAAATTCCTTTCATATTCTTTGAGTTGTCGAGAGGCATAGGCTATGACTTTCCCATGTTGCATAAGAACACATCCTAACCCTTTGCCCGAAGCATCACTATAGATGACAAATCCCCTCCGAGCCGGATGGTATTGTCGTAGCAGTCTTTGAAATGAGTCTCCTCTTGAGTTCTTGAAAACTCTTCTCACATTCTTCGCTCCAACCAAATTTTGTATCTTTTTGAGTCAGCTGAGTTAATGGAGTAGCGATTTGAGAAAATCCTTCCATGAATCTCCGATAATAACCAGCTAAGCCAAGAAAACAACGTACTTCGGTTACTGACTTAGGTTGTTCACAGCTTTGAATTGCTTCAATCTTTGTCGGGTTAACAGATATTCCATGATTTGATATTACGTGCCCAAGGAATGCAACTTCCTCAAGCCAGAACTCGCATTTCTTCAACTTGGCATAAAGCTTGTTTTCACGAAGCTTTTGGAGTATCAGCCTCAAGTGTTGCTCATGATCTTCACGACTTTTGGAGTATATGAGGATGTCATCAATAAAGATGAGAACAAAGTGATCCAAATATTCCTTGAATTCTCGGTTCATCATATCCATGAAGGAAACAGAAGAATTAGTCAATCTAAAAGACATGACTAGAAATTCATAATGTCCGTACCGAGTTCTGAAAGCCGTCTTTGGAATGTCATCGGTTTTAATCTTTAACTGGTGATATCCAGAACGAAGATCGATCTTTGAAAAGAATTTGGTTCCTTGCAATTGGTCAAACAGGTCAACAATGCGAAGCAATGGGTACCTATTTTTGATGGTGACATGATTTAACTCCCGATAATCAATACAAAGTCGCATACTTTCATCTTTCTTCTTCACGAATAGAACAGGAGCACCCCGAGGAGAAGTACTAGGACGAATAAAAACGATGTCTAACAATTTCTGCAGTTGGGTCTTTAACTCCTGAAGTTCAATAGGAGCCATTCAATATGGGGATTTGAAAATGAGTTTTATACCGGGTTCAAGGTCGATACAAAATTTAATTTCACGCTCTGGGGGTAGGCCAGGAAGTTCTTCAGGGAATACGTCAGGAAATTTATTAGCAATAGAAATATCATTCAAAACTGACATATTTTTATTTAAATCCGTGACATGAGCTAAGAAATCTTGACATCCATTTTTCAATAAACGAATAGCTTTATGGCTTGAGATGACAGTGATTGATTTTAATGGTTTGGTTGCTTGAATTCGCATAATAGGTTGGTTAGGAATATGAAAGCTAACAACCTTACGAAAACAATCAATTTTTGCATGATGAGTAGTTAACCAATCAATCCCTAGAATTATGTCAAATGCAAGTATTTTCAATGAAATAAGATCAACAGGTAATGTGAGGGTACCAATTTGAACCAAACAAGACTTATAAACAGTGGATGTAATGAAGGTTTTTCCCAACGGAGTTTCAACAGATAAATCAAAGTCTAATTTCTCCGAAGTCAAATTTAAACGTTAAGCGCAAGTAGGAGAAATAAAAGAATTGGTAGAACCGGTATCAAATAAGGTATATACTTCACTAGAGTTTATGATAAGCTTACCCGTGATGACCTCGTTCGGGTTCCTTGCTTTCTGGGAGGTTACAACAAATGCTCTCCCTTGAACTACTTGTTTTGACTTTTCTGGAATGGCCTTTGGTGCCTCCATCCCAGCTGGACTTGCCTTCCCTAAACGAAAAAATTGAGCTAGGTGACCTTCTCTTCCATAATTGTAACACGTTTTGGACTGCTGTGCACAGTTTGGACAGATATGTCCCTCCCCTCCACATTTGAAGCCTATAATAGGTGGTCGTTCTCCTTCCTTAACAACGGGTGTTGATGCTGTCGTCTTTCCATCATTGTTGAATCTCCTCTTCTTGAAATGTCCATTCTTATTGTCTTGGCCATGATTACCACCGAAGTGGTTACCATTTCTGGCATGTTGATTCCCTCCACGTTTGTTGTCACCGCTTCGATGACTGCTACCACTGGTATTATCATTTTGTCGGCTGCTCTTTCTTAGTTAAGTTGACTCATTATCGCGCTCCAATAACTGAGCCCTATTAACAAAATCTGAATACAAGCAAAGTTTGTGAGAAATGAGGCATTGACTTATCTCGGGTTTCAAACCTCTTAGAAACATTCGCGTCATTCTCTCCTCATTATCAACTAAGTGGGGATATGAAACCGGGACAAATTTCGGCAAACTTGGTTTTCATCTTGCGACACGGTCATATTGTTTTGCTCCAGCTTGATGAACTCTACCTCTTTCATGTGACGAATACTTTCGGGAAAGTACTTGTCATTGAACAGTTCTTGGAACTTCTCCCAAGACATCTTTGAGTCAAACAGTTGAGTATGCTTTTTCTGATTCCCATCAAGAATCCGCCTGCCTCAGACGCAACATGAAGGTGGCAAAGGGAACCTTTTGTTCCTCGGAGCATCCCAAGACATCAAATATCTTGTTGATCTGCTTTATCCACGTCTCCGCCTTAAGTGGTTTTGGCTCTCCAAAAAACTCCGGTGGTCCCAGCTCCTTGAACTGTTTAGTGGTGACCGTCCGAGAGTTGCCACTATTTCTACCTTCATTTTAGACAGGAGCCACTCTCGCCTGATGTTGCATGAATTGCATAAAGCCTCTAAACATTCCATCATTCATCATTTGATCGGTGTTGTTGTTTGCATGAGGATTGTTGCCTTCTTGATGCACATTATCCTGATTATTGATCTGTTGTGACTCAACAGTCTCCTGTGCTCCATTGCTATTCTCAACATTCTCAGATGTCATTTTCAAATACTGCCACAAAACAAGGGTTAATTGACATGTCACATATTATCCTTATACTCTGACCGACCAATTAAATACCAAATAAACTTAGGTAGGTCATACTAGCGAAAGAATTCCATGTCTCTCCCCTCCTAGTTCTTCTCTCACATCTCAGTCAGGGATCATATCCCTAAGTTTTGATACCAACTATGACGCCCCCAAAATAGGTATACATCAACCATCTTGAGTCGCCAAATACATGGTACAAAATTCAAATACAACTTAATAATACAACTGTCGTGTAAAATACGACAAAACATAAACTGAGAGTTTTAATACGAATATTGTCTTCTAGACAGTATTCAAACTCAAATGGAGTCCTCAATACATTTATTATCACACTATTTCATAGAATAGTGAGGACTACTAATGCTATCATCTGGACCGTCACTCTGCTCCCCGACTAGTCCCGGCTACGTTCTCATTTCCTGAAGAGAACAATGAAAGAAAAAGGGTGAGCTCAACTAGCCCAGTAAGAAATATTATGACTAAAATAATGCAGAATAATTTATCGTTAGCCTTCAACAGTGTTAAACTGATAAAATATAACAAACATCAAGTTTAACTGCAGCGGAACAAGCAATCCATTAGAAGAGTCAAGTAGAGCATGATATCTACTATCTTCTATGATTTAAAAGATTTTTCATCACTTTTATCGCTGAGACTCAGCTTAATAAATAATCCACATCATCAAATCACCCCTGCATTACGGCCAAGGATATTCTTTAGTATCACGACCATAAATTATCCATGCACTACGGGCCAAGGATATTCGTGTATTCATCAATGGTCATGATCATGCCAACAACTTTCCATCAATGCACTACGGGCCAATGAGGACTTTTACCACATCATTTGTAACATTACGGTCATGATTATACCGAATAATCCCTGGTTATAATCATATCAAGTCCATCTATGCACTACAGGCCATAGATGACTTTCAATATAATATAAACATGAGGATGATGACAATTATATAAGAATTCAATAAAACAAGTTCAAGGATAAATTTTAAAGATTTATAATTTAATTTATCCGTAAATCAATAACGCCCAAATTGTCAACACGATCATCGCTTTGTGGAGTAAAATTCAAGAATAATATTGTACCAAAAATAATTTGGACCGAAAATGAATCAATTTTTATCATGAATAGTACCTCGGGTGAATAGTACTCGAGTGAATAGTACCCCGTGAATAGTACTTCGGGAATAGTAACCCCGTGAATAGTACTCTAAGCATGAAAAGTTAAAACTTATCAAGAATGCTCAGAATAATATTTTCATGAAAAGATACTGGATGAAGCGCAAATATCAAGGATATTCTACTAATTTCATGGAGTTTAGAAGCCAAAACTTTAACAAAACGAGTATAAAATTCGAAATCTGAAACGAAATAATATTACTTACATACTACAGAGTATGGAAGAAAATATTATTTCAAGCGAATATTGAACAAAAATAATATCCCTTACCTTAAAAAGAAGAGTATTTCGACTGGTAGGGTGGGGATATTCTTGAAGAAAACTTGCACTATTTTCTACGCTCAAAGTTTTCTTAAAACTCGAAAGAAATACGCTCAATATTACAGAAGAAGAATTCTCTGATTCTGGTGTGATTTTCAATTCTAACTAAGTATCATATTTATAGGAAAATAGAAAGGATACCATGCAATAAAATATTCTAATAAAATAAAAATTTTTAAATAAAATATATATATATATATATATATATATATACACATGTTCATTATAAATTCACGAGAGGTATTCCGTGATCAACCCCCTGTCAAAATTTTCAACCTATATATATATATATATATATATATATATATATATATATATATATATATATACACACACGTAATATACCCACATATAACAATAGTACTCCTTTCCATAACAATCAGATTCATTTCCATCCCCCCACTTCATTTTCCTTCATGTGGGCCCCACATGTGGCCCCACCTTTATTATATTAAATAATTTTTTATCGATTATTTTAAAAAATGGGTAAATAGGAGTTCATAAAATAAGCAAAATTTACACAAATACTTCATAAAAATCCTCTCAATATTTTTAACATTTATCATTATTATTATAATTCGCAATATTTAACAAACCAAAGAATTCCTAAGAAAGAGGAGGCTTTCCAATAAGGATCTCTCCCTATCATAGCGTAGTAATTAGGTGACCAAACCTCGCTTCGATGTAACTTCTAGACATCATTAATATTACAAATAATAATATAAATAACTTTGTCGTCTCAATTATTGATTTAATAATATAAAATATTATGCAAATGATACTATGACAATAATTGAATCAATAATATAAGAGATATGATGCAGCAATTATTGTAGCAATAATTGAGTATAACTGAGTGACTTCTCACGTAAGCATCAATAATCAATACCGTGTACTACTATGCAACTAATGCCAGACATCGTATTTTCTTTTATCACCGGGTATTTCAACAATTTTAACGATAAAACTTCCGCCGTTATTTTTATAAAAAGATATTTCTATCGTTTTCTCATTCCGATAATAATTCCGTTGTGGGGTCCACTAATGATTGTGTCGTCGTACGAATATTCTCTATTAAAAAGAATATTCCCCGACCAATCAAATATTATATAACAACTTGCTTACTTTGCAAAATTTATAAATATTACCCACAACTATAACATTATATCAAATTTAAACCTTAATATTCAAAAATGATATTTATAGAAAAAATCATCTTTATTCATAAAAATTAGGGTCTTACAACATAACACAGGACAGATCACCTAGAGTACGAGATGATGGTCCATATAGTCGTTTAGACTGTTAAAGGTTACAATAGAAACGCTTGTTAACCTAAGACATAGATGATGTTTATGATCTTTTAAACGGTTAAAAATTAAAGTAGAAATATTTGACAACCTATAACATAGTTCGTGGTCTAACCATATTAACTCTAATCATACAAGGAGCAAACGAAGAAATAATTCCTGTTGAAGATATTCATATGGTTGTGGTCTAACCATATGAACTATAAAAATATTGCTCAAAATTATAAATTTATCACATATTATAAAATAACACCATGTAAATAAATTAAAAATCTTTAATTAAACAATCTCTATACTATTTTCATTGCAACTTTTATGACGAACGTGTGATCCATAAAATAGAGAGATCGTGAAAGATCAAAATTTAAATTTTGATTCTTCATCGAAGGTTACACGCTTCAAAGGTATATATTTATCATCCCTCAATTAATAATATTTACATAAGACTACATAGGAGATTGCTGAAAATTTTAATTTATTATTTTACATGCTTCCACTGTTAATTCAATTTGATTGAATGCTTTGATCTGTTTTTAGCAATCCTACATCAAACACCAACGCAACTTTCCAAACTAATAAGAGGCAATCATAGTAGTCTAAAGAGACGCTGACAAAGTGTTATAATCACCCACCAAACTTCTACCAAGACCAAAATAGTGCAAAAGTTAATAATAGTCTATGAATTCTTAATATATAGAGATTTAGGACCAGTTTGGACCTTTGTCCCAAAAATTACTTCCTAATTATTGAAACTTTTAAAAAGCAATTATAAAATAACAACAGATAAGTTGATCATGTATAAATCACCCAAGCAATTTTAATAAGTACTCCTATAATAGAGGCACGCTCGCTTTCATATCAATACTAAACTAGAACAAAATCAAAAGGATCAGAAACAGAATTCATATCAATATTCAAATCGGTCCAGATTATTCAACCAGCATAGTTTACATTATTAATCAAGCTACTTAGTTCTTGGGGATAAGTTCCAGCTACCTCATACCTCAGTAGTTTAAGAGCATAGTACAGGCGATAAGGATAAACGATCATCAAATTTCTCAAAAGCAAACAAAGCTTAAAGCATATTATAGAGGAACACATTCTAAATCAAAAATATGATGCAGGTAAATTAGTCCATCTTTTCTCAGCAATGTCGGCATCAACTGGCAAAACAAGAAAAAAAAGATGCAAACATACACCAGTTCCACAAACAAAATAGAATCCATCAACCAAAAATGAAAGGTAAGTTATATTTAAAAAAACAAGGTAAGCTATACTTAAAAAAACAAAAAGCATTTCAGCAACAAAAACAGACGATCATCACAGATGGAACCAAGCCATACTTCGCAAAGTGTAGTTATAAGCAAACCTAATGGCTTACGTATAATTATGTCACAACTAACATAATTCACAGTATGACAACAAACACAACAAAAATAGTAACTTAGACCTGCCTCTCCTCACAACTAGACTAGAACTCGAAGTAATTGTTTATTATGCTTATTACTAAGACTCAACTAAATAGTACACTGAAAATTAGTAAAAATGACCACAAACATTTGTCCGTAGGTTTGCGTTTTACGCCTCACTAAGGCCAATGGCAGCAGACACTACCTTCATGTCTAACAAGCCTTGTTTGATTTTTGGAATGGAATTGCAATTAAATTTGCCCTTCAAAAAGATATTAATACCCACATTGCCAGAAATATTATATGCCCATTCTGATAAAAATATTGAACAAAAAGATGATAGGAAAACCCCCCGTAACTTATAGACGAACCCACATGAGCAACATCCAAATGACACTGGAGAAAAACAAATGTCTCAAAGACGTACAATCCTAGAACATCCTTACTTCAAGCTAGGTGGCAGGACACAGAAACGAAGGTACAGAAGGGCAGAAACCTCTTCATGCCCATCATTCCTTAAAACTAAAAGTGGGAGGACATTGAAGGAAAGGTAAAAAAGATTGATCTCCATACTCATAGAGGTCTCCTCAATTCAGGCCCAGCATTTCAATTCCTGTCAAAAGTGGGAGGGAAGAATATTTTGGAGGAAAGGATAAGAAAGAAAGAAATATAAAAATCCAGTGTGCTTCAACACTTCTTTTGATATGCAACAATATATTAGGAAGGTTAAACAAACACATAATTCCTGCTCAGCAAACAATAAAATTAAGAGAAGAAACCTCTCTTGAGAGGGAATCTCTTCATTCCCTGCTGTTCTCCCTTCTACTGTTCCATCCCTCATACCGATATGTAGTAAAATAGATCCCCACAACCAAAATAACCAACAGTGAAATACTCCAGCAGCAAAAAACTATTCTATAATCAAATATTAAAAACATAGCATGATGGTGCATTGTAAATAGGAACCACCCCCTATGAATCCAGAACAAAAGCATCACCTAGTGTATAAGAACATTTGCACTTAAGTGGTTTATCAGAACATTAAAGTACGGGCCATTGTCACCGCATCAAAGCTTGTACCGTTTTTATCTCGGTACTCTTCAGCAAAGCCCATAACATTATCAAGGTCAATTGAAGTCTCTAGTTTAGAGAGCTTCTTTAAAACTGAATTGACAAAATCTCAGAAATTCAACTTCGTGAGGAACCAACTAATGATATCATAGCTGGATGCTACTGTTCATATTGACAACTTTTGATGAGAATATCTTTTATATTAAGAAAAACAATAAAATTAAATCAACTTAACTTTAGATGAGAAGATCAATCTGAAGAAAATTAATTTACCTAGCAATTAAACTATCATAGGTAGCATATGTGTTTTGGAGAGAAAAAGGAGGGAGGGGAGTGGAAAGGGTTCAGTGCAGTAAGAAACCACTGATTAACAATAATGAGATTATGCTGGAGTAACCACTTTGTGCAACTAGTGCCAAATGTTATGCCCTCCCAGTACCATCACTTTATTGCAAGAGGTAACCAAGTGGCCATTCGGCCAACCTTTCAATTGAATCTCAACATTTGCTGTTGTTTCCTTACCCCTACTATGTAGTTTTGAGACTTGGAAAATAGCTATAGTGCTATACAAAATAAAAAATCTCACATATTAGCCAGCCACAAGCAACATAGGGCCAAATTTTAATTGCCAACTGAATTATTATTGATTTCAAGCCAACAAATCCTAATGGATTATTATACTGCTGTTATATTATAGGAGTAATTTTAAAATAAATATTGAAGCGTCCAACTTAAAACCAATTGTTGGCTGTAAGTGGAGAGGCCAATCAAATATATATAATGGCTTTCCAGGTAAATTTTAACCGAAAAAACATATTAATTCTAATCTCTGCATCCAAACAGGAAAAACATAAAATCACATATCAAAATATCAAACCCAGCAAAACATGATCATCAATAGTTTTAAATTAAAGAAAAGGAATACTTACTTAAATTGTAATCTAAGAACAACTGCATCCCACCAAAAATTAAACATTTCCTTTTCATCTCTACACTATCCAATCCAGAAATGGCAAAAACATACCTAATGTTTCATTTTTCACATGTTGTTTCAACATTTACAAAACAAACTATAACTAACCAGTACCTGAATATAAGATAATCCTTCATCATCAACATGTACATAATTCATATATCTTTGATCTGTAAAGCTGCTCAAGACCCTAAAAATCTTACCTTTACCAGAATCTGAGAAATTTCAAACACCTTTCCACCTAGGGCTCGGCACTGTCGGTGAAAGAGGAAATTGCTGGAATGTTGTCGGCGAGAACAGGGAAGGGTATGGCGACCTTGGGGACGGCAAGCATCCAAACGGCAGTGGAGACGACGGCATCGGGTAATGGAGAGGTGCCGATGATGCTGCTATCGGTGACTGGGGAACGTTTTGCGGCTGTGAGGATGGTGGCTGAGCAAAGTTATTCCACCGCGGCGAAACAAGCGGCGCTAAAGGCGAGAATCCAGCGAACCTCTTCGAATCGGAGTCTGTGTTGGAGTTCGAGCTCTGAAGGTAGCGCATGTAAGCGGAAATCGGTGATTCAGCCGCCGTGTGCACCGCCGGGAATGGCGGAAGGGGCGAGAGCGGCTGAACTTGCCTCACAAAGCTGCCGGAAGCGGTGGACGAAGAGGTGGAGATGGGGTTACTAGGGTTTAACGGCGGCTCAGCGGTGGGGCCGCAGTTCAGCAACGGAGGAGGGCGGGCAATAAGCTGCGGCAGCGGCGGAGGCCGGATCTTCTGAAGACGGGAGCTCGTGAGTTTCGGAGGCTGAATCGGCGGCGGCGTTGAGAACCTCTCATGTGCAGGAGAACCGGTGAGCTTCTGAACGACATCACGAAAATCGCTCTTGTTGATATTATACACCGGCGGTTGATGTTGCTGCGGCTGCGGCAGATTCAACGGCTGAGATTGATTTTGCTGGGTTACCGGTGGTGGATTGTTCTGCTGCTGATTATCAAAACTGGATTGCTTTTTGATAATGGGTTTCGAGATTTTGTGAGATAATTTGTTGAGATGTTTCAAATACTGATCTCTATTACTACTACTGGTAGTATTATTATCATTATTATTACTACTGGTAGTATTATTACTAGACTCAGTAGCTGAGTTACAGCTTTTATCCATCTGAATATACAAAACCCCTTTTCTTTCTCTTGGTCTCCCTAGATCTATAATTTTTTCTCTCTATAAGTAAATGTATATGTATGTATATATAGATGTGGTAGACAATAACTATTTCTTCTTCTCTACCAGTCCGTTAATACTGGGTTGAACACAAGATTATAAATGCTTTGTGATCAATTTTTGGATACTAAGAAATAGACAGAGAATTAATTAAAGTGGTAAAGAAAAAGAAATGAAAAGAGAGAATCTGTCTTTGTCTATTTGTGTTTTTGCTTTTTTGATGACTAGCTTAAAAAGAAGAGAAGCAATATGAACCCTTTAGCCACACCAATAAGTGTGGGGCGACCGCCATCTTTCGACCGGGATTGTGACCGGTGGAAAAAAGTTTTAATTTTTAATTATCAAATAATTAATATAATTTATTAGAATTAAAATTTTTATAAAATACAGTAACATCTAAGAGTCCTTAGCCACACTCAAATGTATATCTCTATCCATAATAAAATTGATATTTACTCAAATAAATTTGATATTTATTTAAATAAATTTGATAATTTTATAAATTTCTCTTTATGTAAATAATAAGTAGGATCTATTTTATGTGAGAGAACCTTATAAAATTATGGAATTTACTCGGAGAAATATCCCTTTTTTAATATAAATATAAGAATAAATATATCTGTTTGGGAACGTTTTACCGACCTCCATGTTGGTCGAAGGCCTGACATTAGAAGGGATTTATAAGTCCAATGTACCGAAGCCCACAGAGATGCTGAAGGTGTTCGGGTTCGGTATCCGAGTCCTTTGGGCCAGAACCTTACTGTGGTGTATGATGTTCGGGGTTGAGCCTTCGAGTCCTTTGGGCCGAAACTCAGACCAGATGATGAATTCGGTTTGGGTTGGGCCTGTACAGTTGGCTATCCTGCGTACGGGGCCTGGAGTCCTAACCATATTTGAATAAGGTAACTCCAAAGGTAATGTTTGGATTGGATTCCACTTCCACTATAAAGCCCCCATATCCAGGTACTTGAAACCCGAACTCGGTGCTTCACGATACCATTTTTATGAGCGGAATAATACTAATAATAATAACAATAATATAAATATCAACTTAATTTACATAATTATCAGAGTCTAGCTCCCCAGGTACGAGACCTTTAAATATTTATTACATAACCTGATAGATAATATATATCATTGTCTTAATAATATTAAACTATTACATAAACTACCACAAATCTTATTTGGTTAACTTTCCTTTTCCTTTGTTTCTGCATAAGCCTTCTGGTTCTTCACACTTAGCTGAAAACATTTAAATTAAGGAAGGATGAACATTTGAGTGCCCAGCAAGTATTAACAATTATATATATATATATATATATATATATATATATAAAAGTTGAAAGAATTTAAATATTTTCTTTATACTACCCTTCTACAACAAATCAATAGTTGTGAAGTAATTTGAACCGATAATAATAACATAACAACCCTCTTTCAAATTTTTGAAACTACGTACTGACTATAAATAAGGTTAAGGTGACATACTATGAACATTGTTTTTATTTTCGAAAAGGTTAAACTGAACTTCATCTATAAACCGTCATAACTTACGAGCACGGGGGTGATCAGTCCGTTGTACCTTATATTGATCAATACTACATGCAAGAGCGATGTTATCGTTCACTCTGTCCACCATGGGTGCATAAAAGTTTTCCCGTGTAAGGGATGTTTGTGACGCCCCCAAAATAGGTATACATCACCCATCTTGAGTCGCCAAATACATGATACAAAATTCAAATACAACTTTATTATACAACAGTCGTGTAAAATACGATAAAACATAATCTAAGAGTTTTAATAAGAATATTGTCATCTAGGCAATATCCACACTCAATGGAGTCCTCATTATATTTATTGTCACACTATTTAACAGAATAGTGAGGACTACTAATGCTATCATCTGGATCGTCACTCCGTTCCCCGACTAGTCCCGGCTACGTTCTCATTTCCTGAAGAGAACAGTGAAAGAAAGGGTGAGTTCAACTAGCCCAATAAGAAATATTATGACAAGATAATGCAGAATAAATTATCATTAGTCTTCAACAATGTTAAACTGATAGAATATAACAGACAACAAGTTTAACTGCAGCGGAACAAGCAATCCATTAGAAGAGTCAAGTAGAGCATAAAATCTACTATCTTCTATGATTTAAAAAGTTCTTCATCAACTTTACCGTTGAGACTCAGCTTAATAAATAAAATTGAATCATCCCTGCATCACGGCCAAGGATATTTATGTAATCACCAATGGTCATGACTATACCGAATAATCCCTGGTCATAATTGAAAGTAGTATGCATACAAGCCAATCATGTTTGATGATAAAGCATATACTTTGTAACAATCTTATTCATTTATTAATAAAAAGTATTCATTTATTAAAGGCTTTTAATTATCTACATAATGCTGTTTTATAATATGTGATAAACCCATAGTTTTAAGCAATGCTTTTAGAATAATGATGATGATCATTCTAATGAGATCTAAATTCTTAGAAAGCTTAAAACTAAAATAGTTCCCAATCATTGGATTACTAAATTGGGGATTAGTGAATCAGGATAGATTGGTACATACGTTGCTTGCTTTCGCTTGGATGAGGATGATTGATCTCACGATCATTTGTGTGGAGACACTAAAGCAAGTATGTAGGTGCTTATTAGAGAATAAGTTCATTTAAGCGTGGCTCGCTAAGGAATACCTAATGGAGTTTTATTTGCTGTCGATAGGAATTCTCAGTAGTGATAGTAAGACAAGTAATCCTTGGACTTGAGATCATCATAGTATCTTGTGTATGATGAGTTATACTTTGACTTATTCCTTAAGACCCTTAGGGTATATCAAAGGGTTTGCTTGGGTATAATAAGTTGTATATGGAGATAATGTATGATCAATAAAGAATCTACCACTTCTAATAAAAGAAGAGAAATGTCTTATGTGATTCGATAAATGACAACCCAAAGAGTCCTTGGTTAAGGCGTAATGAAATTAGAAAGGAGTTTCTAATTTGCATTATTTGAGTTGTGCATTTAAGGATCGAAATACATATAATTAAATAAAATAAGACTTGACAATAATTCCATGCCTTATATTTAATTGGGACATTGTATGGTGGAAGGATTGAATTGTGCAAGTAACTATTTACTCAAAGGTTCTTTAATGATTAATGTTGAAATCTATATTATCCGGAAAGTCGTTGATCGCTAGGGAGGCTTATCCCTATTCAGAATAAATATTATTTATTTAAATAAATAAATTATTTAATTTATTTATTTAAATAAGATTAGAATTGTTCTAATTGATTTATTCACAACCTAGGTTTAATATGGAGAACCTAAAGGGTCACACCATAAAAGGAAGAATAATTATTTAAGAAGTTAATAGCATAATCGTAATAATATGTTAAGTATATTTAATTTAACTGTGGTGATAGAATAAATTAAATAGCTTAATATTTATTATTTAATATTTTAGAAATATTAAATATAAATTAATAAGAGGAGTCTTATTAATATTATTACAATTATTATTATTTTAATTTCTAAAAGAGTTTAGAAATTAATTTAATATAAGTACTCTCATTTATTCCTAATTGGATTAGGAAGGAAAATTAGTTAAAAGAGTTTAATTAATTATCCCTAATAAGATTAGGGAGCTTAATTAATTAAAAGAATTTAATTAATTAAATAAATCCCAATTCCTTAATTGTTGAGGTGGGTTGCCCACATCTATAAATAAGAGGAGTCTTATTATGGGTAGTGGAGGTTGTTGACTTTTTCAACATACGACATAATTTCAATTGTTGGGAGAGTACACCCTTTCTATAGAGATAGAAAAACTAGGGTTTAGCCAACCACCTTTTTTCTTGAATCATTATTATTCCTTGGTGGATCACCTCTAGAGGCCAAACATATGGATGGCTAACGTTGATCAAAGGAAAGAACAAAACCCCGGTGGATTCAAGTTGAACGCGAAAGGATTTGGAGGTGAACTTGTACCTGAGGAAGCTCGATCTTCAAGGGTATGATTTTATTCTTTATCTTTTCGTTTAATTAATAATTGTGCATAAAGGGTGATCCGGGTATATGGTTTGTAAAATTTTAAACTCTGATTTTTACACGTTTCCGCACTTTTATGCAATTTGATTGCGTTCTTGAATATTACAAACTTAACAGTGGCATCAGAGTCAAACCTTTATGCAAATTATTAATTATTTTAATTTGATATGTATATTGATATGTGTTTAGAATAATTTTATTGGGCGTAATTTTATTGTATAAAATTTAAAAAAAAAAGAAAAAAAAAGGTATATATATAAATCATATAGGGATTCCTAATAGTAATCGGATTATTGGAGTTTATTCCAATAGTAATCGGATTATTTAGACTATAGTGATTAATACGTCTGGTCGCTTTTCGGTATCTATGGCTAATGCAATTTGATTACCAAGATTATATATATAGTATTATTATTATATATATATATAGACATATAATTGTTATATATATATATATATTCGGTTATTATATATATATATATATATATATATATATTCTCCAAAAATAATTTTATTATTAAAATAAAAATTTTATTTTAATATTAAAATAAAAGTTTATTTTTATATTAAAATATAAAGTTTATTTTAATTTTAAAATTAAATTTCATGCTAACTAATTAGAGTTGGAATTGGATTCCATGATAACTAATTGGAGTTGAAATTGGATTATATTTTTCCTTAAATAAAGGAGTTTATTTAGATATGAAATAAGATTTCATATTATTCAAAATAAAAGAGTTTATTTGTGAATAGGAAAGAGAATCCTAATTTCCTTAAATAAAGGAGTTTATTTAGATATGAAATAAGATTTCATATTATTCAAAATAAAGGAGTTTATTTGTGAATAGGAAAAGAAAATCCCGTGTTTCCTTTAATTAATTTTTTTTTATTACATGGAATGGATTCCATAATTAATTAAAATAAAGGAGTTTATTTTGATTAATGATTTTGATTAAAATAAAATAGTTTATTTTATTCAAAATTGAATAAATTAAAATAAAATAATTTTATTTTGATTTAAATTTGGATTTAAATAAAGGAGTTTATTTTGATTTAAAATTAGATTTTATACTAACTAAATTTGCCCATTAAATGATATCAATATATATATTAAATGTTTATTATTCATAAGATGAATGTTATTTATTGATACATATGGTGATGTGTATGATAATAAATGGGATTGATTATGGACTATTGACCAATATGATTGAATTTTATTTTAGTTGGATACATGAATGTAATGGGTTTTATTAAATAAATGGGTCACAGTACCTCGCCTTCTCTAATTTTTTCTTAATGTAAATTCTATTCCTCCTATGTACTTCCCTCGATCACGATCAAGGTTTCTATTTATTTTAAAATAGTTTTGTAATAGGAATAATTAGAATTATTTTGAAAAATTGGAGATCAAGGAGCAAGGAGCGCTTGAAGACCCGTTTGTAATGGAGCCAGGTTTAAATGTAATAGTTATATTTAAATATTAATTTTGCACCCTAGAGTTTGACCTTTTGGTTCACTTGGTGGCTCTAGTGAACCAAACTAGAATAAAAGTCCATAATCAATCCGGGTAGAATATAGATTCTATATGTGCATGCTTATACTATATATATTATATATTATGCAAACATGCTTCGTGATGTTCATTAATACGACGCGTATTTTATATATATATGTGCATGCTATTTGAACAAGATGAGACAAATTAATAACAAACCCCTCAATTTTTATATTAAGTCCTAAGCGTTCAAAGATATTTGGAATATCGAACGTCGCCTTCTAGCATGATAAAATTAATAGAGTATTAAATATTTAATACGAGTTTGTTGTGTCACCACAAGGCAAGTATTAAGTATTTAAGATGTTAATTTATCACATTTGATGCTTATAAAGAAAATTGAACAATATTATTTTGTTGTGTCACCACAAGGATGATATTTTTCTTTTTTGAATATATGGAGTGCTAGGTCGGACTTAACTTGGATAATTTTGATTTGGGATGTGCCACCACTGATCAAAATAATCTAAGAGGCAAAAGAAAAGGAGTTGCATAGTTGATGTAATTGACAAAAGTTGTCTACCTATTTATTTATATATAGTTTGTTGTGTCACCACAAGGCTATATACATTTGAAATGGGATCCTTATTCTCACTTAGCAAATCTTTAATTAGATTTTGCCGAACTATATAAGTGAGGGTAATATAGTTTGAAGAAAATAGTAGGGGAGATACCAATTTAAAACAAGACCTAATTTATTTTGGTAATTAATAAAAGAATGTATGTTAAAATGTTGTTAATTACAAATTCATTTACGTAATTTTACGATGTCTAAAATTACTATCATCTGCGAAGCATATTAGATGCTAAATTAACCGCATCAATTAAACGGATTGGTTAAGGAATTTGAGAATAGTTCTCATGGTGAAAAACTATCTTATATCCTTAATATGCCTATCCCTGCAATGGTTGCAGATAATGCCTCTGAGGAAGAGATTGCAACTTTTAGAAAGTGGCAAGATGATGCACAGTTGGCTCAATGCTTCATGCTTGCATTCATGAGTAACGAGCTTCAGCACACAAGATGAAACTATGGATGCTTCTACTATATTCCCGCACATCAAGTAGTTGATGGTGATGAAAAGTAGGACCGATAGATATCGGATATTCAAGGAGCTCTTCCGATCTAGAATGGCCAATGGCACTATATAAGATGCATAAAAAGTTCTTAACATAATCAATTTGATTGATCAATTAGGACAATTGGTTTTTGTCATGGATGGAGAGTTGAGCCAAAATTTGATCTTGCACTCACTCCCGGGACTCCTTTCACAATTGTTGTGAATTTTTCATATGAACAAGCTAGATATCACCTTATTTGATTTGCTTAACATGTTGAAAAATGTTGAGAGTCACTTTCAACCAAGAAAGATAAAGTCTTCATCGGTAGGGGCCAAAGGATCTTCCGAAAAGAAGAACGATTCAAAGAAGGTATATAGAAAGGCAAAAAACAAAGGATAATAAGAACAAAACCGATACGGATAACAAAGGAGTTTGATTCCACCGCAATAAGCCCGACATCGAAAAGAAAGCGAGAAGCATCTTGCAGAGGCTAACCAAAGAAGCTTAGTGAAGTTTCTACATAATACGCTTTTTGTTCATGATTGAAATAAATTTTTCTTTAAGTCAAGGTTCTACTTGGGTATTAGATACCGACTTTGGTTATCATAAATATAGATTTATGAAGGACCAAGTAAGTAGAAAGCTAAACAAATATAAGTAATCCTACGTATGCGAGAAATGTAGCAAAGGTTGCCATATTAACCATAGAAACTTATAGTTTTAGACCGCTACGGGCAAATCTATTAAGTCAATAAGTTGTTATCAGATTTTAGTTCTCGTTGAAAACATTATTTCCATTTTATTGTTGGACAATGAAATCTTTGGTATTATAATTAAGAACAATTGTTGTTCTATTTATAATAATAATGTTTTGTATAGAACCGAATATTACTTAATAAATTTTGTATACTGACTTACATGAAAATAATTTTGCATATTGAACAAATTAGTATGAGAAAAGGAGATGATCATTCAAAGTGTTGAATGTGTGTATTTGCTGAAATACAAGTGTGAATTTTTTGAAAGGTTCAAAGAATTCAAAAGTGAAACAAATTGGCAAAGTAATAGGTATCTTTGATCGGCTCAAGGAATAAATACTTGTGCAATAAGTTTCTAGATCATCTCAAATGGTTTTCTCACAATGGACGCCTCTTGATACACAATAATTGATTGATGTATCTGAAATAAAAAATCGTACCTTGTTGGACATGGTGCGATCCATAATGATTTTACCGACATTCCAAAGATCCCTCTCAGGTCAATGTCCTAGAAATGGTACGCATATCTACGAAAATGGTAACCTCAAAATCCTACCCCAAGACTCCATAAAAGTTATATGGATGGGGAGGATTCTAATCTTAAGTATGTTAAGATAAGGGGTTGTCCAACTTATGTGAAAAAAGTTTCAAAGGATAAGCTTGGGACAAGATTTTATAAGTGTCGATTTGTGGGACATCCTAAAGTAAGTTTAGGGTATATGTTCTATAATCCTACTTAGCAAAAGGTGTTTGTTCTGAAACACGCGCCTTTCTAAGATAAAGGTGTTTATCATTGAAAGGGCTAGTGGGAGGATAATAGATCTTGAAGAGTTCAAGAACCACAAAACACTATAAATCAAATAAGAGGAACCTATAGATATACCTATTCACTACCACAACCGAATCAGAACTGGAATAATACAAGAAGATACCAGGAGGTATGGATTCATCATAGATGATGATGATGAGGTACACATCATAGAAGATGATGATCCGATTACATACGATGAGGTAAGTGTTGTAGACACTCGGAGAAATGGATTGAAGCAAGTTTCTCAAATATGGAACATTATCTTTTGATGATGAGGCAATCAAAAGAGTTTGATTTTATCAAAAATAAGAATGAACCTAGTGTGTACAAAAGGGTCAAATGGGGAGCGTCGTGAAATTTCTAGTATTATATGTTGATATACTACGGATGAGGAATAACATACCAATGCTACAATCAAGAAAGATAAAGTTGTCTAAACATTCCTCCATGAATGATTTGGAAGAGTATCTTAATTGGGGATATAAATCTATATAGATAGATTTAAGAGGATGCTCAACTTAACCTAAGGAACGATATTCATTTGATGCTAAAGTCGCGTTTAGCATGGCAAACTCCAAGAGATGTCTCATGTCGATGAGCTATGGAGTGTATCTCTTAATAGTCCCCACAGACTCACGAAAAGAGAGGTCGCATGAGTGACAATCATGTATGCAATGAAATGTACGAAACCCGATGTTGATCACCATATTATGGAGAAGTTCACTATGAGTCGTTGAAAACATCTTAAAGTGCTTAACCCAAGACTAAGGATGTGATCATATTCATGGTGGGTCTTAATTAAAACTAGAGGGCTTAATGGACTCAAGTTTTTCGGACAAACCAAGATGATGTAAAAATCCACTTTAAGGTAAAGCGTTATCTTGAACAATTGGTGCGTTGAATTGGAAAGGTTCCAAACAAAGAAAGAGTTGTTTGGTTTAGTGATAAAGACAAAGTATATAGCTATAAATGAAGCTGCAAGTTGATTGTTTGGATTAAAAGTTCATTACAGAACTAGGAATAGTTCCTAAGTCTCATCTTGGATCTAAACATGTGTTGTGGCACTTTCATTTGATTATTAGAATCATTGAAAGATGGGAAATCACTATAGAGATGGTGGACTCTCAAGAACAACATTACATATCCATTAACTAAAGCTTATCCAACAGCTGGAAAATCGTCACTTAGAGAAGAAGAGTATAAGATACAATGGCGATTGGCTTTAGTGCAAGTGGGAGATTGAAAGTAGTATGCATACAAGCCAATCATGTTTGATGATAAAGCATATACTTTGTAACAATCTTATTCATTTATTAATAAAAAGTATTCATTTATTAAAGGCTTTTAATTATCTACATAATCTTTGTTTTATAATATGTGATAAACCCATAGTTTTAAGCAATGCTTTTAGAATAATGATGATGATCATTTTAATGAGATCTAAATTCTTAGAAAGCTTAAAACTAAAATAGTTCCCAATCGTTGGATTACTAAATTGGGGATTAGTGAATCCAGGATAGATTGGTACATACGTTGCTTGCTTTCATTGGATGAGGATGATTGATCTCATGATCATTTGTGTGGAGACACTAAAGCAAGTATGTAGGTGCTTATTAGAGAATAAGTTCACCGAACGTGGCTCGCTAAGGAATACCTAATGGAGTTTTATTTGCACTGTCAATAGGAATTCTCAGTAGTGATAGTAAGACAAGTGATCCTGGACTTGAGATCATCATAGTATCTTGTGTATGATGAGTTATACTTTGACTTATTCCTTAAGACCCTTAGGGTATATCAAAGGGTTTGCTTGGGTATAATAAGTCAGTATATGGAGATAATGTATGATCAATAAAGAATCTACCACTTCTAATAAAAGAAGAGAAATGTCTTATGTGATTCGATAAATGACAACCCAAAGAGTCCTTCGGGTTAAAGCGCAGAATGAAATTAGAAAGGAGTTTCTAATTTGCATTATTTGGAGTTGTGCATTTAAGGATCGAAATAAATATAATTAAATAAAATAAGACTTGACAAGTAATTTCATGCCTTATATTTAATTGGGACATCAGATGGTGGAAGGATTGAATTGTCATGCAGAACTATTTACTCAAAGGTTCTTTAATGATTAATGTTGAAATCTATATTATCCGGAAAGTCGTTGATCGCTAGGGAGGCTTATCCCTATCAGTAGAATAAATATTATTTATTTAAATAAATTAATTGTTTAATTTATTTATTTAAATAAGATTAGAATTGTTCTAATTGATTTATTCACAACCTAGGCTTAATATATGGAGAACCTAAAGGGTCACACCATAAAAGGAAGAATAATTATTTAAGAAGTTAATGGCATAATCGTAATAATATGTTAAGTATATTTAATTTAATCTGTGGTGATAGAATAAATTAAATAGCTTAATATTTATTATTTAATATTTTAGAAATATTAAATATAAATTAATAAGAGGAGTCTTATTAATATTATTACAATTATTATTATTTTAATTTCTAAAAGAGTTTAGAAATTAATTTAATATAAGTACTCTCATTTATTCCTAATTAGATTAGGAAGGAAAATTAGTTAAAAGAGTTTAATTAATTATCCCTAATAAGATTAGGGAGCTTAATTAATTAAAAGAATTTAATTAATTAAATAAATCTCAATTCCTTAATTGTTGAGGTGGGTTGCCCACATCTATAAATAAGAGGAGTCTTATTATGGGTAGTGGGGGTTGTTGACTTTTTCAACACACGACATAATTTCAATTGTTGGGAGAGTACACCCTTTCTATAGAGATAGAAAAACTAGGGTTTAGCCAACCACCTTTTTTCTTGAATCATTATTATTCCTTGGTGGATCACCTCTAGAGGCCAAACATATGGGTGGCTAACGTTGATCAAAGGAAGGAACAAAACCCCGGTGGATTCAAGTTGAACGCGAAAGGATTTGGAGGTGAACTTGTATCTGATGAAGCTCGATCTTCAAGGGTATGATTTTATTCTTTATCTTTTCGTTTAATTAATAATTGTGCATAAAGGGTGATCTGGGTATATGGTTTGTAAAATTTTAAACTCTGATTTTTACACGTTTCCGCACTTTAATGCAATTTGATTGCGTTCTTGAATATTACAAACCTAACAATAATCACACCAACAACTGTCCATCAATGAACTACATGTCAATGAGGACTTTCACCACATCATTCGTCACATTACGGTCATGATTATACCGAATAATCCCTGGTCATAATCATACCAAGTCCATCTATGCACGTAAGCTAAAGATGACTTTAATCACAATATAAGCATGAGGATGATGACAATGACATAAAAATTCAATAAAACAAGTTCAAGGATAAATTTTAAAGATTTATAATTTAATTTATCCAGAAATCAATAACGTCCAAATCATGATACTGCTTTGTGGAGTAAAATTCAAGAATGCTCAGAAGAATATTTCCATGAAAAGATACTGGATGAAGCGCAAATATCTAGGATATTCTACTAATTTCATGGAGTATAGAAGCCAAAACTTTAACCAACTGAGTATAATAGGATATATGAAACTGCAAATGGATTTTTGCCCGCCATGCGGCAATCCACGAAGACAAATTATTTCCATAATTTAATAAGGAATGGATACAAAGGATCATTCACCATGCATGCGGTAATCCACATAGACAGGTTATTCCAATAGAATAATAAAGAATGGAATAATAGAAGAATTCACCGTGCATGCGATGTAATCGCTTGCATGCATGCTTTATTCCCAATGTAATAATAAAGAATGGAACCATGTCATGAGTAATCCGCACAAACAGGATATTTCAACAGAATATTAAAGAATGGAATAACAATAGAATTCACGGGCATGCGATAGATCAGACGCAGACAAAGTTATTCAAATGAATAATAAAGAATGGAATAATGTAAGAATTTCACCACGTATATGCGTACAGATTAAGATGCACAGAGTTATTCAATGAATAATAAAGAATGGAACCAGTCGTCGCAGAATCCGCATGCATGGATATTCCAATAGAATAATAAAGAATGGAAACCAGTCAGCGCATAATTCGCATGCACAAGATGTTCCAACAGAATAATAAAGAATGGAACCAGTCATGCGTGAATCAAATGCAGATGCGGGATGTTCCAAATGAATAATAAAGAATGGAATAACAATGAATTCACTGTGCATGCGATAGATCCAGCACAGATAAAAGTTATTCCAATATAATAATAAAGAATGGAATAATGTAAGAATTTCACCATGTATGCGGTACTTCGCATAGACTAGTTATTCCAATAATAATAAAGAATGGAATAACAACCCTTACGAGTATTGAAAGAAAATAATTCTCTTCATGAATACGAAAGAATAATACCCCTTACCTTAGAAAGAAGAGTATTCCGACTGGTAGGGCGAGGATATTCTTGAAGAAAACTTATATTGTTTTTCACGCCAAAGCTTCTTAAAACTCTAAAGAAATACGCCAAGATTATAGAAGAAGAATTCTCCAATTTACGGTGTATTTTCAATTTAACTAAACATCCTATTTATAGGAGAATGGAAAGGGTACTATGCAATAAAATATAATATATTCTATTTTAATTATATAATAAACAAAATTTATAATATATATATATATATATATATTATTTAAAATCTAATAAAACAAATAACTTTATAAAAGTATTCTATTTTATATAAAAAGATTTTACTATGCAAATACTATACAAATACTATTCATAATAAAATATAATATATTCTATTTATAATCTAATAAAACAAATAACTTTATAAAATTATTCTATTTTATATAAAAAGATTTTATTATGCAAACACTATGCAGATAATTATACAAACACTATGCATAATAAAATATATTATATTCTATTTATAATCAAATAAAACAAAACTTTATAAAAGTATTTTATTTTATATAAAAGTTTTTACATTTTATTACATTTATAATAATAATAATAAAAATTCATCATCATTATTATAATTCACACTATTAATCGACTGTGTCGTTCTCGTGAAAAGGGGTTTTCTAATAAGGATTTCTCTCTATCAGCAATTGATTAGGTGACCAAACCTCTCCTCGATGTAACTTCTAGACATCGTTAGTATTTCAAATAATAATATTAATAACTTTGTTATCTCAATTATTGATTTAATAATATATAAAATATCGACAATAATTGAATCAAATAACGTGAGATACTATGTAATAATTCATCGTAGCAATAATTGAATAAAAACCGAGTGACTTCTCACGTAAGCATCAATAATCAATCTGGTGTACTACTTACGCAACCACGCCAGACATCGCATTTTTTTTAACACCGGGTGTTTCAACAGTTAACGGTAAAACTTTCATCGTTATTTTCATAAAAATATTTTTGTTATTTTCTTAATCCGATAATAATTCCGTTGTGGGGTCTACCAATGATTGTGCCGTCGTACGAATATTCCCTGTTAAAACGAATATTTCCCGACCAATCAAATATTATATAACAACTTGCGTACTTTGTAAAATTTATAAATATTACCCACAACTATAACATTATATCAAATTCACACTATAATATTAAAAAAATATTTCGAGAAAATTAAATCTTTATTCGTAAAATTTGGGATTTTACAATGTTCATACTTGTCGGGGTTCCAAACCAAAACAATTCGGTTGGATAATAATAATGTTTTATCTTGTTCAACAATAATCTATATTCGATATATATATATATATATATATATATATATATATATATATATATATATATATATATATATATATATATATATATACGGGTAATTAACAAAGGTGTATCAACATGTGATTAAATATAATGATTATCCAAGTGGGGACACTCAGATAACCATTTATAAAATTAACGAATGTAATATATATCCGAATTACTATATACTAACATGTTGATAATCCATGAGCGTATATAATATAGGGTTAATAATCTGTACAGTAATAATATAATTCTGAAACATTCTTACTCATGTCCATTGCATAAAGAAAATGCAAAGGTAGGATACTTTCCTGGTCTGCTGCTTATAAAATGCAACTTAGTTTTATCTTTTATATCACGACCTATCATTAATCAGATCATTCGTTCGATTAGAACAATATACTTTAACACATGGTACTGCATTTCGCAGTCAACACATAACCTAATCATATTATCACACATGTTCAACAATCATTGGATCATAAACAAACATTAACACAATCAAAATATCTAAGTCCAGATCAATTTCTGAAATATATCGGTGTACCGACAACCTTATCGGGTAATTATCGAGTCTAAGACTCTATTCTGTAACTTAATATCTGTAAGTATAAGTCATATTATTTTTAAATGACTTATAATAATTTTACAACATTTATTATAATTTATCATGAATTTTCAAACACCGGAATCATTATTAAATGATTTAAATATCAAACAATTCTATTATCATTAATATTTAATTAATATTAAACTATTAATGAAACCATCGCTAAAATATTAAAGTTATTTATAATAACTTAGAATATTTTTAAAGTATTAATATTACCCTTAAATAATTTTTAAAACAGCTTAAAATCATTTATAAATAATTACCATTAATATTTAAATATTAATGTACCATTTATCCAAAATATTAAAAGTTATTAAGTATAACTTAAAATATTTTTAATTCATTTATATCCTTTTTAAATGATTTTTAAATTAATAAAACCATTTTTAAACTATTTATTTAATATCATTAATATTAAATTATTAATGAAATTATCCTTTAAATATTAAAAGTTATATTTTATAACTTAAAATATCTTTAAACACTTTATCTTCATTTAAAATGATTTTTATAATATTAAAATTATTTTTAAACTAATTTATTTAATATAATTATTAAATAACCTTAATATCATTAATAATAATTAATTAATGAAATTTTACCTTTAAATATTAAAAGTTATATTTTATAACTTCAAATATTTTAAATACCTTATTATTATTTAAAATGATTTTTAATATAAATAAATCATTTTAATTCATTTAATTAATTCATTTATTAAATATCTTAATTATCATTAATATTAATTTATTAATAAATTTCATCACAAAATATTAAAAGTCATTTAAAATAACTTAAATTATTTTGTTATACCATAATATAATTTTAAATGATTTTTCAAATATTAAAATCATTTTTAAATAATTTATTTAATATAATAATTAAATAAATTAAATACCTTTTAATATTTCAAAAATATTAAATATTTATGAAATATACTTAAAATAATTTAAAAACTATTTTTCAAAATTTAAAATAATTTTTAATAATTTATTTAGTATTTTTAATAATTAAAAACTAATTTTCTATAATTATTTAATAAAAACATAATTTTTATAATTAATTTGTCGCTAAAGACCATCTATAGCAACAGAACCGTCGCTATAGGTGTTCTTCATGTTCTTCTTGCAAACCCAGAACTCCATGTCAGAGACCAAGAGAGCAACTTTGACCAAGATTAAATCTCGGTGTATTGTGTTTCTGGGAAATACAAAGGTCAGATCTTGTAGACATAGTGTAATACTACAAGTTCTAAAAAACAACACGATCAAACAACATAAAACCAACGAGATCTAAGCAGGCAAAGTTAATGTCTGAGCTGATCTGGGTTTTCTGGGTAACCCAGAAACCCAGACAGTGTCATGGTGTCACTTTGTGGCCTGATTATCTTAAGGTTCTAAGCTTACTTAATGCAATATAAAAGTTTTATCCTGTAGAAGAGATGTTAAGGTACAAACATCAAGTACTATATCATATTAAAAACATCATAACTAAGAGATTTTGGTCATTAAAGAGCTACCGAGGCTGTTCTTGAACATTTCGGGTTTTTTAAATGTTCTTGAAAGCAGCTTCATCTACCCATATTGATTCAACACTCAAATCATTTCAGTTAAGAATCTAAGGGATATACAGACTTTATTACGTAATATTCATGTCACCACAAGTATAAAACATCAACATGATCAAAACACTTAACAACAGTAAGATCAAGCGTTACCGCAAAATCATTGTCAAAGCGTTTCGGGCATTCGGGTCGCCAGAAATAATGCACAACGCCCACAACCCACTTTGACTCTTAATAACTTTAATTCTATAATAGATATGACCATGATTCAATTTCCATTGCACAGATCTCATAGTAGACTACCATTTCAAACATTAAAACAACCAAATATGTAAACAGAAAAGGATTTATAGCCTCTGACATTTATTGTCAGAACACAAAATAAATTTTTTTCAGATTTTGAAAAATGCAAGATCTGAGCCTATAGATGTTATGGATCCAACATCTACCAACCCATATCATCATTATACACTACTAACAACATGTTTAACACATAAACACTAACATCTAACATAACAACTGAGATCAAATTTTCAAGTTAGGTTTATACCTTCTATGAACAAGTTTTGATTCTAGCTTCTGAATGTGTTAAAGGTAATAGTGGGGCTTGGATTAGGGACTGATTTGCTAAGAAAGAGGGGGCTTTCTGATAAGGATTTCTCCTTACTGACGCGCAATTAGGTGACCAAACCTCTCCTTAGACAGAACTTTCTAGACATTGTCAATAATGCTATCTAATAATATTATTCAAATAATATGAATTATTGATCTAATAATGGGAAATACTGTGCATTGACAATTATTGATACAACAATAATATAAAATATCAACGCAGCAATTATTGAATCAATAAAATAAAATATTGAAAAGTAATTACTGTAACAATTATTGAGTAGTGCCTTCTTACGTAAGAATCAATAATTCAACTATATTGTGCAATATCGTGTGCTACTGTTCAACTACGCGTATTATTGTATTTTAACCACCAGGTATTCCAATAGTGTTAACGGTAACCATTACGTCGTTAATTATAAAAATTCATACTTTATCGTTTTCTTCATCCGACAATTATCCTGTTATGGGGCCCACGAATGACTGCGCCGTCGTACGGATATTCCCGACAAAAAGAATATTCCACGACCAAACAAATATTCCCCGACAAAAGGAATATTTTATAACCACTTGCTTATTTTATAAAATTTGCACATTTCACCCATAACCAAAGCATTATATCAAATTAACTCCTTACTATTTCAAGATAATAAATAGAGAAAATTTAATTTTATTTATAATAAGTTGGGGTATTACAATCTCCCCTCCTTGTGAAATTTCGTCCTCGAAATTAACATACGTACCTGGTGTTTCGAACAGATGAGGGTACCTCACTTTCATTTCCGATTCCAACTCCCAGGTCATTTCTTCAATAGCATGGTTTCTCCACAAAACCTTAACTTGTGGTATAACCTTGGTGCGTAGGACATGCTCTTTTCTATCCAAGATCTTAACAGGTACCTCCTCGTATGTCAAATCTTTGGCTATCTCGTCTGGTTCTAACTCAATAATGTGGTTCGGGTCTTTCACATATTTACGGAGCATAGATATATGGAAAACATTATGAACACGAGACATGCTTGGAGGTAACGCGAGTCTATAGGCCACATTTCCTATTCGGTCAAAAATCTCAAATGGACCAACAAATCTTGGATTTAGCTTTCCTCTCTTTCCAAATCTTGTAACTCTCTTCCATGGAGCAACACGTAACAATACATGATCCCCAATATTAAATTCCACCTCCTTTTGATGAAGATCAACATAACTCTTTTGTCGATCTTGTGAGGTTTGAATACGTTGTTGAATCATTTGGATCTTTTCTCGTAGTCAGTGCGCATTTAATTTCGGTCCCAACAACGTTGCTTCTCCCATCTCGTCCCAGCATACTGGAGAACGACACTTTCGTCCATACAACGCCTCAAATGGAGCCATGCCTATACTTGCTTGATAACTATTATTGTAGGAGAATTCCACTAGTGGCAAGTACTTATCCCAACTTCCTTTGAAATCTAGAACACAAAGTCTTAATAGATCTTTAAGGGTTTGAATAGTCCTCTCTGATTGTCCGTCCATTTGAGGATGGTATGCTGAACTGAATCGTAAATCTGTGCCCATAGCTTTCTGCAAGCTAACCCAAAATTGTGAAGTGAATCTTAGGTCACGATCCGAAACTATGGATACTGGCATGCCATGCAATCTCACAATCTCATTTACGTACATACTAGCAAGACGTTCAAGGGAATAAGTCTCACGTATGGGCAAGAAATGAGCCGACTTGGTTAATCTATCAACAATAACCCAAATCGCATCCATGCCTTGAGAAACTTTGGGAAGAACCGTAACAAAATCCATGGTAATGTGTTCCCACTTCCATTCCAGAATCTCAAGTGGTTGCAATGGACTTTTTGGCACTTGATGCTCCGCCTTTACACGTTGACAGGTTAAACACCTCGAGATAAACTCCGCGATCTCTCTCTTCATATTGTTCCACCAAAATGTATGTCGAAGATCATGATACATTTTGGTACTCCCAGGATGGATTGCAAATGGTGTGTTATGTCCCTCCATCATGATTCTATGCTTCAAGTCAGGATCGTTAGGAACACAAAGTCTGGAGTTGACTCGAAGTATTCCTTCTTCATCGATTCCTGCTTCTGGAATAGCACCTTCTTACACTTTCTTCTTTATACGACGCCCCTGTGTCCAGTAGCTTGAGCAAATTTTAACTTTATCGATTAAAGTCGGGTTCTACTCAGTATGTTTGATATCATCACGTGGGTACTTGGAGCCTTTAACTCTATCTCCATCCTTTGCAAGTTATATAAAATGGGCCTTTGTGTTAACAACATTGCACTCGCATTCAGATATGATCTTTCTACTCGCGCCACCACAACGTTTGCTTTTCCGGGATGATATTGAAATGCTATGGTCGTAATCCTTCAATACTAAAGCCAACGTCGTTGCCGCGATATTGAGTTCCTTTTGGGTGAAGAAATATTTGAGGCTTTTATGATCCGTATAAATCTCCACTTTCTCCCCATACGTGTGTAGTGTCTCCAGATTTTCAACGTAAAAAACGATCACGCTAACTCCGGATCATAGAGTAGGATAATTCCTCTCATATTCTTTGAGTTATCGCGAGGCATAGGCTATGACTTTCCCATGTTGCATGAGAACACATCCTAACCCTTTGCCAGAAGCATCGCTATAGATAAAAAATCCATCCGAACCAGATGGTATTGTTAGAACAGGTGCCGAAATGAGTCTCCTCTTGAGTTCTTGGAAACTCTTCTCGCATTCCTCGCTCCATACGAGTTTTGCATCTTTCCGAGTCAGCTGAGTTAACGGAGTAGCGATTCGAGAAAATCCTTCCATGAATCTCCGATAATAACCAGCTAAGCCCAGAAAGCTACGCATTTCGATTACCGACTTCGGCTGCTCCCAACTTTGGATTACTTCAATCTTTGTCGGGTCAACAGATACTCCATGTTTTGACACCACGTGCCCAAGGAATGCTACTTCCTTAAGCCAGAACTCGCATTTCTTCAGCTTGGCATATAACTTGTTGTCACGAAGTCTTTGAAGTACCAGCTTCAAATGGTGCTCATGATCTTCACGGCTTTTGAAATAGATGAGGATGTCATCAATAAAGACAACAACGAACTGATCCAAATATTCCTTGAATACACGGTTCATCATATCCATGAAAGCGGTTAGGAGCATTAGTCAATCTAAAAGACATGACTAAGAATTCATAATGCCCGCATCTCGAAGTTTCAAGGCGTCTTTAGAATATCCTCAATTTTAATCTTCATTTGATGATATCCGAATCTAAAATCGATCTTTGAAAAGAATTGTGCTCCTTGCAACTGGTCAAACAGGTCATCAATGCGAGGTAGTGGATACCTATTCTTGATGGTGACATGGTTTAATTCTCGGTAGTCAATACAAAGTCGCATACTCCCGTCTTTCTTCTTTACAAATAAAACAGGAGCACCCCAAGGAGATGTACTAGGACGAATGAAACCGATATCTAACAATTCCTGTAGTTGGACTTTTAACTCCTGAAGTTCAATAGGAGCCATTCGATATGGGGTTTTAGAAATGGGCTTTGTACCCGGTTCAAGATCAATAAAGAATTCAACTTCTCGTTCTGGGGGTAGACCAGGAAGTTCTTCCGAAAATACGTCAGGAAATTCATTAACAACAGGAATATTATTCAAATTTAACGTGTTTTTGTTCAAGTCCATAATATGGGCTAAGAAAGCTTGACATCCATTTTTCAATAAACGAATAGCTTTATGGCTTGATATGATAGTGACTGATTTTAGTGGTTTAGTTGTTTGAATTTGCATAACAGGTTGGTTAGGAACATGAAAACTAACAACCTTACGAAAATAATCAATTTTGGCATGATGAGTGGTTAACCAATTAAACCCTAAAATCACATCAAATGCAAGTATCTTTAAAGAGATAAGATCAATAGGTAATGTGATTGTGCCAACTTGGATCAAGCAAGATTTATAAACTGTAGATGTAATAAATGTTTCACCCAACGGAGTTTCAACATATAAGTTAAAGTCCAATTTCTCCGGAGTCAAGTTTAAACGTTGAGCACAAGCAGGAGAGATAAAAGAATGGGTAGAACCGGTATCTAGTAAGGTATAAACTTCGTAAGATTTCAAGATTAGCTTACCCGTGATCACCTCGTTTGGGTTTCTCGCGTTTTGGCCAGTCACGACAAACGCCCTTCCTTGAACCACCGACTTGGTTTTGTCCGTAGTCTCCTTTGGTGCCGCCGTCCCAGTTGGACTTAACTTCGCTACCGAAAAAAATCAGGCTATGTGACCATCTTTTCCACAATTGAAACACACCTTGGAAGGCTGTGAACAATTTGGACTTATGTGTCCCTCCTCTCCGCATCTGTAGCATCTAACTGGCGGTCGTTCTCCTCCCCTAGAATTTGTTATTGGTGATGGTGCTGCTGCTGATGTCTTCCCGTCATTATTGAATATCCTCTTTTTGAAATTTCCACTTGACTCACCTCTTCTATTGTCATGGTCACGATGACCACCCGAGTGGTTACCGCTTTTGTCCGTATTTTTCCCTCCTCGCTGGTTATCATTGCTCCGATGATCACGTGACCCAGATGACCACGGTTGTGGTCCCTCGGTTGAACATACTCGTTATCACGCTCTAATAATTGAGCCCTGTTTACAACATCTGAATATAAAGAAAATTTATGAGAGATAAGATATTGCCGAATCTCAGGTTTTAGACCTCTCAGAAACATCCGCGTCATACGTTCCTCATTTTCTACCAAATGAGGTGTAAACCTGGATAACTCCGCGAACTTCACCTCGTATTGGGACACCGTCATGTTGTTCTGTTCTAGTCTAATAAACTCTACCTCCTTCATATGATGAATACTTTCAAGAAAGTACTTGTCATTGAACAGTTTCTGAAATTTTTCCCAAGACATGTTGAAAAGGGCCGGTCGGGTACGCCTCACGTGATTCCCACCAAGAATCTCGCCTCACCACGGAACATAAAGGTGGCGAATGGAACCTTCGTTCTCTCCGTGCGACCAAGACATCGAATATCTTGGTCATTTACTTAACCCACGTTTCCGCCTTAATCGAATCAGGCTTTCCCCATAAATCTGGTGATCCCATCTCCTTGAACTGCTTGGTGTGATGCATCGCATGCGTTGCTATCATTTCCCTCAGATTTTGTACACCGAGTCTCCTCGTCTCGATTTTTGCATGAACCGCAAAAAGCTTCTAAGCATCGCATCATTCATCGCTTTTCTCGGAAGTGTTGTTTACGGGAGGAATATTGCCTTCTGTTGCACGTTCTCTTGGTCAGTAATCAAAGGTTGTTCCACGCCTCATAGACTCCATTGTTAACGTTCTCACCGCCATTCTTAAAATCGCCATAAAACAAGGGTTAATTAAACAAATTAACATATCACATAATATCCCTATATTATGACCGACCAACAAATAAGCTTAGGTAGGACACACTAGCGAAGGATTTTACTCATCTCTCCCCTCCTAGTTCTATTCCCCGATATCCGCCAGAGACCATATCCCTAAGCTTTGATACCAACTGTGATGCCCCCAAAATAGGTATACAACACCCATTCTGAGTCGCCAAATACATGGTATAGAAAAACAACTACAACTTTATTATTACAATTGTCATGCAAAATACGACAACGCATACTTTGAGTTTAAATACAAATACTGTCTTCTGGATAATATCCACACCCAAATAAATTCCTCATTACAATTATTGACACACTATTTTAAAAAATAGTGAGGACTGCTAAACAACTGTCTAGAACCATCATTCCACACCCCGACTACTTCCCGCTATGTTCTCGCTTCCTGAGAAGAAAAATGGAACAAAAAGGAAAAGGGTAAGCTCAACTAGCCCAATAAAGAATATTATGACTAAGATAATATACAACAAATTATCCTTAGTCTTTAACAGGGAAAAATCTGATAGAATACAATAGACAACAAGTTTTAGATCAACAATCGCAAGTGAAAACAACAATTCATTAGAAGAGTTAAGTAGAGAATGCAATCTCATCGTCATCTATGAATTTAAAATTCCATCATCAATATTTTATCCCTGTAACATCAATCAATATACATCTTGCATCAAATATTCATCTTTGCACTACGGGCCAAAGATATTTATTTGTATCACCAGTTGGTCATGTTCATCTCAACACCTGTTCATCTTTGCACTACGGGCCAAAGATATTCATCAGGTAATCGTACATCTTTGCACTATAGGCCAAAGATATTCATTAAGTATCACCATTAAGGACTGAGGATGATGAAAAACATTTTAGAGAACGAATCCAGTGAAACAGAAGGGCAATTATTAGGAATTCGTATTTCGGTTTATTCAAATTCAATAATACTCCTTAATAACCAAGTGTGAAGTAGAATAAAGATCAAAACATGGATACAATCAAAGATAGTAACCATAAAAGACATTTGGAACGAAAAAGAGAAAATATCATTTTTCGGTGAATAGTGTCATATTTGTGAATAGTACCGTATACGTGAATAGTAACCCCGACACAAAAAGTAGAAATTCCATAATAAAATTCATAACAATATCTCAGCATAATGATATTGAAGAAAATAATATCATTTAAGAAGAAAATAACATCCTTTACCTCAAAGAATCAGTACTTCGGAAGGAAAGGCTCAAGTGATGATCTTGAATAAACTTGTAGATCGAATAAAGAACAACTCAAAGTATCTAAATACTCACAAAATACGCCGATAATATAGAGAGAGAAAGAGAAAGCTTATGTTTCGGTGTGATTTTCAATTCTAACTTAGCCCTCTATTTATAGGAAAATGTTAGTCCGTCAAGGGATTTGACTGCTACCTGATGGCTTTACCTGCTACTATTGCCACCCACCACATTTGAAATAAAATTCAGCACATTGTTTTACCAACCACAAGTGAGGCCCACTCAATTCTAGAATTTTCCACCAAAATCAATTATAACCCTAATTTTCGAGTCAGACACCTCTTAAAATTCATAACAAATCATTCGTTCATTTTTAACGGTTCAAAATTTGTGGACATATACTCAAATTATATATGTATAACATATTCAAAAATCACAACGATCCAACGGTCAGATTAAAAATTATAACTCACGCAATATATCTCAAGAACAGTGATTTAATTTTTAATACCTCCATTCTGACAAATTCACATCAACATTAATTCCTTCAATTATAACTGCATAAAATAAATATAACCATCGATTATAAAATAAATATTTCCTTATCATATAAATCAATAATTAATTATTCACAAATAATATTACGTAATCACAATTATGACAACCAGCCGTTCCTGTGAAAGAGGGGCTTCGATAAGGATTTCTCCTCATCATGCCGTAATTAGGTGACCAAACCTCTCCTTAGATAGAACTTTCTAGACATTGCTAATAATGCTATCTAATAATATTATTCAAATAATATGAATTATTGATCTGATAATGGGAACAATTATTGAAACAACAATAATATAAAATATCAACGCAACAATTATTGAATCAATAAAACAAAATATTGAAAAGTAATTACTGTAACAATTATTGAGTAGTGCCTTCTTACGTAAGAATCAATAATTTAACTATAATGTGCAATACCGTGTGCTACTATGCAACACGTATTACTGTATTTTAATCACCAGGTATTCCAACATTGTTAATGTTAACCATTACGTCGTTAATTATAAAAACTCATACTTTGTCATTTTCTTCATCCGACAATTATCCTGTTATGGGGCCCATTTAATGATCAACATTGCCGCAGACGGATATTCCCGACAAAAAATAATATTCCATTTACCAAACGAATATTCCCTAACAAAAGGAATATTTTATAACCACTTACTTATTTTGTAAAATTTGCACATTTCACCCATAACCAAAGCATTATATCAAATTAACTCCTTACTATTTCAAGATAATAAATAGAGAAAATTTAATTTTATTTATAATAAGTTGGGGTCTTACAATGATTTGCTAAGAAATTTCGTGGGTTTTAGTGAGAAAAGCTCAAGGATATGTGTTGTGCAAAAATAGGTTACCAAATGACATTTTCTCTCTCCAATCTATATATATATATAAGTGTAAGATACATATATTGGCTGATATTTAGAGTTGATTGCTGGCATTCTAGTCACATGGGGTTTGTAAGAGTTGTTGAGCAACTCAAATTTGGCTAGACTTACAAGTAAGCTTCAATAATTCAATAAGGGCATAAAAGTCATTTGTCATACAATTTTAATGGCCTTTTTGTAACTTGGTAAACCCTTATAGTTTGACCCTTAGGGTTTAGCATATAATTTATAGGATTTTCAATTAGGGTTTGTACAAAAATATAATTTTAGTTTCTAAAATTTATAATTAGGGTTTCCTTAATTAGATTAGGGTTCTAATTATACATGAACATTAGGGTATTATATACTAATTATAATTATCCTTTCTAATTTAGCAATTATGGTTTATAATTTTGGTAACAATTAGGGTTTATAATTCGAACATTAGGGTTTCTAAAAATTAATATATCCAAATGTTAATTAGGGTTGACCTAATTAATTATAAAATCATATAATATAGTTATATAATAGTCTTAAACTCACAATTGAGTTTCAATTTAGGGTTTCCCACAGTAAAATTAGGGTTTTCAAATACTGCTTCATAATTGACCAATCATTGTCAGTCCACATACATACAGTACATATTTATAGCACTGAAGAATCAAAATATAATTAATATTATATTATTATTCTCATGCCTTGATCGAAATCCAAAATTAGGGTTTGGATTCCATATCTGATTTATCTGCCATACTTAACATTATTAATTAAGTTAAAATAATTAACTTAATAAGTTGTACTAAAATTCATATAATAAAATAATTATTATAAAAATCATTGCATATATTATTTAAATAATATATAATTTTATTTTCATGGAAAATAATTAATAAAAACATTTTTACTACAAAATTAGTTATTATCAGAATATAATTTACAAAGATTAATAATTCTAATATAAAATCATTTGTAATTATTCATGTAATAAATAATTTTTTATTTATCACTTACATATATATACACATTGTCTTGGCACATAATCCCCATATTTATTTTAATAAATAAAAAAAATTATTCCCAAAATTTCTGATTTATTTGTATAGAAAATATCGGGTTGTTACATTCACCCTCCCTTATAAAGATTCCGTCCCCAGAATCATCGTTTTAAAACCTATCTATACTAGGGTACATAGCATACACAATCATTTCAAATAGATCTCGATCATAAATGATCGTACTGATCTTTAACTATTCACATAACGCTTGTCTATCTGATTCAACGGAAATTTGATTTCTAATAGAACTCAAATTTCTCCTTCAAAATTTCTTTATAAAATAATTTACTATATATATGAAAATCATGTATATAAGAAAATAAAAGTTATACGAATAATACCTGGAGTTTCATTGCTATTCTGCATCACCGTATCCTCGGACCGTCATTTGTAGACCCTTCATCGTTGATTTTATTTCACTTGCTCGATGATGTTGGTCCCATGATTACCAGAGTTCCACTACCCTTGCCAGTATTCACACTACCTTCCTCCGCCCTCCTCTTCGGGCAATCCTTCACCTTGTGCTCAGTCGACCCGCATAGAAAACACCCACTGTTTATTCTTGGATTGGGGCAGTTGGGAGAGATATGGCCCTCTTGCCCGCACTTATAACATACAAACTTCCCTTTCAAACATTCTCCAGAGTGGTTCTTTCCATAGTTTCCACACTGCACCGCTGGCTTCTTAACTCCTTCTTGTTTTACTTGCACACTTCCAAAATTGCTTTCCTTCCTTTTACTTCCACCACTTTTACTTCTACTATTATCTTCTACCTTCCCAGTTCCTACGACCTTGCCCTTGTTCTTTCTCTCCTTGTTGTAGAGGCTCACGACCTCACTCCCCTCCTCAACAATAATAGCCTTCTCCATGAGTGCTGCAAATGTAGGGATCTGCAACACCGCCACCTTGTTGTAGAGCCAGGGTTTTAATCCCAGCTCAAACCTTCTAGCTTTCCTATCCTCCATATCAACTTGGTGCGGAGCGAACCTAGCCAACTCATTAAACTTTGCGGCATACTCCGCAACAGTCATATTCTTCTGCTTCAACTCTAAGAATTTCACCTCCATCCTAGCTGAAAAATAATTTTCGAAAAACAGTGTCTTAAATCTATCCCATGTAACTACACCTTCTCCTGCCCTCGCCTGATTCGCTTCCCACCAAAAAACTGCCTCACCCTTCATCATGTAGGTGGCAAAAGCGGTCTTTTGCCCCTCAGCTATCCTAGCTGTTACGAACGCCTTCTCAATCTCCTTAACCCAAGTTTGGGCTTCTACAAGGTTAGTTGTACCTTTAAATTCTGGTGATCCTACAGCCTTGAAATCTTTGAAATTCGCCAAGTGATTATCCATTTGGTTCCTCCTATTTGGTATTCCTTATTCAGATAGCTTTGTCTGCTACCATGTTTGCAAAATGCTGCATCGGGTCTGCTTATTGTTGTCCCTCAATGTTATTGACAGACTCTTTTACCCTTTGGTTTCAATTTTGACGTCTTGGCGACATTATCTGTTTGAATAAACATGAATTTAACTTACATTCTAAACATTATCATATAAGTTTAATATATTAAACTTGTTTCATCACTCAAACTTAGATTCATATTCATTTAACGATTTCAAAATACTTTACATATCACAGCACATACTGCATTAAACATTAGCTATCCCTTTGTGACTACAAAAGTCAGGATTTACAACCATGACCAACACAAAAGTTGAGAATATTTCATTACACAGACATACTAAGCACACATATTACATTAAACACGCCTACACAACAGAACTTATACTACCTATTTACTAAACCTTTTTCTTGGACAACCCTTCGCCTGATGATCTTCCATTCCACAAACAAAACATGCACCTGGTTTATAGTCGGGACAATACAGAGTGGTATGCCCCTCATAGCCTCAAAGATAACATATTCTTTTGCCTTTCTTCTTATTAGGTTTTCCTAAATCATGATCTTCTTTCTTTCTTTTTCCCTTATTTCTTGGAGCTGCACACGATGTGTTGCTTGAGGCTCCCATCTGATCAATTTGGACTTTAAGCTTATCCTATTCTTCCATTGTTTCTATTAACGCATGTCGCAGTTGACTATTAAGCCACTTTTCGATCTCCCACAGCCTTTCCAGAGATGAAACCTTGTTCCTCAGATTCTGCACTTCTATTGATGCTTGACCAACTTCAACTTTAGTGTCCGAATCAATATCTGTCAGTTCCACCATTCCCGGATCTGGTACTATGTTTTCTACAATAAGCACCTCATCCGAGTTGGTTTCATTGTTAGCCTCTATTTTAGCTATTGGCTTCAATATTAGCTCGGGTGTATGGGTCTGATCCTTCTTCAAGTTATAAGCATACAACAAGCCTTTTCCACCAGACATCTACACACATAAATTATCCTGATTAGCATATAATATATACACACAACAAACAATAGTTTTATATAAGTCATCTTTTATTTTGTTTGACGATGAATTTATTCAATTCATCTCTTTTTAAATTCTATATGAGTTGTTTATATTTTTAATGTTTCCCTCTGTCCTAAGGTTATAGCCTAAGGTCTATCTCACCTAAGATTTCTAACCCTAAGCTCTGATACTAACCTGTAAAGCCCTCAAATCCAGGTACTTGAAACTCGAACTCGGTGCTTCACGATACCATTTCTATGTGCGAAATAATACTAATAATAATAACAATAATAAAAATATCAACTTAATTTACATAATTATCAGAGTCTAGCTCCCCAGGTACGAGACCTTTAAACATTCATTACATAACCTGATAGATAATATATATCATTGTCTTAATAATATTAAACTATTACATAAACTACCACAAATCTTATTTGGTTAGCTTTCCTTTTCCTTTATTTTTGCATGAGCCTTATGGTTCTTTACACTTAGCTGAAAACATTTAAATTAAGCAAGGATGAACATTTGAGTGCCCAACAAGTATTAACAATTATATATATATCAGCTGAAAGAATTTAAATGTTTTCTTTATACTACCCTTCTACAACAAATCAATAGTTGTGAAGTAATCTGAACCGATAATAATAACATAACAACTCTCTTTCAAATTTTTGAAACCACGTACTGACTATAAATAGGGTTAAGGTGACATACTATGAACATTGTTTTCATTTTTGAAAAGGTTAAACAGAACTTCATCCGTAAACCGTCATAACTTACAGGCATGGGGGTGATTAGTCCGTTGTACCCTGTATTGATCAATACTACATGCAAGACCGATGTTATCGTTCACACTGTCCACCTTGGGTGCATAAAAGTTTTCCCGTGTAAGGGATGTTCATACTTGTCGGGGTTCCAAACCAAAGCAATTTGGTTGGATAATAATAAGGTTTTATCTTATTCAACAATAATCTATAATTCAATATATATATATATATATATATATATATATATATATATATATATACTGTAATTAACAAAGGTGTATCAACATGTGATTAAATATAATGATTATCCAAGTGTGGACACTTGATAACCATTTATAGAAATTAACAAAAATGTAATATATATCTCAATTACCATATACTAACATGTTGATAATCAATGAGCATATATAATATAGGGTTAATAATGCATACAAGTAATAATATAATTATGAAACATTCTTACTCATGTCCATCAGATAAAGAAAATGCAAAGGTAGGATACTCCCTGGTCTCACGCTTACAAAATGCAACTTAGTTTTATCTTTTTTATATCACGACCTATCATTAATCGGATCATTCGTTCGATTAAAACAATATACTATAACACATAGTACTGCATTTCGCAGTCAGCACATAACCTAATCACATTATCACACATGTTCAACAGTCATTAGATCACAAACAAACATTAACACAATCAAAATATCTAAGTCCAGATCAATTTTCAAATACGCTTGATTATTTAAACAACCTTATTGTAATAATCGACTCTAAGACTCTATTCTCAGAACTTAATATCGTAAGTATCACTATATATTATTTTAAATGACTTATAATAATTTTACAATATTTATTATAATTTATCATAAATTTTCAAACATCGTAATCATTATTAAATGATTTAAATATCAAACAATTCTATTATCATTAATATTTAATTAATATTAAACTATTAATGAAACCATTGCCAAAATATTAAAATTATTTATAATAACTTAGAATATTTTTAAAGTATTAATATTACAATTAAATGATTTTTAAAAAGCTTAAAATCATTTATAAATAATTATCAATAATATTTAAATATTAATGTACCATTTATCCAAAATATTAAAAGTTATAAAGTATAACTTAAAACATTTTTAATTCATTTATATCCTTTTAAATGATTTTCAAATTAATAAAACCATTTTTAAACTATTTATTTAATATCATTAATATTAAATTAATATCATTAATATCAAATTATTAATGAAATTATGAGATTTTTAAATATTAAAAGTTATATTTTATAACTTAAAATATCTTTAAACACTTTATTTTCATTTAAAATGATTTTTATAATATTAAAATCATTTTAAAACTAATTTATTTAATATAATTATTAAATAAACTTAATATCATTAATAATAATTAATTAATGAAATTTTACCTTTAAATATTAAAAGTTATATTTTATAACTTAAAATATTTTTAAATACCTTATTATTATTTAAAATGATTTTTAATATAAATAAATCATTTTTAATTTATTTAATTAATTCATTTATTAAATATCTTAATTATCATTAATATTAATTTATTAATGAATTTCATCACAAAATATTAAAAGTTATTAAAAAAACTTAAATTATTTTCTTATACCATAATATAATTCTAAATGATTATTCAAATATTAAAATTATTTTTAAATAATTTATTTAATATAATAATTAAATAAATTAAATACCTTTAATATTTTAAAAATATTAAATATTTATGAAATATACTTAAAATAATTAAAAACTATTTTTTAGAATTTAAAATAATTTTTAATAATTTATTTGTATTTTTAATAATTAAAAACTAATTTTCTATAATTACTTAATAAAAACATAATTTTTATAATTAATCTGTCGCTAAAGACCACCTATAGCGACATAACCGTCGCTATAGGCGTTTTTCATGTTCTTCTTGCAAACCCAGAACTCCATGTCAGAGACCAAGAGAGCAACTTTGACCAAGATTAAATCTCGGTGTATTGTGTTTCTGAGAAATACAAAGGTCAGATCTTGTAGAAATAGTGTAATACTACAAGTTCTAACAAACAACACGATCAAACAACATAAAACCAACGAGACCTAAGCAGGCAAAGTTAATGTCAGAGCTGATCTAGGTTTTCTGGGTAACCCAGAAACCCAGACAGTGTCATGGTGTCACTTTGTGGCCCGATTATCTTAAGGTTCTGAGCTTACTTAATGTAGTATAAAATTTCTATCCTGTAGAAGAGATGTTAAGGTACAAACATCAAGTACTATATCATATTAACAACATCACAACTAAGATATTTTGGCCGGTCAAAGAGCCGGTCAGGAACTGTTCTTGAACATTTTTGGGTTTTCCAGAAATGTTCTTGAGCAGTTTTGTCTACCCATGTTTGACCAACACTCAAATCGTTTCAGTTAAGAATCTAAGGTATATAAAGACTTTATTACGTAGTATTCATGTCAGTCTACAAGTATAAAACATCAACATGATCAAAACACTTAACAACAGTAAGATCAAGCGCCTGCAAAATCATTGTCACAAGCGTTCGAAGCGCGATTCTGGGTCGCTTGTAAACAACCTAATCAACGCTTGAATCAACCCACTTTGACTCTTAATAACTTTAATTCTATAATAGATATGACCATGATTCAAGTTCCATTGCACAGATCTCATAACAGACTACCATTTCAAACATTAAAACAACCAAAAATGTAAACAGAAAAGGATTTATAGCCTCTGACATTTATTGTCAGAACACAAAATAATTTTTTTTTAGATTTTGAAAAATGCAAGATCTGAGCCTATAGATGTTATGGATCCAACATCTACCAACCCAGATCATTATTACACACTACTAACAACATGTTTAACACATAAAAACTAACATCTAACATAACAACTGAGATCAGATTTTCAAGTTAGGTTTATACCTTCTATGAACAAGTTTTGATTCTAGCTTCTGAATGTGTTAAAGGTAATAGTGAGGCTTGGATTAGGGACTGATTTGCTAAGAAATTTCGTGGGTTTTAGTGAGAGAAGCTCAAGGATATGTGTTGTGCAAAAATAGGTTACCAAATGACATTTTCTCTCTCCAATCTATATATATAACTATAAGATACATGTATTGGCTGATATTTAGAGTTGATTGCTGGCATTCTAGTCACATGGGGTTAGTAAGAGTTGTTGAGCAACTCAAATTTGGCTAGACTTACAAGTAACCTTCAATATTTCAATAAGGGCATAAAAGTCATTTGTTATACAATTTTAATGGCCTTTTTGTAACTTGACAAACCCTTAGGGTTTGACCCTTAGGGTTTAACCCTAAGATTTAACATATAATTTGTAGGATTTTCAATTAGGGTTAGTACAAAAATACAATTTTAGTTTCTAAAATTTGTAATTAGGGTTTCCTTAATTAGATTAGGGTTCTAATTATACATGAACATTAGGGTATTATATACTAATTATAATTATCCTTGCTAATTTAGCAATTAGGGTTTATAATTTTGGTAATTAGGATTACCAAACCATAATTAGGGTTTATAATTCCAACATTAGGGTTTTAAAATTTAATATATCCAAATGTTAATTAGGGTTGACCTAATTAATTATAAAATCATATAACACAGCTTATATAATAGTCTTAAACTCACAATTGAGTTTCAATTTAGGTTTCTCACAAGAAACTAAGACTACTACAAAAATCTTAAATAGACAACATTTTAAAACCACAACGCTTTTTTTATAAAACGCGTTGTTTTTTTTTCACAACGTTTCTAAACAAAACGTTGTAGATATATATGCAAAAACGTTATCTATTTAAAAGGGCATTTTTTTTATTTTAACTAGATAACATTTTTTTTTAAAAAAACATTGTCTATCCAAAAAACACGGAGCTAGAAAAAATCCGCGTTAAAGTCAAAACTTAAAATTAAAAGACATATATAACCCTGGCTGTTAACCTCTCTCGATTCCTTCGTCGAAGCTCGTAACAAATGCCTAAACATAACTCTGTCAGATCTTCAAGCCCTAGGGTCTAGCGATCGAGACTATCCGGTCGAACATCGAGCGATGAATCAACAAAGAGTTCAGAGACTAGCAATCGGACAAGCCTCGGCGTCGCGACAAAGAGAAGAGGAGATGCGTATGAAGCAAAGGCAAGCCGAAGAGCAGAGTCGAGACTGTATTTATGCTTTAGAAGAAGAAGATGATGAAGGATTCGCAGGAATTACCGATGAATTTGATTTGACTCCATTATATAGAGCAACTGTGGAGGTATGGGGTTTATTCCCATTTTTTGTGGACTATAGTTAAGAAATTAGATTCCCTTTCTGGGTTTTTTCGTAGATCAATTATTTCATAAATCATTTGTTTCTGTTGATTTTCTCCTGTGAAAATTGTTTTCTTAAAATTTTCCTTTTTTATTTCTCTTTAATTTTTTATGGGTTTCTAAAAATGGCTATTTACAGCTGATTTCTATTTTGTTTTCTAATTTGATTATGCAATTGAAAAGAATAAGAAGCTTATTGCTGCTGAGGCTGGCGAGGACTGAGAATCCTGAGCAGTGGATTAATGGGTAGTCTTCCAATTTTGGATTTATGAAATATATTGCATTTGTTTTGTGGATTAGGTATAGTATCAATTGATTGATTGATTGATGCTTCTAGAATACCATTTTTGTTGTTGTAGTGAGACATTGATTATATCATTCAAAAATTTGGAAATTATGAAATCTTAACTATTAATGAATAAACGGCAGAAAGTTTGGGATTTATGATTATATAATTTAGATTTTCCTACTTGAACTATACGATGAGGATGTATATCATGGTATTGATGGATTGATTAAGATTATATAATTTAGATTTTCCTAATTAGGTCAGGCACCCTACTCTTTTAACTCTTTGAAGCTTGTATGATTATATTATTATTATTTAATGTTCCTTGTCATTTCACCTTGTGATCATCGTTGAAATTTATCTCTTGGGTTTCTTATTTATTCACTTGTGATAAAAAATTACACTTCCATTACTTTCTCTTGTGCTATACTTTCGCGTCTATTAAGCACATTATTTTTATAATAATCCCAATTCCACAAAAAGAGATGGCTTTTTGATCCTAGTTAGATCTCGTGTAACACAGTAAGGTGGTAGTAGTGTGGTGGTTGTAGTAAAAATGAATGTTGTACACGATAATAGCACGATAATGGCACTGATTTATTGACAAGTTAATGTAATCTTAATAATATTTTATTATTTTATTTATAAGATTAAATTACTCTTCTTCCTATGCGTTGTCCTATTTTTTGTTGTATATAACATTTGTTTCTTTCTTGTAACAAATTCTTTAGTAATGCATATTAAAACAAAGTCATACATCATGTTTCCTTTAAATTATACTAAAATGTATGCGTGTAAATTTATTCTTTTGATGATCTGGATGAACTGCTGTTGTCTTAATTGTAACTATCTTTTGACCAACGTTGGTGAACCTATCTTATGTCTGAATCCTTTCTTTTAGGATTAAGGAGCTGGTTCAGGGTGATGTACCATCACAATGTTGAGCATATGGAGATGCGACTATTCTCAATTCAGTGGGTCTATGTGATCTTCACCCTACGTCATGGTAAGTAGAAAGATGATCTGTATAATTTGCATAAAATACTGTACATAGTGAAACAGGTCATATATTTGTCCAAAATCTATTTTTATCAATTACAGAAATTCAAGCATAACATGCTTTTATCTTAAAAAATCAAAATATGTCACTGCACGAGATAAAGCAGGAAGCGCTGAACTAATTAGTCCACATAATTTTTAGGTACTCAGTGGCATGGTACCCAATTTACAGAATACCAGGAGGCAACTTCCGTGCGGCTTTCTTGACTTACCATTCACTTGCCCACTTGGTTCCATTGTTGATCTCCTTTGATGCTGAGGAGGTAAGAAAGCAAGCTGCAGCTTCCACACAAAGGTTTGAGGAAGGTAATTCTGATTTTATATGACTGTATTCATTTTCATTTTAAGTTAATATTGTAGGATTGAGTATCTATATTCTTGCAGAGCGAATCATCTCAGCTATAGAGGTGTTTCTTGATGGAGGGTTGAACTAGCAGAGAATGGGGGTATGTATTTAAGAAGAGCTTATACTAATAGTAATAGTTGACAATAATATATTGATTCGTGAAGAGAATCACGTTAATTATTTCTATCTAACATGGTTTCGTAGGAAAATAAAACAATATAATATCCTGAATTCTTAGATAATTTGCATTATTATGTTACTGACATGCTGATTACAGTCAATCTAATTTTTGAAGATGTCAGGGGGAATCATGTACAATGGACATGAACTAAATGAGTTTGTTACCTATGATCTGATCAGTTGCTAATAAATTCATTTCAATATTATTTGATTCATTACAGTAGGCTGTTAATGGTATCAACCGTGTCCAAAGGTCCATATCATGATTCTGGCAACCTCTGTTTTTAGTAATGTTTATGAAGTTTGTATTATTTATACATGGTGCTAATCTTTGCGGCTTTTCTCTAGCGACAGAGAACACAACCAGGAAAACCTTCAAATTGTGCTTTGATGATCATGTGTTTTATATTCAGAGCTTTTTCTTTAATCTGGCAACTGCAGGATTATACACCATATTCTTGTCAAAAAATCATATCATCAACTCTAGGTGTTGGAGATCATCATGGTTGCCCTTATCGTTATTTCAGGTAACTTTCTCTAAATACATTTTCAGTTGTTGAAGGCTTGCTTTCAACTTGGTAAATTTTATCTGTATGCTAAAAAAATACCTTCTTTTGACTGGCATTAGATATGCTATCATGTTTTGTCATGGTGACTCTACAACTGATGATATATAAATTTGTCACTAAAATTTGCTACCATGAGCCAATTTATAGATCTATTTATACTTATAATATCTTATCAAATTCCTACCATGTACATCTGAAACCTGGTGGTATCATGTCAGTAAATTACATAAAATTCTCACAAATATTTGATACATTGTAGCATGTTACTTTTCTTGACAGTGAAGAGAATTTGAGAGCTGCCCTTGGTAAAATGGGGTGAGCAATCGTGCATTGGAGAATGTGATAGATTAAGTCCAAAATAGACATTATCAGGTCAGAAAATGATAATTAGTATCGTTCTTGGAACATTTCATATTAAGTTTAATCTTCCTTAGATGAGAGGAGAGTTATATTCTCAATAATGTATGCACAGTTGGCATGCACATTGACATTTGAAGCCATACATAGTTCATCTTATGATGACAGAATCAATCATCCAAACCAGTACTTCAGTGACAGCCAAAGCATCTTAAAATCGAAGGTAAATTCTGCTGCTTAAAGTTTTAATTAGAGTAGTGGTTGGAGTGTTTTGAACTTCAGCCTGATAATGTTGTCTTCCTGGATCCGATTCCTATATTTCCCAAGGTTTGGATATACACACAAACACATATTGTATTGTTCATGCTTAATGGACGCATTTCTTTTACTGACTCTTGGCCTTTTTTTTGCAGTCCCATGCTTCTCAAATACTTGGGTTTAAGTTTCAATATTATCAGCTTATGGAAGTTAATAGTTTAACATTGCTGGAATTGTGAAACAATACTAATATTTCAAAGGGCTTGTGGTGCTGCAGTAGCTAATGATCCATGGTCTGTTTTATTGTCATAATCTTGTTGTGCTGCTTTCTTCTTTTCCTGCAAGGTATTACTGCTATTGCTTTTGCTATCCTATATGCAACTGTACACATGCTATTCTGAGGCTCAGCTACCATAAATGTTGTTTTGATGACTTGCTTTAATTTTCAGATTGAAATATTTTAAAATTTGGTGATGGGATTATCAGTTTCCTTTTTAGCTGTTTAAGCTTTGTGTGCCTAGCTGTATATGATGGTGACCGTAAGAAGCTTGGCATACTAGTAGTCCACAGTTACCAGTTTTAGCTCAACAATAACTGACAGTATATGATGGTGTACCCTTAGAAAGTGGTTCGAGTTAACGGTGTATATGATTGGTTTATTTTGTGGATGCATGTAATCAAATTCATAATTCAGTATAGTAGTAATTTATATTGAACAGTGAATTTGAGCTGCATATATGGATAGTTTGGTATATATTTTGTGGATGTAGTAATTTGAAATTGTAAACGAATGGTATTATTGTGATGTATTTTGAATGGTTGATACATTTTGGCTTTAAATTTAAATGAGAATTTAGACCTTTTAGCTATATATCATGGCATTAGCATATTGCAGGTGCATTGGTAATATAGGTGAACCATAACCTCTTTTTTTTTTCTTTATCTACAATATTTTAAAAATGTTGTATAAATTGGTTAAAAACATTGTCTGATATATTAAAGGCTTAAATATGAATTAGTACCCTAAACTATAGGCCATATTCCACTTCGGTGATCCACCTTTCAATTTTGTCAATTAGGTGATTAAACTATCAATTTTTTTCAATTACACAAAATTAAACACGCCACGTCAGAAATTGCTGGCGTGACCAATTATGTGGGGTCATAGGAAGCTTATGTGGCAAAAAAATCATTTTTTAATTATAGATTAAACAAATCTGATAAAAAGGAGGGTAAAATGGTCTAATTACAATTCAGACAAATTAAACATTAACTTAAAATCTACATAACATATACAATCTCCAGCACAGTCAATCTAAACCAAGCCCCAACTCAGTAAAAAAAATCCTAGCTTAATAACTGAAAATCAATGATTCCGGCGAAGAACTACAAATCAGACAGACATTCACATTGTCCAAATCACACTGTCTAAAGAAAGGATTTTTAACACCCTAATCTACTCAATCACAGTCCTAATTCAAATGAATTTCTCCAGCCCAAAATAAGAGAGAGATTACGTTTGCCACCACCGAATATATTGTTAACTGGTTTCTCCCTCCCGAACAACCGATAGATCTTCGACTTCGTCGAGAGCACCGACGGGGATGAAAGAGACGACACCGGCAGTGAAGTGAAGAAGTAAAAAGGTTTGCAGATGTGGTGGGTCTGCCATTAAACTCGCAAATCTCGGCAAATATCGGCAAATCCACCGACTGAACCCACCTCGGTTGTCCGGTTGTCGACTGCGGCGTGGTTGTCCGGTTGATTTCTTCAGATCTGTGAGTGAGTGATCGATTTCTCTGTCAAAAGCTTCGAAGAAGAGATCCTAAAGCCGGATCTGGTGACAGACTCCGGCGAACTTGTTTATCTTTTGGGCGCCTTAGATGATGAACTCGGCCTTCTGTCGGCGTTCTCTCCCTCCGACGAAGGACCGGATCATAAAGTTTCCAATTTGGTTATAAATCCACCTGACGCTGTTGAACTGAATGAAAACTTTGAAGAAGAAAGTTTCCGCCGGCGTTCTCTCCCTCCGGTGAAGATTTTTTTCTGGTGACGAAGAAAAAGGAATTAAAAACTCAGAATATGGAATTGTTTGATCGATGATCTGATATAGGATATAATATTTTAATTTAATATTTGTTTTATTTTAATTATTATTTGACCAATTTACCATTTATAAAATCATATTTGTTCAATTTAGGATTAAAAAATTATTATTTTGCCACATAAGCTTGTTAAGACCCCACAAAATTGGCCACGTCAGCAATTTCTGACGTGGCGTGTTTAATTTTGTGTAATTGAAAAAAAATTGATAGTTTAATCACCTAATTGACAAAATTGAAAGGTGGATCACCGAAGTGGAATATGGCCTATAGTTTAGGGTACTAATTCATATTTAAGCCTATATTAAACTACAACATTTTTATCCAGAAAACGTTGTAGAATCATACCTTCTACAACGTTTTTAAGCATCTGCTAATTTATGGAAGACAAATCTACAATATTTTTTTCTTAAAAATGTTAACTACAACGTTTTAAAAACGTTGTGTAAGGGTGTCAAATAGATGACACCCTTAACCACGACGTTTTTCTGAATGAAACCATAACATTTTTTCTGCGTTATCTATTTACTGTTTTGTAGTAGTGTAAGGTTTTCAAATACTGCTTCATAATTGACCAATCATTGTCAGTCCACATACATACAGTACATATTTATAGCACTGAAAAATCAAAATATAATTAATATTATATTATTATTCTCATGCCTTGATCGAAATCCATAATTAGGGTTTGGTTTCCATATCTGATTTATCTGCCATACTTAACATTATTAATTAAGTTAAAATAATTAACTTAATAATCAGTACTAAAATTCATATAATAAAATAATTATTATAATTATTCTAAAATCATTGCATATATTATTTAAATAATATATAATTTTATTTTCATGGAAAATAATTAATAAAAATATTTCTACTACAAAATTAGTTATTATCGTAATATAATTTATATAGATTAATAATTCTAATATAAAATCATTTGTAATTATTCATGTAATAAATAAATTTTTATTTATCACTTACATATATATACACATTGTCTTGGCACATAATCTCCATATTTATTTTAATAAATAAAAAAAAATTTATACGCAAAATTTTTGATTTATTTATATAGAAAATATCGGGTTGTTACATCCACCTTTTAAGGAGATTGTGATGGACCCAAATTATGATAACTACCATGATTAGGAGTCCTAAACCGACTCGGAAAGGGATTCTAAGGTACGAGAATATTATAAATATAAGGCTTGAGTTTCAATTAAGAGGTAATACTTTCTTTAAGCACTAAACATTAAAGCGTCCATTGTTAAACCTTGTAAACGGCCGGTACTTATTCTCATACTGGAGCTATCCCCCGATGGCACAAGCCGTCAAGCTTCATGTGTGATATGTTATTGTGCAGGTTCAAGCGCGTGGATTCTGTGATTGGACGAGCCGGCGAAACTTGGCGTTAACATTGGCGCTAGAAGGAGGGCCTAGTGCTTTTTCAATCACAACCAACTTTTTCGGTAGCAGGCTATGGCGAGTAGGGAAAATAGTGCCTCTGTCCAGGAGAAGGCAAAGACTCACCAAACCACACAGGTGAGGGGGTTGGTGAAAGATAGATTGGGTTCCAGAACTCAAGGAGGTCAGGAAGAACTGGTTGCTTCCCTCCGACGTAAACTCTTCCACGACAGCCAACACACACCCAAGCAAGTTAGTCATGCCGATGAAAACCACTCTCGGGCACATAAAGGTAGCCGAGACCAGAGGGAATTCATTCTGAAGAAGAAGATGCAGCAAAACAAAGATGCCAGATGGCTTTGCGTCTTCAAAAGGAAGAGCTCGAGGAACAAATGGCAAAGATGGCTGGGGGGCAGGAAGTGTCCTCTAAAAGGCGTGGGCATCGAAGCCAATCTTGACCACCTCGATGTGGAGAGGCAGAAAGAGAAAAGAGCAGGCCCAGAAGCCATTCTCGAGACGACCGAAGCCGATGAAGAAGCCGCTCGGCGGACCAGAAATCAGATCACCTGGGAAGATCGGGACAGAGGAGGAGGCTCGCGTCTCCTGAATACGAGAGGGATAGGCACAGATCGTCCCCCCGTAAAGAGGAGTTCGATCCCCTTGCTCGAAGGGTGATAGAGTTGGAGAAACTGCTGGCAGCAAAGAGTTCGATGGGAACCCCTTCGGCTTACATAGGATCACCCTTTTCGCCCACGATAAATCATGTCACCGCCAACCCTAAGAAGAAGATGCCCCCAATGGAGACATACGATGGGTTGGGAGACCCCTATGATCATTCAGACGGGTATGACAGGTTGATGACCTACTATGGACATTCGAACGCTGCTAAGTGCCACATGTTTGCAACAACCTTAAAGAAGAGTGCCCGGGAATGGATGGGGACCTTAGCTGCTGGATCAATTAATTATTGGAGTGACCTTCGGGAGAAGTTTCATGCTCGATTCGGGAGTAACAGAAGACGAGGAAAGATTACTGCTTCCCTCATGCAGGTCCGACAGAAGTCAGATGAGAGCTTAGGCAAGTATGTTAAGAGATTTCGAGAGGCTGTGGGTTCGGTAGCAGAGTTGAATTCTCCACAAGCCTTAGGATTTTTCACAACTGGTCTGGATATCGAAAAATCAAAGAAACTGATGAAGGATCTGGTGATCAACCCTCCGGCGGATTTGACAGAAGCTTTCCATCGAGCCAAGGGATTTATAGCGATAGAGGAGGCTATGGGTAACTTTAAACCGCACTCCCAATCTTATGAGAAGTCTAAGGATCGGGACAAGCAGACTTATCCACGGTCAGACAACCAGGGGAGGTCGGATAGCTCGGGAAGAAAAAACTACAATGGTGGAGGCTCGAGAAGTAGACGACCACCTTTCCCGAGTAGAAATATTAACAAAGTCTACACCGCCCTCAATACAGATCGGGCGAAGATATTGGAAGATATATGGAACAAACCCTTTTTTGAGCCATGTTCGACACACCCAAAACCGGGCAAGAGAGGTCGGGACAAATACTGTGAATACCATCAGAGTCGCGAACACACGACGGAGATGTGCAATGATCTGAAGGATTTGATAGAAAAGAACGTCCAGAACGGCCAACTGGTTCAATATATGGTAGGTCAGGAGAATTATGAGGCACCCAGGGAAGAAAGCAGGGGACCAGCTCAGGATACACAGCCAAAATCGAACCAGCAAGCCCGAGGCATGATCAACGCGATCTCTGGCGGTTCGGTAGGGCGTGTGACCTGAAAACAGAGGAATGGACATCTCGAAGCCATGTTGTGCGTGGCAGGTTCCTCACCGAGGAAGGATCGGGCCTATCCGAGGGTATCCATCTCATTCTTAGATGAGGATTATCCAACAGATCAGATAGAGACACACGACGGGACATTGGTGATAACAACACAGGTCAGGCCCGTGGACATGAAGAGGATGATGATCGATAATGGGTCCTCAATTAAAATACTGTATATGCACGCCTATCAGAGGATGGATCTAGAAGGAAAGAAGATGGAGTTGGTTGAAGAAGGCCCGTTGTACGGTTTTAGTGGAGACCCGGTGCATGTGTCAGGAACCATCAAGTTGCCAGTCAGGTTCGGCACGTCTCCCTAGCAGGCAGAGATAATGGTCAGATTCTTTGTGGTACATGTGGATTCGGCGTACAACGCTATATTGGGAAGGCCGACACTAGCAGCACTGCAAGCCGTTACGTCCATCCCCCATTTTAAGATCAAGTTTTCGACACCGAACGGGATAGGGGAGGTAAAAGGGGATCTTGATATTGCCCGAAGGTGCTATCAAAACACATTAATCTCATCAGGGGTAGGGGTCAGCAAGAAGAAGCAAACGATGGCCATTAAAATAGAGCCATTCACTGAGAGCAACACCAAACCGATGGCCTTGCCCGCTGAAGAAATCGAAGATGTGGAGTTGGTCCTAGGCAATACAGAGAAATTGATCAAAATTGGGTCGGGGCTGACTGAACCCTTACGGACGGGGCTGGTAGATCTGCTTCGGGTATATGTCGACATCTTTGCATGGGAACCTAGCGACATGCCCGGGGTAAGTGAGACGGTGGCTCTACACAATGTACATGTAGATCCGAAGAAGAAACCAGTGATACAGAAAAGAAGGATTTTCGCCCTAGAAAGGAAGAGGATCATAGATGAGGAGATCGCCAAACTACTGGAGGTAGGATTCATCTTTGAGATAGACTACCCCGAATAGTTGGCTAATGTGGTATTGGTTCAGAAATAGAATGGGAAGTGGAGGTTACGTATCGATTACATAGATCTGAACAAGGCATGCCCAAAAGATTTCTATCCTTTGCCCAACATAGACCAATTGATTGATGCCACTTCGGGGTACGGTATGATAAGTTTCATGGATGCCTTCTCAGGATACCACCAGATTTCAATGAGCAAGGACAACATCCCAAAGACCAGTTTCATTACTCATCGGGCCATCTATGCATATCGAAAGATGTCCGTCGGATTGTTAAATGTCGGGGCAACATACCAGCGAATGATGAACTTTGTATTCAAAAAGCAGCTAGGCCGAAGCATGGAAGTGTATGTGGATGACATGATTGTAAAAAGTATGCCAGTCCGGGATCATCTGAAGGACCTAGAAAACTACTTCGAAACAGTAAGAAGACACAAGCTAAGACTGAACCCGACTAAATGCACCTTTGGATCGGGGTTAGGAAAGTTTCTGGGATATCTAATTAGTAAGAGAGGTATCAAAGCGAATCCAGAGAAGATTCAGGCGATCTTAAACATGAAATCTCCAAAGATATACAAGGATGTGTAGAGGTTGATGGGCCAGATAGCTGCCCTTCGGAGATTTTTGTCGAGATCAGCCAAAAGATGTTTACCCTTCTTTGACACTCTCAAAGGGCCTAAGAACGAGAAGAGTTCCAGTGGACCTCAGAGTGCAAAGATGCGTTCTAAGGGATCAAGGAATATTTATCTTGGGCACCTTTATTGATGAAGCTGATCCCTTCGGAACCTTTGTATCTATACTTGGCTGCAAGCTCGATGGCCATGGGAGCAGCACTGGTCAGAGATAAGGGGGGAAAACAGTTCCCGCTGTACTATGTCAGCCACGTTCTTCGGGATGCAGAGACAAGATACCCGAACTTGGAAAAATTTGTCTATGCCTTGATTATTGCGAGAAGGAAGCTGCGACATTATTGCGAGAAGGAAGTGCCGAAGCCAGGTACATATCGGCTTCGAACAATGGATGGTTCTAAAGTAAAGAATACATGACATGCTGGAAGACTTAAGAAAATTTTATTAGTAAAAGTTATGTCTTCCTTTTCCTTATTTGTGTAATCATTTTATTTATCAGTGAAATAAATAAGATTTTTCTTTGGAAACGTTTGTACTCCATTTATATTCATAAAATTTTACATACCCAATCAGATAAACTTCAGACTCAAGCCGATCAGAAAGTTTGAAATGACGGAAATGATCGGTAAAAGTATCGTGTACAACTGATCGGGATAACCACCAATCGAATTATATAAGCTTCGGGCTTAAACCGATCAAAAAGTCGAAAACGACATAACTAATCGGTAAAAGTCACGGGTATAACTGATCGAGAAAACTAAAATTGTTCATCAGATGAACTTCGGGCACAACACGATCAGAAAGTTCGAAACAACGTAACTGATCGAGAAAAGTCGCGAGTGTAACTGATAGAAAAATTTACAAGCAAAAATTTTGCACTTCATTCATATCTTCATTTTTTTACAAAATCCGATCGTATAAGATTCGGGAAAAGTACAAATAAAGAGAAAAAATGAAGAGTACCAAAAATTACAAATCCTAACAAAAGCTATTCCGGAGGAGGCTCATCCCTAGTCTCGGATTCTTCGTCCGAAGAGTCAAGGACAGAAGCATCGAGTCCAGCAGTAGTCAATTTTGCGCGAGCCTTTTCCCGATAGGTTTCATAGCCTTCAGCGAACTAAGCCTTGATTTTCTCAGTCAAGGCAGGGGATTCTTCATATTCTTCTATTATACGCTGCTTAGACTCGGTGTGTTCATCCTTCAGGGCATTGTATTCTCGGATCGCATGCCGCAGCTTATCATGTAACCCATCAAACTGTTTCCCGAGGGCATGAAGCACCTGTAAACGTTCATTGCTCTCTCCGAACAAATGATCTCTCTCATCAAGCAGCTTTTTGGCACGACCTTCGAGGCTGACAAACTCCTGCTGCAGTAGTAAGTATTGTTCCTTGAGCTCATTGGCCTGACGTTCAGCCTCAGTCGCTTTATTCCGGGTCTCGGCGTGGAGATCCCTTTCTTTCTTCAAGTCAGAGTTCAGGCCCTGAACCTCAGCCTTGAGAAGCAGCACATCCGACCTCAGCTGAACTTCCTTCTTGGTCGTTCGGGCAAGAGGCGGGATGGAGCGGCCGAGGACGGCGTTGGCCTACAGAAAAAAGAGCATATCAACTATAAAGAATAAATCATGAAGATAACGGAAGATATTCACCAAATTGGGGATTACATGACACTGAGCACGAATATATGCTACGAGATACTCTTCGGATGAGAATCCCTTAAAATGCTCGCCATCACCGGGAAGTTTGAAATGATCGAGCAGCTGGAAAAGAAAGACTTCCGAAGGGCTCTTCGGCCAACAAGTAGTCGGTATCCCTTGAGAAGAACTTGCTTTGGATGTAGGAGTTGAGGTGACAAGGGGATCGACCTCAATAACTAGCTGCTCGAGGCCTTCAGTCAGTCGAGGTTTCTTAGGTCGAGGTTCGAGAGAAACCTCTTCAGTTTCCTCTGAATCCTCGATCACCGCAACCTGCGCAGGTGGTGGTGGAATTGGCTTTGGCAGAACCGAAGAAGCGGCCTTAGGGGGGACCTTGGTGGAAGACTTTGAAGGCTTCTTAGTCTTCTTCAACAATGCCATCTTCTCAGCTCGGTTCATTTTTAGTGCGTTTTTGGTAGATGGTTCGGTGGTGGCAGTTGAAGGAGGTGGACCCGATGCAGAGCCAGTTGAGAGTTCAGCAATTGGGATGGTCTCCTCTTCGACCGCCTCGTCAATGATGGGAAGCCGGATTGGCTCGGCTGTGATCGGAAGCGACACCAGGGTGTCATCGGTGTCTTTAGGCTTGAAAATCGTCATTGCACAAATAAGATTGGGTTAAGACAGAAACTATCAGAGCGAGGTGAAAGGAAATTAGAGAAACTGTGGAGAAAACAGAGATAAGATACTTACACTCGTGCTTATACAACCAGGCTTCGCTGGATAAAATTGCCAGGCTCCACTCGGTATTGCTCAACTTCTTGTAAAATGTCTTGAAGGCATCAGCTCAATCCTTAGGGAATTTGGACACCTTCGCGATAGGATCATTGGGATGGGCTCAGTTGGGCAGAAGTTGGAGATCGGTCCCTTTCACGAAGATCCATTGTGAGTGCCACCCCTTGTTGCTCGAAGGAGTCTTAATGAGAACAGAATGGTTGGGTTGTTTGTTCAGCTGCCGGAGACCAGGTTCTTTCTGTAAGACCCTAACTTTTATGGATAAAGATTAAATTTTCTGGAAATATATTTTTGAATATAATGGTGTGGATATGATATAATGTTATAGTTATGTGTAATATTTACAAATTTTGCAAAGTAAGCAAGTTGTTATAAAATATTTGATTGGCATTAGTGAACTTGGGGAATATTCATTTTAACAGAAATATTCAGACGACGCCACAATCATCAGTGAACCCCATGTAACTAAGTATTGTCGTAGTTAGAAAAACTACGTAATTATCTTTTATAAAAATAACGATTTAAAGTTTTACCATTAACCGTTGAACTACCCGAGAGTAAAAGTATAAAGAATACGCTGTGGTTTCAAAAGTACAAGATTGATTATTGATGCTTATGTGAGAAGTCACTTAGTTATTCAATTATTATTCTCGATAAAAGAAGACCCCAACTTATTATTAATGAAATTTAATTTTCTATTTATTATTTTGAAATAGTAAGGGTTGATTTGATTAATGTGGATAGTTAGGGTAAAATACGCAAATATTTCAAAATAAGCAAGTGGTTATAAAATATTCATTGTTGTTTTTAAATCATTGGGAATATTCATTTTGGTCGTGGAATATTCAGATCGCTTCTGGAAATATTCACGTAATTAATCGGATAAAAGCAATTAATTACTATTAATTCCATGCTTGTGGGGCCCCATAATAATGAAATTTAATTTTCTAAAAAGCGATGGATGAAGAAAACGATAAATATAAGTTGTTTAAAAATAACAAACAGTAGTTGTTATCAAGTAATATCGTTAAAATACCCATAATGGTGGTTAAAAAACATAAAAGAAGTTTATACCAGATTGCACCAATTATTGATTCTTACGTAACAAGGCACTACTCAATAATGGTTACGTAAAGAATTATCGCTCAGTATTTTAAAGATTTTATCGATTTAATAATTGTCATATTGATATTTTATATTGTCGTTGCTTCAATAATTGTCATTACACAAAGATTTTTCATTATCAAGCTAATAATTCATATTATCCTAATAATATTATTAGATAACATTATTGGCAATGTCTAGAAAGTTCGCGTCTAAGGAGAGGTTTGGTCACCTAATTGCGCCGCCAAGAAGGAGAAATTTTATCGAAAGCCCCCTCTTCCCCGAACCCGCCGTCGTCACAATATTGTGATTCTCGTAATATTATTTGTGAATAATTAATTATTGATTCATATGATGAGGAAAATATTGATTTTATGTGGATATAGATGGAGAAAATTTTAATGTGACAATTGTTGAAAATTGAAATTTTATCTTTTCTCGATAAAATAATTCATTTAAATATATTATTATATTTTAATAATATAATAATGGTGATATTTTTACAACGAATGTGGGATATATGAGTATACGAGGAGGAAGAGTATTTTTGTTGCAATAAATGTTTAAAACATGTTAAACATGTCATGGACCCCATTTATCGATCGAAATTTGATTATAATTTGTGTAAAATCGCCTCGCTTGTGGATTTTTGGCCAATTTCTATTTGGAATTTGGAAAAACTTTCTTCCGCAAAGTTGTAGAGAATTGAATTTCCTATAAAAACTCGCGAGATTCGAATTTTCTGATGAAAGGGCTATTTATTATGAATTATTGAAGTTCAAGTTCAAATAATTGATTTTTTGAAGTTTAAAATATTTAAAATTAGAAAAACGTTTTTTTTTTCTTACTTTTTCTAGAATGTGGCATGTGTTTGATGGCTGAAATCAGATTCTAAGCATGCGAAGGAAATTTATATATATATATTATTAATTTATTAAATTTTTCGCTTTGTGTTCTAAGCAATTTCCTATAAATAATAGGTGCTTAGGTTAGAATTGAAAATCACACGTAAATCAAGTTTTCTCTCTATATTATCGAGTTTATTCTTGTGAGTATTTTGAGTATACTTTGAGTATTGTTAGACGGTGCAAGTTCCTTCAAAGACTATATCCTAGGATTTCAAATTTGTAAGTACTAATCTTTTCGAGGTAAGTGGATGTTATTTTTTCTCAAATGATATTATTTCTTCAATATCATTATGTCAAATATTGGTTGAAACTTTTTATCAAATTTGGAACTTTTTCATGCTTGGGTTACTATTCATGAGTTATTATTACTATTCATGAGTTACTATTCACGAAGTTACTATTCATGAAGTTACTATTCATTCGAAGTTACTATTCATTAGTACTATTCATGAAGCGTGAAGATTTTTTTTGGGAAATTTCTATCTTTTGGTGTCTGAGTTACTATTCACGATACTAAGACTATTCACGATACTTACACTATTCAATTAAAAATAAAATTTCTTCTTTTGTCCAAAATATCTATTCTCGATACTAGCTTTGATCAGATCCATGTTTTGATCATTCTGAATTTTACACCACTATGATTATTTTTGAGGTATTTTTGAACATGGATAAAACAAAGTACTAATCCTTAATCCTTAATCCTCATCATTTTGTTTCAATCGATTCGCTTTCTTTTAAAAATATTTTCATCATCCTCGCCTTAAATGATGATATTATTGAATATCTGGGCTCAGAAAGCAAAAAGATGAATGATTTCAAGAATATCTTGGCCCAGTAAGTAAAAGATGAACAGTGTTTAGAATGAACATGATTAATCGATGAATATCTTTCGCCTCAGAAGTGCAAAAGATGAATATTTGATTCCGTATGTATATCGATTGATGTTACAGGATAAAAGATAGACGATGAACTTTTAAATTCATACATGTAAGATAGTAGTTTGCATTCTCTACTTAACTCTTCTAATGAATTATTATTTCCATCATAATATTGATTTAAAATTTGTTGTCTATTGTATTCTATTAGATTTTTCCCCCGTGAAGACTAACGATAATTTGTTGTATATTATCTTAGTCATAATATTCTTTATCGGGCTAGTTGAGCTCACCCTTTTCCTTTTTGTTCCATTTTTTTCTCGTGAGGCTAGAATATAATGAAAGTATTTAGCCTGGGTATGGAATGAAGGTTTTAGAAAGAATTGTTTAGTAGTCCTCACCATTTTGTAAAATAATGTATCAATAAATGTGATGAGGATTTATTTGAGTATAGATATTGTCTAGTAAGATAATATTTGTATTCAAACTCACGCTTTTATTGTTGTAATAATAAAGTTGTAGTTGTTTCGCACTCATGTATCGACAACTCGTAATGGGTGATGTATACCTATTTTGGGGGCGCCACAATTGGTATCGTAGCTTAGGATATGATCTCCATGAGATCGGGAATAGAACTAGAGGGGGAGACGAGTAAATCCTTCGCTAAAGTGTGTCCTACCTAAGCTTATTTTTTTAGTTGGTCAAGATATAAGGATATTATGTGATATATTGATTTCTTAATTAACCCTTGTTTTACGACAAAGATTTGAGAATGTCGATCGAGAATATTAACAATGGAAATGAGACCGTGGAGACGCTCAGACTCACCAACGAGGAGAACGCAACAGTCGGGCAATGTTCCTCCCGTGAACAACACCATCGAAAGCAGATGATGAACGAGGGATGTTTAGAAGCTTTTTACAGCTCATGCAAAATCGCACGAGGGAGACTCGTGTTCAAAATACATGGAGGAAATGATAGTAATTCACGGGTTGTCACAAACCAAGCAGCTTCAAAGAGTCGGGACCACCTGTAATTTAAGGGAAAGCCGATCCGATCACGGCGGAAACACGGGTCAAGCAAATTACCAAGATATTCGATGTCTGGGATGCACGGAGAACAGAAGGTTCCATTCGCCACCTTTATGTTCCGTGGCGAAGGCGTATCATCGGTGGGAGTCTCGTGAAGTTGCACTCCATCCAAACAAGACTCAAAGATGTCTTGGGAGACATTTCAGAATTATTTAATGACAAATACTTTCCCGAAAGTGTTCGCTATACGAAGGAAGTGGAGTTCATCGATTAGAACAAAACAACACGATTTGCTCAAAGACGAGGCAAAGTTTGCAGAGTTATCCGTGTTGCACCTCATTTGGTGGAGAATGAGGAACGATGACGCGGATGTTTTTTAGAGAGGTTTGAAAACCCAAGATACGCACAATATCTCATTTCTCATAAATTTTTCTCTATTCGAGATGTTGTAAATGTGGCTCAATTATTAGAGCGAGATAATAACGTAGTATGTTCAACCGAGGGACCATAACCGTGGATCGCATCGTAGATAGCAAACAATGTAATAATGATAAACAAATGAGAAAGAAACAGACGGACAAAATGGTAACCACTCCGTGGTAATCATGGCCATGAAAATAGAAGAAGCGAGTCAGAGGAGATTTTAAAAGAGGAGATTTAACAACGACTATGTGAAGACGACAAAGGTTTCGCAAAGAATCGGTTCTAAGTGGAGGAGAACCACCACCCATTATATGCTATAAATGCGGAAAAGAGGGACATATCACCAAACCGCCCACAACAGCTCAAGGTATGCTATAATTGTGGAAAGGAAGGACATATCGCCGAGATTGTACAAGAGAATAAACCTAGTTCAATGGGGATTTGACTCAAAAGATCGTCCCCGTAAAAGTCAAAGTCAACGATTCCGGAAGAGCGTTTGTTGTGATCGGTCATAATGCGAGGAACCCAAACGAGGTGATCACGGTAAGCTATTTATAAATTCTTGCGAAGTTTATACCTTACTTGATACGGCATACCCATTCATTTATCTCTCCCCGCATGTGCTCAACGCTTAAACTCGACTCCGAGAAATTAGACTTTGACCTATCTCGTGGAAACTCCGTTAGAGAAACTTTCATCACATCCATCGCTTATAAATCTTGTTTGATTCAAGTTGGCACCATCACCTTACCGCTGACCTTATCTCTTTAAAGATACTTGCTTTTGATGTGATTTTAGGATTGATTGGTTAACTACTCATCATGCCAAAATTGATTGTTTTCGTAAGGTTGTTAGTTTTCATATTCCTAACCAACCCGTTGTATTTAATTCAAGCAACTAAACCATTAAAATCAATCACCGTCATATCTAATCATAAAGCTATTCGCTTATTGAAAAAACGGATGTCAAGCTTTCTTAGCCCATGTTATGGATTTGAATAAAGACACGCCAAATTTGAATAATATTCCCGCTGTTATCGACTTTCCGACGATTTTCAAGAACTTCCTGGCCTACCCCGTAACGTGAAGTGAATTCTTTATCGATCTTGAACCCGTACAAAGCCCATTTCTAAAACCCCATATCGAATGGCTCCTATTGAACTTCAGAGTTAAAGGTCCAACTATGTGAATTGTTGGACATCGCTTCATTCATGGCCCCAAGACATCTCCTCGGGGTGCTCCTGCTTTTATTTGTAAAGAAGAAAGACGGAGTATGCGACTTTGTATCGACTATCGGAATCGAACCATGTCACCATCAAGAATAGGTATCCTCACTGATTGATTGATGACTTGTTCGACCATTGCAGTAAGTACGGCACAATTCTTTTCAAAAATCGATCTTCGCTCGATATCATCACCAAGATTAGAACCGAGGATATTCCAAAGACCGCCTTTAACTCCCCAGACGGGCATTATGAATTCTTAGTCATGTCTTTCTGACTAACTAATGCTCCCCATGGCTTTCATGGATATGATGAACCGAGTATTCAAGGAATATTTTTGATCGCTTTGTTGTTGTTGTCTTTATTGATGACATCCTTATATATTCCAAAAGTCGTGAAGATCATGAGCACCATTTGAAGTCGGTACTCCAAAGGCTTCGTGAAAACAAACTATATGCCAAATTAAAGAAATGCGAAGTTTCGCTCGAGGAAGTAGCATTTCTTGGGCACGTGGTGTCAAACATGGAGTATCCGCTGATCCGGCCAAGATCAAGCAATACAAAGTTGGGAGCAACCAAGCTCATGGATCAAGTACGTAGCTTTTTGGGCTTAGCCGGTTATTATCTGAGATTCGTGGAAGGGTTTTCTAATCGCTACTCCATTAACTCAAATTTAACTCCTAAGGATACAAAATTGCTTGGAGCGTAAGAATGCGAGAAAAGTTTCCAAGAGCTTAAGAGGAGACTTATTTTAAGACTGTTTCTAACAATACCATCCGGTTCTTGGATGGATTTGTTATCTATGCCGATGCTTCGTGCAAAGGGTTAGGATGTGTTCTCATGCAACGGGAAAGTCATAGCCTATGCCTCGCGACAACTTAAAGAGTATGAGAGGAATTATCCTACTCATGATCTAGAGTGGCAAAATGTTTTCGCGCTAAAGATATGGAGGCACTATCTATATGGGGAGAAAGTGGAGATATATTCGCACCATAAAAGCCTTAAATATTTTTCTTCACTAAAAAGAACTCAACACGCGGCAAATGACGCTGGCTCGAGCTATTGAAAGACTACACCACACTATTCAATACCATCCCGAAAAGTTTAACGTGGTAGCCGACGCATTGAGTAGAAGATCATATGCGTGAACGAAAGTGCGATGATGTCAAGTATACGACAGAGCCAACTTTAATAGAAAAAGTTAAGGTCGCTCAAGCCACCCACCCGTGAGTCGATGCGTATGAAGAAGAAAGTACAAGAAGGAGCTATTCCTAAGCTTAGAATTGATGAAGAAGGAATACTTTGAGTCCACTCTAGACTTTGTGTTCCTAACGACTCGATTTGAAGTACAAGATTATGATGGAGGCACACAATACACCATTTGCAATCCATCTCGAAGTACTAAAATGTATCGTGATCTTCGACATACATTTTGGTGGAACAATATGAAGAGAGAGATTGCAAAGTTTATCTCAATGTGTTTAACTTGTCAACGTAAAAAGGCGAGCATCTAGTACCTAAGGGTCCGCTGCAACCACTTGAGATTTCAAATGGAAGTGGGAACACATTACCATGGATTTCGTTACGGGTCTTCCTACGGCTTTCAAGGCATCAATGCTATTTGGGTTATTGTTGATAGATTAACCAAGTTCCGCTTCATTTCTTGCCGACACGGAGACTTATTCCTTGAACGCCTTGCTAGTATGTACGTGAATGAGATTGTGAGGTTGCATGGCATGCCCAGATCCATAGTTTCGGATCGTGACCCAAGATTCACTTCAAGATTTTGGGTTAGCTTGCAAAAAGCTATGGGCACGGATTTATTTATCTGGGCTTCGCATACCATCCTCAAACGGACGGACAATCGTAAAGGACTATTCAAACTCTTGAAGATTTATTAAGACTCGTGTCCTAGACTTCAAGGGCGTTGGGATAAGTATTTACCATTGGTAGAATTCTCCACAACAACAGCTTATCGTGCAAGTATAGGTGTGGCTCCATTTCAAGCATTATATGGACGAAAGTGTCGCTTCCAAAGATGTTGGGACGAGGTGGGTGAAGCAACATTGTTGGGACCCGAAGTTAGTAGACGTATGACTCACGAAAAGATCCAAATGATTCGACAACGATACAAACCAAGACAAGATCGAAAAAAGAGTTATGGATCTTCATCGAAAGGACGTGGAATTTAGTGTGGGGATCATGTATTGTCATGAAGTTGCTTCCATGGAAGGGAGTTACAAGATTTGGGAAGAGAGGAAAGCTCAATCCACGCATTTATCGTCCATTTCAAATTCTCGACCGAGTAGGAAATGTAGCCTATAGACTCTGCTACTCTCCGAAAGTATGTCTCGTGTTCATAATGTGTTTCACATATCCGCATTTCAGAAATATGTGAAAGACCCAAACCACGTTATAGAAGTTAGAACCGGACGAGATAGCCAAGACTTAACGTATGAAGAGGTACCGCCAAGATCTTGAGATAGAAGGAGCATGTCCCACGCCAAGAAAGGTCATACCACAAGTTAAAGTTTTGTGGAGGAATCATGCTATAGAGGAAATGACCGGGAATTGAAACGGAAATGAAAGCGAGGTATCCTCACCTTTTCAAACACTGTGTACGTGACGCCAATTTCGAGGACCTAAATTTCATAAGGAGGGAGGTGTAAGACCCCAACTTATTATTAATGAAATTTAATTTTCTATTTATTATTTTGAAATAGTAAGGGTTGATTTGATTAATGTGGATAGTTAGGGTAAAATACGCAAATATTTCAAAATAAGCAAGTGGTTATAAAATATTCATCATTGTTTTGGGAATATTCGTTTGGTCGTGGAATATTCAGATCGCTTTGGGAATATTCGACGACGCTGCGCAGCCCATGTGTGGGCCCCATAACTGAAAAAGTTTATGGATGAAGAAAACGACAAATATAAGTTGTTTAAAAATAACAACAGAAGTTGTTACCAATTAATACCGTTAAAATACTCTGTGGTTAAAACACAAGAAGACATTACCAGATCGCACCAATTATTGATTCTTACGTAAGAAGGCACTACTCAATAATGGTTACGTGAATTATCGCTCAAAGATTTTATTGATTTAATAATAATTGCGCATTGATATTTTATATTGTCGTTGTTTCAATAATTGTCATTACACAAGAGATTTTCATTATCGGCTAATAATTCATATTATCCTAATAATATTATTAGATAACATTATTGGCAATGTCTAGAAAGTTCTCGCCTAAGGAGAGGTTTTGTCACCTAATCATGCGCGCCAAAGAAGGAGAAATTTTATCGAAAGCCCTCTTCCTCGAACCGCCTGGTCACAATATTGTGATTCAGTAATATTATTTGTGAATAATTAATTATTGATTCATATGATGAGGAAAATATTGATTTTATGTGGATATAGATGGAGAAAATTTTTAATGTGACAATTGTTGAAAATTGAAATTTTATCTTTTTCTCGATAAAATAATTATTTAAATATATTATTATATTTTAATAATATAATAATGGTGATATTTTTACAACGTAATGTGGGATATATGAGTATACGAGGAGGAAGAGTATTTTTGTTGCAATAAATGTTTAAAACATGTTAAAACATGCTCATGGACCCCATTTATCGATCGAAATTTGATTATATTTGTAAAATCGCCTGCTTGTGGATTTTGGCCAATTTCTATTTGGAATTTGGAAAAACTTTCTTTCCAAAGTTGTAGAGAATTGAATTTCCTATAAAAAAACTCGCGAGATTCGAATTTTTCGATAAAAGGGCTATTTATTATGAATTATTGAAGTTTCAAGTTCAAATAATTGATTTTTGGAAGTTTAAAATATTTAAATTAGAGAAAACGTTTTTTTCTTACTTTTTCTAGAATGTGGCATGTGTTTGATTGCTGAAATCAGATTCAAAGGCATGCTAGGAAATTATATATAATTATATTATTAATTTATTAAATTTTCGCTTTTGGTGTTCTAAGCAATTTCCTATAAATAGGTGCTTAGGTTAGAATTGAAAATCACACCGTAAATCAAGTTTTTCTCTATATTATCGAGTTTATTCTTGTGAGTATTTTGAGTATACTTTGAGTATTGTTAGACGGTGCAAGTTCCTTCAAAGACTATACCCTAGATTCCATTTGTAAGTACTAATCTTTCGAGGTAAGTGGATGTTATTTTTTCTCAAATGATATTATTTCTTCAATATCATTATGTCAAATATTGGTTGAAACTTTTTATCAAATTTGGAACTTTTTCATGGTTCTGGGGTTACTATTCATGAGTTACTATTCATGAAAGTTACTATTCACGAAGTTACTATTCATGAGTTACTATTCACGAAGTTACTATTCACGAGTACTATTCATGAAGCGTGAAGAAGATTTTTTTGGGAAATTTCTATCTTTTGGTGTCTGAGTTACTATTCACGATACCAAGACTATTCACGATATACTACACTATTCAATAAAAATAAAATTTCTTCTTTTTGTCCAAAATATCTATTCTCGATACTAGCTTTGATCAGATCCATGTTTTGATCATTCTTGAATTTTACACCACTATGATTATTTTTGAGGTATTTTGAACATGGATAAAACAAAGTACTAATCCTTAATCCTTAATCCTTGTCATTTTGTTTCACCGGATTCGCTTTAAAAAATATTTTCATCATCCTCGCCTTAAATGATGATATTATTGAATATCTTTGGCTCAGAAGGAAAAAGATGAATGATTTTCAAGAATATCTTTCGCCAGTAGTGCAAAGATGAAATGTGTGTTTAGATGAACATTAACTAATCGATGAATATCTTTCGCCCAGAGAGTAAAAAGATGAATATTTGATTCCGTATGTATATCGATTGATGTTACAGGATAAAAGATAGACGATGAACTTTTAAATTCATACATGTAAGATAGTAGTTTGCATTCTCTACTTAACTCTTCTAATGAATTATTATTATTTCACCGCTAATATTGATTTAAAATTTGTTGTCTATTGTATTCTATTAGATTTTTCCCCGTTGAAGACTAACTGATAATTTGTTGTATATTATCTTAGTCATAATATTCTTTATCGGGCTAGTTGAGCTCACCCTTTTCCTTTTTGTTCCATTTTTTTTCTCGTGAGGAGGCTAGAATATAATTAGTATTTAGCCTGGGGTATGGAATGAAGGTTTTAGAAAGAATTGTTTAGTAGTCCTCACCATTTTTGTAAAATAATGTATCAATAAATGTGATGAGGATTTATTTGAGTATAGATATTGTCTGTAAGATAATATTTGTATTCAAACTCACGCTTTATCTTGTTGTAATAATAAAGTTGTAGTTGTTTTCGCACTCATGTATCGACAACTCGTAATGGGTGATGTATACCTATTTTGGGGGCGTTATAGAGAAAAGCTATAGAGAGAAAGAAGAAGAGAAGTCTGCTACCTCACTATTCCAGTATCCTGTCTTCTTCTGAGGTAAGGGATATTATATTTTTTAGTATTCGTAGAAATAATATTTTCTTCCATACTCTATAGTATGTGAGTAATATTATTTCGTTACATATTCCTAATTATACCCTCATTCTGTTAAAGTATTGTTTCTATACTCCGTGAAATTAGTAGAATATCTTTGATATTTGTGCTTCATCCAGTATCTTTTCATGGAAATATTATTCTGAGCTTTCTTCATAATTATTGATAATTTCATACCGGAATACTATTCATGAGTTACTATTTACGGGTTACTATTCACCCAATTACTATTCACTCAAATATTATTCACTCGGGTATTTGGGGCACTTTTCATACTGGAGTACTATTCACCCAATTACTATTCACCTGAATATTATTCACTCGGGTATTTGGGCTCTTTTTATGTCGAGATACTATTCACGAGGTACTATTCTTGAAGTACTATTCATAGGATACTATTCACGGGGTACTATTCACCCAAAAAATATATTTGTTTTCTATCCAAATTATTTTTGATACATGAATATTATTCTTAAATTTTACTCCACAAAGCAGTATCATGTTGACAATTTGGATATTTTTAAATTCTGGATAAATTTAAAGTCTTTACTATTTATCCTTGATTTCGTTTGATTAATGCTTATATCATTGTCATCATCCTCATGCTTATATTGTGATGAAAGTCATCTTTGGCTTACGTGCATAGATGAACTGTTGATTGGTATGATTATGACCAGGGATCATTCGGTATAATCATGACCGGTAATATTACAAATGATGTGGTAAAAGTCCTCATTGGCCTGTAGCTCATTGATGGACAGTTGTTGGTATGATTATGACCAGGGATTATTCGGTATAGTCATGATCATTGATGATTACATGAATATCCTTGGTCGTGGAGCAGGGATGATTCGATGATGTGGTTTATTAATAAGCTGAGTCTCAACAATAAAGTTGATGAACAAACTTTTTAAATCATAGAAGATAGTAGATATCATGCTCTACTCGACTCTTCTAATGGACTGTTTATTCCACTGCAGTAGAAGATAGTTGTTGAAGGCTAATGATAATTTATTCTGCATTATCTTAGTCATAATATTTCTTACTGGGCTAGTTGAGCTCACCCTTTGCTTTTATTATTCTCTTTAGAAAATGAGAATGTAGCCGGGACTAGTCGGGGAATGGAGTGACGGTCCAGATGTTTGCATTAGTAGTCCTCACTATTCTGTGAAATAGTGTGATAATAAATGAGGACTTATTTTAAGTTTGAATACTGTCTAGAAGACAATATTTGTATTAAAACTCACATCTCATGTTGTATAATTAAGTTTGTATTTGTATTCAGCACCATGTATTTGGCGACCCAAGATGGGTGATGTATACCTATTTTAGGGGCGTCACAGTTGGTATTAAAGCTTAGGGATATGATCCCTGGCTGAGATGTGAGACAAGAACTAGGAGGGAGAGCGGGAATTCTTCGCTAGTATGACCTACCTAAGTTTATTTGGTATTTAATTGGTCGGTCAGAGTATAGGGATAATATGTGACATGTCAATTAACCCTTGTTTTGTAGCAGTATTTGAAAATGGCATCCGAATATGTTGAGATAAGCAATGAAGCATATGAGACCGTTGAGTCACCAACGATTAATACCCAGGATAATGTGCAACAGGAAGACAATAATTCTCAGGTAAATAATAACACCGATGAAATGGTGAATGATGGGATGTTCAGAGGCTTTATGCAATTCATGCAATATCAGGCGAGAGCGGCTCCTATTCAAAATGCAGGTGGAAACACTGGCAACTCTCGGACGATCACCGCTAAACAGTTCAAGGAGCTGGGACCACCAGAGTTTTTTGGAGAGCCAAAACCACTTAAGGTGGAGACGTGGATAAAGCAGATCACCAAGATATTTGATGTCTTGGGATGCTCCGAGGAGTAAAAGGTTCCCTTTGCCACCTTCATGTTGCGAGCAGAGGCAGATTACTGGTGAAAATCTGTAAAGTGCACTCAACCTACAGCACTGAAGATGTCTTGGGAGAAGTTCCAAGAACTGTTCAACAACAAGTATTTTCCCAAAAGTATTTGTCATATGAAAGAGGTAGAGTTTATCAAGCTGGAGCAAAACAATATGACCGTGTCACAGTACGAAGCTAAGTTTGCCGAGTTGTCCTGGTTTGCGTCCCACTTGGTTGATAATGAGGAGAGAATGACACGGATGTTTCTAAGAGGTTTGAAACCCGAGATACGTCAATACCTAATTTCTCACAAACTGTGTTTGTATTTAGATGTTGTAAATAGGGCTCAGTTATTGGAGTGCGATAATGAGTCAACCCAACCAAGAGAGATCAGCTGACAAATTGATAATACCAGTGGTAGCAGTCTTCGAAGCGGTGACAACAAGCGTGGAGGGAATCAACAGGCCAGAAATGGTAACCACTTCGGTGGTAATCATGGCCAAGACAATAAGAGTGAACATTTCAAGAAGAGGAGATTCAACAATGATGGAAAGACGCCAAGACCAAAGACCAATTGTTAAGAAGAAGGAGAACGCACCACGGTCGTATGTTATAAAAATGCGAGGGAGGGACATATCAGTCCAAACTGTGTGATGCAGTCCAAAGCATGTTAAAATTGTGGAAGAGAAGGTCACCTAGCTCAATTTTGTCGTGCACCAAAGTCAAGTCCAGCTGGAATGGAGGCTTCAAAGGCCGTCCCAGACAAGACAAAACCTGTAGTTCAAGGGAGAGCGTTTGTCGTAACCTCCCAAAAAGCGAGGTATCCAAATGAGGTGATCACAGGTAAGCTAATCATAAACTCTAGCGAAGTATATACCTTATTTGATACCGGTTCTACCCATTCTTTTATTTCTCCTACTTGCGCTCAGCTCAACATTTAAATTTAACTCCGGAGAAATTAGACTTTGACTTATCTGTTAAAACTCCGTTAGGAGAAACCTTCATTACATCCACTGTTTATAAGTCTTGTTTAACTTAAATCGGTAACCACACGTTACCTGTCGATCTTATCTCCTTGAAAATACTTGCATTTGATGTGATTTTAGGGATTAATTGGTTAACTACTCATCATGCTAAAATCGATTGTTTTCATAAGGTTGTTAGCTTTCATATTCCTAACCAACCTATTATACGAATTCAAGCAACCAAACCACTAAAGTAAATCACTGTCATATCAAGCCAAAAAGCTATTCGTTTATTGAAAAATGGATGTCAAGCTTTCTTAGCCCATGTCATAGATTTAAATAAAAATACGTCAGATTTGAATAATATTTCTATTGTTAATAAATTTCCTGACGTATTCCCTGAAGAACTTCCTGGCCTACCCCCAGAGTGTGAAATTGAGTTTTGTATCGACCTTGAATTCGGTATAAAACCCATTTCCAAAGCCCCATATTGAATGGCTCCTATTGAACTTCAGGAGTTAAAAACCCAACTACAGGAATTGTTAGACATCGGTTTTATTTGTCCTAGTACGTCTCCTTGGGGTGCTCCTGTTCTATTCGTGAAGAAGAAAGATGGAAGTATGCAACTTTGTATTTATTATCGGGAGTTGAATCATGGCACCATCAAAAAATAGTATTTCATTACCTCAGATTTATGATCTATTTGACCGGTTGTAAGGCGCCAAATTCTTTTCAAAGATCGATCTTCGATTTCGGATATCATCACGAAGATTAAAAGCGATGACATTCCAAAGGCGCTTCGTAACTCGATGACGGAATTATGAATTCCAAGTCATATCTTTTGGATTGACTAATGCTCCTTCTGTCTTTATGGACATGATGAACTGAGTATTCAAGGAATATTTGGATCACTTTGTGGTCATCTTTATTGATGACATCCTCATATACTCCAAAACCCGTGAAGACCATGAACAACACTTGAGGCTAATACTCCAAAAGGTTTGTGAAAACAAGTTATATGCCAAGTTGAAGAAATGCGAGTTTTGGCTTGAGGAAGTTGCATTCCTTGGGCACGTGATATCAAATCATGGAATATCTGTTGACCTGGCAAAGATTGAAGTAATTCAAAGCAGGAGCAACCTAAGTCGAATGATCAAGCACGTAGCTTTTCTCGGCTTAATTTGGTTATTATCGGAGATTCGTAGAAGGGTTTTCTCGAATCGCTACTCCATTAACTCAGCTAACTCAAAGAGATACAAAATTCGGTTGGAGCGAGGAATGTGAGAAGAGTTTTCAAGAACTCAAGAGGAGACTCATTTCAAAGACTGCTCGACAATACCATCCGGCTCGGAGGATTTGTCATCTACAAAGTGATGCTTCGTGCAAAGGTTAGGATGTGTTCTCATGCAACATGGGAAAGTCATAGCCTATGCCTCACGAAACCTCAAAGAATATGAGAGGAATTATCCTACTCATGATCTAGAGTTGGTAGCAGTCGTTTTTGCGCTTAAGATTTGGAAGCATTACCTGTATGGAGAGAAAGTGGAGATCTATACGGATCATAAAAGCCTCAAATATTTCCTCACTCAAAAGGAACTCAACATGCGACAACGACGATGGCTTGAGCTATTGAAAGATTACGATCATACTATCCAATACCTTCCTGGAAAAGCGAACGTGGTAGCTGACGCATTGAGTAGAAGATCATATGCAGGTACAAGTGTGATATTGTCAACGCAAAGGCCCATTTTATATGACTTGCAAAGGATGGAGATAGAGTTAAAGATTCCTGGGACCCATGTGATAATGGCGAATATACGAGTAGAACCGACTTTAATCGATAAAGTTAAAGCTGCTCAAGCTACAAACCTGGAGCTTATGCGTATGAGGAAGAAAGTGCAAGAAGGTACTATTCCAGAAGCAAGAATCGACGAAGAAGGAATACTTCGAGTCAACTCCAGAATTTGTGTTCCTAACGATTCTGACTTGAAGTATAAAATCATGATGGAGGCGCACAACACACCGTTTGCAATCCATCCTGGGAGTACCAAAATGTATCATGATCTTCGACATACATTTTGATGGAGCAATATGAAAAGAGAGATAACGGGGTTTATCTCAAGGTGTCTAACTTGTCATCGAGTCAAGACAGAGCATCAAGTGCCAAAAGTTCCATTGAAACCACTTGAAATTACAGAATGGAAGTGGGAGCACATTACCATGGATTTCGTTACTGGTCTTCCCAAGATTTCTCAAGGCATAGATGCGATTTGGGTCATTATTGATAGATTGACCAAGTCTGCTCATTTCTTACCGATACGAGAAACTTATACACTTGAACGTCTTGCTAGTATGTACATAAATGATATTGTAAGATTGCATGGTATGCCAGTATCCATAGTTTCTGATCAAGACCCAAGATTCATTTCAAGATTTTGGGTTAGTTTGCAAAAAGCTATGGGCACGGATTTACGATTTAGTTTGGCATATCATCCTCAAACGGACGGGCAGTTGGAAAGGACTATTCAAATTCTTGAAGATTTATTAAGACTCTGTGTCCTTAACTTCAAGGGAAGTTGGGACAAGTTCTTACCATTGGTGGAGTTTTCCTACAACAACAGTTATCAAGCAAGTATTGGCATGGCTCCATTTGAGGCATTGTATGGAAGAAAGTGTTTATGCTAGGATGAGGTGGGTGAAGCAACGTTGTTGGGACCGGAGTTGGTACGTATGACTACAGAAAAGATTCAAACGATCCGACAACGTATAAAAACCTCACAAGATCGATAAAAGAGTTATGTTGATCTTCATCGAAAGGACGTGGAATTCAATATTGGAGATCATGTGTTGTTACGTGTTGCTCCATGTAAAGGAGTTACAAGATTTAGAAAGAGAGGAAAGCTCAATCCTTAATTCATTGGCCCATTTATATTCCTCGAACGAGTAGGAACTGTGGCCTATAGACTCGCCTTACCGCCAAGCATGTCTCGTGTTCATAACGTTTTTCACATATATAAGTTACGTAAATATGTGAAAGACCCAAACCACATTATTGAATTCGAACCAGACGAGATAGGGGAAGATTTAACGTATGAAGAGGTACCTGTTAAAATCTTGGATAAGAAGGATCATATTCTACACTTCAAGGTTATACCTCAAGTCAAAGTTTTGTGGAGAAACCACGATGTGGAGGAAATGACCTGGGAGTTAGAATCGGAGAAGAAGTCAAGGTATCCTCACCTCTTCGAAATACCAGGTACGCAACCTAATTTCGAGGACGAAATTTCATAAGTAGGGAGGTTGTAAGACCCCAACTTTTATGAATAAAGATTAAATTTTCTCGAAATATATTTTTGAATATTATGGTGTAGATATGATATAATGTTATAGTTGTGGGTAATATTTACAAATTTTTCAAAGTAAGCAAGTTGTTATAAAATATTTGATTGGTCGGGGAATATTCATTTTAACAGAAAATATTCGTACGACGGCACAATCATTGGTGAACTGTTGATTGGTATGATTTAAAGTCTTTAGTATTTATCCTTGATTTTGTTTGATTAATGTTTATATCATTTTCATCATCCTCGTGCTTATATTGTGATGATAGTCATCTTTGGCTTACATGTATAGATGAACTGTTGATTGGTATGATTATGACCAGGGATCATTCGGTATAATCATCACCGGTAATATTACAAATGATGTGGTAAAAGTCCTCATTGGTCTATAGTTCATTGATGGACAGTTGTTGGTATTATTATGACCAGGGATTATTCGGTATAGTCATGACCATTGATGATTACATGAATATCCTTGGCCGTGGAGCAGGGATGATTCGATGATATGGTTTATTAATAAGCTGAGTCTCAGCGATAAAGTTGATGAAAAAACTTTTTAAATCATAGAAGATAGTAGATATCATGCTCTACTTGACTCTTCTAATGGATTGCTTATTTCGTTGCAGTTAAACTTGATGTCTATCATATTTTATCAGTTTAACACTGTTGAAGGCTAATGATAATTTATTCTGCATTATCTTAGTCATAATATTTCTTACTGGGCTAGTTGAGCTCACCCTTTGCTTTCATTGTTCTCTTCAGGAAATGAGAACGTAGCCGGGACTAGTCGGGGAATAGAGTGACGATCTAGATGTTTGCATTGGTAGTCCTCACTATTCTGTGAAATAGTGTGATAATAAATGAGGACTTATTTTGAGTTTGAATACTGTCTAGAAGACAATATTTGTATTAAATTCACAGCTCATGTTGTATAATTAAGTTCGTATTTGTATTCGGTACCATGTATTTGGCGACCCAAGATGGGTGATGTATACCTATTTTGGGGGCGTCACACTTTTCGACCTGCCGACAGTGAATAAGGCAAAGAAAAAGTAGAGGCCAAGAGTGATCCCGACCTCCTGGCACAAGTGTGAGACCCCAAATTTTATGAAATAAAAGTATTCAATTTTCTTATAATTATTCTATTTAGTAAATGGTTAAATTGATAAAAGATTAAAGTTAAGGGTGATATTTGAATTTTTTTTTCAAAGTAAGCAAGTTGTCATAAAATAATCGGTGATAAAAGTACAGTAATACGCGTGGTTGCATAGTAGCACACGGTATTGATTATTGATGCTTACGTGAGAAGTCACTCGGTTTTATTCAATTATTGTCACAATATTTTATATTATTAAATCATTAATTGAGACGATAAAGTTATTCATATTATTATTTTCAATATTGACAATGTCTAGAAGTTCTGTTAAGGAGAGGTTTGGTCACCTAATTGCGCGCCAATAAGGAGAAATCCTTATCGGAAAGCCCCCTCTTTCCTAGGAACGACCTGGTTGTTAAATATTGTGAGTTATAATATTAATTCACATGCTTATAACTATGTGTTCACATGTGTGTACTATTGATTCACATGATTTACTATTCGGGGAGTTGGTGCAAGATTGATAATACTTGCATGACTAAATTAAAAATAGAGGTATAGATGAAGGTACTATACTATAATTATTTTTTTCACATGTTTAGAACTATTGAGTCACATGATTTACTATTGATTCACATGATTTACTATTAGGGGATGTGGTGCAAGTTTGATAATACTTGCAGGACTAAAATATAAATGAAGAAAAAGAGGAAGGTATTATACTGTAATATTTCGAGCCCCAAAATGTGTAATTATTGAAACTATATTTTCCTATAAATAGAAGCTCATTCTTCCTTCATTTCTCACCAATTCACTAAGTCTCACAAGAGCAATTATTATAGAGAAATTATAGAGAGAAAGAAGAAGAGAAGTCTGCTACCTCACTATTCCAGTATCCAGTTTTCTTCTAAGGTAAGGGGTATTATTTCTTTCGTATTCATGAAGAGAGTTATTTTTTTTAATACTTGTAAGGGTTGTTATTCCATTCTTTATTATTCTGTTGGAATAACCTGTCTGTGCGGATTACGCATGCCTGGTGAATTCTTCTGTTATTTCATTCTTTATTATTCTGTTGGAATAACATGTCTGTGCGGATTACGCATGCCTGGTAAATTCTTTTGTTATTTCATTCTTTATTATTCTGTTGGAATAACCTGTCTACGCGGACTACCGCATGCATGGTGAATTCTTCCGTCATTCCATTCTTTATTATTCTGTTGGAATAACCTGTCTATGTGGACTACTGCATGCATGGTGAATGATCCTTTGTATTTATTCTTTATTAAATTGTGGAAATGATCTGTCCACGTGGATTACCGCATGGCGGGTAAAAATCTATTTGCAGTTTGATATATTCTATTATACTCATTTGGTTAAAGTTTTGGCTTCTATACTACATGAAATTTGTAGAATATCCTTGATATTTGCGCTTCATCCAGTATCTTTTCATGTAAATATTCTTCTGAGTATTCTTGAATTTTACTCCACAAAGCAGCATCATGTTGACAATTTGGACGTTATTGATTTTTGGATAAATTAGATTATAAATCTTTAAAATTTATCCTTGAACTTGTTTTATTGAATTCTTATATCATTGTCATCATCCTCATGCTTATATTGTGATGAAAGTCATCTTTGGCTTACGTGCATAGATGGACTTAGTATGATTATGACCAGGGATTATTCGGTATAATCATAACCGTAATGTAACAAATGATATGATAAAAGTCCTCATTGGCCTGTAGTTCATTGATGGACAGTTGTTGGTATGATTATGACCAGGGATTATTCGGTATAATCATGACCATTGATGATTACATGAATATCCTTGGCCGTGATGCATGGATGATTTGATTTTATTTATTAAGCTGAGTCTCAACGATAAAGTTGATGAAAAACTTTTTAAATCATAGAAGATAGTAGATTTTATGTTCTACTTGACTCTTCTAATGGATTGCTAATTCCACTGTAGTTTTTGATCTAAAACTTGTTGTCTGTTATATTCTATCAGTTGTTATACTGTTGAGGGCTAAGGATAATTTATTCTGTATTATCTTAGTCATAATATTTCTTACTGTGCTAGTTGAGCTCACCCTTTTTTTCACTGTTCTCTTCAGAAAATGAGAATATAGCTGGGACTAGTCGTGAAATGGAGTGATGGTCCAGGATAAGTGGCTTTAGTAGTCCTCACTATTCTGCGAAATAGTGTGATAATAAATGTAATGAGGACTCTATTGAGAGTGGATATTGTCTAGAAGGTAATATTCTTGTTTAAACTCTCAGCTATGTTTTGTCGTATTTTGCACGACAATTGTATAATTAAGTTTGTAGTTGAGTTATGTACCATGTATCTGGCGACTCAAGATGGGTGATGTATACCTGTTTTGGGGGCGTCACAGTTGGTATCAAAGCTTTGGGATATGATCCTTGGCTGAGATGTGAGACAAGAACTAGGAGGGGAGAGACGGGGAATTCCTTCGCTAGTATGACCTACCAAAGTTTATTTGATATTTAATTGGTCGGTCAGAGTATAGGGATAATATGTGACATGTCAATTAACCCTTATTTTGAAACTTTATTCTAGAATGATAATACAGGAGATGAGAAATGGGAAAATCATGATAGAGAGGAAATAATCGGGAAGGTACAATCCGAAAAGAAAGCAAGGTATTCTCATTTCTTCGAATACCAGGTACGTAAATTTTGAGGGCGAAATTTCATAAGGAGGGGAGATTGTTAGACCCTGAATTTTATGAAATGAAAGTATTCAATTTTCTTATAATTATTCTATTTAGTAAATGGTTAAATTGATAAAAGGTTAAAGTTAAGGGTGATATTTGAATTTTTTTTTTCAATGTAAGCAAGTTGTCATAAAATAATCGGTGATAAAAGTACAGTAATACGCGTGGTTGCATAGTAGCACACAGTATTAATTATTGATGCTTACATGAGAAGTCACTCGGTTTTATTCAATTATTGTCACAATATTTTATATTATTAAATCATTAATTGAGACCACAAAGTTATTCATATTATTATTTGTAATATTGACAATGTCTAGAAGTTTTGTTAAGGAGAGGTTTGGTCACCTAATTGCGCGCCAATAAGGAGAAATCCTTGTCGAAAAGCCCCCTCTTTCCTGGGAACGACTTGATTGTTAAATATTATGAATTATAATATTAATGATGAATAAGTTTGTGTTGATTAAAGATGAAATTGATAATTCTATTGTGTGGAAATTATTAGTGTTAGTGGAAATCGACATTTATTTTGATAATAATTAATGTCTGGAGGTTATATTGACCAATCGGGTAATTAATCGGATAAATGAGCAATTAGTTGCTATTAATCCACATGCTTATAACTATGTGTTCACATGTCTGTACTATTGATTCACATGATTTACTATTCGGGGAGTTGGTGCAAGATTGATAATACTTGCATGACTAAATTAAAAATGGAGGTATAGATGAAGGTACTATACTATAATTAATTTTTTCACATGTTTAGAACTATTGAGTCACATGATTTACTATTGAGTCACATGATTTACTATTGATTTACATGATTTACTATTAGAGGAGGTTGTGCAAGTTTGATAATACTTGCAGGACTAAATTAAAAATGAAGAAAAAGAGGAAGGTATTATACAATAATATTTTGAGCCCCAAAATGTGCAATTATTGAAACTATATTTTCCTATAAATAGAAGCTCATTCTTCCTTCATTTCTCACCAATTCACTAAGTCTCACAAGAGCAATTATTATCTGAAATTATAGAGAGAAAGAAGAAGAGAAGTCTCGCTACCTCACTATTCCAAAGATCCAATTTTCTTCTAAGGTAAGGGTATTATTTCTTTCAGATTCATGAAGAGAGTTATTTTCTTTCAATACTGTAAGGGTTGTTATTCCATTCTTTATTATTACATTGGAATAACTCACATGCATTTGATTACATGATGCTTGGTGAATTCTTCTGTTATTCTATTCTTTATTATTCTGTTGGAATAACCTGTCTGTGTCGATTATGCATGCCTGGTGAATTCTTTTGTTATTCCATTCTTTATTATTCTGTTGGAATAAATTGTCTACGCGGACTACCGCATGCATGGTGAATTCTTCTGTTATTCCATTCTTTATTATTCTGTTGGAATAACCTGTCTATGTGGACTATTGCATGTTTGGTGAATGATCCTTTGTATTCATTCCTTATTAAATTGTGAAAATGATCTGTCTACGTGGATTACCGCATGGCGGGTGAAAATCCATTTGCAGTTTCATATATTCTATTATACTCATTTGGTTAAAATTTTGGCTTCTATACTCCATGAAATTTATAGAATATCCTTGATATTTGCGTTTCATCCAATATCTTTTAATGGAAATATTCTTCTGAGCATTCTTGAATTTTACTCCACAAAGCAGTATCATGTTGACAATTTGGACGTTATTGATTTTTGGATAAATTAGATTATAAATCTTTAAAATTTATCCTTGAACTTGTTTTATTGAATTCTTATATCATTGTCATCATCCTCATGCTTATATTGTGATGAAAGTCATCTTTGGCTTTCGTGTATAGATGGACTTGGTATGATTATGACCAGGGATTATTCGGTATAATCATGACCGTAATGTAACGAATGATATGGTAAATATCATTACAATTAAATTTGATATATATAAATATATTATTTTACAAAAGACGTGTGAGACAATAATGATATCGGACAACTCTGAAGTTTTTGAGAATACAAATTACGTAAGTACACTACTTTTGTGATGTAATAGTATTAGTATAAACAAATAATCATTTCACCTCCCAGTTCTCCCACTTTGAAAGTGACTAGAGAAAGGTAAATATTTTTATTGTCTTCTTATAAATTTATACTTAGTTATTTAATTTCTTACGTATTTATATATTTATATAGATGTCAAATGTGACGCCCCCAAAATAGGTATACATCACCCATCTTGAGTCGCCAAATACATGTTACAAAAATACAAATACAACTTAATAATACAACTGTCGTGTAAAGTACGACAAAACATAAACTGAGCGTTTTAATAAGAATATTTTCATCTAGACAATATCCACACTCAATGGAGTCCTCATTACATTTATTGTCACACTATTTAATAGAATAGTGAGGACTACTAATGCTATCATCTGGACCGTCACTCCGTTCCCCGACTAGTCCTGGCTACGTTCTCATTTCCTGAAGAGAATAGTGAAAGAAATGGGTGAGCTCAACTAGCCCAATAAGAAATATTATAACTAAGATAATGTAGAATAAATTATCATTAGTCTTCAATAATGTTAAATTGATAAAATATAACAAACATCAAGTTTAACTGCAGCGGAACAAACAATCCATTAAAAGAGTCAAGTAGAGAATAAAATCTACTATCTTTTATGATTTAAAAAGGTTTTTCATCACTTTTATCACTGGGACTCAGCTTAATAAATAATCCGCATCATCCCTGCACTACAGCCAAGGATATTCATTAGTATCATAACCATAAATTATCCATGCACAACGGGCCAAGGATATTCGTGTATTCATTAATGATCATGATCATGCCAACAACTGTCTATCAATGCACTACGGGCCAATGAGGACTTTTACCGCATTATTTGTAACATTACGGTCATGATTATACCGATTAATCCCTGGTCATAATCATACCAAGTCCATCTATGCACTACAGGCCACAGATGACTTTCAACATAAAATAAACATGAGGATGATGACAATGATATAAGAATTCAATAAAATAAGTTCAAGAATTAATTTATCCAGGAACTAATAACGTCCAAATTGTCAACATGATACTTCTTTGTAGAGTAAAATTCAAGAATGCTCAAAAGAATATTTTCATGAAAAGATACTAGATGAAGCGCAAATATCAAGGATATTCCACTAATTTCATGGAGTATAAAAGTCAAAAATTTAACCAACTAAGTATAATAAAGAATGGAATAACAAAAGAAATCACCAGGCATGCGATAGATCGCATGCAGATGAGTTATTCCAATGTAATAATAAATAACGGCAACGAGGAAAGTTAAAGAAGTAAATTAAGACCAAGATGTGATATTCCAATGAATAATAAAGAATGGAATAACAACAGAAATCACGTAAATGCGATATATAGGCCATGCGATGCAAAAGTTATTCCAATAGAATAATAATTAATGGAACTGTGTCAGCGTAATACACCGAAAGGATATTCCAACAGAATAATAAATAATGGAACCGTGTCATGCGAAGCGCATGCATGTGATGTTCCAATGAATAATAAAGAATGGAATAATGAGTAAGAATTTCACCGTGTATGCAAGATTTCGCATGACAAAGTTATTTCGACATAATGATAAAAATGAAACAAATGAAGAATTTCACCATGTATGCGGTACTTGGCATGATGTAAGTTATTCAACATAATGATAAATTATAGAATAATGAAGAATTTCACCACGTATCGCAGTACTTGATAGACATATTATTCAATATAATAATAAAGAATGGAATAATGTAAGAATTTCACCAAGTATAGGGTAGTAGTGGCGTATATAGGTTATTCCAACATAATAATAAAGAATGGAATAATGAAGAATTTCACCATGTATGCAGTACTTGGCATATAGATATGTTATTCCAACATAATAATAAAGAATGGAATAACAGAAGAATTTCACCATGTATGCGGTACTTCGCATATACAAGTTATCCCAACATAATAATAAAGAATGGAATAACAGAAGTTCTCTTCATGAATACGAAAGAAATAATACCCCTTACCTTAGAAGAAACTGAATATAGGAGTAGTGAAGTAGCAGAATACTTTTCTTCTTTCTCTCTATAGTTTCTCTCTCTAGAGTTTTAGTGAATTCGTAAGAAATAATGAAGGAATGAGCTTCTATTTATAGGAGAATGGACTAAATAGTAACTAATTCATGAATGGTCCAGATTGATTTACTTTTAAATGGATGGTCCATATTGATTTATTATGCAGTATTAATAAAATATTCTAATAAAACAAAATTTTTTAAATAAAATATAATATATCCTATTTATAGTCTAATAAAATAAATAACTTTATAAAAGTATTCATTTTATATAAAAAGATTTTACTACTTAAACACTATGCAGAACACTATGCATAATAAAATATAATATATTTTAATTATTATACAATAAAATAAATAACTTTATAAAAGTATTCTATTTTATATAAAAAGATTTTACTATGCAAAAAACACTACGCATAATAGAATATAATATATTATATTTATAGTCTAATAAAATAAATAACTTTATAAAAGTATTCTTTTTTATATAAAAACTTTTACATTTTATTACATTAATAATACTAATAAAACAAAATTTATAAATATATATATATATATATAAAAAAAAACTTAGTGACTTCATAAAAAGACACCTCAATATATTTAACAACATTTATCATCATTATTATAATTCACATAATATTAATCGACCGTGTCGTTCTCGTGAGAAAGAAGGGTTTTTTCAATAAGGATTTCTCCCTATCATGGCGCATGAATTAGGTGACCAAACCTCTCATCGATGTAACTTTACAGACATCGTTAATATTACAAATAATAATATTAATAACTTTGTCATCTCAATTATTAATTTAATAATATATAAAATATCGACAATAATTGAATCAAATAACGTGAGATACTATGCAGCAATTACTGTAGCAATAATTGAACAAAACTGAGTGACTTCTCACGTAAGCATCAATAATCAATACCGTGTGCTACTATACAACCACGCATATTACTGTACTTTTACTACCGGGTAGTTCAACCGTTTTAATGGTAAAACTTCTGTCGTTATTTTCATAAAAATATTTTTGTCGTTTTCTCAATCCGACAATAATTCCGTTGTGGGGTCCACCAATGATTGTACCGTTGTACGGATATTCCCCGACAAAAGAATATTCCCCGACCAATCGAATATAATACAACAACTTGCATACTTTGCAAAATTTATAAATATTACCCACAACTATAACATTATATCAAATCCACACTATAATTATCAAAAAAATATTTTGAGAAATTTAAATCTTTATTCGTAAAATTTGGGGTCTCACAATCTCCCCTCCTTACGGAATTTCGCCATCGAAATTTACGTACATACCTGGTATGCCAAAGAGATGAGGATACCTTGACTTCATTTCAGATTCTAACTCATGAGGTATAACCTTTGAGTGTAGAATATATTCCTTCTTATCAAAGATTTTAACACGTATCTCCTCATACGTTAAATCTTCTGCTATCTCGTCTAGTTCTAATTTAATAACGTGGTTTGGGTCATCCACATATTTATGTAACATCGATACGTGAAAAACGTTATGAACACGCGACATACTTGGTGGTAAAACGAGTCTATAGGCCACAGTTCCTACTCGATCAAGGATTTTAAATGGGCCACTAAAATCGAGGGTTGAGATTTCCTCTCTTTAGCAACTCTTGCTTTTAAAATAACGCCCTCTTGAACCTTCTTCTTCGTATTCATCAGCTCCGGGTCTGTAGCTTTATTAGCTTTAACATTATCGACTAAAGTCGATTCTACTCGTATATTCGCTATCTTCACGTAGGTTTGTATATTCGCACTCGTAAACGCATACGATCTTCTATTCAATGCGTCAGCTACCACGTTCGCTCTTCCACGATGATATTAAATGGTATGATCGTAATCTTTAACAGCTCGAGCCAACGTCTTTGGCGCATTATACGTTCGTTTTGGGTGAAAAAATATTTAAGGGTTGAAGAAATGGGTTTGTACTGGGGTCAATACAAAATTCGATTTTACGTTCTGGGGTAGGCTAATAAGTCTTCAAGAATACGTCAGGAAATTTATTAACAATAGAAATATCATTCAAAACTGTGACCCTCATCCAAGACTTGGATAGCACGTTACATTGATATCTATCAACTTGTCACCGTTATTCACGATGTCCCCTACGGAAAGTATGGCTTCGGTGCATTCCACACAAGGAAGTTACCAGCGAAAGGCTCAGGGCTCTTTACTTATGGCTTGATATGACAATGATTGACTTTAGTGGTTTGGTTGCTTGAATTCGCATAATAGGTTGGTTAGGAATATGAAAGCTAACAACCTTACGAAAAGCATGATGAGTAGTTAACCAATCGATTCCTAAAATCGCATCAAAGGCAAGTATTTTCAAAGAGATAAGATCGACAGGTAACGTGAAAGTGTCGATTTGAATCAAACAAGATTTATAAATAATGGAGGTAACGAAGGTTTCTCCTAACGAAGTTTCAATCGATAAGTCAAAGTCTAAATCTCTCCGGTGTCAAATTTAAACGTTGGTAAGCAAGAGAGATATAAAAGAATAGGTAGCACCCCAGATCGAATAAGGTATAGACTTCAGAAGAATTTATAATTAACTAACCGTGCTAACTTCGTTCGGGTTACTTGCTTTTGAGAAGTCACAAAAATGCTCTTTCCGAAACCACCGACTTTGTTTTTGTCCAGATCGCCTTTGGTGCCACCGCCCCTATTTGGACTTCGACTTCACTATATACGACAAAATCGAGCTAAATGACCTTCTCTTCTTGAAATTTTCACTTCTATTATCTTGGCCATGATTACCACCAAAGTGGTTACCATTCTTGGCATGATAATTTTCCCCACGATGGTCATCATTGTTCTGATGGTCGTTGCCACCGGTACGATTATTGCAACGCCCCCAAATTTAGGTACTTGAAACCCGAACTCGGTGCTTTACGATACCATTTCTATGAGCGGAATAATACAAATAATAATAACAATAATATGAATTTCAAACTTAACTTACATTTATCAGAGTCTAATCCCAAGTACGCAACCTTTACTAAAATTCTTTACATAATAGATAATACATATATTTGTCTTAATACTGTCTAACTATTACAAAAGATAACATAAGATTATTCTGATTGCCACTACAAGAAATCACACAAAAAATGACGCTAAAATTTGTCACATAAAATTCATTTTTCGTCACTAAAATATTTGGTGACGATTGTTAATCGTCACAGAGACCGTCACCGTATGAGCGTGGTATTAGGTATATTTGACAATATTTGATGTCGTCACTAAATGTTTTAACTTATGGTGACAATCTATATCATTGTCACTATAATTAATTACTTTTAGTGACGTTAATAGCGTCACTATTTGAATGAATCTTTCGTCACTCTATATTATGTTTCGTCATCAAAACTTGGTGCATTAAATGACAAAAATCATTTTTCGTCATTAAATGATATTGTTTTAGTGACGAAAATATTTTACTCTATTTAAATCATCTAATTTTAACGACGACAATATTGTCATATTTATGATTATTCTTTCGTCATGTTATTGTGTTTATCGTCACCAAAAATAAGAAAATAAATGACGACAAAACAATTCATCACCTAATAATATATTTAACATGACAATTATGTCGTTGCCATTTCATATTTTAAATAATATTACAAAATAATTTATCACCAAAGAATTATTTTTTGAAACACAGTTTTTAATGTCACTAATTGAATACTTATGATGACGATACATCTCGTCACAAAAAGAGTTACTAATAGTGACAATTAATAAGATGATGACCAATAAATTCCAACCCGTTAAATAAAATCATTGTGTTATTACAACACAAGCATAACTGAGCAACAAACTCAGCTTCACCAACAGAAGAATGCAAGTAATTAATACTCAAATACATTAACATGTGCATGAACTATTTTCACAAAAGTGCAAAATAATGAGCCAATGACCACCATGTGCATGAACTATTTTCACGTGAACTCCAGACGCACTAAAGTTTCTGATTTCATCCTTGCGCTTCTATTTTTTGCATTTTTCACCAGCGTTCTAGGATCATATGCTTGTTTAATGAGATTTCCGTTCTCATAAGGTGGGAGTAGCCTCACAACTCTTCCTGGTTTAGCTGAATAGCAAACAACTGTGTACATTTAGCTAAAATTAACAACTTCAACAGCACAAACCATAATTACTTTTAAAACAAGTTTAGAATACCCAGTGTAATCCGTTGGGGTGCATGTGAGGTTTTGGACAGACAGCCAAGAATACCATCTCCATCTCTGGAGTGCTTATTGCATGCATCTTCTATAAGTTTCCAATCTTTCAATGTGGAAGCATGCGGCCCACGTTCAAAAATTATTGGAAGTGTGTCTGGTGCATTTACAGGGATCACATTCAAAAAATTATTGGAAGTGTGTCTGGTGCATTTACAGGGATCACATTCATCACCTAGACCTTCTGCTGTAAAAGAGCAGCTGCAAATCTATAGTAAACATAGACCATATTAATTATTTGTTTTTTGGGCACACATGATAACAAATTACTCTTTATCAAAAAAGGATGTCGAAGAAAAAAGTAACAAGGCAAAACGAAACTAAGCAGTGTATAGTTCATTTATTCTTCAATTATTTTTCTCTCTAATTTGATGATTTCTATATAAGCATATGATGGTGCTCAATTCTAAGTTAAATGATAAATTCAACTTAGAAGCCTGAAAACTGGTTCGAGCATGAGAGCAGCCACATTGGGTACTTTCTCATCCTAGAATATCTTGTTGACAAACGCAACAAGGAAAACCAACTTTTTCAGTAAGCAGCATAGTTTTTTTTTAAAAATATATAAAGTACTAAGCATATATAAGAAGCATCAAAAGGGGATGCATCCCAGCACATGCGGTCAGCATACTACATAAGAAAATAAGAAATATATAAAAAGTCTTTGTTTACATACCCTCCATTGATGGCTTTCATGTCCATTACATTTTTGATCTTTGACCGGTCAATACCCATTCCGGTTAAGTAGGACTTGGTAACAATAACTTCCCAGTGCTCAGTGTCAGCAATCAGACTCTCTCGATTGTTTACCCACTCAGGATAAGTCGTAAGCCTCTTGGGCCATTCCTCAGGCCACTCGGTCCCACGTTGTTCGATTGCAGCAGGAGTAACCAGTTACTAATTTTAGAATCTACATTTTATCAACGTTAGCATTATTGGCATAACCAATACGTAACAAATATTGTATCTATTTTTCTTCTCTTTTTTTTGTTGACAAGTTTAACAAATGTGTATTCAATGAGTACAGCAAGGAAAATAACAGCAGCACAAGTGAGCACGGACTGCCAAATAGACATAGACAGTCAGGAAGACACGCAAACACACAAAAAACTTCTATTCTTGTAAACTCAAAACTTAATAGTGGGACAATAGACGTAAATAAGATTAAAAACAAGAAAAAAAAGCTAAAGTTTCGGTACTAACCGGGTCTTTTCTATGAGTTGTCGTAGAGTGGACACAGCTAGATGCCTCAAAGTTGGCTATTGCATAAGAAACCAATATGTTATAGTGCCAACTATAGATTACTATTGAAATAAATTCAATCAAAAACATTAAAAGTTTGGCGCTACGTGACAAGCGGGTATACCCATAGGTATGGAAGGAAAACGAGGCGATTGTGTGTATGTAGTATGATTACAATTCCTGCGGCAGCATAATACAAGACAAAGACTAGTATATTGTATACAAGATACAAGTGAATCAGTTTGACTACAAGTTCACATCAACCAATACTCAAAGAAAACCATACATGTATGTACCTATTTCATAATTTAGTTTACTAACTTTCAAATATTGACCCAATTCCATTCCTTTAGTTTCTAAAACATGCTTTACATTATAAGTTCCATTTCCATAGCTTGATCGTTACATATATGATCTTTAACCAACTGTTTTCACAGTTAATTTCAATCCCAACCAAAAAATTATTATAAGCTTCTAGTACTAACTTTCAATTTTCATATAACAGTCAAATTTTGCTTTTAAAATAAAAATTACAACTAACCTTGCTATGATGGTTCAATGGGCTGAATTTAATCTCTTGTAGACCAACTATATGCACCTTCTTCTGCCCCCTACTACTGCCCGAACCAAGTACCAGCCTAGATTACACCTAAAGCTTCATGGGAATGACCTTGTTCTAGCCGAACAAGCAAGGTTTTGCTGAAGTATTCTGGAAATTTTTGAAAGAAAATGAAAGGAACAAAATGGAACGATATAATAGCAGGGAAATAACTCTCCATCTGTTTCCAATATATCTTCAGCTAAGTGATAAAGGTGCATAATATGCTAACAGCTTATGCTTGAGTGTTGGCTTAGTGTCTAGTTATTGTCCTCTAAAAGTGCCACCTCCTGTTGATTATTTAACTGAGCATATCCCAATTACTAATTAGCTTCTTTCAAATTTCTTATATTCCAAACTTTAGTTCCCAACATAGGCTCACGTTGTTCCATTTCGAAATCCTTTTGCCTAGTGAAAGCAATCTGCAAAACAAGACCATCATAAAGAAGAGCATATATATAGATAATTAATGTGAAAACACATCAATTGTGATCCCCCAGAGCATATCAGAGAACCATTCATACCCTTCGCTCTAGAACAAGATACTAGATTTTTGCTTCTTTAACTTATTTTAACAAACACCTAGCTTGCAATATTTAAGAAGCCAAAACCAACACTAAGATAATTTTTAAACGTAACACCACCTTAACAATAGCAAGAAATTAAACGTAACAACACCTTAAATACTGAACTTACAGTTATTAATAGAAGATTTCAGTAGATATATATGGCAATTTCATTAATTTCAGAATACTGAACTTACAGTAATATTGCTAAAATTAGATATTGTTAAAATTATTAAGCATAAGGCACACGAAGCCTCAGCGGAACAGTGTTCCTGCAAGTGAGAATTCCCTCTAAAAATTGATGAACATATAGTGATAGACCCTACTTCTGGCTTTTCATAGTATTATTTAAATTCTGACAGCAGATGATCAATTAAAAACAATGATCAATGACTGTACCACCCAAGCCAAGAATTTAAACAATGAGAACCTGCAATCATTCGCGAAAGAAACTAGAAAGCATTTTACAGTCCCTAATAAATGCAATGGATGGTAGGTAATAGAATAAAAATTTTGTCATAGAACCCTAATAAATGCAATGGATGGTAGGTAATAGAACAAAAATTTTGTCATAGAAATTTAATTTATAACAAACTAATCATGGCACATCAAAAATGGAAGACTCAAGCATTCATTTATAAACTCAAGAAACCTATACTTCATCTTATTAATTTGTTCGTTAATTTAGAACTGCACAAAATAAAGTGAAAGCAAGCAAAAAGAAGCCCAACAACTGACTCTCTGCACTACAATTACTATCCATTACAAGATGAACCAAATCATAAAATGAAATAGAAAATGACTCCCGTCTCGAAGCACATGTTTTTGGTCATGACTCGTCAATAAGAGATTAATGACAATATTACTTCCCAAGCCTCCAATATTTTCAGTTCAGAATGGTTTCTCATATTCTATTAATCATTTTAATTTATCAAGCCCAACAGTGGTAAAACTCGTAACCAATAAAAACAAAGTTCATCACTTAAAATAACGACAACCAAGCTTAATGCAGTATAACGACAAAAGGGTCATCTACACAGATGAAGAATTGGAGATACTAACCTATTGGCTTTTCAATTACACTCTAAGGGATTGATGATAATATTCAAACAAGAGATCAACACCTAAACTAGTAAGAAAAGTTATGGTTATAATGTCAAATGTAGTACATGACCAGTTCTCACACAATCACTTGAGATAGTTTAATGAACAAAGATCCGTGACAATACTAGCACAACCAAGCTTAATACAGTATAACGACAAAAGGGTCATCTACACAGATGAAGAATTGGAGATACTAACCTATTGGCTTTTCAATTACACTCTAATTCTCCATAATTCATAATTTTAGAAAAAGATATTTATTCTTAATTCACACTTTTCCAGAAATAACTAATTGTTAACTACCCTTTTCTAATAGAGAGAGTTATCTTGACAAGGTTCCCAAATGGAAATTTGAAGTCAGCAATCATCAACATATAACTTCTAATCAAATGAATTTATTCCATATTGTTGTCAGAAAAGAAAGTTATAGTGGTGTATGTGTATGAGCCAAAGATAGAGAAGAAGAAATGAGGAAAGCAATAAAGAATGGGAAATGATATTTGTGCTCCTAATTTTTCCATTTGCGCTCTACTGTAGAACAAAACTTGCATCATTTTAACCTTGAAGTGGAATGCAAATATTAGTAAATATAGGCTTATGTTGGGTTGGTTATTACCTGCATTGACTCCAATTTCATCTTCTTGAAGTTCTGAATCAGCATCTGACATCAACTTGAGCTCAGTGTACTGGATGTGAGGCAATTCTAGATGGCGTGTTTCCTCATTTTTAAATACCCCAATTAATGCACGAGGAGAAGAAGTAGAAGCATTTGAAAGAAGGGTGGCTTTAAGCAAGGGATTCCTACCATGTTTCTTTGAGTTGCTCATCTTCAAAGGCTCCCCACAACAAGAACACCTATTAACACTACTACCTTTCTCAGCTGGGACCAAATCATTACCTTTCAAAAAAAATGGAATATAATAGATAAGACATCTGGAAACATATCAATTGCCCTGCAGAAGAATGCCCATCTACCAAAAATGTTCCATATGACCCTCCCCAGCCCCATGTATCATCCATTGCTTCCAATCAAGCATCATCCATTGCTTCCCAATCTATGCTCTTCGATGCCTTGAATGTTCTAAGGGAAAAAAAATTCAAAATACGAAAGTAGAGAAATCTCAAAGAGAAAAAGAGCAACAATTGATTTTTCATACATAGCCGCATGATTTGGTGTTTTGCAGGCTCGATTGGCTTAGAGAAAAGGGAGATTAGGACGATTTCTAAGATTAGGGCTTCTCGTACATGGCGGAGGAGGAGGTATATTGGATAGAGCAGGTTGAGGGCAGCCCATCTACGATCTAGTTGAAACATCCAATTTTGGCTAGGGAAGAGACTCAATTGATCTCTTACTTTTCTCTCCAGCCGAACCACGCATGCACGCACGCACACACCTACCTACTAAAGAACACTGAAGACCGACTCTGTTCCACAAGCACAAAAGAATACTGATATGTTCAAAAAAAAAAATTTAACAACATTTTTTTAAAAAAACAAATCTTTTATAAGTAATATTATAATAATTTGTTTAAAAAATGTAATTATTATATGTAACTTTACTACTCTAAAAAATTTAATGTATTTATATTAAAATTTATATTCACCATAATTAATTCTAAAAAATTATTTAGAACAAAACGGTGACTAATTTTATTTCTCGCAAAAAATTTCTGAACAATAATATATAGTGAGTAATAATTCCTTCATTAATATATTTTTTTCCTCGCAATATTTCATCATAAATTTGCGCAAAAAAAATTCTTCTATCACCTCAATTTTGCGAGAAATAAAATAAAAATTGTGAAGGATTTTTCTTTCACTGATCACTATATTGTCACTTAATATTTTTCCTTCATCGTTCCTTCGCTAAACAACTACTTATGTGAAGGAATAAATTCCTTCACAAAATTTCCTTCGCTACATCCTTATTTTGGTGTAGTGATTCCATAAAAAGAGTCTTAATTATTATAATTTTTTATTGTCAATTTATAATTTTAAAATTTTAATTATTGTAACTAAATATTTTAATTAATAAAACTTTTAATATTATAAATTAATTTAAACTTATTATTAAGAATAAAATTCTATTTTAAAAAATAATAATTACATTAGAATTTGAGTTGTATGATATTATAAATTAATTAAGAATAAACTCATATTTACTCTTGCTAAAGAATAAATGAGTATTTTTTTTTTGCATTTGTGAACTATTCCACATAAGAGCCTTATTATTTTTTTTCATGGTCAATTTATGAAATTTCAAAGTTTAAATTATTGCAATTTTATTTACTTTGATTAAAGAAATAGTAGATATTGTAAGTTACTTCAAAATATTATTAAAAATAATTTTTATTGTAAAAAATTAAATGTATTTATATTCACCACAATTAATTCTAAAAAATTATTTAGAACAAAATAGCGATCAATTTTATCTCTCGAAAAAAAACTTATGAACAATAATATATAGTGAGTAATAATTCCTTCACTAATATATTTTTCCTCGCAAATTTTTATCATAAATTGGAACAAAAAATACTTCTATCACCTCAATTTTGTGAGGGTAAAAATATAAATTGTGAAGGATGTTTCTTTCGCTAATAACTATATTGTTTTCCTTCATTGTTCCTTCGCTATAAAGCTCCTCATGTGAAGGAAGAAATTCCTTCACAAAATTTTCTTCGCTACATCCCTAATTTCTTGTAGTGCAAGATCATCAACAACAATAGCAACCATCAATAACAATAACATAAAATCATTTCAAAATCATAGTTGTTCAATTAGAACAACTACTAATCAATTCAAATCAAACTCTAGAAACATGCATCCCTAAAATGTCAAATAATTTATGCCTTCAAATTGGGATTATTGAAAATTGATAATGGAGGTTCTTGACTAAATGGAGGCTGCCAATGATAAAAGAAAGACCAGGTGACGCCGCTTCGGATACAAGTTTGTTTGGAAAATCTTTTGCCTCGTCATTGCATACTTTGTCACTAAATATAAGGATTTATAATTAACTAGTGTTATCACTTATCCACTCATCTAATTAGTGACACACTATTATCTCATCATATAAAATTAGTATTTGTGACAATAAAAATTGTCATAATTTATTAATTTTTCATCTTTACAAAATTTGTCCCCAAAATTTCTTAAATTCTTTTGCCTCCAAATTAAATTGTGACGATATTATGTACTTTGTTACTAAATATAAGAATTTATATTGAACCATTTTTGTCACTTATCCACTCATCTAATTAGTGATTTACTATTATCTCATATATATAATTGATATTTATGACAATACATTTTGTCATAAATTAATATTTTTAAATCTTTAAAAATTTCCTCCAAAATTTTTTAGAAAAATTTTGCCTCAAAATAAAATTGTGACGATATTACGTACTTTGTCACTAAATATAAGAATTTATGAATTAACGATTTTTGTCACTTATCCACGCATCTAATTAGTGACGCACTATTATCTCAATCATATAAAATTGGTATTTATGACAATACAAATTGTCATAAATAATTATTTTTTCATCATTAAAAATTTCCTCCAAAATTTTGCCTCCAAATAAAATTATGAAGAATTTGTATCAAGCGCCACTAAACTAAATGAACATTAGTGACGAAAGTACATTGTCACTATATTTTACAAATAATTAATGACAAACTATTATGTTGTCATCGAAAGAAATATTTTGTGACAATAAATATTGTCATTAATTATTACAAAATGTCATTAAAAGGTTTCCCTCCAAAATTTTGGTACGAAATTCTACCTCTTAAATAACTTGTGATGAAATTTTGTTAATCATCATCAATTGTGTAAATTAGTGACGATATATATGATTAATAGTAACAAAAGTAAAAGTCGTCACAAAAGCAAAAGTTTTAGTGACGATTATGAATTTCATAATTATTAATTAACAAATTGTGACAAAATTTTGTGCATGGCAAAATTTTTGTCATAAAATGTGTGATTTCTTGTAGTGTGCTTTCCCTTTCCCTTGTTCTGGTCTGAACATTCTGGTTGATCATGCTTAGCTGAAAACATTTAAATTTAAAGCAAGAATGAGCATTTGATTGCCCAGCAAGTAATAGCAACTATAAATATATTTAGCTGAAATAATTAAATATTTTCTTTGTACATCACTTCTACAACGAATTAATAGTTGTGAAGTAAACTGAACCGATAATACTAACATAACAATTCTATCTCAACTTTTTGAAACTACGTATTGACTATATATATATACGGGCCGGTTCACAAGCATTCTCTTTAAAGAGTAATACTCTCTTAAATAGCATTCTGTTTTTAAAACACGGGTTTTTTATATCTCTCTCCTCGTTTACTCTCAAAATAGAAGCAACAGAGTTCGGCCTTCACTTCACTTCACTCGATTAATCGTTCACAAGCGATTGCACAGACTTCCTCTCACTGCACTTCACTTCACTCGACTTCCTCCTCCATTGAAATCGAATGAGGTAACGAGTTCGGCCTTTTGAATCACGATTGCTGCAACAGAGCCAAGCCAAGCCAAGCCCTAGAAATGAGATTGCTGCGATTTGAGAAAGCCGAGCCCTAGAAACGAAACGCGATTGCTGCGATTTGAGAAAGCCGAGCCCTAGGGAGTCTGTGAAAAGAATCAAGCTTTATTTTGTAAGTCTAACTCTGTTTCTGTAAATTTCTATTTGTCCAGGTGTAAATATAATGGATGACATGTACCATGAAATAGGGAGTTGCGGGGATAATGTAGATATGAATTTGGAAATAAAAATGGATGGGGATGACTCGAGTGGAGAGGGGTTGAATGTGAATAATACTAATACTGTTGTCTACTATCCTCAAGTAGCAAATGAGTTTACACCTAAGCCTGGTCAAGAATTTCAAACATTAGATGATATTCACATGTTTTACAATACATATGCAATGCATGCTGGATTTAGTGTACGAAAGTTTAATGAGAAAAAAAGGTAAGGTAATATTTGAGATTTATAGGAAGGAGTATGCGTGTTCTAAGCAATGAAAGGGCAAACTATTAGCCGATGTAGTTGTAAAGAGAAAACGTGGCTCTACAAAAGAAGGTTGTGGTGCAAAAATTATAGTAGTAAAGAGAAATAACTTGTACATAATTACTAAAATTGAGGAGGGTCATTGTCATCCATTGTCAACTCCACATAAGAGGCATTTGTTACGATCGCATCGTAATGTGTCAAGTGCCCAAAAATCGTTTTCTCAATAACTTGCCACAGTGAATATACCACAATACCAACAATACAATTTTCTTGCAGTGCAGGCGGGTGGTTTTGAAAATATTGGTTGCACGAAACGAGATTTATATAACTTTGAAAGAGACAAGCATAATGACTTGAAGGGACATGATGGGGATATGTTGAATGAGTACTTACAGTTAGAACAACAAAAGAATTCTTCATTCACTTTCACAATTGACACAGATGATGAAAATCGGATCACTCGTTGTTTTTGGGCCGATGCCACTTTTAGACGGGCTTATGGATTTTATGGTGATGTTGTCATTTTTGATACCACGTACAATACTAATCGTTATGGAATGATATTTGCACCACTAATGGGGGTTAATAATCATGGTCAAACTACGATATTTAGTTGTTCTTTCTTAAGTGATGAGACCATAGCTAGTTTTGAATGGCTTTTCAAGTGTTTTTTAGAAGCAATGCCAGGCGATGAACCTAAGATGATTATCACCGATCAGGATCTGGCTATGACAAATGCCATTGCACAGATTATTCCCAATACATTTCATAGGTATTGTAGTTGGCACATATTGACCAAATTCTCAGAGAAGATTGACTCAGTCAAATACAGTGCTTATTATAAAGAGTTTTCAGATTGCATTTGGAATTCGGAGACTGTGGTAGATTTTGACTCTACTTGGGTAGCGTTAATGGAGAAAAGTGGGTTGAATGCTAATAAATGGCTACAATCAATGTATGACATCCGTTGTAGATGGGTACCCGCACATGTGAATCATGTTTTCTCAGCCAGCATGTCAAGTAGCCAACGAGCGGAGAGTTGTCATTCATTTTTTAAAAAGTTTGTTTCTAAAAGGAATTCTTCAGTGGATTTTATGATTCAATTTGGTCGGGCCCTTCAGCATTAACGACACAATGAGTTGGTTTCGGATAACAAAGATTTGGTTGAGAGGCCGAGAATGAAATATCGTCATGACTTCTTAGTTCAAATGGTTGACATTTATACACACTCTATATATTATAAATTTGAAGAAGAGTTGTGTGAGAGCTTGAATTATAGGTTTGAACTTATGACAGAGGATGTCAATCACCGTGTATATAAGATTTCTAGAAGGAATGTCAATAAAGTTTAAAGTAAGAGAAATTCAGTATGACAACTCTTTGGATTATGCAAAATGTACTTGCAAAAAGTTTGAGAGCTTGGGGATCCTATGTCGGCATGTGATAGCTTATTTGCATAAGTATCATGATCTTGACAAATTGCCTACAAAATATATTTTGAAAAGGTGGACAAAAGGAGCAAAATCAAGTGGTGTAGTTGACGAGAATGGTGTGGAGATAAAAGATGACAAGCCATACTTACTCTTGCAGAGTCAGTTAATTCAGCAATCTCTAGAGATGATTGATAGTGCTCTCACAAATGAAGAAGCCACATATGTTTTAAAGGAATGTTTCGATAGAGATTATGAAAAGATCAAGCAAATAATTGGGAATAGTGGTTCCAAATGAACCATAGAAATGGAGTCTGGTGGAATGAGTGCATCCATGTCAGTTAACATGACTGGGACTTATGAACACAATTACATTGAGCCGAACCAAGTGCGTGCAAAAGGGTGTGGCAAAAGACTGAAGGGTGGCAAAGAAAGGGCTTTAGAGAAAACAAAAAATCCCAAAGGGAGACGTTGTCATGGATGTAGCCAAGTTGGTGTCACACACGACAAAAGAAACTGTCCGGTGCTTAATAATCGGTAAACATTCTTGCTTGTTGCTACTTTGAAATTTGTTTATAATTGACTTTGCTATTAGTTTAAATTTGACTTTGCTATTTGTGCAAAATGTAGGATTGGAGAATCAAATGTTGATGCTACCCAGGACACAAGTTTAGATGATGAATCTTATTCACCCACAGGTGGAACTAAGATTGCTATAACAACACTTGTATAACTGACTTTGCTATTAATCAAGTGGATTTTTTTTGTGCAGAGGGTCCTTCAGAAACATGAAGAATTCAGGACTTTGCTATATCATGGTGTCTCACTTAAAGTTGGTGTCTTTTTCCCAGGTGTTAACTGACTTTGAATTCAGGACTTTGCTGCATTTTTTATTGGTATTCAAGTGTTATTAGCCACTTTGAATTCAGGACTTTGCTGCATTTTTTATTGGTATTCAAGTGTTATTCAAGTGCTGCATTTTCCTTGGTATTCAAATGTTAACTGACTTTGAATCCAGGTGTCACTTTGCTGCATTTTTTATAAATAGTGACTGTTGATTGTAATATCTGTAATAGGTCTCTGTTCTGTAATAGGTCTCTGTTCTATTACTGGTCTCTGTTCTTTGTTCTAATAGTGAATGGCCAATATTGACTAATATCTGTAATAGTGACTAATATGCTGCATAACTGATTTCAGTAGAAGAGGGAGCATGATCATGAATAATCAGAAATCAGTAGAAGAGGACGCATGATCAAAGAAACATGATCTATATGTAATAGTGATATGCACTATATGTAACGGTGATCATGAAGAAACATTATCTGTAATATTTTAGTACCATATGTTTCAGTATTAGTTATTTAATTTTGGTGTAACAGTGATATGCATTATATGCACAATTTTGATGTAACAGTGATATGCACTATATGTGAATTTATTTGAGGATCTATAATTCCTTATAATTTTAGTTGCTTTAATGGAATTTCTGGTGGATTCATTCTAGGTAGCTGGATTTTGAGTTTATTTTTGCAGAATGTTGTATGTTTTATATGGAATTTTTTGGGGTAGAAGATTTGTAGAAAATAGAAAGTATCAGATAGCAGATGCCTCTGTTTGATTAATTTGTGTGGTATGGAACTATGGACTAGTATAGTCTGTATAGATAAGGTAGATCATCTCTATATAATCGCAAAAAGGGTGCCGTACTGTTATCTGGATAATCTCCGTTTAAAAAAAATTGGTTTGTCTTTGAGGTAAAGTTAATACGGAGTATAAAGAATTGTAACCAAGACATATAAACCAATGTTCTATATAATTCCCCTTGGCATGTAAAGAATTGTAAGACATATAATTAGTTTCCCCTTGGCAGTATAAAACAGAACATTCCTTTAATCCTAAAACAGAACATTACAATCAAATTATAATTCCTTTAATCATAAAACAGAACATTCCATAAAATGAACATTACAATTAAGGATCTTCTTTAACAGAACATTACAATGTTACAATCAATTCATTACATCTCCCAAATTATAATTACAAATGTTTCCTATTTAAGCATCTTCTTGGACAGAGATGGTTCCAAAGAAATTCCAAAGTAGCAAAATCAAGGAAACCCACATGATTATAAAGTAAATCCTATGTTTGCGTCTAACAATTTGAACTTCATTTTCAAGAGCCTTCAACTTCCTCAATAAACCAGGAATCACTTGAATGGCTCTCTATCAGATCGGAGGATCATACCACATGAAATACCCGCAACCATGAGGTCATTAAAAAAGATATTTTTTGAAAACAAACTTCAAATCAAAGGAAATTGAATATAAATTACTTACTCTTGCAGTTTGACATCCATAAAATCGACGACCAAGATTCAAATCACCCAAGAAGTTATCAACATAAATGTAAGGCGATGACAATGACAAAGGGTTAATCATGGCCATTTAAGTTGACTCTTTCGGTGTTGGGATGTGGTGCATGCAACATAATCATGATAAATCAAGTTAATAAGTTAACAGAACTTATACGCGAAGGGAGATTAAGTTAATAAGTTAACAGAACTTAAAGAACTTAATATATACAAAAAAAACAAGACACATTATTAATGTTCTTATATATAAGATGCTTCATCATTCCATTTAGGGGGAGAAGCAATTAAAAGTTGGTTTAGCTAAAATGGTTCATTACTTATTCGAAATCAAGGGGGACATATAATCTCCGTGCCCTTAAAAAAGTGGAAGTGCCTTTACTTACTTCTTGTTGCGAAAGGACCAAAGCGATGACTTTTTTCCTAAATTGACAACTAATTGACATGAAAGAGCAACTATAACTAAAGTAATGCAATTACTTTTGCTCAGTCCTTAATGGCAAATTGATTATACATACATCTCTTAGCCGAGATATTGGAAGCTTTTCTTTTCTAATTATTATTCAGTTAACCTAGGAATAATTTAACCAGAGTAGTAATATGAGGAATCTTATGTATTTCACACTAATCCAAAAACAGACCCAAATTAGTTATCAATATAGCCACACAGGAAAAAGAGTATTCAGGTATATCATACAGCTGAGTTCTCGGACACTGATACTTCATGAATATCAACAGAGTTGTCAAACATTTTCACAAATTATACATGTATTCATGTAATGCACACTAAGTTGTTCTATAGTCAACAAAAAAACCATACTCATTTTTTTGGGTTTGAAATATTCCAAATTATACATGTAGAGAAAGTCCAACTCTGAAAAAGAGAAAAAAATAGAGACGAGGATAGATAAAATCGCAAGCCCTTCCCGAATCAAACGAAGATCGCGATTCTAGGGCTCGGCTTTCTCAAATCGCAGCAATCGCATTTCGTTTCTAGGGCTCGGCTTTCTCAAATCACAGCAATCGCATTTCTAGGGCTTGGCTTGGCTTGGCTCTGTTGCAGCAATCGTGATTCAAAAGGCCGAACTCGTTACCTCAGTCGATTTCAATGGAGGAGGAAGTCGAGTGAAGTGAAGTAAAGTGAGAGGAAGTCTGTGCAATCGCTTGTGAACGATTAATCGAGTGAAGTGAAGTGAAGGCCGAACTGTGTTGCTTCTATTTTGAGAGTAAACGAGGAGAGAGATATAAAAAACCCGTGTTTTTAAAACAGAATGCTGTTTAAGAGAGTATTACTTTTTAAGGAGAATGCTTGTGAACCGGCCCATATATATATATATAGGGTTAGTTGACATACTATGAACATTGTTTTCATTTTTTGAATAGGTTTAGCAGAACTTCATCCGCAAACCGTCATAACTTACGGGCTCAAGGGTGATCATCCCAATGTGCCCTATATTGATCAATACTATATACAAGAACGATATTATCGTTCACTTTGTCCGCCTTAGCGCATAAAAATTTTCCCGTGTTCGGGATGTTCATACTTAGTCTGGAATCCGAACCAAAATAATTTGATTGGATACAAAAAGGTTTTATCATATTCAACGATATTTCTAAATCTGTGTCTAACTGGTCAAATAGCTTCAACGAATCTTTGTTATCATATACATACTGGTATCAATAGGTATAATATATATATATATATATATATATATATATATATATATCAACATGTGATTAAATACAATGACTATCTAAGTGGGGACACTCAGATAACCATATATAGAAATTAACGCAATGTAATATATATAATCAGATTACAATATAGTACCATGTTGATAATCAATGATCGGATATAATATATATAACAATAGGGTTATTAATCTAGTACAACAATAATATAATTCTGAATCTTCTTACTCATGTCCATTGCATAAAGAAAATGCAAAGGTAGGATACTTGCCTGGTCTGCTGCTTACAATACACAACTTAGTTTTATCTTTTATACCGAAACCTATCATTAATAAGATCATTCTATCGATTAGAATCACATATCATAACACATAGTATTGCTTATTGTAGTCAACACATAACCTAATCATATTGTCACACATGTTTCACAGTCATTAAATCACAAACAAACATATATACAAACACATTATGTAAGTCCAGATCAATTTCTGAAACCTGTCGGTGTACCGACGGCTTTATCAGATAATTATCGAGTCTAAGACTCTATATCGAAGTTCAATATCTATTTAAACAGTAATATCATTTTTAAATGACTTACAATAATTTTTAAACAATTGTTATAATTTATTCTAATTTTTCAAACACCGAAATCATTACAAAATGATTTAAATATCAAATAATTCTATTATAATTAATATTTAATTAATATTAAATTATTAATAAAACCATTGCCAAAATATTAAGATTATTTATAATAACTCAAAATATTTTTAAAGTATTAATATTACCCTTAAATGATTTTTTAAAACATTTAAAATCATTTTTAAACAATTATCATTAATATTTAAATATTAATGTACTATTTATCCAAATATTAAAAGTCATTAATTAGAACTTAAAATATTTTTAATTCATTTATATCCTTTTTAAATGATTTTTAAATTATTAAAACCATTTTAAAACTATTTATTTAATATAATTATTAAATAAATTTAATATCATTAATGTTAAATTAATATCATTAATATCAAATTATTAATGAAATTATCCTTTAAATATTAAAAGTTATGTTTTATAACTTCAAATATCTTTAAACATTTTATTTTTATTTAAAATGATTTTTCTAATATTAAAATCATTTTTACCTTTCTTTAATTAATATAATCATAATATCATTAATATTAAATAATCAATGAAACTTATCTTAAAATATTAAAAGTTATGTTTTATAACTTCAAATATTATTAAATACCTTATTATCATTTAAAATGATTTTTAATATAATAAAATCATTTTTAATTAATTTATTTAGTGCATTTATTAAATAAATTAAATACCAACAATATTCAAATAATTATTAATATTTATGAAAATATGTCAAATTATTAAAAGTTAATTTTTATAACACAAAATAATTTTTATAATTTTTAGAATTTATTTTCTATTTTTAATTGATTTTTAGAAATTAAATTAATTAATTTAAGTAAGTCTGTCGCTAAAGCCCTTTGGCGATGATAAGTGGATTTTACACCTACTTATTGGATATCAATTTATGCGAATTATGCCAATCTCAAGTACATTCTAGTATGTTTTAATTGCATTTCATGTTATTTTGCATTGCATATATTTAGAACTCCTTTGGTGGAACAATTGCAGGAAATGGCATAGTTTTGTGGTGCTAGATGGCATGAGGCTGATGTAGATGGCATGAGGTTGACGGATGCATGGCATGAAGGTATAATGGAGCAAGGAGACCAAGCATGGAAGGAATGAGCAGCAGGACAAAGCGATAGCAGAAAAAGAACATTGCAGAACCGTAACTGTAATGCACAGATCGCAAAGCCGTGGCAAGATATTAGGTCCGAGGCGCTATCAAGTGGAGAGCCCTACCTGGACATCATGACTTACTGTAAGTCTCGCGCCCGCGCAAGGAATACACTGGAGGGGCGCGCGGTCGCGCACGATGGTTGCTGATGCTGAGCTGTTTATTTTAATTTACAATTTTAAAGGGTTGTAATTGATTAAATAATGATAACTGACTGGTGTCAGACATAACATTGATAACTTTTAACGTATTTTTCACAATAGAAACTAGGGTTTACACTCCGGGAGAGATTCCAACAAAGAACGAAGCCTAAACTCCATCTTCTCTAATTCTTCTTGGGATTTTCTGTCATTGTGGATTATTATTATTGTTTAACTGGATTTTTATGAGGAGTTAAACGTTGATATTGGTTTACAATCTGCAATTGGGTTTGATCATTTCTATCCTTCATCTTTCAATTGTTTGCTTGTGAATCATGTTTAGCTTTGATCCCATAATGGCTTTTGGTTCAGTCATGAACTAAACTCCATTATGGGATTTTAACGGATTTTAATATGTAGTTTGGTTGCATGCTTGATTGTTGGGGCTGTTTTACATATCATATGGGAATTCTATTATGATTGTTTTGCATGTATGAATGCTTGATCACCATTTGTTTCAATATTCGCATGTGAACGATTCTTGCATGATAAGTTAGGATCCCATTATTTCCAGATTTGATATATTTTGTTATTATTCTTATTTTAGTTGTTATTTGCAATTAGGATTAATTCACCAATATCGTCTTAGTTTAAGCATATAAATATAGTGATTTAATTGATGCGTAGTAGTTTAAATTTGATAACTTTCTCTGTGGGATCGATTGTGACGCCCTCAAAATAGGTCCAATCCATCCAACCTATTCTGAGTCGCCAAATACATGGTACAGAAAATAACTACAACTTTATTACTACAATTGTCGTGCAAAATACAACAACACATATACTGTGAGTTTTAATACCAACTATGACTCATGTCCCAACTATGGACAACACCTCACAGTGATACCTTACATAAAGGTACAATCTAGAACTATTTTAGAAAATAAAATCTTTAGGAAGTGCTCAAGGAAACCTTCGTACATAGGAGGCCATGAATCTAAGTTATGATAGATATCATATGTCCAGAGAATTATCCTTGGTTGATCTAGTAGACCCCAAAGAAAAACGAGAAGATTACTATCATGTTCCTTCCAATGGTGAGTCTTCTCTTGACATATAACTATCTCCACCGTCTGCGATTGAACATTATGTTTTAACCCAACTCAAGATCATATAGGTAGTGCTCGTAGATATACTCAAGCAAGTGGATGCACAATCCTTTCTTATGATAACACGAGATCAGTATGTCATTAGACATCTTGTATGATAGTGGCAAAACACTGCTCCAAAGTTGGGTTCACCTCACCCTATTGTTGTTCACCAAAATCAATTATTAAGTAACGTATAATATACTGACACACACACATCTTAGGTCCTCAATACAATCTTATATTGTATGTCATGCCGCTTTTATAATGTGTTGAGAAACTTTGATGATATCTCGGACCACCACACTATTCCCCGTTATCCCCGCTCGACCCAATTTACACTTTTATTATTCGAAAGGAATTGTGAAGCAAAAGGGGTGAGAACAACTAGCCCAAGAAAGAATATCATAACTAACTGAGATAATTAAATTATCAATAGCCTTCATCGATAATAAATCGTAGATTTAGAACATATGGTAGATGATAAAACTTTTCAACCATAGTTAGCGGTGAACGAGCAATCCATTAGAAGAGTCAAATAGACCATAAAGTCTATTATCTTCTCCATGTTAAAAGTCCACCAACAATGCTTTAATCCTCGTAACATTAATCAGCAGATCCCATTTCACGGTCATGTGAATAACTCATAATCATAATTGTAGTTCTAATTTTCTCTTTTCATCTAAGCCGAAGATATTTTTCATCACATGTCTTTACCTGAAACATCAAAGATCATGATTATATCAAATCACAGTTCCTGTTCATAATCATACTAATAAGTTCATCTTTACACTACGGGCCAAAGATATTCATTAATAGTTCATCTTTGCACTACATGCCAAAGATATTCAACAACAGTTCATCTTTGCACTACGGGCCAAAGATATTCAACAACAGTTTATCTTTGTACTACACGCCAAAGATATTCATCAACAATTCATCTTTGCACTACAGGCCAAAGATATTCATATCTCAAAGAAATATATAATCATTTCAGAATTTATATAATAATAATTATAACCATGTTGATCAATTCACCTTTGCACTTAAGCTAAAAATATTCAATTGTAAATTCAATGGTCATGATCATACCAGTCAACAATTCATCTTTGCACTACTGGTCAAAGAGAACCCATAGTCACAATCATACTAATAATCTACCCATCTTTACACTTAAGTCAAAGAGAAATTTTATCACCGGAATTATAAAAATGTTATATATGATAATAAAAACAATACGATCAACAACTGCATTTAATTTCAAGAGTAAAATTCATAAATCAATGATTTCATAACACCTTAATCCAAATATTATAAATCACTTAATAATCTCATAATCTAATATTATTAATACTACCACAATATTTTAATCATTTCTTAAACTTATAAATAATTTATTTTAATTGTTTACACTTTACTAATTAATGTATTTAATCATACTAAAATGCCAATCTCATAAGATTTTATCACCAATAACCATTAACCTCATCAAAAAATCTGATATACCATATATAACATTCCCAAGCTATAAAATACTATTTTTCAATTTTGTTACTTCACATAACATATTTAATTTATTTATTCATAACTAGTCCATTTTCATGAAAAATACCAAATCGGCCCAAAAATATTTCTTTTCCGAATTTAGCATAATATAGTCCTATATTGAACATATATTTCTCGGAATTTTTAAAATTCATTTACTATTTTTCATGGTCAAAGCCGCGAATATTTAGACATTTATCATAAATTGTATTTTTGTCCAAAATTCAAATTTACGTAATATATCTTGATGTATATAGTAGATGTCCTCCTGTAAAAATTTTACCAATTTTGGAGTTAACCATAAGGAGTTATAAGGGTTTACTTTTAAAATAGTCTTTTTCTCATAAAATTCATAACTCCTAATCTATACATCCAAAATTCGCCATTTTTGGACATAATCAAGGAAACTCATCAAATTATCCTTAAATTCCTTACCTCAAAAAGAGCAAAGATTTAAGCGGAATATCGGATGAAAAGTCAAGGAAGGAACCTCAGATTGAATAAGAACTCTCAAAGTATCTAAATATTCACAAAAATACTCTCGATAATATAGAGAGAAAGAAAACTTGTTTCTGGTGTGATTTTCAATTCTAACATAAGCACCTATTTATAAGAAAATGCTAGAACGCCAAAAGAGACTAAATTAATAAAATATATTATTTATTTATCAACCTTCTACGCATGCCACCACAAAACCAACCCTCATTTCTGAAAAAATATAGTAGCCCATGTGCATTCAACAACAACCAAAAAGTGGGTCCCACCCAATTTTAATAAAAATTATTTTATTTTTTGAAACTTCAATAATTCATAGAAAATAGCTCGTTTATCAGAAAAATATGAATTTTATGTCCATTCCATACGAAATCGAATTTTCTACAACTTTGTAGCTTTGAGTTTTTTCAAATTCTAAACAGAAAATATCCGAAATCCACAAACGGACGATTTTCAACACCGTTTCAACACCTTTTAAAATTCATAACAAATCATGCGTTAATTTTCAACGGTTCAAAATTTGTGGACATATACTCAACTCATATATGTATAACATATCCAAAAATCACAACGATCCAACTACGGATTAAAATTACAACTCACTTAATAAAGCTTTAAGAACACCGATTTGAGTTTTTAATACCTCCAATCCGACAAAATACTGATAAAACACCTCAACGTTTATTCCTTCATTTATAACCACATAAATAAATCCATCATTTATATCCGTATAAAATAAATATTTCATTATCATATAAATCAATAATTTATTATTCACAAATAATATTACAGAATCACAATTATGACAACCAGGTGGTTCCCAGGAAAGAGGGGGCTTTCCAATAAGGATTTCTCCTTACTAGCGCGCAATTAGGTGACCAAACCTCTCCTTGACAGAACTTTCTAGACATTGCCAATAATGCTATCTAATAATATTATCCAAATAATATGAAGTATTGATCCGATAATGGGAAATACTGTGCAATGACAATTATTGAAACAACAATAATATAAAATATCAACGCAACAATTATTGAACAAATAAAATAAAATATTGAACAGTAATTACTGTAACAATTATTGAGTAGTTCCTTCTTACGTAAGAATCAATAATTCAAAAATAATGTGCAATATCTGGTGTTCTCATGCGTAAGAACCACGCCAGACATCGTATTTTAACCACCGGGTAATCTAACAGTGTTAACGGTAACAACTACGTCGTTATTTATAAAAACTCAAACTTGTCGTTTTATTCATCTGACAGTTATTCTGTTATGGGGCCCACAATTGGCCGCGCCATCGTACGAATATTCCCCGACAACAAGAATATTCCACGACCAAACAAATATTCCCCGACAGAAATGAATATTTTATAACCACTTGCGTATTTTAAAAAAAATTCATATATCACCCTTAACTTTAACTTTTTTTTTTTCAATCTAACCATTTACTAAATAATAATTATAAGAAAAATTGAATAATTTATTTCATAAAATTCGGGGTCTTACAGTAGAATTTTTTTTATTTTAGTTAGTTTGCATGTCTCACAAAAATTCTTGCTTTATAGAAATTCTTGCCTAGCCAATGATGATATTAATGAATTGTGAAAGATTTTAGAGTATATTGGATAACATGAACGTAGTTATAATGTTTTACACGATGGAATTCATGTTGTTGTTTAAATGCTTACGGTTTACACGGATGTGTTCACAATCACTTGTAGGTATAAGAATTATGTGTTGCATTGCTTGTTAGAAAATGTAGTTTTAAAAGGAGAAATATGTGGAAATGCATGTAGACTGGACAAACATTGACATTTGAACTTTAGGAAAACATGGGTATGCTATGTATAAGAAAATAAAATCAAATAGCAGTAACGTGGCTAGTCTTATTTCGGGGCCCTGGCTACTTGAGTAACTACGCCCGATGGGATTGTCTCTACACCTAGCGCCCTAAGGTCTTTCATGGTCTGAGAGTCATTGGTTGAAAGCTCGCTAAGGGGTAGCAGTGTTTCCTAATGGAATAAGGCATTTCACAGTCAAGTATAAAAAAAAGAAAAAAAGAAAAAGAAAAATAGCAATAAACACCGCGGGAAAGAGCGAAAATCACCCTCGTGAGTAGCAATAAAGCAGTTAAACCCATTGTTGAACTTGAGTTTGTTTTGATATGTTGGAACAGTCTTCGTTGCATAAGTATACATGAGTCTTAATTTAGACTATAATTTTCTGTTTTGAGCAGTTTAGCATATGTATTCTTTGCTTGAATCAAGTTTTGGTTAACAAAGCACACACACACAACATCTCTATAGCATGTATGAAGTATTTGAGTGTATGATGTTATGACCAACGTTCAGTTTGAAGTTGTATTTTTGAATCTGGATAATTCGCTGAGGCATTTTGGACTAAAATTTTGTTTAAGTTGGAATGATGTGAGACTAGTTTGCATAGTAATTTAGCAGCATAGTAATACTTTTGCGTTGTCATTGTTATTTAGCATGCATTGCTTGAGGGCAAGCAATAGTTCAAGTTTGGGGGTATTTGATAAGTGGATTTTACACCTACTTATTGGATATCAATTTACGCGAATTATGCCAATCTCAAGTCCATTCTAGTATGTTTTAGTTGCATTTCATGTTTTATTTTGCATTGCATATATTTAGAACTCCTTTGGTGGAACAATTGCAGGAAATGGCATAGTTTGGTGGTGCTAGATGGCATGAGGCTGATGTAGATGGCATGAGGTTGACGGATGCAAGGCATGAAGGTATAGTGGAGCAAGGAGACCAAGTATGGAAGGAATGAGCAGCAGGATAAAGCGATAGCAAAGAAAGAACATTGCGTAACCGTAACTGTAATCCATGCATCGCAAGCGCGCGTGACATATTAGGTTCGAGGAAGCGCGCCGCATGAGAGCCCTATTGGACATCATGACTTATTGCAAGTCTTGCGCCTGCACGAGGAATACATTTTAGAGGGTGCTGTGCCGCACGCATGATGGTTCGATCATCGAAATGTTTATTTTAATTTCCAATTTTAAAGGGTTGTAATCGATTAAAAAATGATAACTGACTGGTGTCAGACATAACATTGATAACTTTTGATGTATTTTTCACAATAGAAACTAGGGTTTACACTCCGGGAGAGATTCCAAAGAAGAACGAAGCCTAAACTCCATCTTCTCTAATTCTTCTTGGGATTTTCTGTCATTGTGGATTATTATTATTGTTTAATTGGATTTTTATGAGGAGTTGAACATTGATATTGGTTTATAATCTACAATTGGGTTTGATCGTTCTATCCTTCATATTTCAATTGTTTGCTTGTGAATCATGTTTAACTTTGATCCCATAATGGCTTTTGGTTCAGTCATGAACTAAACTCCATTATGGGATTCTAACAGATTTTAATATGTAGTTTGGTTGCATGCTTGATTGATGGGGCTGTTTTACATATCATATGGGAATTCTATTATGATTGTTTTGCATGTATGAATGCTTGATCCCCATTCATTTCAGTATTCGTATGGAATTGACAATGAACATGCGAGTATGGATTGTAGTCATGATAGCATACGTATATGGGGCTGTTTTATATGGCTTGCGTATTTCGTGAATGAGATAGACATATACTTATTCACCTTATGAGTTTAAATAAGGGCTTGTGTTTAAATTCAGTATGATTGCAATTTCACATAGACTTATAGTGAATTTGGTTATATTGATGATTACATGGAGTGTATCGCTTGTGGATGCTGTGTAAGTAGGTCATAGTGCATTGAAAAGTGGCTATGATTCTATTAGTGCTCTTTACTATTTTCCTGTGATATGTGAATGATTCTTGCATGATAGTGGTAATTAGATGTAATATTAAATGAAGTTAGGATCCCATTATTTCCATATTTGATATATTTTGTTATTATTCTTATTTTTGTTGTTATTTGCAATTAGGATTAATTCACCAATATAGTCATTAGTTTAAGCATATAAATATAGTGATTTAATTGATGCGTAGTAGTTTAAATTTGACAACTTTCTCTGTGGGATCGATACTCTACTTACTCTGTATTACTTGTTGACACATGTATGCTTGCATGAGTTAGAGCTCTTTTTGTTAGAACTGAAAAAGAGGCAACAAATTTTTGGCGTCGTTGCCGGGGAAAGGCGTTTAATTTAAATAATTATCATCAGTTTCAAGCTATATTGTATGACTTAGACATATCTATTCTTATCTCATTTCTATTTTTGTTTGTTTGTGATTTTAGGTACTTGTAGATTTTCATGCACACGCAATCATCCAACTAAGACATAACACCAGCATAGGATAACATTAACGGAAGGGGTTGGAAAGCAAGTGTGCAGAGAAATTTGCAAGCTCAATTAGAGAGTACTACAGTTAGTATGGAAGAAGAACAGAGAATTGAGCAAAGAGAAGAGCACCGGGCTCTACGAGATTATTCCATGCCGAATATAAATGGACTACAGTCTAGAATAGTCAGACCGGCCATAGCAACGAATACTTTTGAGATAAAATTGGGCACTATTCAGATGGTGTAAAACTCGGTTCAGTTTGGGGGTGCTGCTACGGATGATCTAAATGAACACCTATTGAGCTTTATAGAAATTTGTGATACATTCAGATACAACGGTGTGACGGAGGATGCTATCAGACTTAGGCTATTCCCATTCTCATTGAGGGATAAGGCGAGAAGTTGGCTTCATTCTTTGCCATCAGGGTCAATCACTACATGGGAGGACTTAGCACAGAAATTTCTAGCCAAGTTCTTCCCAATGGCTAAAACTGCAAAGATGAGGACAGCTATATGTCAGTTTGAGCAACAACAAGGAGAGTCCTTATATGAAGCATGGGAGAGATACAAAGAGATGCTAAGGAAGTGTCCGCATCACAGTATGCCGGATTCGATGGTAATCAATACTTTCTATAATGGATTGGGATGGCAATCGAGACCTATTATAGATGCAGCTGCATGAGGGGCATTGTGGGCAAAAAGCTATGACGAGGCCTATACCCTTATTGAGACTATGGATGCAAATGATTTTCAGAATCCCACATCTCGGATGCCATATCCCAAGGTTGCAGGTGTGTTAGAGGTAGATACGATTACTCAGTTGTCGGCACAGATGACAGCGATGGAAAAGAAGATAGACACAATAGCAAAGAGCAAAATGAAAATAGTTGCCTTCGTTTGTGAGATTTTAAAGTGGGTCACACTCCACGATCGGTGCAGCGATCGAGCTGAGAGTCGCATACAATATGTGAGCAACTACAGGAAAGACCAAGGTCAATTTCAGAACACATACCACCCCAACAACCGCAATCATCCAAACTTTAGTTGGTCGAATAACTAAGGACATCAGCAGAATCAGTTTCATTCGACTCAACAGTTTCAGCAACAGTTTACACCAAAACCACCATTTCCACCGAAATTTTCTCAACAACAACAACATCACACTCCAGCTGCACCTCAGCCAGAAAAGAAATCAGAAATGGAGGAGATGATGTTGAAATACATGGCAAACATGGAAGTTATGATTAAAAGCTAAGCAGTGGCTATCAAGAATCTAGAGACTCAGATGGGGCAGATGGCGAACATGCTTAATAACAGGCCCCAAGGTTCCTTGCCAAGTAACACAGAGACAAATCCAAGAAGAGACGGGAAGGAGCAATGTCAACCGATCACATTGAGATCTGGGAAAGATTTGACAGGTACTGCAAGTCGCGCGCCGCCTAATTAATTGTATTAAAAGCGCACGCTGGCCTTGTAAAAGAAAGCAAGTTATCAAGAGAAGGAAAATCTAGAAAATTATGAGGTTCCACAGGAAAAGAAAGATAAAACAGGTTCAGAGGAGAAGTTTAAGAGTTCAGAGCCACCAGTTTACCCTCGTGTCCCATATTCGCAGAGATTAAATAAGCAGAGGGAAGATAAATAATTTAGTAAGTTCTTGGAGGTATTCAAAAAGCTACAGATCAACATACCGTTCGCCGAGGCATTGGAACAAATGCCAAGCTATGCAAAGTTTATGAAGGGTATATTGTCAAGGAAGAGAAAACTAGATGAGTTTGAAATGGTAGCCTTGACAGAGGAATGCAAAGTGCAGTGCTTCAACAGAAATTACCTCCAAAGCTGAAGGATTCGGGCAGCTTCACAATTCCGTGCACAATCGGGAAGATGAGCTTTAGTAAGTGTTTATGTGATCTGGGGGCAAGTATAAATTTGATGCCCTTATCAGTGTTCAATCAGTTGGGATTGGCGGCTCCAAGGCCGACAAACATATCATTATAGCTAGCTGACAGATCCATCACGTATCCACGGGGAATTATTGAAGATGTGTTGGACAAGTTTATCTTTCCGGCTGATTTCATCATCTTAGACTATGAGGAAGACAAAAGCATACCAATCATACTGGGGAGACCATTCTTAGCCACAGGCAGAGCTTCGATAGACGTGTAAAAAGGGGAACTCACTATGCGGGTACACGATCAGGAGGTCACCTTCAATGTCTTTAAGGCAATAAAGTTCCCAACGGATGAAGAAGAATGCTTCTTAATTGACTTGGTGGATCGGGGCCTAAATGATGAGGTACAAAAATTGGGGAATTATGGACCATTGAGGTGTGTAACAGGTAAAAATTCAGAGCTGAAGGTAGAGCCATTGACGAAAGCTGAAGTCATTAAATTTCGGGGTGAGGTGGACAAGCAGAAAGTCACCTCCATTCTTCCTTTGACATGATATTCAGAGACAGTCAAGCTAATTGACTATAACTTAGCGCTTGATGGGAGGCAACCCATTATTTTCTATCTCTAAAATCTCTCTTTCATTCTTTATTTATTTAGTTCAAGTTATTTCGTTAACTCAATTTCAACCTAAGTTAAGACCATGTGATTATCTCTGCATAATTAGCATATTAGCTGATATTGAATAGGAGCGTGTATGTGCATTGTATTAAAAAAATGAGGGTGATACAATAGACATTCATGTTTATGCTTTGATAAGGTCTATTGATGTATTGCAGGTGGATTGGAGAGCATGCATTTCTGTCTTGTAGAGTCTAAAAATAAACACAAAGAAGGCAGAAGTGAGGTTACGCTACCACACGATGAAACAAAGACAAGACCATGGCGCTACGCATGCTATATCATATTAAACCAAGAATACCACTACATGCTACCATGGCATGAAACACAATGAATGCCCACGCGGGACACCGGATTAAGACAGATCTAAAAATTTTAAAAATGAGTTATGGACCATTTCTACTCTCATTTGAAATAATAACAGAAGCGCAATACAAGTGTCTCTCCATAACTCACGTCTCTATCACTCTATCAGTTACAAATTGAAGCCATACATCTCTCCATTACATTCCCACGATCATCTCCACATTAAAGGCTCATACCTACACTCTCATCCACTGCTATAAAGTTAGGGTTTCTGATTGGGTTGGCAGAAACAAGTTTGAAGGTTATCACATCATAAATTCTCAGTCACTCTCAGTAATTTCATCTGCATTCTCGCTCAATTATCTGCAAAATGGGTCCAAAGAGAGCACGATCATCTTCCTCTTCCTCATCCTCCCCCGGTAGTCATGGGGAAGACATTATCGACCACACCAAGTTCCTGTGTTTGGAAACCCAACAGGAGTACTACTGAATCGTAGCAAAAACATTTATCATGGAAAGAGGATTCAAACCAGAAGTCCAGGATGGGCAGCTTTGTGCCATAATCTAGGAACGAGCCTAGGGTGGACTGACTGCCTCTCCAACGCCCGTTCCGATGAGCATAGTTTGTGAGTTTTATGCCAATGCCAAGGTCACCATGAGCGGTATCTCTATGGTTCGCGGGTTCGAGATAGACTACAAACCTCCCGCCATCAAAACCATTTTTTGACTCACTCAGACACCACCAAGAGGGGCTGCTAATTGGGTCATAGGGGCACATATGGAAACCAACTTGGAGCTTGTTATTGCTGAATTGTGCATGCCAGGCACGAAGTGGACTTACAAAGTCAAGACGAACCAAACCTCGATATTTCAAAGAATGTGATCGAATGAATCGATATGCCAAGGCGTGGAATTTGTTCATATGTGCCAAGCTATTGCCTTCGTCTCATTAGCATGAGATCACGACGGAAAGGGCTATAATTCTGTGGGGTATAATTACGGGCAAGTATATTGATGTTGGCCATCTCATCCACCAGAATATATTGCAATATCTACGGGGAGGCACCACTGGGAGCATTCTATACGCTTCACTGGTAGAGATGCTATGTGCTCATCAGGGATGCAACTGGGGAAACAAACAAATGCAATATCCAAGCCAGGACATCACACATGCCACCATTTCTAAATTTGAGAACTGGGCAGGAGGCGAAGCACACCCGCGCGGATGAGGATTTATTCTCCGGCCTACATTCCAAAAGCCATCACAACAGCCCCCTTAGACCGATGAGGCAGGCCCGTCGACATGACTATAAGCTCCTCATGGTGATCACCAGCTCCGAAGGTTGGAGCGACGAGTTGACGCCATCTACGACAATTTTGGAGTGTTTGCAACGGGTCTCACGAGGGCTTTGGCCGAAGCCTTTATGCAACAAGGAACAATGCTAGAATGGCCTCAGTTTGGGACAACAGTGCCATATCTACCACCAGATTCACTACCCGAGGAGGGTGGTACAGCCGATCATTAGGGGAGTTCTCTTGTACCCTTTACCTTCATTCAATGGGGCATTGAATACTTTAAGTTTGGGGGTATTGGGAAGTAGTATAGTAGCATATAGTTTAATTTTGCATGATTAGTTTTAAATTCAGCATGTGTAGTTTATTTATTTTATGTGGTAGAAATTTTTCTTGTTTTAGTTAGTTTGCATGTCTCACAAAAATTCTTGCTTTATAGAAATTCTTGCCTAGCCAATGATGATAATGAATTGTGAAAGATTTTAGAGTATATTTAATAACATGAACGTAGTTATAATGTTTTACACGATGGAATTCATGTTGCTGTTTAAATGCTTACGGTTTGCACGGATGTGTTCACAATCACTTGTAGGTATAAGAATTATGTGTTGCATTGCTTGTTAGAAAATGTAGTTTTAAAAAGAGAAATATGTGGAAATGCATGTAGAGTGGATAAACATTAACATTTGAACTTTAGGAAAACATGGGTATGCTATGTATAAAAAAAATCAAATAGCAGTAACGTGGCTAGTTTTATTTCGGGGCCTTGGCTACTTGAGTAAGTACACCCGAGGGGATTGTCTCTACACCTAGCGCTCTAAGGTCTTTTATGGTCTGGGAGTCGTTGGTTGAAAGCTCGCTAAGGGGTAGCAGTGTTGCCTAATGGAATAAGGCATTGCACAGTCAAGTATAAAAAAAAGAAAAAAAGAAAAAGAAAAATAGCAATAAACACCGCGGGAAAGAGCGAAAATTGCCCTCGTGAGTAGCAATAAAGCAGTTAAGCCCATTGTTGAACTTGAGTTTGTTTGGATATGTTGGAATAGTCTTCGTTGCATAAGTATACATGAGTCTTAATTTAGACTATAATTTTCTGTTTTGAGCAGTTTAGCATATGTATTCTTTGCTTGAATCAAGTTTTAGTGAACACAGCACACACACAACATCTCTATAACATGTATGAAGTATCTGAGTGTATGATGTTATGACCAACATTCAGTTTGAAGTTGTATTTTTGAATCTGGATAATTCACTGAGGCATTTTGGACTGAAATTTTGTTTAAGTTGGAATGATGTGAGACTAGTTTGCATAGTAATTTAGCTGCATAGTAATGCTTTTGCGTTGTCATTGTTATTTAGCATGCATTGCTTGAGGGCAAGCAATAGTCCAAGTTTTGGGGTATTTGATAAGTGGATTTTATACCTACTTATTGGATATCAATTTACGCGAATTATGCCAATCTCAAGTCCATTCTAGTATGTTTTAGTTGCATTTCATGTTATTTTGCATTGCATATGTTTAGAACTCCTTTGGTGGAACAATTACAGGAAATGGCATAGTTTGGTGGTGCTAGATGGCATGAGGCTGATGTAGATGGCATGAGGTTAACGGATGCATGGCACAAATGTATAATGGAGTAAGGAGACCAAGCATGGAAGGAATGAGCAGCAGGACAAAGCGATAGCAACAGCAACATTGCAGAACCAGAACCAAAATCCACAGACTGCAAGCCGCGCGTCCGCGCAGCATATTAGGTCTGAGGGCGCGCCCGCGCGAGAGCCCGGTTGGACATCATGACTTACTGCATGTCTCGCGCCCGCGCGAGGAATACACTAGAGGGGCGTGCGGCCGCGCACAATGGTTGCTGATGCTGAGCTGCTTATTTTAATTTACAATTTTAAACGGTTGTAATTGATTAAAAAACGATAACTGACTGGTGTCAGACATAACATTGATAACTTTTGACGTATTTTTCATAATAGAAACTAGGGTTTACACTCCGGGAGAGATTCCACCGAAGAACGAAGCCTAAACTCCATCTTCTCTAATTCTTTTTGGGATTTTCTATCATTGTGGATTATTATTATTGTTTAACTGGATTTTTATGAGGAGTTGAACGTTGATATTGGTTTACAATCTGCAATTGGGTTTGATCATTTCTATCCTTCATCTTTCAATTGTTTGCTTGTGAATCATGTTTAGCTTTGATCCCGTAATGGCTTTTGGTTCAGTCATGAACTAAACTCCATTATGGGATTCTAACGGATTTTAATATGTAGTTTGGTTGCATGCTTGATTGCTGGGGCTATTTTACATATCGTATGGGAATTCTATTAGGATTGTTTTGCATGTATGAATGCTTGATCACCATTCGTTTCAGTATTCGCATGGAATTGACAATGAACATGCGAGTATGGATTGTAGTCATGATAACATACGTATATGGGGCTATTTTATATGGCTTGCGTATTTCGTGAATGAGATAGATATATACTTATTCACCATATGAGTTTAAATAAGGGCTTGTGCTTAAATTCAGTATGATTGCAATTTCACATAGACATATAGTGAATTTGGTTATATTGATGATTACATGGAGTCTATCGCTTGTGGATGCTGTGTAAGTAGGTCATAGTGCATTGAAAAATGGCTATGATTCTATTAGTGCTCTTGACTATTTTCCTGTGATATGTGAACGATTCTTGCATGATAGTGGTAATTAGATGAAATATTAAATGAAGTTAGGATACCATTATTTCTAGATTTAATATATTTTGTTATTATTCTTATTTTGGTTGTTATTTTCAATTAGGATTAATTCACCAATATAGTCATTAGTTTAAGCATATAAATATAGTGATTTAATTGATGCGTAGTAGTTTAAATTTGACAACTTTCTCTGTGGGATCGATACTCTACTTACTCTGTATTACTTGTTAACACATGTATGCTTGCATGAGTTAGAGCTCTTTTTGTTAGAACTGAAAAAGAGGCAATAGAGGACAATAAGTGTCGCCTTAGGTGTTGTTGAGGAATCCAGAACCTTCATAGCCAGTTATCGAGGGACTAAGTTTGACCAACAATAAATGTCAGATCTTAATGTTTCTGGGCAAGCTAATACATGGATCTTATAGTACTAGTGTAACACTACATGTAACAACCAATAACCAGGTCATACATCATCACAATCAAAAGTTATTAAGCCTTAAACTAGCTGTCAGAACGTGTTCATCATATTCTGGGCTGCCCAAAAATTTTTAGTCATGGTCGGTCAACGCTTTTCAAGGCCTCATTCCAGTCAATCGGTTCATGTTATGGGTGGTCTACACGTCGGGCTGTGTAGAGTAACTAACAGAGAACATGATTCAAGCCATGTTCAAGTCTAAACATCAACTACAAGAAAGATCTAAGTCATCAAACTCACTGTCAGAGCTGTTCTTCATTTTCGGGTTTGCCCAGAATGAAGAACAGTTCGACTGTTCACTTTTGAGCTCCTACAACTTGAAATCCTTTTGATGTTTTTGTGATTTAAGAGTTGTAGTGTGTAACCAGCATACAAGCGTAGAGATCTATCACAAAACATCACCATAACATCAATAAATCAAAAAGATACAAGCTGGTCAACCACTGTCAGAAATAAGCTTCTATCCGTTTCTGGAAATTCCCAGAAATGCTAAGTAAGTGCGAGTGGCCTACTTTGACCACTTGCTATGATCTACCTGTTGTTTATTTACACGATCTAAGGCCATGGAATCATAGAACATATTACAGACTACAAGTTTAATACAACAAATAATTAAAACAACATCAGGACTGACAGATCAAAGCCATAGAAAAACTTGTCGATTGTTCTTGGCTTTCTAGTCGCTTGAGAAAAGGCCTATTAATGCTTAGGTCAACGGCTTTTGACCGTTAATAACTACCAATATAGATATCAAACGACCCTAATTCCTTTTGCAGATTAAAGACCACATTACAAGCTACAAATAACAACTTAAAAACAACTAAAAACATAATCGAGCAAGGATCTGTGGCCACTAACATTCGTTGTCAGACCACAAAACCAACTTTTTTCCAGATTTTTCAAAAACTCAATTTTGAGCACTTTGATGTTATGGATCTAAAAAATACCAACCCAGATCAACTATATGGACTACAAATAACATGTTTTAACAATAAATTATAACATCTAACATGTAGATCAAGATCAGATTTTTAAATTAGGGTTTACCTCTTTTGAGCTTTGATTTTGATTCTGTTCTTCTGATCTGATATTGGTGTTTGTGGGGCTTGATTTGTGACTGATCTAACACCAAAATTTCATGGGTTTGGTCTCGAAAGAGTATGGCTAAGTGTAAGTGATCAAATTAGGCTAATGTGCACTTTCTCTCTCTTGAATCTAGAAAATCAATTGGTGCAATGAACTTGTAATGGCTGATCATGTGCTGGAATTGCTAGCTAATAGGTTGGCCTAGGGTGTTGTAGGGTGGCTGGCCAAGATATGCAAAGATTTGCTAAATAATAATTCACAAATAAGATAAAAGGGTAAAATAGTAATTTCACTTACAACTTCAAGGGTATTCTTGTCCAAGGTGCTTGAATCTAGGGTTTAATCACTAGATTTTAAGCCTTAAAATTTCCCAAATAATTTCTAGGGTTTGAAAAATTAAAATTAAAGTGTAATAAAATTTTAATTAAACACACTAATTTAAAATTAGGGTTTTTAATAGAAAATTAGGGTTTTTAAAATTAGGGTTCCTTAATTTTATTAGGGTTTCCTAATTATCATTATAATTTACTAAAATAGCAATTAGGGTTTTTAATTTTTAGCAAATTAGGGTTTTCAATGAGAAAATTAGGGTTTCTAATTTTAGCAATTAGGGTTTAAATAATAATTAGGGTTTCTCCTAATTACAGAAATTCTATAATACACAGTAAAATTCATATAACACAATTACTACACAGTCTCGAACTCATAACTGAGTTTAACAATTAGGGAGTAAAAACACGATATAAGGGTTATGCCATATTTTACCATAATTGACCAACCATTATCAGTCTACACATTTATAGTACATATTATAGCACTGAAAAATCAAAATATAATTAATATTATATTATTATTCTTATCCCTTGATCAAAATCCCAATTTAGGGTTTGGATTCCATAACTGGTTTATCTTTCATATACAACATTAATAATTAAGTTAAAATAATTAACTTAAATATGTCGAACAAATTCATATAATAAAATATTTATTATTACTATTCTAATAATCACTTAATATATTATTTAAATAATATAAAAATCATATTTCATGGAAAATAATTAATAAAAATATTTCCACTATAAAATTAATTATCATAAGAATATACTTTATAATGATCAATAATTCTAAAACAAAATTATTTGAAATTATTCATGTAATAAATAAATTTTATTTATCACATATGGCACATATTCCCATTATTAAAAAAAAATTATATGTAAAATTTCTCATTTATTTATATAGAAAATATCGGGTTATTACAATTATTATCGTGTTGTTGGTCGTTACCTTTTGGTTGTGCTGACTCATTATCGCGCTCCAATAACTGAGCCCTATTCACAACATCTGAATATAAACAAAGTTTATGAGAGATAAGGTATTGACGTATCTCGGGCTTCAAACCACTTAGAAACATCCGCGTCATTCGCTCCTCATTATCGACTAAATGGGATGCAAACCGGGATAACTCCGCAAACTTAGCCTCGTACTGCGATACGGTCATATTGTGACAACCGAGATTTTGTAATTTAATTTTAATATTTATTGGATTAAATAAATATTTTTTCGATGAATTAATTATTAGATTAAATAATTAATTGATGAAGTTGTGGTAGATTAATTTAATTATATGTGTTATATTAATTAAATAAATGTGGAGAATTTTTATTATTCGAAGTATGTAATTATGTGAGCTTATTGAATTAAAAGAAATATTTAATAAGCCTAATGTTATTTTAATTAATTTAATAATTAATTGGAGATTTAATAATTTGACATAATTAATAAATGAGAAATTTAATTATGTGACTATGTGAATTAATGAGAAATTATTATATGTTATTTAAAATAAATTAAATAAGATATTGGAGTTATTTTATAAAGGGGTGTGACATTATTTAAACTATATGATAAAAGTTTAATTAAATTAATTGGGTATAAGCCTTTTAAGGCTAGCCAAACATGGCATTAGTGGAGGTTGGGAACAGTTAACCCATGATGGGTAACTGACCTCCACAACGCGTCAGTTCTTCATTATGTACACTTTCCTTCTTTTATTTTTTTTAAGTCTTTTATTTTCTAAGTCTGGCAAAGCAAAAACAGAGAGAGTTTTGAGAATCAGTAAGATTAAAGGAGAAGAAGTGTGAGGAAATTGGGAGTTGTTATCAACCTGTGTAATCCAAGCAGAGTAATCAAGGGTAAACTCTTATTCCCCAAATTTAAAATTACGTTGTTTAAGTTTTGGCTTTCAAGTTCTGTTAAATTTGTACAATTGGAAAGAATAAGGATTATGTGCATATATGTGTTAAGATATTATTATAATGTGTTTTCATATATATATATATATATATATATTGTATGGTTCCATATCATCAGTTTCATAATATTATACAGTATATGGTTACAGAGTATAGAATATGGTCCTTATACGTGAATTTAATATGTCAAACATAAATTATTTTGTAAAATTCCCACTTGTATATAATTATGCATGCTAAAATGAAGAAAACAAAACTTGAATGGATGGATTTAGTGTTATAACGAATCTGTAGTGTTAATTTTCATGTTTTATGTTCAAAACCTTCAAGAACATCGAAAATGTTGAAATTTGCATGTTTTAATTTCGTAATTATGTGTTTTAACTTGTTAAAATCATGCTTGAAGGGTTGAGTATTAGTTATTTTTGTATTACAATGTTTGGGTATGTCTAAATTCGTGTAAAAATAAGTTAATTGGAGTTTTTTTGCCGTTCTCGCAATTTTTGCGAAGTTACTGAATCGAAGCGGAGTCTCGGCAACATGACGCTAACTCCATGCCTTAGTACTCATGTACAAAGACACCAAAGAACCATGCGCATGGCAGCGCCAAGAATAAGCCTAGCAGTGGCGCCGTAGCGCCACTTAGCAGAATGGTCCAGAAATGAATTTTTAAATACTCAATTCTAGCAATGTGTTAGTAACTTAATCTAATGAACATAAAAGAACATGTTAGACATATAATGAGGTGTTAAAATAAATTCTTGATATGTCAATAACACATTTATGTGTGAATTGAACGATTGAATGCATGGTTAGCTTATTGTTCATAAAGTGTAAATTGTGTGTCAATGAATGTAGTAATTTGACTAAGTATGGTCATAATCAAAGTTAGACAAAGAGAATGAACTTTTGGTGACTAGTACGTTATAATTGATTGGTATTGTGAACGTAATTGATATGTAGGATTTAAATCAAGGAACGAGTATAATTAACGTGTAATCTACGCACGAGGCAAGTTTCCTAACCCTACTCGTTATCTTTTTATGAGCTTATAAGTTGTCTCTTTACATCGAGCAAATTCTCGTTATTATTGATCAAGTACATTTTATTATATTAAAATGTATTAATCTTTCAAAGTATGATTCTGCTATACAATAATTATTCTATTATATACCTTTTGAGATTGCTATTCAATTTTAATTTATCAGTTACTGTTGAACTTTGTTAGACTAGTGAACCCTTAATGATTCGACTAGTCCATAGTTGATGAGCGTTCTAAATTTCAGAACCCTTGATGAATTATCCAAACCAAACTTCCTTTGGTGCGGACTCTAATGTCAAACCGAGATGAACAACCTCAGATAGGGATTACTTATGCATTAGTGTTAAGATATTGTGCATGTGATGGTACTAATGGATGATCCCCCTAAGTACGAGAAGAAGAGTCCATAGTCTTATGACTGTTAAAGGTTTCAAGTATAAACACTTGACAACCTAGGATATAGTTCAAGGTCTTATGACCCTCAGAAGTTCTTTTGTTTCTTGTTATTCATTCTTGATTCAAAAGCTGAGTTTTCATGTTTCAGAAGCCTTTGATTTATTTGCATGTTATTATTTCTTTGTTATATTGTTATACTTGTGGGCAATCGTGCTCACTCTTGCGTAATAATAACATTGCAGTTAAGAACGAAAGATCAGACGAGCCTTCCACTAGTAAAGGCAAGGGCAAGGTTAACAAATGAAGAAGACTTGTTGTTATTGTGTAATGATATTTAGACTTGATGTTGTTTAAGACTTGTTATTTGTTTATGATTCCGCACAGATGTTTAAGGTTAGAGTGACCTGGGATTGTATTTTATGCAGATGATGTAACCCCATAAGGGGAGATTTATTTATTTAATTCTATCTATTGCATGGTTTGCTTTTATTTATGGGTAGATAGATAGATGATATTTGTACAGTGAACACCAAATTCTGCAGAAATGAAAGTACCCAGATTTGGGGTGTCACAAGTTGGTATCAAAGTTGTAGGTTATGAACCTTAGGTGGGGGAACAACCTTAGGTAGTAGCCTTGTAGGAGATCGAGAACATAGTGGTGGTAAACTCTTATCGAGTTCTAAGAAATGAATTTCTTAATTCATTGAAGATAATAAAAGACTTTATGTGCTTATGTGTTAAATTATGTGCTCTCAGCATGCGGATTAGTAACTAAAACTTAAAATTTTGTTGTCGAGGGATGTCGGATCTTTGGAGGAGCTAGTCGAAATGGGAGGAGGAACCCCGAGTACCTACAGAGGAGGAGCCAAGAGACATTCATGTCGTCTGTGGGAGCAGTTAGGTACAGAGAGAGCCATCTCCGTTGATCCTTTGTTGTTGGTCTGGGAGCATGAGCACGAGACTAATCCGGAGGAGGATTCGATGAAGAAGAGGAGGAAGAGGAGTTCCCACCGAACTCCATCGATGCTGAGATGTATGATGCGCTTTATGATCGTAACATAGAGTTGCAAGACACTTTTCAGGAGCTGAAGGAGAGGGCTGTTATTTAGCAGAGTACCATTGAGCAGAAGGATGAGGAAATTGTGACTCTTCACACACGTTTAGGAAACGTGGAGTGGGATTTGGTTCACAAGAAGGGTCAAACTGAGGAGAAGTCTGAAGAAATAGAAAAGTTGAAGAAAGATCTGAAAGAGAGCTCAAAAAGACTGGCCATAGCAGAGGAGGGTTGGGTAAGAGAGTCACGTCGTGTTGATCTTGCAGAAGAGGATTGTCGTGTGAAGAAGGCTAAGCTTGGGGAGACGTACTCTATACTTCAAAATACAATGGATGCGGCCCAGGATCGAGTTATGAAGTATCCAATCCAATTTGAAGGTCTACCATCATATATGCTAGATCGCAGGACGATGTCCCGCATCATGGAAGAAAAAGAACGTGGTAAGGTTATTCAAATACTTTAATAAGGCGATGATAGGATTAGTTTATTTATGTGAAACCTACCTGGTAGTTTAAGATGTAAATTCCGATGTGTTTATAAAAAAAGGAATATTTTAATGCTTTAAATCCTGTAGATTCTTTATCTCGGGATAGTTGATGTAAATAGCAGTGATGTTATCGTATGATGTTAAAACTTTTGATTTGAATAAAATGTCAGAGTTTATTCGAAATAATGTGTTAAGTGAATTATGATTAAATGTTTTAGTTAAGCCTTAAATATTTAAGGGATTGAATAAAGACTTAATAAGCGTATATTCTTAACAGAAATATGCCCCCTAGAAGAAGACAAAACTGTCAACAAGCTCAAGGAGAACCAATGAATAACAACGACGACGCCATTGCTAACTCTGTTCAGCAATTGGTGAACCTATTAGCCAAAGCAATTAACAATCAACCTCAAGCTCCACCAAACACATCGTTTAAGGATTTCAAGGCGGTGGGACCGCCATAGTTTAAGGGTTCCATAAACCCAATCGAAGCTCAAACATGGGTTATGGAGATGGAGATGGTGTTTGACGTCGTCGCCATAGTAAGGGAAGACCAGAAGACCGTATATGCAACAATCATGCTGAAGTCTGAAGCCAGCTATTGGTGGCAGACAAACAAAGTACGGGGAGGAGAAGGTGTAATAACCTGGGAGAGATTCAAGGAGATGTTTTTCGAGATGTATTTTTTGACCAGTTCGCAAAATCAAATGGAAGTTCAATTTCTGGAATTGAAACAGGGGAGTATGTCCGTAGCAGATTATGCGGCAAGGTTCAATGAGTTGGCTAGGTTCGCCATATACCAAGTTCATACTGATGAGAGGAAGGTAAGACGTTTCGAGCAGGGACTGAAGCCCTGGTTGTATAGCAAGGTGTCAATGTTCCAATTGAACACTTTTGCTGGAGTGTTAGAGAAAGCCATACTCGCTGAAGGTGGAAGCGATGCTGTAACTAAATATAATCAGGATTAGAAGAAGAAAAAGAGTGAAAATGAAGGAATTAACAAGATTGGTAGAAGTAGCACGGGGGGTAGCCATAATCAGAAGAGGAAGTGGTCTGATAACTCGTCAGCTGAAAGTCAACAAGGAGGGCAGAAGAAGAAGATCGAAGTGTGCCCAACCTGCGAAAAAACTCATTTGGGAGTTTGCATGAAGGGAAAATGAGTGTGCTACAATTGTGGTCAGGAAGGCCACATAGCACCTAATTGTCCTAACCCAAAGAAGGGTGCTTGCTTCACTTGTGGTTCAAAGGGTCATCTTGCAAGAGATTGTCCTAAGAAGGGATCTGGAGGGACAGGATCAGGAGGGAATAGAGGAAACAACGGTGGAAACACTCTGACTATCGCAGGACCAACTGCAACCAACCGACCGACCGCCAGAACATTCAACATGACAGTGCAGGATGCATTGTAGTCTCGCGATGTGGTGTCAGGTATCATTCCGATCAATAAAATTAATGCGTATGTATTATTTGATTCGGGTGCTACTTGCTCATTTATATCCGATGAATTTGCTAAGAACTTAGAATTGCTTATGGACGAGTTAGAATACACCATGAACATAGAAATTGCGAATAGAGAAATAATCCATTTTAAGTACGTGCATAAGAACTGTAGAGTGGATATTAAGGGTAATATCATGAACGTAGATCTTATCCCTATTCGACTTGGAGAATTCGACGTTATTTTGGGTATGGACTGGTTATCTAATTATGGGGCGATAGTTGACTGCCAGAAGAAGTGTATTAACCTTATGACTCTGTCAAAGGTTGTGCTTTATGGCAGCAAGTCGCCTAGACAAGCAAGTTATTTGACGATGATGCAGGCCAGGAGGTTGTTAAGGCAAGGCTGTGTAGGATATCTAGCTTACATAGTCGATAGTTGTAAAGAGAATTCGAACATAGATGAGATACCAGTAGTGAGAGATTTCGCAGATGTATTTCCAGATGATTTGCCAGGACTTCCTCCAGATAGAGCAGTCGAATTTGTGATCGATTTGGCTCCAAGAACGGTTCCAATATCGAAGGCACCGTACCGAATAGCACCGGTAGAGATAAAAGAACTGATGGTTCAACTACAAGAATTACTGGACAAGAAGTATATCCAACCAAGCGTATCGCCGTGGGGAGCGCCAGTTTTATTCGTGAAGAAGAAGGATGGGACAATGTGTAAGACCCCGAATTTTATGAAATAAAGGTATTCAATTTTTCTTATAATTACTATTCAGTAAATGGTTAAATTGATAAAAGGTTAAAGTTAAGGGTGATATATGATTTTTTTTCAAAATACGCAAGTGGTTATAAAATATTCATTGTTGTCGGGGAATATTCGCTTAGTCGTGGAATATTCGATTCGTCGAGAGAATATTAAATGCGACAGTAGCGATCATTTGTGGGCCCCATAACAGAATAACTGTCGGATGGAGAAAACGACAAATTTGAGTTTTTATAAATAACGGCGTAATCGTTACCGTTAACACTGTTGGAATACCCGGTTGGTAAAGTAAAGTAATACGCGTTGTTGCATAGTAGCACACGGTATTGCATAGTATTTTTTCAATTATTGATTCTTACGTGAGAAGGCACTACTCAATAATTGTTACAGTAATTACTGTTCAATATTTTATTTTATTGATTCAATAATTGCTGTGTTGATATTTTATATTATTGTTGTTCAATAATTATCACTGCACAGTATTTCCCATTATCAGATCAATAATTCATATTATTTGAATAATATTATTAGATAGCATTATTGGCAATGTCTAGAAAGTTCTGTCAAGGAGAGGTTTGGTCACCTAATTGCGGCGCTACCAAGAAGGAGAAATTCTTATTGAAAGCCCCTCTTCCTCGGGAACTACTGGTCATCATAAATGTGATTTCGTAATATTATTTGTGAATAATTAATTATTGATTCATATGATAAGAAAATATTTATTTGATGTGGATATAAATGATGGATTTATTTATGTGGTTATAAATGAAGGAATTAATGTTGAGGTATTTTATCAAGATTTTGTCGGATTGGAGGTATTAAAAGATCAAATCGATTGTTCTTACTGACTTTATTATTGTGAGTTATAATTTTTAATCGTAGTTGGATCGTTGGGATTTTTGGATATGTTATACATATATAAGTTGAGTATATGTTCACAAATTTTGAACCGTTAAAATGAACGTATAATTTGTTATGAATTTTAAGAGGGACCGATTCGTAAATTAGGTTATAAATGATTTTGGTGGAAAATTCTAGAATTGGTGGGCCCCACTTTTAGTTGGTGAGAAATGTGCTCAATTGAATTTTCAAATGTGGTGGGTGGGAATAGTAGCGGTAAAGCCATCAAAGTTGCAAAAAGTTAAGTCTGCTTGACGTTTCTAAGCATTTTCCTATAAATAGGTGCTTAGGTTAGAATTGAAAATCACACCGTAAACTCAAGTTTTCTCTATTTCTCTCGATATTTTGAACGTATTCTTGTGAGTATTTTGAGTATACTTTGAGTATTGCTATACGGTGCAAGTTCGTTCAGCGTTATTCCAGTCAGAAGTACTGCTCTTTTGAGGTAAGGGATAGTAAGAGATTTTAAGGATTATTATGTTTTAGTTTCAAATTTTTTCTGAACCTTCAAAATTGGAAAAATTTAAAATGATATTTTGATGAGTTTTGTAGAGTGTGTCCAAAATGGCAATTTTGGATGTATAGATTAGAGTTATGGATTTTATGAGAAAAGACTATTTTAAAAGTAACTATTTATAACTCCTTGCGGTTAACTCCAAAATTGATGAAATTTTTATTGAGAGTACATCTATATAATATCGATTGTACTGTGAATTTCGGAATTTTGGATAAAAGTACAATTTATGATAAATGTTTAAATATTCTAGGTGGTTTTGGCTATATATGAAAATAGTAAATGAATTTTTAAAATTTAGAGAAAAATATATGTTCAATATGGGACTATTTTATACTAAATCCCTTAAAAGAAATATTTTTAGAACTGATTTGGTATTTTCATGAAAATATTCTAGTTATGAGTAAATGAATTAAATATGTTATGTGAAGTAAGAAAATTGGAAAATATGATTTATTGGCTTGAGAATCATATATGAGATATATGATTTTTATGAGGGTTTTGGTTAATGATGATGAAATCTTATGAGTTTGGCATTTTAGATGATTAAATGCATTAATTATTAAAGTGTAAATAATTGGATTAAATTATTTATAAGTTTGAGAAATGATTAAAATATTATTATAATATTAATAATATTAGATCATGAGATTTCTAAGTGATTTATAACATTTGGATTAAGGTGTTATAAATATGGATATGAATTTTATTATGAAACTTTATCTTTTCGTGTCGAGGTTACTTATGCACGATATACGGGACTATGTATTTAATACGGGTACTATTCACAACAAATTGGTTTCTTCTCACCAAATTATCGTTGATTTATGAATCTTACTCTTGAAATTAAAACCATGTTTTGATTATATTATTTTTATATAACATTCTTATAACCCTAATGATGATATTTCTCTTTGACTTGAGTGTAAAGATGGGTAGATTATTGGTATGATCGTGACCATAGGTTCTCTTTGGCGAAGAGTGCAAAAGTTGAATTGTTATTTGGTATGATCATGACCATTGAATTTACAATTGAATATTTTTAGCTTAAGTGCAAAGGTGAATTGATCAACATGGTTATAATTATTGTTATATAACTTCCGAAATGATTATGTATTTCTTTGATATATGAATATCTTTGGCTCGCAGTGCAAAGATGACTGTTGTTGAATATCTTTAGCTTTGTAGTGCAAAGATGAACTATTGATGAATATCTTTGGCTCGTAATGCAAAGATGACTGTTGTTGAATATCTTTACCAGTAGTGCAAAAGATGAATTATTGATGAATATCTTTGGCTCGTAATGCAAAGATGACTGTTGTTGAATATCTTTAGCTTTGTAGTGCAAAGATGAATTATTGATGAATATCTTTGGCTCGTAATGCAAAGATAACTTCGTTGTTGAATATCTTTAGCTTTGTAGTGCAAAGATGAATTATTGATGAATATCTTTGGCTCGTAATGCAAAGATGACTGTTGTTGAATATCTTTAGCTTTGTAGTGTAAAGATGAGCTGTTGATGAATATCTTTGACCCGTGGTGCAAAGATGAATTTATTAGTATGATTATGAATGAGGCGTGATTTGGTATAACCATGATATTTGATATTTCGAGGTAAAGACAGTGATGAAAATTATCTTCATTCCGGATGAGAAGAGGAATTTAGAATCACAATTATGATTATGAGTTATTCATATGATTGTGGAAAAGGAACTGTTGATTGATGTTACAGGATAAAATATTGTTGGTGGACTTTTAACGTGGAGAAGACAATAGACTTTATAGTCTATTTGACTCTTTTAATGGATTGCTCGTTCATTTGCAACTATGGTTGAAAAGTTTTATCATCTACCATATGTTCTAAATCTCGATTCATTCTTGATGAAGACTATTGATAATTTATTTATCTTTAGTCATAATATTCTTTATCGAGCTAGTTGTGCTCACCCTTTTGTTTCACAATTCCTTTCGTGTAATAAAAGTGTAGCTAGGTTGAGCGGGGGATAACAAGGAATAGAAACGGTGGTCTATAGTTGTTGAGGTTCTCCCTAAAGAGTATGAAAATAATTTTATTGAGGGCTTTAGTGTGTTGTATTTTATACATCATTTAATAGTTATTTTGGTGAATTAAATAGGGTGAGGCGAACCCAACTACGGAAGGGTGTTTTGTCACTATCATACAAGATGTCTAATGACATACAAACTCGTGTTATCATAAGACATAGTTGTGCTCATCCACTTCTTCGAGTATATTTACAAGCACTACCTATATAATCTTGGTGTTTGTTTGGAGTATAATACCAAATTAGAGACAGTGGAGATAATGATATGTCAAGAGAAGACTCGCCATTGGGAAGAATATGATAGTAATCTTCTTGTTTTTTCTTTGGGGTCTATTAGGTCAACCAAGGATAATTACGTGGCCATATGATATCTACCATAACCTAAAAGCATGGACTCCCATATACGAAGGTTTTCTTGAGCACTTCCCAAAGATTCTAATTTCTAAAAGCAGTTTTTGACTATACCTTTATGTAAGGTGTCATTGTGGACGTACTACTGAGTTGGTATATATTTGTATCCAAACTCACTGAGATATGTGTTGTTGTATTTTGAACGACAATTATTGTAATAAAGTTGTAGTTATTTTTCGTACCATATATTTGGCGACTCAGAATGGGTTGGATGGAATGGACCTATTTTGGGGTTGTTACAGTTGGTATCAGAGCTTAGGGATATGATCTCTGGCGGAGATCGGGGAATAGAACTAGGAGGGGAGAGACGAGTAAATCCTTTGCTAGTGTGTCCTACCTAAGCTTAATTGTTGGTCAGTCATAATATCGGGATATTATGTGATATGTTAATTTGTTCAATTAACATGTGTTTTGAAGCTGTATTCTAGAATGATATCTGAAATAAAGAAGATGAGCAATGGAGAAATCATGATGCGGGGAAGATGGAATCGAAATGAAAGCAAGGTATTCTCAACTCTTTGAAATACTGTGCACGTAAATTTCGAGGACGAAATTTCATAAGGAGGGAGATTGTAAGACCCGAATTTTATGAAATAAAGGTATTCAATTTTTCTTATAATTACTATTCAGTAAATGGTTAAATTGATAAAAGGTTAAAGTTAAGGGTGATATATGATTTTTTTTCAAAATACGCAAGTGGTTATAAAATATTCATTGTTGTCGGGGAATATTCGCTTAGTCGTGGAATATTAGATTCGCCGAGAATATTAAATTTACAGTAGCAGATCATTTGTGGGTCCCATAATGAGAATAAGCGTCGGATGGAGAAAAGCGACAAATTTGAGTTTTTATAAATAACGACGTAATCGTTATCAATTAACCTTTGTTGGAATACCCGGTTGGTAAAGTAAAGTAATACGCGTTGTTGCACAGTAGCACACGGTATTGCATAGTATTTTTTCAATTATTGATTCTTACGTGAGAAGGCACTACTCAATAATTGTTACGATGAATCTTATTCAATATTTTATTTTATTGATTCAATAATTGTCGTGTTGATATTTTATATTATTGTTGTTCAATAATTATCAACGCTGATATTTCCCATTATCGGATCAATAATTCATATTATTTGAATAATATTATTAGATAGCATTATTGGCAATGTCTAGAAAGTTACATCGAGGAGAGGTTTGGTCACCTAATAATTGCGCATGAAGAAGGAGAAATTCTTATTGGAAAGCCCCCTCTTTCTGAGGAGCTAGCTGGTTGTCATAAATGTGATTACGTAATATTATTTGTGAATAATTAATTATTGATTCATATGATAAGAAAATATTTATTTGATGTGGATATAAATGATGGATTTATTTATGTGGTTATAAATGAAGGAATTAATGTTGAGGTATTTTATCAAGTATTTTGCCGGATTGGAGGTATTAAAAGATCAAATCGATTGTTCTTACTGACTTTATTATGTGAGTTATAATTTTTAATCGTAGTTGGATCGTTGGGATTTTTGGATATGTTATACATATATAAGTTGAGTATATGTTCACAAATTTTGAACCGTTAAAATGAACGTATAATTTGTTATGAATTTTAAAAGGTGATTGATTCGTAAATTAGGTTATAAATGATTTTGGTGGAAAATTCTAGAATTGGTGGGCCCCACTTTTGGTTGGTGAGAAATGTGCTCAATTGAATTTTCAAATGTGGTGGGTGAGAATAGTAGCGGTAAAAGCCATCAAGGTTGCAGAGTTAAGTCTGCCTTGACGTTCTAAGCATTTTCCTATAAATAGGTGCTTAGGTTAGAATTGAAAAAATCACACGAAGTAAAGTTTTCTCTCTATTTCTCTCTCGATATTTTGAACGTATTCTTGTGAGTATTTTGAGTATACTTTGAGTATTGCTATCTCGGTCTGCAAGTTCGTTCAGCGTTATTCAATCAATCTTGCTCTTTTGAGGTAAGGGATAGTAAGAGATTTTAAGGATTATTATGTTTTTAGTTTCGAAATTTTTCTGAACCTTCAAAAATTCTGGAAAAATTTAAAATGATATTTTGATGAGTTTTGTAGAGTGTGTCCAAAAATGGCAATTTTTGGATGTATAGATTAGGAGTTATGGATTTTATGAGAAAAGACTATTTTAAAAGTAACTATTTATAACTCCTTGTGGTTAACTCCAAAATTGATGAAATTTTTATTGAGAGTACATCTATATAATATCAGTGTACTCTGTGAATTTCGGAATTTTTGGATAAAAGTACAATTTATGATAAATGTTTAAATATTCGGTGGTTTTGGCTATATGAAAAATAGTAAATGAATTTTTAAAATTTCGAGAAAAATATATGTTCAATATGGGACTATTTTATACTAAATCCCAGAAAAGAAATATTTTTAGAACTGATTTGGTATTTTTCATGAAAATATTCTAGTTATGAGTAAATGAATTAAATATGTTATGTGAAGTAAGAAAATTGGAAAATATGATTTATTGGCTTGAGAATCATATATGAGATATATCTGATTTTTATGAGGGTTTTGGTTAATGATGATGAAATCTTATGAGTTTGGCATTTTAGATGATTAAATGCATTAATTATTAAAGTGTAAATAATTGGATTAAATTATTTATAAGTTTGAGAAATGATTAAAATATTATTATAATATTAATAATATTAGATCATGAGATTTCTAAGTGATTTATAACATTTGGATTAAGGTGTTATAAATATGGATATGAATTTTATTATGAAACTTTATCTTTTTTCGTAGGTCGAGGTTACTTATGCGTATCACGGGACTATGTACGAATACGGGTACTATTCACAACAAATTGGTTTCTTCTTCTCCGACCAAATTATCGTTGATTTATGAATCTTACTCTTGAAATTAAAACCATGTTTTGATTATATTATTTTTATATAACATTCTTATAACCCTAATGATGATATTTCTCTTTGACTTGAGTGTAAAGATGGGTAGATTATTGGTATGATCGTGACCATAGGTTCTCTTTGGCCGATGAGTGCAAAAGTTGAATTGTTGGTTGGTATGATCATGACCATTGAATTTACAATTGAATATTTTTAGCTTAAGTGCAAAGGTGAATTGATCAATCAACATGGTTATAATTATTGTTATATAACTTCGAAATGATTATGTATTTCTTTGATATATGAATATCTTTGGCTCGTTGTGCAAAGATGACTTTTGTTGTTGAATATCTTTGCTTTGTAGTGCAAAGATGAACTATTGATGAATATCTTTGGCTCGTAATGCAAAGATGACTGTTGTTGAATATCTTTTGCTTTGTAGTGCAAAGATGAATTATTGATGAATATCTTTGGCTCGTAATGCTGAAGATGACTGTTGTTGAATATCTTTAGCTTTTGTGTAGTGCAAAGATGAATTATTGATGAATATCTTTGGCTCGTAATGCAAAGATAACTTTGTTGTTGAATATCTTTTGCTTTGTAGTGCAAAGATGAATTATTGATGAATATCTTTGGCTCGTAATGCAAAGATGACTTTTGTTGTTGAATATCTTTGCTTTGTAGTGTAAAGATGAACTGTTGATGAATATCTTTGACTGCGTGGTGCAAAGATGAATTTATTAGTATGATTATGAGCAGAGGCTGTGATTTGGTATAACCATGATATTTGATGTTTCAGGTAAAGGCGGTGATGAAAATTATCTTCGTCCGGATGAGAAGAGGAATTTAGAATCACAATTATGATTATGAGTTATTCATATGATTGTGGAAAGGCTGTTGATTGATGTTACGAGGATAAAATATTGTTGGTGGACTTTTAACGTGGAAAGACAATAGACTTTATAGTCTATTTGACTCTTTTAATGGATTGCTCGTTCATTTGCAACTATGGTTGAAAAGTTTTATCATCTACCATATGTTCTAAATCTACGATTCATTCTTGATGAAGACTATTGATAATTTATTTATCTTTAGTCATAATATTCTTTCTCGAGCTAGTTGTGCTCACCCTTTTGTTTCACAATTCCTTTCGGGTAATAAAAAAGTGTAGCTAGGTTGGCGGGGATAACAAGGAATAGAAGCGGTGGTCTATAGTTGTTGAGGTTCTCCCTAAAGAGTATGAAAATAATTTTATTGAGGGCTTTAGTGTGTTGTATTTTATACATCATTTAATAGTTATTTTGGTGAATTAAATAGGGTGAGGCGAACTCAACTCTGGAAGGGTGTTTTGTCACTATCATACAAGATGTCTAATGACATACAAACTCGTGTTATCATAAGACATGGTTGTGCTCATCCACTTCTTGAGTATATTTACAAGCACTACCTATATAATCTTGGTGTTTGTTTGGAGTATAATACCAAATTAGAGCAGTGGAGATAATGATATGTCAAGAGAAGACTCGCCATTGGGAAGAATATGATAGTAATCTTCTTGTTTTTCTTTGGGGTCTATTGGGTCAACCAAGGATAATTACGTGGCATATATGATATCTACCATAACCTAAAAGCATGGACTCCCGTATACGAAGGTTTCTTGAGCACTTCCCAAAGATTCTAATTTAAAAAAGCAGTTTTTGACTATACCTTTATGTAAGGTGTCATTGTGACGTACTACTGATTGGTATATATTTGTATCCAAACTCACAGCATATGTGTTGTTGTATTTTGCACGACAATTGTTGTAATAAAGTTGTAGTTATTTTTCGTACCATATATTTGGCGACTCAGAATGGGTTGGATGGAATTGACCTATTTTGGGGTTGTTACACAATGCGGCTCTGCATCGACTATAGAGAACTGAATAAGGTCACGATTAAGAATAGATATCCATTACCGCGAATTGATCACCTGTTCGATCAGTTAAAGGGATCAAGATACTTTTCAAAAATAGACTTGAGGAGTGGTTATCATCAACTGAAGGTGAGACCAGAGGATGTACCGAAGACAGCGTTCAGAACACGATATGGTCACTATGAATTTTTGGTAATGTCATTTGGTCTAACGAATGCTCCTGCTTCATTTATGGGCTTAATGAATGGAGTGTTTAAGCCATTTTTGGACAAATTTGTAGTGGTATTTATAGATGATATTTTGGTGTATTCAAAAACCAAGGAAGAACATGAAGAGCATTTGAGGGTGACGTTAGAGACATTGAGGAGGGAGAAGTTGTATGCCATGTTTTTGAAATGTGAATTTTGGATTAAAAGAGTACAATTTCTTGGACATGTGATCGATAAGGACGGAATTTCGGTGGATCCCTCCAAAGTCAAAGTTGTGATTAACTGGGATCAGCCGAAGACGCCGTCGGAAGTAAGAAGTTTTCTTGGATTGGCAAGTTATTACAGAAGATTCATTCAGGATTTTTCCAAGATTGCGACTCCGTTGACGAATTTGACTAGAAAATCGGTGAAATTTATTTGGACAGAGAAGTGTGAGAAAAGCTTTCAAGAATTAAAGAAGAGGTTGAGTTCAGCAACTTTGTTATCTCTTCCGGATGACACAGGAAATTTTGTGGTTTATAGTGATGCATCACATAAAGGACTTGGCTGTGTGCTTATGCAAAATGGCAGAGTCATTGCATATGCGTCCCGACAACTGAAAGATTATGAGAAGGGGTATCCGACCCATGACTTGGAGTTAGCTGCAATGGTTTTTGCTTTAAAAATCTGGAGGCACTATCTCTATGGGGAGAAGTGTGAAATATATACAGACCACAAGAGTCTGAAATATATCTTTACACAGAAAGACTTGAACATGCGCCAAAGATGGTGGTTAGAGTTAATTAAGGACTACGATTGTGAGATTCTATACCATCCGGATAAGGCAAATGTGGTTGCCGACGCCTTAAGTAGAAAGGGTCAGGAGGAGTTAATTTCAGCAATGGAAAAGCTGGAATTGGAAGTGAAGTGTCCTATGGAGATTGAGGAGAAGCTGTTTCAGATGCAATCTGGTACAACTCTACTAGACAAGGTTAAGGAGGCTCAACTTCAGGATGACGAATGTAAAATGGTGAAAAAGAAGATATCTGAAGGAACCGAATCAAGATTCAAGATGGATAAGGAAGGAATACTAAGATTTGAGAGTAGAATTTGGGTACCGCCAGTACCAGAGATTAAGGAAGAAATTTTGAGCGAGGCTCATAACTCAAGATATTCGATTCACCCTGGTAGTACCAAGATGTACCAAGATCTTTGACAACATTTCTGGTGGCCAAATTTGAAATGAGAGGTTGCAGAATGTGTTGCTAAGTGCCTGACATGTCAGAAAGTGAGGCAGAACATTAGAGGCCAAGTGGGTTACTACAACCTTTAGAGATTCCAGAATGGAAATGGAAATATATTACGATGGATTTTGTGGTTGGCCTACCGATAACTCAAAAAGGCTACGACGTAGTATGGGTTATTGTTGACCGATTGACGAAATCCGCACACTTCCTTCCGATCAAAATCAGATTCAACTTAGATCAGTTGGCAAGGTTATATGTGAAAGAGACTGTTTCAAGGCACGGAGTTCTGGTGTTAATTATTTCAGATAGAGATCCACGCTTTACGTTTAACTTCTAAAAACGTCTACAAGAATGCATGGGTACACAGTTACGAATGAGCACGACATATCACCCTCAGACAGATGGACAGAGTGAAAGAACAATTCAGACATTAGAAGACATGTTAAGAGCTTGTATAATGGACTTTAAAGGAAATTGGGATGACCATCTACCGCTCGTAGAGTTCAGCTACAACAACAGTTACCACGCTAGTATTGGCATGCCGCCTTATGAAGCGTTATACGACAGAAAGTGCAGAACTCCGCTATACTAGGATGAAGTTGGCGAAAGACAATTACTAGGCCCGAAATTAGTACAACAAACAGCAGAAATAGTCAAAGTGATCCGAACAAGATTGATAGCAGCCCAAGATAGACAGAAGAAATATGTCGATCCACACCATAAGAATGTTGAGTTTGAACCAGGAAGTTATGTGTTCTTAAAGGTCTCTCCCTGGAAGGGAAAGATTAGGTTCGGAAAGAAAGGGAAATTAAGCCCAAGATTCATTGGACCCTTTGAAGTTCTGCGAAGGGTCGGAGAAGTTGCTTATGAGGTAGCCTTACCTCCAGCTCTAGAGAATGTCCATAACGTTTTCCAATGTTTCAGTTCTATGTCCTTACAAACCCGATTACAAGCACGTGATTGAATATGAACCCCTACATTTTGACAAAGACTTATCTTACGAAGAAATTCATGTTGATTATCGTTAATAATCGAAAAAGAGCAAGTTCTAAGAAATAAAGTAATACCTTACATTAAGGTAATTTGGAAGAACCACAATTTGAAGAAGCAACGTGGGAACTCAAGAGAATATCTTTGAAGAATTATCCTCATTTATTTTCTTAGATTATTATAAGCGATTATTCTGGGACAAAATCTTTGTAAAGGGGGGAGAATGTAACAGAGGACGAATTGTTTAAGTTGTGATTACGAGGACATAATCTTTTAAGGGGAAAGATGTGACAAAGAGATTTTGTAATTTAATTTTAATATTTATTAGATTAAATAAATATTTTTTTGATGAATTAATTATTAGATTAAATAATTAATTGATGAAGTTGAGGTTGATTAATTTAATTATATGTGTTATATTTATTAAATTAATGTGGAGAAATTTTATTATTCAAGTATGTAATTATGTGAGCTTATTGAATTAAAAGAAATATTTAATAAGCCTAATGTTATTTTAATTAATTTAATAATTAATTGGAGATTTAATAATTTGACATAATTAATAAATGAGAAATTTAATTATGTGACTATGTGAATTAATGAGAAATTATTATATGTTATTTAAAATAAATTAAATAAGATATTGGAGTTATTTTATAAAGGGGTGTGACATTATTTAAACTATATGATAAAAGTTTAATTAAATTAATTGGGTATAAGCCTTTTAAGGCTAGCCAAACATGGCATTAGTGGAGGTTGGGAGCAGTTAACCCATGATGGGTAACTGACCTCCACAACGCGTCAATTCTTCATTATGTACACTTTCCTTCTTTTATTTTTTTTAAGTCTTTTATTTTCTAAGTCTGGCAAAGCAAAAACAGAGAGAGTTTTGAGAATCAGTAAGATTAAAAGAGAAGAAGTGTGAGGAAATTGGGAGTTGTTATCAACCTGTGTAATCCAAGCAGAGTAATCAAGGGTAAACTCTTATTCCCCAAATTTAAAATTACGTTGTTTAAGTTTTGGCTTTCAAGTTCTGTTAAATTTGTACAATTGGAAAGAATAAGGATTATGTGCATATATGTGTTAAGATATTATTATAATGTGTTTTCATATATATATATATATATATATATATATATTGTATGGTTCCATATCATCAGTTTCATAATATTATACAGTATATGGTTACAGAGTATAGAATATGGTCCTTATACGTGAATTTAATATGTCAAACATAAATTATTTTGTAAAATTCCCACTTGTATATAATTATGCATGCTAAAACGAAGAAAACAAAACTTGAATGAATGGATTTAGTGTTATAACGAATCCGTAGTGTTAATTTTCATGTTTTATGTTCAAAACCTTCAAGAACATCAAGAACAGTTAAATTTGCATGTTTTAATTCTGTAATTATGTGTTTTAACTTGTTAAAATCATGCTTGAAGGGTTGAGTATTAGTTATTTTTGTATTACAATGTTTGGGTATGTCTAAATTCGTGTAAAAATAATTTAATTGGAGTTTTTTTTGCCATGTTCTGCAATTTTTGCGAGTTTCTGAGAACTAAAGCGGAGTCTCATGTGCATGACACCAACTCCATGCCTTAGTACTTCAACAAGCACTAAATACTAAAGTTAACCATGCCATGCAATAGCCAAGAATAAGTTTAGCAATGGTGCCAGTAAGCGCCACTTAGCAGAATGGTCCAGAAATGAATTTTTAAATACTCAAGTCTAGCAATGTGTTAGTAACTTAATCTAATGAACATAAAAGAACATGTTAGACATATAATGAGGTGTTAAAATAAATTCTTGACACGTCAATAACACATTTATGTGTGAATTGAATGATTGAATGCATGGTTAGCTTATTGTTCATAAAGTGTAAATTGTGTGTCACTGAATGTAGTAATTTGACTAAGTATGGTCATAATCAAAGTTAGACAAAGAGAATGAACTTTTGGTGACTAGTACGTTATAATTGACTGGTGTTGTGAACGTAAATGATATGTAGGATTTAAATCAAGGAACGAGTATAATTAACGTGTAATCTACGCACGAGGCAAGTTTCCTAACCCTACTCGTTATCTTTTTATGAGCTTATAAGTTGTCTCTTTACATCGAGCAAATTCTCGTTATTATTGATCAAGTACATTTTATTATATTAAAATGTATTAATCTTTCAAAGTATGATTCTGCTATACAATAATTATTCTATTATATACCTTTTGAGATTGCTATTCAATTTTAAATTATCAGTTACTGTTGAACTTTGTTAGACTAGTGAACCCTTAATGATTCGACTAGTCCATAGTTGATCATGCCATAAAACAATTCATCTTTGCTCCCTTGGCCGAAGAGAATCCATAGCCATAATCATACCAAAAACTGTCCATCAATGCACTACGGGCCAATGAGGACTTTTTCCACATCATTTGTAATATTACGGTCATGATTATACTGAATAATCCCTGGTCATAATCATACCAAGTCCATCTATGCACTACAGGCCACAGATGACTTTCAACAAAATATAAACATGAGGAGGATGACTATGATATAAGAATTCAATAAAACAAGTTCAAGAATTAAATTATTCAGGAACTAATAACGTCAAAATTGTCAACATGATACTTCTTTGTAGAGTAAAATTCAAGAATGCTAAGAAGAATATTTCTATTAAAAGATACTGGATGAAGCGCAAATATCAAGGATATTCCACTAATTTCATGGAGTGTAGAAGTTAAAACTTTAATCAACTGAGTATAATAAAGAATGGAATAACAAAAGAAATCATCATGCATGCGGTACTTCGCATAGACAGGTTATTTCAATAGAATAATAAATAACGGAATCAGGTCAGGTGTAATACGCACAGACAGGATATTCCAACAGAATAATAAAGAATGGAATAACAACAGAAATCACCACGCATGCAGTGCCTTAGATAGGCAAGGTTATTCAATGAATAATAAATAACGGAACCAGGTCCTGCGTAAAACGCACAAACAGGATATTCCGACAGGATATTCCAACAGAATAATAAAGACGAAACCAGGTCCGGCGTAAAACGCACAGACATGATATTCCAACAGAATAATAAAGAATGGAATAACAACAGAATTTCACCATGTATGAGGTACTTTGCATAGACAGGTTATTCCAACAGAATAATAAATAACGGAACCAGGTCCGACGTAAAACGCACAGATAGGATATTCCAACAGAATAATAAAGAATGGAATAATAGAAGAATTTCACCAAGTATGCGGTACTTCGCATAGACAGGTTATTCCAATATAATGATAAAGAATGGAATAATGGAAGAATTTCACCAAGTATAGGGTGATCACAGGCATTATCTGAGTTATTCCAATGAGAATAATAAAGAATGGAATAACATAAGTTCTCTTCATGAATACGAAAATAATAATACCCCTTACCTTATAGAAGAAACTAGATATAGAAGTAGTGAAGTAGCAGAATACTTTTCTTCTTTCTCTCTATAGTTTCTCTCTCAAGAGTTTCAGTGAATTCGTAAGAAATAATAAAGGAATTAGCTTCTATTTATAGAAGAATGGACTGCATAGTAACTAATTCATGAACGGTCTAGATTGATTTACTTTTTAATCAGACGGTTCAGATTTAAAGCAAAATCTTTTTAATAAAATATAATATATTCTATTTATAATTTAATAAAACGAATAACTTTATAAAAGTATTATGTTTTATATAAAAAGCTTTTCTATTTTATTACATTAATAATACTAATAAAACAAAACTTATATATATATATATATATATATATATATATATATATATATATATATATATAACAATCAACAATAATTGAATCAAATAACGTGAGATACTACGCAAAGTCACTCGTAGCAATAATCGAACAAAAGCGAGTGACTTCTCACCAGAAGCATCAATAATCAATACTGGTGTGCTCTACTACGCAACCACACGTATTCGTACTTTTACTATAGAGTAGTTCAACAAAGATAATCTGTAAAACTTCCGCCGTTATTTTCATAAAAATATTTTTGTCATTTTCTCAATCGGACAATAATTTCGTTGTGGGGTCCACCAATGATTGTGCCGTCGTACGAATATTCCCCGACACAAAGAATATTCCCCGACCAATCGAATATAATATAACGACTTGCATACTTTGTAAAATTTATAAATATTACCCACAACTATAACATTATATTAAATCCACACCATAATATTCAAAAAAAATCGAGAAATTTAAATCTTTATTCGTAAAATTTGGGATTTTACAATCTCCCTTCCTTATGAAATTTTGCCCTCGAAATTTACGTACATACCTGGTATGCCGAACAGATGAGGACACTTCGTCCGATTCTAACTCTTGAATTATAACCTTTGAGTGTTGAATATGATCCTTCTTATCCAAGATTTTAACAGGTACATCTTCATATGTTAAATTATCCGCTATCTCGTCTGGTTCTAAATCAATAATGTGATTCATGTCGTCCACATATTCACGTAACATCGATACATTAAAAACATTATGAACACGTGACATACTTGGCGGTGAAACGAGTCTATAAGCCATAGTTCCTGCTCGATCGAGGATTTCAAATGGGCCAATAAGATCGAGGGTTGAGATTTCCTCTCTTCATCGATTCTTGCTTCTAAAATAACGCCCACTTGAACCTTCTTCTTCACATTCATCAGCTCCAGGTGTGTAGTTTGAGCGGCTTTAACTTTATTGATTAAAGTCGATTCTACTCGTATATTCGTTATCTTTACGTGGGTCCCTAGAGTCTTTAACTCTATCTTCATCATTTGTAAGTTATACGAAATGGGTCTTTATGTTAACAACATCGCACTCGTAAACGCATACAATCTTCTACTCAACGCGTCAGCTACCACCTTCGCTCTTCCACGATGATATTGAATGGTCGTAACCTTCAACGGCTCGAGCCATCGTCTTTGGCGCATTATACGTTTGTTTTGGTTGAAGAAATATTTGAGGGTTTAAGAAATTGGTTTTGTACTGAGGTTAATACAAAATTCGATTTCACGCTCTAGGGGTAGGCTAGGAAGTCTTCATGAATACGTCAGGAAATTTATTAACGATAGAAATATCATTCAAAACTGTGACCCTCATCCAAGACTTGGATAACACGTCACATTGATACCTATCAACTTGCCATCGTTATTCACAACCCCCCCTGAGAAAGTAAAGCGGTGCATTCCACACAAGGAAGTTAACAACGAAAGGACAGGGGCTCTTTACTTATGGCTCGATATGACAATGATTGACTTTAGTGGTTTGGTTGCTTGAATTTAGCAGCATAACATTTGGTTAGAATATGAAAGCTAACAACCTTATTAAAAGCATGATGAGTAGTTAACTAATAGATTCCTAAAATCACATCAAATACAAGTATTTTTAAAGAGATAAGAACGACAGGTAACGTGAAAGGGTTGATTTGAATCAAACAAGATTTATAAATAGTGGAGGTAACGAAGGTTTCTCCCAACTGAGTTTCAACAGATAAATCAAAGTCTAACTTCTCCAGAGTTAAATTCAAACATTGAACACGACTAAGTGGAATGAAAGAGTGAGTAGAACCGGTATCTAACATGGTATAGACTTCGCAAGAGTTTATGATTAACTTACCCGTGATAATTTTATTCAGGTTCCTCGTCACAAAAAAAAACACTCTCTTAAACTCACCGGCTTTGGCATCTGGGACATCCTTTGGCATCACCATCCCAGCTGGACTAGACTTCACCATACGACAAAATTGAGCTAGGTGACCTTCTCTTCCGCAATTAAAACACGCTTTGGATTGTTGCGTATAGTTTGGACGGATGTGTCCCTCCTGTCCGCATTTGAAACATACGACCGGTGGTCGTTCTTCTTCCTTTGAAACGGGTGTTGATGCTGATGTCTTTCCATCATTATTGAACCTTCTCTTCTTAAAATTTCCACTTCTATTATCTTGGCCATGATTACCACCGAAGTGGTTACCATTCATTGCATGATAATTTCCCCCATGATGGTTATCATTATTCCGATGACCGTTGCCACCGGTACGATTATTATCGTGTTGTTGGTCGTTGACTTTTGGTTGTGCTAACTCATTATCGCGCTCCAATAACTGAGCCCTATTCACAACATCTGAATATAAACAAAGTTTGTGAGAAATGAGGTATTGACGTATATTGGGTTTCAAACCTCTTAGAAACATTCGCGTCATTCGCTCCTCATTATCAACCAAATGGGATACAAACCGAGACAACTCGGCAAACTTAGCCTCGTACTGCGACACAGTCATATTATTTTGCTCCAGCTTGATGAACTCAACCTCCTTCATGTGACGAATACTTTCGAGAAAGTACTTATCGTTGAACAGCTCTTGGAACTTCTCCCAAGACATCTTTAGTGCGGCAGGTTGAGTACGCTTTATAGATTCCCACCAATAATCTGCCTTTGCCCGCAACATGAAGGTGGAAAAGAGAACCTTTTGCTCCTCGGAGCATCCCAAGACATCAAATATCTTGCAGATCTGCTTTATCCACGTCTCCGCCTTAAGTGGTTTTGGCTCTACAAAAAACTCCGGTGGTCCCAGCTCCTTGAACTGTTTGGCGGTGATCGTCCGAGAGTTGCCAGTGTTTCCACCTGCATTTTGGACAGGAGCCGCTCTCGCTTGATGTTGCATGAATTGCATGAAGCCTCGGGACATTCCATCGTTCATCATTTGGTCAGTGTTGTTGTTTGCATTAGGATTTTCGCCTTCCTGATGCACATTATCCTGATTATTGATCTGTGGAGACTCAACGGTCTCCTGTGCTCCATTAATGTTCTCAACATTCTTGGATGCCATTTTCAAATACTGCAACAAAACAAGGGTTAATTAATATATCACATATAATCCCTATACTCTGACCAACCAATTAAATATCAAATAAACTTAGGTAGGTCATACTAGCAAAGGAATACCCCGTCTCTCCCCTCCTAGTTCTTGTCTCATATCTAAGCCAGGGATCATATCCCTAAGCTTTGATACCAACTGTGACGCCCCCAAAAATAGGTATACATCACCTATTCTGAGTCGCCAAATACATGGTACAGAATACAAATACAATCTTTAATATACAACAAGAGAGCTGTGAGTTTTAATACAAATATTGTCATCTAGACAATATCCATTCTCAAAATAAGTCCTCATTACATTTATTGTCACACTATTTAACAGAATAGTGAGGACTACTAATACTATCATCTGGACTGTCAAACCATTTCCTGACTCGTCCCAGTTATATTCTCATTTCCTGAAGAGAACAGTGAAGGAAAGGGTGAGCTCAACTAGCCTAGTAAGAAATATTATGACTAAGATAATGCAGAATAAATTATCATTAGTCTTCAACAATATTAAACTGATAAAATACAATAGACGTCAAGTTTAAGCTGCAATGAACAAGCGATCCATTAAAAGAGTCAAGTAGAGAATAAAATCTACTATCTTTTATGATTTAAAAGTTTTTCATCACTTTTATCATTTGAGACTCGACAATAAATAATCCACATCATCAAATCATCCCTACACTACAGGCCAAGGATATTATTTAGTATCACGACCACGAATTATCCATGCACTAAGGGCCAAAGATAATCGTGTTTTCATCAATGGTCCTGATCATGCCATAAAACAATTCATCTTTGCTCCCTTGGCCGAAGAGAATTCATAGCCATAATTATACCAAAAACTGTCCATCAATGTACTACGGGCCAATGAGGAATTTTTCCACATCATTTGTAACATTACGATCATGATTATACCGAATAATCCTGGTCATAATCATACCAAGTCCATCTATGCACTTACAGGCCACATATGACTTTCAACAAAATATAAACATGAGGATGATGACAATGATATAAGAATTCAATAAAACAAGTTCAAGAATTAAATTATTCAGGAACTAATAACGTCCAAATTGTCAACATGATACTTCTTTGTAGAGTAAAATTCAAGAATGCTCAGAAGAATATTTCCATGAAAAGATACTAGATGAAGCGCAAATATCAAGGATATTCCACTAATTTCATGAAGTATAGAAGTTAAAACTTTAATCAACTGAGTATAATAAAGAATGGAATAACAAAAGAAATCACCATGAATGCGGTACTCCGTATAGACAGGTTATTCCAACAGAATAATAAATAACGGAATCAGGTCAGGCGTAATACGCACCGACAGGATATTCCAACAGAATAATAAAGAATGGAATAATAACAGAAATCACCATGAATGCGGTACTTAGCATAGGCGAGTTATTCAATGAAGAATAATAAATAACGGAACCGGTCCCGTAAAATGTCTGACAGGAAATTCCAATGAGAATAATAAAAGGCGGAACCAGTCCCACGTAAATGCAGTGTGACAAGATATATTCAAATGAGAATAATAAAGAATGGAATAACAATGTAATTTCACTATATATGCGGTACTTTGCATAGACAAAGTTATTCAACAGAATAATAAATAACGGAACCGGTCCGGCGTAAAAGCGTCTGAGATAGGATATTCCAATGAATAATAAAGAATGGAATAATGAAGAATTTCACCAAGTATGCGGTACTTAGCAGACAGCGAGTTATTCAACATAATGATAAAGAATGGAATAATGGAAGAATTTCACCAAGTATAGGGGGTGATCACCAGTATCTGAGTTATTCCAATGAGAATAATAAAGAATGGAATAATGAAGTTCTCTTCATGAATCTGAAAAAAAATAATACCTCTTACCTTATAGAAGAAACTAGATATAGAAGTAGTGAAGTAGCGAGAATACTTTTCTTCTTTCTCTATAGTTTCTCTCTAGAGTTTCAATTGAATTAAGTAAGAAATAATGAAGGAATGAGCTTCTATTTATAGAAGAATGAATTTGCATAGTAACTAATTCATGAGCGGTCCGATTTAAAGCAAAATATTTTAATAAAATATAATATATTCTATTTATAATCTATTAAAACGAATAACTTTATAAAAGTACTATGTTTTATATAAAAAGATTTTACTATCTGCAAAACACTATGCGAGTACCTTATGCAACACTATGCATAATAAAATATAATATATTCTATTTATAGAATAACTTTATAAAAGTATTCTATTTTATATAAAAAATATTTTACTATGCAAAACACTATGCATAATAGAATATAATATATTCTATTTATAGAATAAGTTTATAAAAGTATTACATTTTATATAAAAAGCTTTTTGCGTTTTATTACATTAATAATACTAATAAAACAAAACTTATATATATATATATATATATATATATATATATATATATATATATATATATATAACAATCAACAATAATTGAATCAAATAACGTGAGATAGTATGTAGCAACTCTCGTAGCAGCAATAATTGAACAAAAGCGAGTGACTTCTCACGTAAGCATCAATAATCAATACCGTGTGCTACTATGCAACCACACGTATTACTATACGTTTACTACCGAGTAGTTCAATAGTATTAACGGTAAAACTTCCGCCGTTATTTTCATAAAAATATTTTTGTCATTTTCTCATTCCGACAATAATTTCGTTGTGGGGTCCACCAATGATTGTGCCATCGTACGAATATTCCTCGACACAAAGAATATTCCCCGACCAATCGAATATAATATAACAACTTGTATACTTTGCAAAATTTATAAATATTACCAACAACTATAACATTATATTAAATCCACACCATAATATTCAAAAAAAAATTTCGATAAATTTAAATCTTTATTCGTAAAATTTGGGATTTTACAAACATAAATTGTTTTGTAAATTTCCCACTTGTATATAATTATGCATGCTAAAACGAAGAAAACAAAACTTGAATGGATGGATTTGGTGTTATAACGAATCCGTAGTGTTAATTTTCATGTTTTATGTTCCAAACCTTCAAGAACATCAAGAACAGTAAAATTTGCATGTTTTAATTTTGTAATTATGTGTTTTAACTTGTTAAAATCATGCTTGAAGGGTTGAGTATTAGTTATTTGTGTATTACAATGTTTGGGTATGTCTAAATTCGTGTAAAAATAAGTTAATTGGAGTTTTTTTGCCGTATTACGTAATTTTCATGAGTTGCAGAAGGCTGAAAGCGGAGTCTCATGACAGCATAACTCCATGCCTTAGTACTTTCATGCCATGCAAATAATAAAGACCACTGCGGCAGCCAAGAATAAGCCTAGTAGTGGAAATACAATGCTACTTAGCAGAATGGTCCAGAAATGAATTTTTAAATACTCAAGTCTAGCAATGTGTTAGTAACTTAATCTAATGAACATAAAAAAACATGTTAGACATATAATGAGGTGTTAAAATAAATTCTTGACATGTCAATAACACATTTATGTGTGAATTGAAGAATTGAATGCATGGTTAGCTTATTGTTCATAAAGTGTAAATTGTGTGTCAATGAATGTAGTAATTTGACTAAGTATGGTCATAATCAAATTTAGACAAAGAGAATGAACTTGTGGTGACTAGTACGTTATAATTTACTGGTATTGTGAACGTAAATGATATGTAGGATTTAAATCAAGGAACGAGTATAATTAACGTGTAATCTACGCACGAGGTAAGTTTCCTAACCCTAATCGTTATCTTTTTATGAGCTTATAAGTTGTCTTTTTACATCGAGCAAACTCTCGTTATTATTGATCAAGTACATTTTATTATATTAAAATGTATTAATCTTTCAAAGTATGATTCTGCTATACAATAATTATTCTATTATATACCTTTTGAGATTGCTATTCAATTTTAAATTATCAGTTACTGTTGAACTTTGTTAGATTAGTGAACCCTTAATGATTTGACTAGTCCATAGTTGATGAGCGTTCTAAATTTCAGAACCCTTGATGAATTATCCAAACCAAACTTCCTTTGGTGCGGACTCTAATGTCAAACCGAGATGAACAACCACAGATAGGGGATTACTTATGCGTTAGCGTTAAGATATTGTGCACAGTATGGTACTAAGGGATGATCCCCCTAAGTACGAGAAGAAGAGTCCATAGTCTTATGACTGTTAAAGGTTTCAAGTATAAACACTTGACAACCTAGGACATAGTTCAAGGTCTTATGACCCTCAGAAGTTCTTTTGTTTCTTGTTATTCCTTCTTGATTCAAAAGCTGAGTTTTCATGTTTCAGAAGCCTTTGATTTATTCGCATGTTATTATTTCATTGTTATATTGTTATACTTGTGGGCAATCGTGCTCACTCTTGCGTAATAATAACATTGCAGTTAAGAACGAAAGATCAGACGAGCCTTCCACTAGTAAAGGCAAGGGCAAGGTTAACAAATGAAGAAGACTTGTTGTTATTGTGTAATGATATTTAGACTTGATGTTGTTTAAGACTTGTTATTTGTTTATGATTTCATACAGATGTTTAAGGTTAGAGTGACTGGGATTGTATTTTATGCGAGATGATGTAACCCCATAAGGGAGATTTATTTATTTAATTCTATCTATTGCATGGTTTGCTTTTATTTATGGGTAGATAGATAGATGATATTTGTACAGTGAACACCAAATCCTGCGGAAATGGAAGTACCCTTATTTGGGGTGTCACACATATTATTTTGCTCCATTGCTTATCTCAACATTTTCAGATGCCATTTTCAAACACTGTCACAAAACAAGGGTTAATTGACATATCACATATTATCCCTATACTACGAATTAGACCAATTAAATACCAAATAAACTTAGGTAGGTCATACTAGCGAAGGAATTCTCCGTCTCTCCCCTCCTAGTTCTAGTCTCAAATCTTAGCCAGGGATCATATCCCTAAGCTTTGATACCAACTGTGATGCCCCCAAAATAGGTATACATCACCCATCTTGAGTCGCCAAGTACATGGTACAAAAATACAAATACAACTTAATAATACCACTGTCGTGTAAAATACGACAAAACATAAACTTAGCATTTTAATAAGAATATTGTCATCTAGACAATATCCACACTCAATGGAGTCCTCATTACATTTATTGTCACACTATTTAACAGAATAGTGAGGACTACTAATGCTATCATCTGGACCGTCACTCCATTCCCGACTAGTCTCAGCTACGTTCTCATTTCACGAGAGAAACGATTGAAAGAAAGGGTGAGCTCAACTAACCCAAGAAGAAATATTATGACTAAGATAATGTAGAATAAATTATCATTAGTCTTCAACAATGTTAAATTGATAAAATATAACAAACATCAAGTTTAAGCTGCGGTGAACAAGCAATCCATTAAAAGAGTCAAGTAGAGAATAAAATCTACTATCTTTTATGATTTAAAAGGTTTTTCATCACTTTTATCATTGGGACTCAAACTTAATAAATAATCTACATCATCCCACTACTACGGCCAAGGATATTCATTAGTATCACAACCACAAATTATCCATGCACTCACGGGCCGAGGATATTCGTGTATTCATCAATGGTCATGATCATGCTAACAATCGTCCATCAATGCACTACACGTGCAATGAGGGCTTTACCACATCATTTGTAACATTACGGTTATAATTATACTGATTAATCCTCGGTCATAATCAAACCAAGTCCATCTATGCACCACAAAGCCAGATGACTTTCAACATAAAATAAACATGAGGATGATGACAATGATATAAGAAGTCAATAAAACAAGTTCAAGAATTAATTTATCCAGAAACTAATAACGTCCAAATTATCAACATGATACTTCTTTGTAGAGTAAAATTCAAGAATGCTCAGAAGAATATTTCCATGAAAAGATACTGAATGAAGCGCAAATATCAAGGATATTCCACTAATTTCATGGAGTATAAAAGTTAAAACTTTAACCAACTAAGTATAATAAAGAATGGAATAACAAAAGAAATCACCATGCATGCGATAGACCGCACAGACAGGTTATTCCAACAGAATAATAAATAACGGAACTGTGTCAAAGTGAAATTCTCACAAGCGAGGATATTCCAACAAAATAATAAAGAATGGAATAACAACAAAAATCACCATGCATGCGATAGACCGCATAGTATGGAGTTATTCCAATAGAATAATAATTAATGGAACTGTGTCAGCGTAATACGTAATACCTTGCCAACAGGATATTCCAATGTAATAATAAATAATCAAGAACAGTCATGTGTAAACACACGAGGTATGGATGTTCCAACAGAATAATAAAGAATGGAATAACAGAAGAATTTCACCATGTATGCGGTACTTCGCATAGATAGGTTATTCCAACATAATGATAAAAAATGGAACAACAAAAGAATTTCACCATGTATGCGGTACTTCGCATAGACAGGTTATTCCAACATAATGATAAATAATGGAATAACAGAAGATTTTCACCATGTATGCGGTACTTCGCATAGACATGTTATTCCAACATAATAATAAAGAATGGAATAACAGAAGAATTTTACCAAGTATAGGGTAGCCCGCGTATACAGGTTATTCCAACATAATAATAAAGAATGGAATAACTGAAAAATTTCACCATGTATGCGGTACTTCGCATAGACATGTTATTCCAACATAATAATAAAGAATGGAATAACAGAAAAATTTCACCATGTATGCAGTACTTCGCATATACAAGATATTCCAACATAATAATAAAGAATGGAATAATAGAAGTTTTCTTCATGAATACGAAAGAAATAATACCCCTTACCTTAGAAGAAACTGGATATAGGAATAGTGAAGTAGCAGGATACTTTTCTTCTTTCTCTCTATAGTTTCTCTCTCTAGAGTTTCAGTGAATTCGTAAGAAATAATGAAGGAATGAGCTTCTATTTATAGGAGAATGGACTGAATAGTAACTAATTCATGAACGGTCCAGATTGATTTACTTTTAAACGGATGGTCCATATTGATTTATTATGCAGTATTAATAAAATATTCTAATAAAACAAAATCTTTTTAAAAAAATATAATATATTCTATTTATAGTCTTATAAAATAAATAAATTTATAAAAGTATTATGTTTTATATAAAAAGATTTTACTATGCAAACACTATGCAGGCACTATGCATAATTGTGATTCTCTAATATTATTTGTGAATAATTAATTATTGATTTATATGATAAAAAATATTTATTTGATGCGGATATAAATGATGGATTTATTTATGTGGTTATAAGTGAAGGAATTAATGTTGAGGTGTTTTATCAGTATTTTGTCGGATTGGAGGTATTAAAAACTCAAATCGGTGTTCTTAAAACTTTATTGCGTAAGTTGTAATTTTAATTCGACCGTTGGATCGTTATGATTTTTGGATATGTTATACATATATGAGTTGAGTTTATGTCCACAAATTTTAAACCGTTAAAAATTAACGCATGATTTGTTATGAATTTTAAAAGGAATTGAAATGGTGTTTAAAATCATCCGTTTGTGGATTTTGGATATTTTCGGTCTGGAATTTGGAAAAACTTTCTTCTATAAAGTTGTAGAGAATTTGATTTCGTGTGGAATGGATATAAAATTTGTATTTTTCTGATGAACGGGCTATTTTCTATGAATTATTGAAGTTTTGGAAAATAAAATGATTTTTATTAAAAATTGGTGGGACCCACTTTTGTTTTTATTAAACATGTGGGCTGATTTTTGTTCAATGTTGGCATGTTGATGGCTGGCTTGCTGGTGGCTGGTAGGTGGCGTAGAAGAAAGAAATGAAATATTATATTTTATTAATTTAGTCTCCTTTGGCGTTCTAGCATTTTCCTATAAATAGGTGCTTATGTTAGAATTGAAAATCACACCAGAAACATAAGTTTTTTCTCTCTATATTATCAAGCATATGTTCATGAGTATTTAGATACTTTGAGAGTTGCTTTTCAGTGCAAGTTTCCTTCGGCTTTTATTCCGATATTCCAATCAAAAATACTGCTTTTTTGAGGTAAGGGATTTTAAGGGTTGTTGTGTTTCGTAATTTTTCCGACCTTCAAAAATTCTGGAAAAATTTAAAATGATATTTTGATGAGTTTTATTGATTGTGTCCAAAAATGGCGATTTTTGGATGTATAGATTAGGAGTTATGAATTTTATGGGAAAAAACTATTTAAAAAGTAAACCCTTATAACTCTTTGTGGTTAACTCCAAAATTAATGAAATTTTTATTGGGAGTACATCTATATAATATCAGTATACCCTGTTAATTTTGGAATTTTTGGATAAAAGTACAATTTATGATTAATGTCTAAATATTCAGCAGTTTTGTCCATATGAAAAATAGTAAATGAATTTTAAAAATTCTGAGAAAAATATATGTTCAATATGGGATTATATTATGCTAAATCCCAGAAAAGAAATATTTTTGGGACTAATTTGGTATTTTTCATGAAAATGAACTAGTTATGAGTAAATGAATTAAATAGGTTATGTGAAGTAACAAAATTGAAAAATAGGATTTTATGGCTTGGGAATCCTATATATGGTATATGCAGATTTTTGATAAGGTTGTTAGTTATTGGTGATGAAATCTTATGAGTTTGGCATTTTAGTATGATTAAATGCATTAATTAGTAAAGTGTAAACAATTAAAATAAATTGTTTATAAGTTTAAGAAATGATTAAAATATTGTGGTAGTATTAATAATATTAGATTATGGGATTATTAAGTGATTTATAACATTTGGATTAAGGTGTTATGAAATCATTGATTTATGAATCTTACATTTGAAATTAAATGCAGTTGTTGATTGTATTGTTTTTATTATCATATATAACATTTTTATAATTCCGGTGATGAAATTTTTCTTTAACTTAAGTGTAAAGTTGGGTAGATTATTGGTATGATCGTGACTATGGGTTCTCTTTGGCCAGTAGCGCAAAGATGAATTGTTGACTGGTATGATCATGACCATTGAATTTACAATTGAATATTTTTAGCTTAATTGCAAAGGTGAATTGATCAACATGGTTATAATTATTGTTTATATAAATTCTGAAATGATTATATATTTCTTTGAGATATGAATATCTTTGGCCTGTAGTGCAAAGATGAATTGTTGATGAATATCTTTGGCGTGTAGTACAAAGATGACCTGTTGTTGAATATCTTTGGCCCACAGTGTAAAGATGAACTGTTGTTGAATATCTTTGGCATGTAGTGCAAATATGAACTGTTAATGAATATCTTTGGCCCGTAGTGCAAAGATGAACTTATTAGTATGATTATGAATAGGAACTGTGATTTGGTATAACCATGATCTTTGATGTTTCAGGTACAGACATGTGATGATAAATATCTTCGTCTTGGATGAGAAGAGAAAGTTAGAACTATAATTATGATTATGAGTTATTCACATGACTGTGAACAGGATCTATTGATTAATGTTACAGGGTTAAAGCATTGTTGGTGGACTTTTAACATGGAGAAGATAATAGACTTTATGGTCTATTTGACTCTTCTAATATATTGCTCGTTCCGCTGCAACTATGGTTGAAAAGTTTTATCATCTACCATATGTTCTAAATCTCTGATTTATTACTGATGAAGGCTATTGATAATTTAATTATCTTTAGTTATGATATTCTTTCTTTGGGCTAGTTGTGCTCACCCGCTTTTGCTTCATAATTCCTTTCTGTAATAAAAAAGTGTAATTTGGTGAAAGCGGGGATAATGAGGGAATAGTGTGGTGGTCCGAGACTATCAAAGTTTATCAACACATTATAAAATGGCATGACATACAATATATAATTGTATTAAGGACCTAAGATGTATGTGTCGTATATTATACGTCACTTAATAATTGATTTTGGTGAACAACAATAGGGTGAGGTGAACCCAACTTTGGAAGGGTGTTTTGCCACTATCATACAAGATGTCTAATGACATACAATCTCGTGTTATCATAAGAAAGGGTTTTGCACATCCACTTCTTTGAGTATATCTCTGAGCACTACCTATATGATCTTGGATTTGGGTTGAAACATAATGTTCAATCGCAGCATTTTACGGAGATAGTTATATGTCAAGAGAAGACTCACCATTGGAAGGAACATGATAGTAATCTTCTCGTTTTTCTTTGGGGTCTATTAGATCAACCAAGGATAATTCTCTGGACATATGATATCTATCATAACTTAGATTCATGGCCTCCTATGTACGAAGGTTTCCTTGAGCACTTTCCAAAGATTTTAATTTCTAAAGCAGTTCTAGAATGTACCTTTATGTAAGGTATCTTTGTGAAGTGTCTCATAGTTGGGACATGAGTCACGATTGGTATTAAAACCTCGAGTATATGTGGTTGTTGTATTTTGCACGACAATTGTAGTAATAAAGTTGTAGTAATTTTATGTACCATGTATTTGGCGACTCAGAATAGGTTAGATGGATTGGACCTATTTTGGAGGCGTCACACTTGGTATCAGAGCTTAGGGATATGATCTCTGGCAGAGATCCGGGATTAGAACTAGGAAGGGAGAGACGAGTAATATCCTTCGCTAGTGTGTGTCCTACCTAAGATGAATTTTCTTACTTAAGTTAACAAATTATGATATGTCAATTAACCTTTGTTTTGAAGCTGTATTTTAGAATGATATCTGAAATACAGGAGATGAGCAATGGAGAAATCACGATGACAGGGAAGATGGAATCTGAAATGAAAGCAAGGTATTCTTAACTCTTTGAAATTCCCGGGTACGTAAATTTCGGGGACGAAATTTCATAAGGAGGGAAGATTGTAAGACCCCAGATTTTATGAAATAAAAGTATTCAATTTTTCTTATAATTATTATTAAGTAAATGGTTAAATTGATAAAAGTTTAAAGTTAGGGGTGATATATGTAAAATTTTCAAAATACTCAAGTGGTTATAAAATACTCATTTCTGTCAGGGAATATTCGTTTGGTCGTGGAATATTCTTGTTGTCGGGGAATATTCGTATGACGACGCAGTCATTTGTGGGTCCCATAACAGAATAACTATCGGATGAAGAAAATGACAAGTTTGAGTTTTTATAAATAACGACGTAGTTATACCGAATTAACATCGTTGGAATACGGTGGTTAAAATACGATGTCTACGCGTGGTCGCATAAAGATAGAACACTCAGATTGCACAAATATTTTGAGTTATTGATTCTTACGTAAGAAGGCACTACTCAATAATTGTTACATTAATTACTGTTCAATATTTTATTTTATTGGTTCAGTAATTGTTGCGTTGATATTTTATATTATTGTTGTTTCAATAATTGTCATTTCACAGTATTCCCATTATCAGATCAATAATTTATATTATTTGGATAATAGTATTAGATAACATTATTGGCAATGTATAGAAAGTTCTGTCAATGAGAGGTTTGGTCACCTAATTGTGCGCCAGTAAGGAGAAATCCTTATTGGAAAGCCCCCTCTTACCACCTGGTTGTCATAATTGTGATTCTCTAATATTATTTGTGAATAATTAATTATTGATTTATATGATAAGAAAATATTTATTTCATGCGAATATAAATGATGGATTTATTTATGTGGTTATAAGTGAAGGAATTAATGTTGAGGTGTTTTATCAGTATTTTGTCGGATTGGAGGTATTAAAAACTCAAATCGGTGTTCTTAAAGCTTTATTGCGTAAGTTGTAATTTTAATCCGACCGTTGGATCGTTGTGATTTTTGGATATGTTATACATATATGAGTTGAGTTTATGTCCACAAATTTTGAACCGTTAAAAATTAACGCATGATTTGTTATGAATTTTAGAAGGTGTTGAAACGATGTTTAAAATCATCCGTTTGTGGATTTCGGATATTTTTGGTCTGGAATTTGGAAAACCTTTCTTCTATAAAGTTGTAGAGAATTTGATTTCATATGGAATGGACATAAAATTCGTATTTTTCTGATAAACGGGCTATGTTTAATGAATTATTGAAGTTTTGGAAACTAAAATGATTTTTATTAAAAATTAGTGGGACCCACTTTTGTTTTTATTAAACATGTGGGCTGATTTTTGTTCAATGTTGGCATGTTGATGGCTGGCTTGCTGGTGGCTGGTAGGTGGCGTAGAAGAAAGAAATGAAATATTTTATTTTATTAATTTAGTCTCCTTTGGCGTTCTAGCATTTTCCTATAAATAGGTGCTTATGTTAGAATTGAAAATCACACCAGAAACATAAGTTTTCTCTCTCTATATTATCAAGCATATGTTTGTGAGTATTTAGATACTTTGAGAGTTGCTTTTCAGTGCAAGTTTCCTTCGGCTTTTCATCCGATATTCCAGTCAGAAATACTGCTCTTTTGAGGTAAGGGATTTTAAGGGTTGTTATGTTTCGTAATTTTTTCGACCTTCAAAAATTCTGGAAAAATTTGAAATGATAATTTGATGAGTTTTATTGATTGTGTCCAAAAATGGCGATTTTTGGATGTATAGATTAGGAGTTATGAATTTTATGGGAAAAGACTATTTAAAAAATAAACCCTTATAACTCTTTGTGATTAACTCCAAAATTGATGAAATTTTTATTGGGAGTACATCTATATAATATCAGTATATCCTGTGAATTTCGGAATTTTTGGATAAAAGTACAATTTATGATAAATGTCTAAATATTCAGAAGTTTTGGCCATATGAAAAATAGTAAATGAATTTTAAAAATTCTGAGAAAAATATATGTTCAATATGGGATTATATTATGCTAAATCCCAGTAAATAAAATATTTTTGGGACTGATTTGGTATTTTTCATGAAAATGAACTAGTTATGAGTAAATGAATTAAATATGTTATGTGAAGTAACAAAATTGAAAAATAGGATTTTATGGCTTGGGAATCCTATATATGGTATATGTAGATTTTTGATAAGGTTGTTGGTTATTGGTGATGAAATTTTATGAGTTTGGCATTTTAGTATGATTAAATGCATTAATTAGTAAAGTGTAAACAATTAAAATAAATTGTTTATAAGTTTAAAAATGATTAAAATATTGTGGTAGTATTAATAATATTAGATTATGGGATTATTAAGTGATTTATAACATTTGGATTAAGGTGTTATGAAATCATTGATTTATGAATCTTACATTTGAAATTAAATGCAGTTGTTGATCGTATTGTTTTTATTATCATATATAACATTTTTATAATTCCGGTGATGAAATTTCTCTTTGACTTAAGTGTAAAGATGGGTAGATTATTGGTATGATCGTGACTATGGGTTCTCTTTGGCCAGTAGTGCAAAGATGAATTGTTGACTGGTATGATCATTGTGACGCCCCCAAAATAGGTATACATCACCCATTCTGAGTTGTCAATACATGGTACAGAAACAACTACAACTTTATTATTACAACAGTAAAACTGTAAGTTTGAATACAAATATTATCTTCTAGACAATATCTATACTCAAATAAATCCTCATCACATTTATTGAAACATTATTTTACAAAATGGTGAGGACTACTAAACAACTCTCTTTAGAACCTTCATTCCATACCCCAGGCTCGTACTCGCTTATATTCTCGCCTCCACGAGAAGAAAAATGGAACAAAAAGGAAAAGGGTGAGCTCAACTAGCCCGGTAAAGAATATTATGACTAAGATAATATACAACAAATTATCATTAGTCTTCAACAGGGAAAAAATCTAATAGAATACAATAGACAACAAGTTTTTAAATCAATATTCGCAGCTGAAATAATAATTCATTAGAAGAGTTAAGTAGAGAATGCAAACTACTATCTTCTATGTATGAATTTAAAAGTTCATAAATCATCTTTTATCCCTGTAACATCAATCAATATATATACGGAATCAAATATTCATCTTTGCACTACTGCCAAAGATATTCATCGATTGGTCATGTTCATCTAAAACACTGTTCATCTTTTGCACCTACCAAAGATATTCTTTATATAATCATCAATCTTTCCACTACAGGCCAAAGATATTCAATAATATCATCATTTAAGACTGAGGATGATGAAAAATATTTTTAAAGAAACGAATCCAGTGAAACAAAATGACAAGGATTAAGGATTAAGGATTCGTACTTTGTTTTATCCACGTCCAAAAATACCTCAAAAATAATCATAGTGGTGTAAAATTCAAGAATGATCAAAACATGGATACAATCAAAGCTAGTATCCAGAATAGATATTTTGGACGAAAAGAAAATTTTTTATTTTTCGATGAATAGTGCCGTATTCGTGAATAGTACCGTATACGTGAATAGTGTCGTATACGTGAATAGTAACTCCGACACCAAAAGTTCCAAATTTGATAAAAACTTCAGATCAATATTTCAACATAATGATATTGAAGAAATAATATCATTACGAAAAAAAATAATATCCCTTACCTCGAAAGATCAGTACTTCTAGTTGAAACACCGGATATAGGTTATGACTTGAACTTGCACCGTATAGCAATACTCAAAGTATACTCAATATACTCACAAGAATATGCTCGATAATATAGAGAGAGAAAACTTCAGTTTCTGGTGTGATTTTATATTCTAACCTAAGCACCCTATTTATAGGAAATTGCTTAGAACACCAAAGCAGAAAATTTAATAAATTAATAATATATATATATATTTTTCCAACGCACACTTAATTTGCCCAACATCAGCCACCAACCAGCCCACTACACAAGACTAACAACAAAAAAACATTTTTCTAATTTTAAATATTTTAAACTTCTAGAAATCAATTATTTCGGAGCTTCGGAGCTTCAATAATTTATAATAAATAGCCCTTTTGCCAGAAAATTCGAATCTCGCGTTTTTTTATAGGAAATTCAATTCTCTACAACTATGCAGAAGAAAGTTTTTCCAAATTCCAAACAAAAATTGATAAGAAATCCACAAACCAAGCGATTTTACTGTTATAATCAAATTTCAAATCAATAAATGGGGTCCATAGACATGTTTAACATGTTTTAAACATTTATTGCAAACAAAATACTCTTCCTTCTCATATACTCATATATCCCACATTCGTTATAAAATATCACCATTATTATATTATTAAAATATAATAATACATTTAAATGAATTATCTTATCAAAAAAGATAAAATTTCAATTTTCAACAATTGTCACATTAAAATTTTTCTCCATCTATATCCACATAAAATCAATATTTTCCTCATCATATGAATCAATAATTAATTATTCGCAAATAATATTACGAGAATCACAATATTGACAATGAGGTGGTTCTAGGAAGAGGGGCTTTCAATAAGAATTTCTCCTTCTTGTATGCCGCAATTAGGTGACCAAACCTCTCCTTAGATGAGAACTTTCTAGACATTGCCAATAATGTTATCTAATAATATTATTAGGATAATATGAATTATTGCTTCGATAATGAAAAATCTTGTGTAATGACAATTATCAAAAACAACAAGAATATAAAATATCAACGCAGACAATTATTAAATCAATAAAATCTTTGAGCAATAATTATCGTAACCATTATTGAGTAGTGCCTTCTTCACGTAAGAATCAATAATTGGTGCAATACTGCAGTAATGCTACTATGTTTTAACCAAAGTATTTTAATAGTAATCAGTAACAACTACTGTTGTTATTTTTAAACAACTTATATTTGTCGTTTTCTTCATCCAATCGCTTTCAGTTATGGGGCCCACAAAAGATCGCTACTGGTCGTCGCACGAATATTCCCGACAATAAAGAATATTCCACGACCAAACGAATATTCCCAAACAACAATGAATATTTTATAACCACTTGCTTATTTTGAAATATTTGCGTATTTTACCCATAACTATCCACATTAATCAAATCAACCCTTACTATTTTAAAATAATAAATAGAAAATTAAATTTCATTAATAATAAGTTGGGGTCTTACAACCTCCCTCCTTATGAAATTTCGTCCTCGAAAATTGACGACGTACACAGTGTTTGAAAAGGTGAGGATACCTCGCTTTCATTTCGTTTCCATTTCCCGGGTTATTTCCTCTATAGCATGATTCCTCCACGGAACTTTAACTTGTGGTATGACCTTTCGCGTAGGACATGCTCCTTCCTATCCAAGATCTTGACAGTACCTCCTCATACGTTAAGTCTTTGGCTATCTCAAATGGGTTCTAACTCTATAGCGTGGTTCGGGTCTTTCACATATTTACGAAGTACAGATATGTGAAACACATTATGAACATGAGACATACTCGTAGGTAACGCGAGTCTATAGGCTACATTTCCTACTCGGTCAAGAATTTGAAATGGACCAATAAATCGTGGATTGAGCTTTCCTCTCTTCCCAAATCTTGTAACTCCTTTCCATGGAGCAACTCGCAACAATACATGATCCCCTATACTAAATTCCACGTCCTTTCGATGAAGATCCGCATAACTCTTTTTTTGTCGATCTTGTCTTGGTTTGTATCGTTGTCGAATCATTTGGATCTTTTCGGTGAGTCATCATACGTATTAACTTTCGGGTCCCAACAATGTTGCTTCACCCACCTCATCCCAACATATTGGAGAGCGACACTTTTCGTCCATATAATGCTTCAAATGGAGCCATACCTATACTTGCACGATAAGCTTGTTGTTGTTGGAGAATTCCACCAATGGTAAATACTTATCCCAAGCGCCTTGAAGTCTCAGGACACGAGTCTTAATAGATCTTCAAGAGTTTGAATAGTCCTCTCGATTGTCCGTCTGTTTGGGGATGGTATCTTAGAACTAAATCGCAAATCCGTGCCCATAGCTTTTTGCAAGCTAACCTAAAATCTTGAAGTGAATCTTGGGTCACGATCCAAAACTATGGATCTGGGCATGCCATGCAACCTCACAATCTCATTCACGCACATACTAGCAAGGCGTTCAAGGAATAAGTCTCCAGATTGGCAAGAAATGAAAGCAGACTTGGTTAATCTATCAACAATAACCCAAAATAGCATTGATGCCTTGAGAAACCGTAGGAAGACCCGAAACGAAATCCATGGTAATATGTTCCCACTTCCATTTCCAAATCTCAAGTGGTTGCAACGGACCCTTAGGTACTAGATGCTCTCGCCTTTACACGTTGACAAGTTAAACACATCGAGATAAACTTTGCAATCTCTCTCTTCATATTGTTCCACCAAAATGTATGTAGAAGATCACGATACATTTGGTACTTCGAGATGGATTGCAAATGGTGTATTGTGTGCCTCCATCATAATCTTGTACTTCAAATCAGTCGTTAGGGACACAAAGTCTAGAGTGGACTTGAAGTATTCCTTCTTCATCAATTCTCGCTCGAATAGCTCCTTCTTGTACTTTCTTCTTCATATACATCGCACTCGAAGATCGAATTGGCTTGAGCAACCTTAACTTTTCTATTAAAGTTGCTCTCTGTCGTATACTTGACATCATCGCACTCATTCCCCAAGATATCGATCTTCTACTCAACGCGTCACCTCTACATTCGCTTTACCGGGATGGTATTGAATAGTGTGGTCGTAGTCTTTCAATAGCTCGAGCCAACGTCATTGTAGTATGTTGAGTTCTTTTGAGTGAAGAAATATTTAAGGCTTTTATGGTGCGAATATATCTCCACTTTCTCCCCATATAGATAGTGCCTCCATATCTTTTAGCAGCTTATTGCTGCTAACTCTAGATCATGAGTAGGATAATTCCTCTCATACTCTTTAAGTTGTCGCGAGGCATAGGCTATGACTTTCCCACGTTGCATGAGAACACATCCTAACCCTTTGCACCGAAGCATCACTATAGATAACAAATCCATCAAGAACGGATGGTATTATTAGAACAGTGCCGAAATAAGTCTCCTCTTAAGCTCTTGGAAACTTTTCTCGCATTCTTCGCTCCAAAGCAATTTTGTATCCTTCCGAAGTTAGGCGAGTTAATGGAGTAGCGATTCGAGAAAACCCTTCCACAAATCTCGATAATAACCACTAGACCCGTAAAGCTACGTACTTGGTCACCAACCGGTTGCTCCAACTTTGTATTGCTTCAATCTTGGCACGGGTCCACGGATACTCCATGTTTTGACCCACGTGCCCAAGAAATGCTACTTCTCAAGCGCGAACTCGCATTTCTTCAATTTGGCATATAGTTTGTTTTCACGAAGCCTTTGGAGTACCGACTTCAAATGGTGCTCATGATCTTCACAACTTTTGGAATATATGAGGATGTCATCAATAAAGACAACAACAAACCGATCCAAATATTCCTTGAATACTCGGTTCATCAAATCCATGAAAGCAGCAGGAGCATTAGTCAATCCGAAAGACATGACTAAGAATTCATAATGCCGTCATCGAGTTCTAAAGGCGTCTTTGGAATATCCTCGATTCTAATCTTGGTTTGATGATATCCGAGCGAAGATCGATTTTGAAAAGAATTGTGCCCTTGCTGTTGGTCAAACAAGTCATCAATACGAGGTGAGGATACCTATTCTTGATGGTGACATGGTTCAATTCGATAGTCAATACAAAGTCGCATACTCCGTCTTTCTTCTTTACAAATAAAGCAGGAGCACCCCAAGGAGATGTCTTGGGGACGAATGAAACCGATGTCCAACAATTCACGTAGTTGGACCTTTAACTCGAAGTTCAATAGGAGCCATTCGATATGGGGTTTTAGAAATGGGCTTTGTACGGAGTTCAAGATCAATAAAGAATTCAACTTCACGTTACGTTGGTAGACCAAGGAAGTTCTTGAAATACGTCGGGAAAATCAATGACAAAGCAGGAATATTATTCAAATTTGGCGTGTCTTTATTCAAATCCATAACATGGGCTAAGAAAGCTTGACATCCGTTTTTCAATAAGCGAATAGCTTTATGATTAGATATGATAGTGATTGATTTTAATGGTTTAGTTGCTTGAATTGCATACAACAGGTTGGTTAGGAATATGAAAACTAACAACCTTACGAAAACAATCAATTTTGGCATGATGAGTAGTTAACCAATCAATCCCTAAAATCACATCAAAAGCAAGTATCTTTAAAGAGATAAGGTCAACGGTAAGGTGATGGTGCCAACTTGAATCAAACAAGATTTATAAATAGTGGATGTGATGAAAGTTTCTCTAACGGAGTTTCCATAGATAGATCAAAGTCTAATTTCTCCGAGTCAAGTTTAAAGCGTTGAGCACATGTAGGAGAGATAAATGAATGGGTAGCAGGTATCAAGTAAGGTATAAACTTGAAAGAATTTATAAATAGCTTACCCATGATCACCTCGTTTGGGTTCCTCGCATTTTGACGATCCACAACAAAGCGTTCTTCCGGAATCGTTGACTTTGACTTTTCGGGGACGATCTTTTGAGTCAAATCCCCATTGAACTAGGTTTTTACTCTGCATAATCTCGAGCGATATGTCCTTCCTTTCCACAATTATAGCATACCTTGAGCTGTTGTGGGCGGTTTGGTGATATGTCCCTCTTTCCCGTATTTATAGCATATATGACCGGTGGTCGTTCTCCTCCCTTAGAACCGATTCTTCTCACGCCAAGATCGTCTTCACATGGTCGTTGTTAAATCTCTCCTCGACTCGCTTCTTCTATTTTCATGGCCATGATTACCACCAGAGTGGTTACCATTTTTGTCCGATTGTTTCTTTCTCCATTTGGTTATCATTATTACATTGTTGATCGCTATCTACGTACGATCCTCGGTTATGGTCCCTCGGTTGAACATACTCGTTATCTCGCTCTAACAATTGAGCCACATTAACAACATCTGAATAGAGAGAAAATTTATGAGAAATGAGATATTGTCGTATCTTGGGGTTTCAAACCTCTCGAAACACGCGTCATACGTTCCTCATTCTCCACCAAATGAGGTGCAAACTGGATAACTCGCAAACTTTGCCTCATCGAGACACCGCTAGTCATGTTGTTTTGTTCTAATCGATGAACTCCACTTCCTTCATATGAGGAACACTTTCGGAAAGTATTTGTCATTAAATAGTTTCAAACGTCTCCCAAGACATACATCGAAAAGTATTTGGATGGGTGCGCTTCACGAGACTCCCACCGGTGATGCCGCCGCCACGGAACATAAAGGTGGCGAATGGAACCTTCTGTTTCTCCGTGCATCCCAAGACATCGAATATCTTGGTAATTTGCTTGACCCATGTTTTTCGCCATGATCGGATCTCGCTTTCCCTTAAATTCTGGTGGTCCCAACTCTTTGAATCGCTTGGTTGTGACAACCCGTGAATTGCTATCATTTTCTCTATATTTTGAACATGAGTCTCCCTAAATTCGATTTTGCATGAACCGCAAAAAGCTTCTAAACATCCCCTCGTTCATCATCGCTTTCGGTGGTATTGTTCACAGGAGGAACATTGTCGACTGTTGCACGTTCTCCTCGTTGGTGAGTCTGAGCGTCTCCACGGTCTCATTTCCATTGTTAATATTCTCGATCGACATTCTCAAATCTTGTCATAAAACAAGGGTTAATTAAGGAAATCAATATATCACATAATATCCCCTATATCTTGACAAACTAACAAATAAGCTTAGGTAGGACACACTAGCAAAGGATTTACTCGTCTCTCCCTCCTAGTTCTATTCCCGATCTCCGCATGGAGATCATATCCCTAAGCTCGATACCATTGTGGCGCCCCCAAGCAGGTATACATCACCCATTTCGAGTTGTCAATACATGGTATAGAAACAACTACAACTTTATTATTACAACAAGAAAGCTGTGAGTTTGAATACAAATATTATCTTCTAGACAATATCTATACTCAAATAAATCCTCATCACATTTATTGATACATTATTTTACAAAATGGTGAGGACTACTAAACAACTCTCTCTAGAACCTTCATTCCATACCCCGACTGTACTCATTTATATTCTCGCCTCCCGAGAAGAAAAATGGAACAAAAGGAAAAGGGTGAGCTCAACTAGCCCGATAAAGAATATTATGACTAAGATAATATACAACAAATTATCATTAGTCTTCAACAGAAAAAATCTAATAGAATACAATAGACAACAAGTTTTTAAATCAATATTCATGAGTGGAAATAATAATTCATTAGAAGAGTTAAGTAGAGAATGCAAACTACTATCTTCTATGTATGAATTTAAAAGTTCATAAATCTATCTTTTATCCTGTAACATCAATCAATATATATCTGGAATCAAATATTCATCTTTGTACTACAGGCCAAAGATATTCATCAGTTGGTCATGTTCATCTAAACACCTGTTCATCTTTGCACTACGGGCCAAAGATATTCTTTATATAATCATCAATCTTTCCACTACAGGCCAAAGATATTCAATAATATCATCATTTAGGACTGAGGAAGATGAAAAATATTTTTAAAGAAATGAATCCAGTGAAACAAAATGACAAGGATGAAGGATTAAGGATTCGTACTTTGTTTTATCCACGTCCAAAAATACCTCAAAAATAATCATAGTGGTGTAAAATTCAAGAATGATCAAAACATGGATACAATCAAAGCTAATATCCATAATAGATATTTTGGACGAAAAGAAAATTTTTTATTTTTCGATGAATAGTGTCGTATTCGTGAATAATCAAGTATATCGTGAATAAAGGTCGTATCACGTGAATAGTAACTCAAACACCAAAAGCTCCAAATTTGATAAAACTTGGATCAATATTTCAACATAATGATATTGAAGATATAATATCATTTAAAAAAAAATAATATCCTTTACCTCGAAAGACAAGATTCTAGTTGAAACACCAGGATATAGGTTATGACTTGAACTTGCATCAGTATAGCAATACTCAAAGTATACTCAATATACTCACAAGAATAAACTCGATAATATAGAGAGAAAACTTGATTTACGGTGTGATTTTCAATTCTAACCTAAGCACCTATTTATAGGAAATTGCTTAGAACACCAAAGCGTAAAATTTAATAAATTAATATATATATATATATATATATATATATATATATATATATTTTTCCAACGCACACTTAATTTGCCCAACATCACCCACCAACCCATTACTACACAAGACTAACAAAAAAAACGTTTTTCTAATTTTAAATATTTTAAACTTCCAGAAATCAATTATTTCGGAGCTTCGGAGCTTCAATAATTCATAATAAATAGCCCTTTTACCAAAAAATTCGAATCTCGTGGCTCTGTATAGGAAATTCAATTCTCTACAACTTTACAGAAGAAAGTTTTTCCAAATTCCAAACAAAAATTGACCGAAATCCACAAACCAAGCGATTTTTAAATTTATAATCAAATTTCGATCAATAAATGGGGTCCAATTTAGCATGTTTAACATGTTTTAAACATTTATTGCAACAAAAATACTCTTCCTCCTTGTATACTCATATATCCCACATTCGTTGTAAAAATATCACCATTATTATATTATTAAAATATAATAATACATTTAAATGAATTATCTTATCGGAAAAAGATAAAATTTCAATTTTCAACAATTGTCACATTAAAATTTTCTCCATCTATATCCATATAAAATCAATATTTTCCTCATCATATGAATCAATAATTAATTATTCGCAAATAATATTACGAGAATCACAATATTGATGACCAGCGATTTCTAGGAAGAGGGGCTTTCAATAAGAATTTCTCCTTCTTGCAAGCGCAATTAGGTGACCAAACCTCTCCTTAGATGTAACTTTCTAGACATTGCCAATAATGTTATCTAATAATATTATTAGGATAATATGAATTATTGCTTCGATAATGAAAAATCTTGTGTAATGACAATTATTGAAACAACGGTAATATAAAATATCAACGCAATGACATTTATTAAATCAATAAAATATTGAACAATAATTTCTGTAACCATTATTGAGTAAGTGCCTTCTTACGTAAGAATCAATAATTGGTGCAATACTGGTGCTTCTTGTGTTTTAACCACCGAGTATTTTAATGAAGATTAGGTAACAGAATAACTTTATTATTTTTAAACAACTTATATTTGTCGTTTTCTTCATCCAATCACTTTCCAGTTATGGGGCCCACAAAAGATCGCTACTGTGCCGCATGCGAATATTCCCCGACAAGTGAAGAATATTCCACGACCAAACGAATATTCCCCGACAACAATGAATATTTTATAACCACTTGCTTATTTTGAAATATTTGCGTATTTTACCCATAACTATCCACATTAATAAAATCAACCCTTACTATTTTAAAATAATAAATAGAGAAAATTAAATTTCATTAATAATAAGTTGGGGTCTTACAATCATGACCATTGAATTTATAATTGAATATTTTTAGCTTAAGTGCAAAGGTGAATTGATCAACATGGTTATAATTATTGTTTATATAAATTCTGAAATGATTATATATTTCTTTGAGATATGAATATCTTTGGCCTGTAGTGCAAAGATGAATTGTTGATGAATATCTTTGGCGTGTAGTACAAAGATGACCTGTTGTTGAATATCTTTAGCCCGTAGTGCAAAGATGAACTGTTGTTGAATATCTTTGGCATGTAGTGTAAAGATGAACTGTTAATGAATATCTTTGGCGTGAGTGCAAAAGATGAACTTATTAGTATGATTATGAGCGAAGCGTGATTTGGTATAACCATGATCTTTGATGTTTCAGGTAAATACATGTGATGAAAAATATCTTCGTCTTGGATGAGAAGAGAAAATTAGAACTACAATTATGATTATGAGTTATTCACATGACTGTGAACAGGATCTATTGATTAATGTTACAGGGTTAAAGCATTGTTGGTGGACTTTTAACATGGAGAAGATAATAGACTTTATGGTCTATTTGACTCTTCTAATGGATTGCTCGTTCCGCTGCAACTATGGTTGAAAAGTTTTATCATCAACCATATGTTCTAAATCTCTGATTTATTACTAATGAAGGCTATTGATAATTTAATTATCTTTAGTTATGATATTCTTTACTGGGCTAGTTGTACGCACCCCTTTTGCTTCACAATTCCTTTCAGGTAATAAAAGTGTAAATTTGGGTCGAGCCCGGGGATAATGAGGGGAATAGTGTGGTGGTCCGAGACTATCAAAGTTTCTCAACACATTATAAAACGGCATGACATACAATATATAATTGTATTGAGGACCTAAGATGTGTGTGTCGTATATTATACATCACATAATAATTAATTTTGGTGAACAACAATAGGGTGAGGTGAACCCAACTTTGGAAGGGTGTTTTGCCACTATCATAAAAGATGTCTAATGACATACAATCTCGTGTTATCATAAGAAAGGGTTGTGCACATCCACTTGCTGAGTATATCTACGAGCACTACCTATATGATCTTGGAGTTGGGTTGAAACATAATGTTCAATCGCAGACGGTGGAGATAGTTATATGTCAAGAGAAGACTCACCATTGAAAGGAACATGATAGTAATCTTCTCGTTTTTCTTTGGGGTCTATTAGATCAACCAAGGATAATTCTCTAGACATATGATATCTATCATAACTTAGATTCATGGCCTCCTATGTATGAAGGTTTCCTTGAGCACTTCCCAAAGATTTTAATTTCTAAAATAGTTATAGATTGTACCTTTATGTAAGGTATCACTGTGAGGTGCTTTCCATAGTTGGGACATGAGTCACAGTTGGTATTAAAACTCAGAGTATATGTGTTGTTATATTTTGCACGACAATTGTAGTAATAAAGTTGTAGTTATTTTCTGTACCATGTATTTGGCGACTCAGAATAGGTTGGATGGATTGGACCTATTTTGGGGGCGTCACATATTCTATTTATAGTCTAATAAAAAAAATAACTTTATAAAAGTATTCTGTTTTATATAAAAAGCTTTTCTGTTTTATTACATTAATAATACTAATAAAACAAAATTTATATATATATAATATATATATATATAAACTTCAGTGACTTCATAAAAAGACACCTCAATATATTTAACAACATTTATCATCATTATTATAATTCACAATATTAATCGACCAGGTCTTTCCAAGGAAAGAGGGGGCTTTCCAATAAGGATTTCTCCCTATTGGCGCGCAATTAGGTGACCAAACCTCTCCTTGACAGAACTTCTAGACATCGTTAATATTAAAAATAATAATATTAATAACTTTGTCATATCAATTATTGATTTAATAATATATAAAATATCGACAATAATTGAATAAAATAATGTGAGATACTATGCAAAGAATTATCGTGTAGCAATAATTGAACAAAAGCGAGTGACTTCTCACGTAAGCATCAATAATCAATCTGGTGTCTGCTACTATGCAACCATGCGATTCGTATTTTTTAGTAATGTGAGTAAAACTTCCGTTGTTATTTTCATAAAAATATTTTTGTCGTTTTCTCAATTCGACAATAATTTTGTTGTGGGGTCCACCAATGATTGTACCGTCGTACGGATATTCTCCGACAAAAGAATATTCCCCGACCAATCGAATATAATACAACAACTTGCATACTTTACAAAATTTATAAATACTACCCACAACTATAACATTATATCAAATCCACACCATAATATTCAAAAAAATATTTCGAGAAATTTAAATCTTTATTCGTAAAATTTGGGGTCTCACATCAAATCTTATTAATTTGAATTTGTTGTCCTCGATATATATCGAGGAAGAATTACTTGTCATGGACTCTTGATAATGATATTCATATAAAAACAACTTTGAAGATATAATTAAGATTGACAAACATGCATCCCTGCAGGATCATGCAAAATCAATTATTTTTATTCGCAATCATCTCCATGAAAAAAATATTGATAAAGACATGTTAGAAAAAATATTTACTATATTTCATGCCTCGAATATGCTCCTGTAGTAGCAAAATTGTGAGTGTTAGTTCTTAATATATTCCCTAAAGCGATAAAGGAAATTATATTGTTGGGAATTGCATATTTAAATTTGATGTTGAAAGTAAATAAACATTCTTATATGTAAAGACTTTCAAGGAATACATGTACAAGGACTTGGTGGTAGATCAAAACTTGTTAGGTTTTATCTGTGCTTTATGTTTATCATTCTGTAAATGCATGTATAGAAGAAAAGATCAAAGCTGTTAGGTTGATCTAATGTTTGAGATGTAATAGATAGGCATCAACAGAATTGTATTCTGTCAAGCCAGCCAAGAGATTGCAGAAGCCAAGGCAGACTCGTAGTGCAATGACCGAGAAAATTGGATTATTTGTAAAATAATTTTATTTGAATAATGAATAAAATTATATTATAATGAGTAAGCAAGATGAATGTTATTCTATAACCTAAGAGTGTCGGAATGTCGTAGTATTCTGGCTACGTGAAGGAATTAAAGTGTTTGAATTTCCAAGACAAAAATAAAGTTTTCCGAGAAATTTTTTGAAAAACACTATTCATCAATATCTGCTCGGGAATTATTTTTAAACTTTTGAGAAATACGTAATGATGGAATAACAAAGAAGGATGGATTATGTAATAATAATTTCAGTATGATAAACGCAGTTTTTCGCCTCCGTACTAAGTTCGAGAATGTTAGGGAAAGTGAAAATTTAATAAATGATCGTATTATACGCAAGTATTATACGATGTAATGAATACGAGTATGGTACAAGGTATTATACAAGTATGTATAAAAGATGGTATGTCTTATATGATGAATGATTATACGAACTAGTATACGAGAAGAATACGTAGACTATACGTTATAAGCTTTAAGCCAATTATAATGGACTTGTAGGATTTGTGTAGGAATTGGGCAAGCACAAGTGCAAACTTGTTAAGGCCCAATGATATGATAATACAAGCCCAAATGTTAAGCCAAAGTAGTTAAAACCTAAATCCAAACCAAGAATCGGATCCGTAGATCGAACCAATGGGTTATCGAATAAGAAAAACCCATGGGGCAACCCATGTGGGCCCCATGTAGAACATGGCTAGCCATCTTGGTGACCAAGTAAAGTGGTTTTACTTGGTGACCAAGATTGGAATAGTAAGGAGGTGGGAGTTAAGGAGGTGGAAGGGCCTAAATGACCCTTATACCCTCACTTTGTAATTCCTATAAATAGAGAAGCTTGCTAGTTCATTTTTGCTTGTTCAAAATTCCACCAACATCCTAGATTATTGAGAGAAAAGTGAGAAGTGTCTTTGTTAATCCAAGAAGGAAGAAGAAGAACCAAGCTTGAACTTCAAAGGTAATGAACCTTTAAACCATTAATCTCCATCTCTTCATCATAGTTTTGATAGAGAAGTGAGTATAGGTGGTGCATGCTTCATAAGGTGTATAAAGATGGTTATTCATGGAAGTAAACCTTAATGAATCATGCGTAAATTGAATCATAATCCTAAAAGTTATGAACTAATGAAGAACATTGAAGAATTGTAATTTTGTTATTGATGGACAAGTTTAAAATCATCATTTGTAGGCTTAGATAATATATGTTGTGATAATGGAATGAATCCATTTGGAACGATGTAAAAATCTCAAGTAACGAAGTTATGGCAAAATTTACTAGATTAGACGATAATCATAGAAATCATTAAATTCTCAGAATGGAAGTCAAAAGTTACCATTGAACTTGAAAACGTTGGTTTTTGATGGAGAATAGTCTAAGTTTGCATTTTAGAGTTGCTGACTCGAAAATGGTGAAATTCCGACTTAGAACGAAGAAACGGGCTATGAACGTTCACGAACGTTTATCGTTTTCATAATAAAGAACTTAAACGGTGAATTCTATGTTAATGGATTCGAAAATGTAAAATTCTTGAATGAAAGCGTAAAGCATGTGATATGTGAGCTAACGACTTTTGAACGAGCCAATTCGGACTTAAAATGAACAAGTTATGAGCCCAGAAAATTCACAGAACAAGAAAACTGTCAAAGCCATCTGAGGCTCAGGGTCGGCGCTATAGCGCGGCCCAGAGCTTTGCAAGTGGAGTCGCAACGACAAAGCAAGTCCCAACCCTCTGCAGAGTGGCGCCGCAACATGGATGTTTGTACTGGGCACGACGCCGCAACGCCAGATTCAGGCAACATGTATTGTGAAGTCGTGCTTGCTTGTGAAGAAGTGTATAGGAAGTTTGTATTATAACGCCAAAGACTAGGAAGGAGATAGTAAAGAATGCTTTTGAATGTAAAAAGAAAGTTAGTTGATTGATGGTGAATTATTTACTTAATTAACTTGAAGTAACATCCTTAAAGAGGATAATAACCTTAGGAATTTCAACCAAAGGTTGACAAAAGATTACTTGAATGTAAATAAGAATTAATGCGATAAACCGTAACCAATGTTAAACAATCTAATGAATGATTAGATTGAGAAGAAGGGTAAGATACATTAGCGACCATACATGATTGATTATGACCTAATGTGGTATGTTATGTGATTATGTATTGTAGAATCCTTAAAAACTCAAACAGAAAGTATTTAATCTGTAGAAGACGCTAAAGGAAAGTGTTCTAACCCTTGTCTATGTTCATTCTGGACAAGCTTTGTGATTCATGTATCTTACGCATGAGTTGATGTATAATAAAGTCAAAGCGAAATTCCTTCGGCTAGACTTAATGTATTTAGTGGATTTCTTATAATCTATCGAAATGTTTTCAATGTTACTATCTTTTGCCAAACTATTTTGGTATGGATTTCAAAGAAAGACTGAGTATGAATAAACAAATGTTTTGTCGTCAAACAACAAGCACGTGAGGTTGCCAAAACTTAAACGTAAATACATTTAAAGAAGGAGTGTTGTACAACATAGAGTACTATAGGCTGATCACCTAGACGTGTTCGTAAGATATACCGGACTTACAGACTTGGTGTCGGGTTGTCCTTTTCAAGGAAAGAACAAAATGCTCAAGGTCTTGGACCAAATTTTTGTTTAATGAACGTGGTTCATTGTGAAATATTTTTTAAAAAAAGAGAAGTGCTATTTTGAATTATCAATAGTACTTCATAACTATTGCTTCAGTTATAGAAGATATACGATTCGTATGATTCAAGCATGTTATTTAATGAAGTTGTCATACTTGCTGAGCTAGTTATACTCACTCTTGCTTGAACCATATGAATGCAGCTAAGACTGAACGACCTGAAGGATCCAATAAGGATAAAGGGAAGGCTAAGGTAGACAATTAAGATGTCTTTGTAATAGTATAGTTCAAACATTGTAATTATTTGATATTATGAAAAAGAACCTATGTAATGGTTATAAAGAACCTGGGAAAGGGAATATTATTTTGGAATATATAGAAGACATATTCACTCTTTTGAGTTATTTCAATTGACTGTATGTGTGAACTGTAGCACCGTGTAGCACCATTTGTCGGGTTGGAAGATACCCAAATTTGGGGGCGTTACACGTAGAGTATCGAGAATCATAGTCTGTCTGCTTTGGTGGGCCTCTACCAGTATTGTGACTTCCCCAAAATAGGTATACATCACCCATTCTGAGTCGCCAAATACATGGTACAGAATACAACTATAAACTTAATTATACAACTGTCTTGTAGAATACGACAAAACATAAGCTGAGAGTTTTAACACGAATATTGTCTTCTAGAAAATATCCAAACTCAATGGATTCCTCGTTACAATTATTATCACACTATTTCATAGAATAGTGAGGACTACTATAGCCACTTATCTTGGACCATCACTCCATTCCCCGACTAGTCCTGACTACGTTCTCATTTCCTGAAGAGAATAATGAAAGCAAAAGGGTGAGCTCAACTAGCCCAGTAAGAAATATTATGACTAAGATAATGCAGAATAATTATCATTAGCCTTCAACAGTGTTAAACTAATAAAAAACAAGTTTAACTGCAGCGGAATAAGAAATCCATTAGAAGAGTCAAGTAAAGCATGATATCTACTATCTTCTATGATTTAAAAAGTTTATCATCAATTTTATCGCTGAGACTCAGATTAATAAATAATCCACATCACTGAATTATCCATGCACTACGGGCCATTGATAATCATTAGTGTCACGACCACGAAATTTGATGATAAAGCATATACTTATTCATTTATTAATAAAAAGTATTAATTTATTAAAGGCTTTTAAATTATCTACATGATGCTGCTTTATAATATGTGATAAACTCATAGTTTTAAGCAATGCTTTTAGAATAATGATGATGATCATTCTAATGAGATCTAAATTCTTAGAAAGCTTAAAACTAAAATAGTTAACAATCGTTGGATTACTAAATTGGGGATTAGTGAATCCGAATAGATTGGTACATACGTTGCTTACTCATAGGATGAGGATGATTGATCTCATGATCATTTGTGTGGAGACACTAAAGCAAGTATGTAGGTGCTTATTAGAGAATAAGTTCACTGAACGTGGCTCGCTAAAGAATACCTAATGGAGTTTTACTTGCTTGTCAATAGGAATTCCTGTAGTGATAGTAGTACAAGTGATCCTTGGACTTGAGATCATCATAGTATCTTGTGTATGATGAGTTATACTTTGACTTATTCCTTAAGACCCTTAGGGTATATCAAAGGGTATGCTTGGGTATAATAAGTTATACATGAAGATAATGTATGATCAATAAAGAATCTACCACTTCTAGTAAAAGAAGAGAAATGTCCTATGTGATTCGATAAATGACAACTCAGTAGTCCTTGGCCAAGGCAGAATGAAATTAGAAAGGAGTTTCTAATTTGCATTATTTGGAGTTGTGCATTTAAGAGTCGAAATACATATAATTAAATAAAATAAGACTTGACAGTAATTACATGTCTTATATTTAATTGGGACATTGTATGGTGGAAGGATTGAATTGTACGGTAACTATTTACTCAAAGATTCTTTTATGATTAATGTTGAAATATATATTATCTGAAAAGTCGTTGATCGCTAGGAGGCTTATCCTATCAGTAGAATAAATATTATTTATTTAAATAAATTAATAGTTTAATTTATTTATTTAAATAAGATTAGAATTGTTCTAATTGATTTATTCACAATAGGTTTAATATGGAGAACCTAAAGGGCCACACCATAAAAGAAAGAATAATTATTTAAGAAGTAAATGGCATAATCGTAATAATAAGTTAAGTATATTTAATTTAATCTATGGTGATAGAATAAATTAAATAGCTTAATATTTATTATTTAATATTTTGGAAATATTAAATATAAATTAATAAGAGGAGTCTTATTATTATTATTATTACTATTATTATTATTATTTAATTCCTAAAGGAGTTTGAGAATTAATTAATAAAAGTACTCTCATATATTCCTAATAAGATTACGAGGTTAATTAATTAAAAGAGTTTAATTAATTATCCCTAATAAGATTAGGGAGCTTAATTAATTAAATTAATTAAATAAAACTCAATTCCTTAATTGTTAAGGAGGGTTGCCTACTATAAATAAGAGGAGTCTTATTATGGGTGAGGTGGTTGGCACTTTCACAACACGTGAATACGTAATTCCAATAGTTGGGAGAGTACGCATTTTCTATAGAGATAGAAAACTAGGGTTTTGCCAAATACCCATCTTCTTGAATTCTTCTTCTTCCTTGGTGGATCACCTCTAGAGGCCAAACACTTGGGTGGCTAACGTTGATCAAAGGAAAGAACCAAACCCGGTGGATTCAAGTTGAACGCGAAAAGGATTGGAGGTGAACTTGTACCTGAGGAAGCTCGGATCTTCAAGAGTATGATTCTTGTTCTTATCTTTTCGTTTAATTAATAATTGTGCATAAAGGATGATCCGGGTATATGGTTTGTAAAATTTTTAAAACTCTGATTTTACACGTTTCCGCTTATTTGTGCAATTTGATTGTGTTCATGAATATTACAAATCTAACAGTGGCATCAGAGCCAAACCTTTATGCGAATTATTAATTATTTTAATTTGATATGTATATTGATATGTATTTAGAATAATTTAATTGGGCATAATTTGTTGTATAAAATTTATTTTAAAAAAAATAAAATAAAATACATTTGCAAGGTCTGTTGCGCTAATCCGTGGCTGAATCATGTTGCTTCACGGTATTGGTTCATATTATATATATTCACGTGATCATGACAGTACAATGATTAACCAAAGCTTGGTCCTTATGAATCTCCTGTACCTTTCATGGAATAATTATTACCAACGGTTATATATAATATATTATTAATCATATATCCTATTTCTAAAGCATGTATATATATATATATATATATATATATATATATATATATATATATATATATATATATATATATATATATATATATAACGCTTTTGCAATTCCACTTTTACGTGAGAATGGTACAGAGAGCGGAACATGATTTCGTTTTTAGAATATGGTACGGATATTATCATTATATTATATATATATATATATATATAATATTTTAAATTATTTAATAATTAAAATAAAAAAGAGTTTATTTTAATTTTAAAATTAAATTTCATGCTAACTAATTAGAGTTGGAATTGGATTCCATGATAACTAATTGGAGTTGAAATTGAATTCCATATTTTCTTAAATAAAGGAGTTTATTTAGATATGAAATAAGATTTCATATTATTCTAAATAAAAGAGTTTATTTACGAATAGAAAGAGAAGCCGTATTTCCTTAAATAAAGACGTTTATTTAGATGTGAAATTAGATTTCATATTATTCAAAATAAAGGAGTTTATTTGTGAATAGGAAAAAGTATCCGTGTTTCCTTTAATAAATGAGTTTTTTTTACTTGGAATTGGATTCCATAATTAATTAAAATAAAGAGTTTATTTTAATTAAAGATTTTGATTAAAATAAAATAGTTTATTTTATTCAAAATTGGATAATTTAAAATAAAATAGTTTTATTTTGATTTAAATTTGGATTAAAATAAAGAAGTTTATTTTGATTCAAAATTAGATTTTATACTAACTAAATTTGCTCATTAAATGATATCAATATATATATTGAATGTTTATTATTCATGAAATGAATGTTATTTATTGATGCATATGGTGATGTGTATGATAATAAATGGGATTGATTATGGACTATTGAACAATGTGATTGGATTTTATTTTAGTTGGATGCATGAATGTATGAGTTTTATTAAATGGGGTCTGCGTACCTCGTCTTCTCTAATTTTTCTTAATGTAAATTCTATCTCCCACCTATGTACTTCCCCTTGACTGCTGATCAAGGTTTCTATTTATTTTAAATAGTTTTGTAATAGGAATAGTTAGAATTAATTTTGAAAAATTGGAGATCAAGAGGCAAGGAGCGCTTGAAGAATTGGATTTGTAATGGAGCCCAGTTTAAATGTAATAGTTATATTTAAATTTTATTCTTGCACCCCTAGGGTTTGACCTTTTGGTTCACTTGGTGGCTCTAGTGAACCAAACTAGAATAAAAGTTCATAATCAATCCAGGTAGAATATAGTATTCTATATGTGCATTCTTATACTATATATATTATATATTATGAAAACATGCTTCGCATGTTCATTAATATGACGTGTATTTTATATATATATGTGCATGCGCGCTAAACAAGATGAGACATTTTAATAACAAATCCCTCAAAATTTTATATTAAGTGCAAAGCGTTCAAAGATATTTTGAATATCGAACGTCGCCTTCTAGTATGATAAAATTAATAGAGTATTAAATATTTAATATGAGTTTGTTGTGTCACCACAAGGCAAGTATTAAGTATTTAAGATGTTAATTTATCACATTTGATGCTTATAAAGAAAATTGAACAATATTGTTTTGTTGTGTCACCACAAGGACAATATTTTCTTTTTGAATATATGGAGTGCTAGGTTGGACTTAACTTGGATAATTTTGATTCGGATGTGCCACCACTTGATCAAAATAATCTAAGAGGCAAAATACAAGGAGTTGCATAGTTGATGTAATTGACAAGAGTTGTCTACCTATTTATTTATATATAGTTTGTTGTGTCACCACAAGGCTATATACATTTGAAATGGGATCCTTATTCTCACTACCAAATCTTTAATTAGATTTTCTTAGAACTATATAAGTGAGGTAATATAGTTTTGAAGAAAATAGTGGGAGATACCAATCTATAACAAGACCTAAATTATTTTGGTAATAAATAAAAGAATGTATGTTAAAATGTTGTTAATTACAAATTCATTTATAGAATTTTACAATGTCTAAATTGCTATCACTGCGTAGCATATTATATGCTAAATTAACTGGACCGAATTAAACGGATTGGTTAAGAAAATTGAGAATAGTTCTGACAGCTGAAAAGCTTTCTTATGTCCTTAATACGCCTATCCCTACAATGGTTGCTGACAATGCCTCTGAGGAAGAGATTGCTACTTTTAGAAAGTAGCAAGATGATGCATGATTGGCTCAATGCATCATGCTCGCATCCATGAGTAACGAGCTTCAGCGTCAGCATGAAACTATGGATGCTCCAACTATATTTCTACACGTCAAGTAGTTGATGGTGAGGAAAATAGGACTAATAGATATCAGATATCTAAGGAGCTCTTCCGATCTAGAATGACCGAAAGCACTACAGTACAGACACATGTCCTAATGATGATCAATTTGATTGAACAGTTAGGACAACGAGTTTTTGTCAGGGTTGGAGAGTGAGCCAAGATTTGATCTTGCCACCACTCCCGGACTCCTTTCACAATTGTTGTGAATTTTTCATATGAACAAGCTAGATATCGACCTCATTGATTTGCTTAACATGTTGAAAAATGTTGAGAGTCACTTTTCAACCAAGAAAAACCATGTCTTACTGGTAGGGGCCAAAGGATCTTTTGAAAAGAAGAACGATTCAAAGAAGGTAAATAGAAAGGCATAAACAAAAGATAATAAGAACAAAACTGATATGGATAGCAAAGAAGTTTGCTTCCACTGCAATAAGCCAGGACACTGGAAAAAAACTGCAAGAAGCATCTTGTAGAGGCTAACCAAAGATGCTTAGTGAAGTTTCGGTTATAAATACAAATTTGTTCATGATTTAATATAATTTTTTCTTTAAGTCAAGGTTCTACTTGGGTATTTGATACCGGCTTTGGTTATCATAAATATAGATTTATGAAGGGACCAAGCAGAAGTAGAAAGCTAAACAAAGATAAGCAATCCTATGTATGGGAAATGAAGCAAAGGTTGCTGCATTAGCCATAGAAACTTATAGTTTATCAATCTCTACGGGCAAATCTATTAAGTCAATAAGTTCTTATTGTATTCCAGTACTTGTTGGAAACATTATTTCCATTTTATTGTTGGACAATGAAATCTTTGGTATTATATTTAAGAACAATTGTTGTTCTATTTATAATAATAATGTTTTGTATAGAACTGGAGTATTACTTAATGGATTTTATATACTTGACTTATGTAAAAATTATTTTGCAAATTGAACAAACTAGTATAAGAAAAAGGAGATGATCATTCAAAGAGTTGAATGTGTGTATTTCTTTGAAATACAATTGTGAATTATTTGAAAGGTTCAAAGAATTCAGAAATGAAACAAATTGGCAAAGTATTAAGATTCTTTGATTAGATCAAGGAATAAATACTTGTGCAATAAGTTTCTAGATCATCTCAAATGGTTTTCTCATAATGGACGCGCCTCGATACGTGATAATTGATTGATGTATCCGAAAGGAAAAATCGTACCTTGTTGGACATGGTGCGGTCCATAATGATTTTACCGACATTCCAGTATCCTTCTGGGATAATGTCCTAGAAATGGCTGCATATCTACGAAAAAGGTAACCTCAAAATCCGGCCCAAAGATTTCATAAAAGTTATGGACAGGGAGAATTCCTAATCTTAAGTATGTTAAGATAAGGGGTTGTCCAACTTATGTGAAAAAGGTTTCAAAGGATAAGCTTGGGATAAGATTTGACAAGTGTCGATTTGTGGGACATCCTAAAGTAAGTTTATGGTATATATTCTATAATCCTACTTAGCAAAAGTTGTTTGTTGCGAAACACGCTGCCTTCTAAGATAAAGGTGTTTATCATTGAAGGAACTAGTGGGAGGATAATAGAATCTTGAAGAGTTCAAGAACCAAAAAACACTATAAGTCAAATAAGAGGAACCTGTAGACAGACCCATTGTACCACAATCGAATCATAAATCTGAAATAGTACCGAAGATACCTAGGAGGTATGGATTCATCATAGATGATGATGATGAGGTACGCATCATAGAAGATGATGATCCAGTTACACACGATGAGGTAAGAGTTGTAGACACTCAGAGAAATGAATTGAAGCAAACTTCTCAAATATGGAACATTCGTTTTGATGAGACAATCAAAAGAGTTAGATTTTATCAAAAACAAGAATGAACCTAGTGTGTACAAAAGGGTCAGTGGAAGCGTCATGACATTCCTAGTATTATATGTTGATAAACTACGCATAAGGAATGACATACCAATGCTACAATCAGTTAAGATAAAGTTGTCTAAACATTCCTCCATGAATGATTTGGGATGAGTATCGTAATTGGGGATGCAAATCTATATAGATAAATTTAAAAGGATGCTCGACTTAACCCAAGGAATGTATATTCATTTGATGCTAAAGTCGTTTAGCATGACAAACTCCAAGAGATGTCTCATGTTGATGATCCATGGAGTGTATCTCTCTTAAGTCCCCATAGACTATTGAAAAAGAGAGATCGCATGAATAACTATCATGTATGCAATGAAATGTACGAGACCTGATGTTGATCAGTCATATTCTGGAGAAGTTCACTGTGAGTAAGTGAAAACCATCTTAAAGTTCTTAACCGGCACTAAGGATGTGATCATACATGGTGAGTCTGAATTGAACTAGAGGGCTTAACAGACTCAAGTTTTTTAGACAAACCAAGACGACAGAAAATCCACTTTAAGGTAAAGTGTTACCTTGAACGGTGGTGCAGTGAATTGGAAAGGTTCCAAATAGCAAAGAGTTGCTAGTTTAGTGATAAAGACAAAGTATATAGCTATAAATGAAGCTGCAAGTTGATTGTTTGGATGAAAAGTTCATTACAGAACTAGGAATAGTTCCTATGTCTCATCTTGGATCTAAACATGTGTTGTGGCAGTTTCATTTGATTATAGGAATCATTGAAAGATGGGAAATCACTATAGAGATAGTGGACTCTCAAGAACAACATTACATATCCATTAACTAAAGCTTATCCAAAAGCAGGATAATCGTCACTTAGAGAAGAAGGGTATGAGATACCATGACGATTAGCTTCAGTGCAAGTGGGAGATTGAAAGTAGTATGCACACAAGCCAATTATGTTTGATGATAAAGCATATACTTTATAACAATCTTATTCATTTATTAATAAAAAGTATTAATTTATTAAAGGCTTTTAAATTATCTACATGATGTTGCTTTATAATATGTGATAAACCCATAGTTTTAAGCAATGCTTTTAGAATAATGATGATGATCATTCTAATGAGATCTAAATTCTTAGAAAGCTTAAAACTAAAATAGTTCCCAATCGTTGGATTACTAAATTGGGGATTAGTGAATCTGGATAGATTGGTACATACGTTGCTTACTCATTGGATGAGGATGATTGATCTCATAATCATTTGTGTGGAGACACTAAAGCAAGTATGTAGGTGCTTATTAGAGAATAAGTTCACTGAACGTGGCTCGCTAAGGAATACCTAATGGAGTTTTACTTTGCTGTCAATAGGAATTCTGTAGTGATAGTAAAGACAAGTGATCCTTGGACTTGAGATCATCATAGTATCTTGTGTATGATGAGTTATACTTTGATTTATTCCTTAAGACCCTTAGGGTATATCAAAGGGTATGCTTGGGTATAATAAGTTATACATGAAGATAATGTATGATCAATAAAGAATCTACCACTTCTAGTAAAAGAAGAGAAATGTCCTATGTGATTCGATAAATGACAACTCAAGTAGTCCTTGGTTAAAAGCGAATGAAATTAGAAAGGAGTTTCTAATTTGCATTATTTGGAGTTGTGCATTTAAGAGTCAAAATACATATAATTAAATAAAATAAGACTTGATGAGTAATTCCATGTCTTATATTTAATTGGGACATTGTATGGTGGAAGGATTGAATTAGACGGTAAGAACTATTTACTCAAAGGTTCTTTTATGATTAATTTTGAAATATATATTATCCGAAAAGTCGTTGATCGCTAGGGAGGCTTATCCCTATTGTAGAATAAATATTATTTATTTAAATAAATTAATAGTTTAATTTATTTATTTAAATAAGATTAAATTGTTCTAATTGATTTATTCAATGTGGGTTTAATATGGAGAACCTAAAAGGGCCACACCATAAAAGAAAGAATAATTATTTAAGAAGTAAATGGCATAATCGTAATAATAAGTTAAGTATATTTAATTTAATCTATGGTGATAGAATAAATTAAATAGCTTAATATTTATTATTTAATATTTTGGAAATATTAAATATAAATTAATAAGAGAGTCTTATTATTATTATTATTATTATTATTATTTATTTCTAAAGGAGTTTGAGAATTAATTAATAAAAGTACTCTCATATATTCCTAATAAAATTACGAGGTTAATTAATTAAAAGAGTTTAATTAATTATCCCTAATAAGATTAGGGAGCTTAATTAATTAAATTAATTAAATAAAACTCAATTCCTTAATTGTTAAGGAGGGTTGCCTACTATAAATAAGAGGAGTCTTATTATGGGTGAGTTGATTGGCACTTTCACAACACGTGAATACGTAATTCTAATAGTTGGGAGATTACACCTTTTCTATAGAGATAGAAAACTAGGGTTTTACCAAATACCCATCTTCTTGAATTCTTCTTCTTCCTTGGTGGATCACCTCTAGAGGCCAAACACTTGGGTGGCTAACGTTGATCAAAGGAAAGAACCAAACCCAGTGGATTCAAGTTGAACGCGAAAAGGATTGGAGGTGAACTTGTGCCTGAGGAAGCTCGGATCTTCAAGGGTATGATTCTTGTTCTTATCTTTTCGTTTAATTAATAATTGTGCATAAAGGATGATCCGGGTATATGGTTTGTAAAATTTTTAAAACTCTGATTTTACACGTTTTCGCTTATTTGTGCAATTTGATTGCGTTCAAGAATATTACAAACCTAACAGAAATATCCATGCACTACGGGCCAAGGATATTCGTGTTTTCACCAATGGTCATGAACATGCCAAACAACAATTCATCTTTGCACCCTTGGCTGAAGAGAACGCATGGTCATGATCATTCCAACAACTATCCACCAATGCACTACGGGCCAATGGGGACTTTTACCACATCATTTGTAACATTACAGGTCATGATTACACAGAATAATCCCTGGTCATAACAATACCAATTAACAGTTTATCTTTGCACCCTTGGCCGAAGAGGAATTTCATCACAATATAAGCATGAGGATGATGACAATGATATAAGCATTAATCAAACGAAATCAAGGATAAATATTAAAGACTTTAAATTTATCCAGAGTTTAAAAATATCCAAATTATTAACATGATACTACTTTGTGGACTAAAATTCAAGAATAATATTCATGTATTAAAAATAATTTTGACACAAATGAAATTAATTTTCTGGGTGAATAGTACCCCGTGAATAGTACTTCATGAATAGTATCCTGGTATGAAAAGTACCCCGAATCCCCGAGTGAATAATACCTGAGTGAATAGTAATTGAGTGAATAGTAACCCATGAATAGTACCCTGGGTGAAAATATTAATATTTAATAAGAAAGTTCAGATCAATATTCCAATGAAACGATATTGGATGAAGCGCAAAACTCAAAGATATTCCACTAATTTCAGAGATTATAGAAGCAATACTTACCATAGTAAGTTTAGATTTAAGAATATGAAAAGAAATAACATACTGAAATCAAGAATGGATTTTCACCATACGCATGACGTAATCCCGTGAATGAGTTATTCCTGATTAAAGGATAAATATAAAAAATGATATTCCTTACGAATACGAAAGAAATAATATCCTTATGAATACAAAAGAAATAACACCCCTTACCTTAGTAGAAGACTGGATATTGCAATAGTGAAATAGCAGAATACTCTTCTTCTTGCTCTCTATAGTTTCTCTTGTGAATCTCAGTGAATTGGTGAGAATGAAAGAAGAATTAAGCTTCTATTTTTAGGTGAATGGACTAAATAGTAACTGATTCACGAACGGTCCAGATTGATTTACTATTAGAACGGGCAGTCCATGTTGATTACTATTAAAACCACAACCAACGGTCCATATTGATTTACTTTTAAAACCACCACTAACGATCCAGATTGATTTACTATTAAAACCACCATCGATTGTCCAGATTAATTTACTATTAAAACCACCATCGATGGTCCAGATTGATTTACTATTAAAACCACCACCGACGGTCCATAAAATTAGTAAATCTTCCCATGGAATACTAAGTCAAACTTACAACAAACGCCTCATAACAAATCCCTATATTTATATCATAAAATTGAATAAATATTTACCACCAATCATTTATCTTTACTAAACACATTTTTAATCTTTCAACAATTATTCATCATTAATATTATAACTTACAATATTGACAACCAGATCATTCCCAGGTAAGAGGGGGCTTTCTGATAAAGATTTCTCCTTATTGGTGCTTAATTAGGTGACCAAACCCCTTTCCTCGACAGAACTTTCTAGACATTGTGAATAATGTAAATAATCATATGAATAAATGTGTTTTTCTCAATTATTGATTTAATAATATACAATATTTTGCAGATGATACTGTGACAATAATTGAATCAATAATATGAGATACTATGCAGCAATTACTGTTGTAATAATTGAATAAACTGAGTGGCTTCTTACGTAAACATCAACAATCAGAGATACTATGCAATACCGTGTGCTACTGCGCAACCACGCGTATTACTATATTTTTATCACCGGATATTTCAACAATTAACGATAAAATTTTTGACGTTATTTTTATAAAAAGTTATTTCTGTCGTTTTCTAACTCCGCAGCTATTCCGTTGTGGGGTCCACCAATGATGGTGTCGTCGTACGAATATTCCCTGACAAAAAGAATATTCCCCCACCAAACTAATATTCCCCGACACAACGAATATTTTATATCAACTTGCTTACTTTGTCAAATTTTCACATATCACCCTTAACTTTAACCTTTTATCAATTTAACCATTTACTAAATAGAATAAAAATTATAAGAAAATTGAATACTTTTATTTCATAAAATTTGGGGTCTTACAATCTCCCCTCCTTATGAAATTTCGCCCTCAAAATTTATGTACGTACCTGGTATGCCGAAGAGGTGAGGATACCTTGTTTAGATTCTGACTCTTGAAGTATAACCTTTGAGCGTAGAATATATTCCTTCTTATCCAACATTTTAACAGGTATCTTCTCATACGTTAAATCATCTGCTATCTCATCTAGTTCTAATTCAATAATGTGGTTTGAGTCTTCCACATATTTACGTAACATCGATACATGAAAAATGTTATGAACATGCGACATACTTAGCGGTAAGGCGAGTCTATAGGCCACAGTTCCTACTCGATTGAGGATTTCAAATAGACCAATAAAATTGAGGGTTGAGATTTCCTCTCTTCGTCGATTCTTGCTTCTAAAATAACGTCTTCTTGCACCTTCTTCTTCACATTCATCAGCTCTGAGTCTGTAGCTTGAGCGGCTTTAAATTTATCAATTAAGTCGGTTCTAATCGTATTTTTGCTATCTTCACTTAGGTTCTTGGAGTCTTTAACTCTATCTCCATCTTTTGTAAGTCGTACAAAATGGGTCTTTGTGTTAACAACGTCACACTCGTAACCGCATATGATATTCTACTTAACTCGTTAGCTACCACATTCGTTCTTCCACGATAATATTGAATGGTATTGTCGTAATCTTCAACAGCTCGAGCCAACGTCTTCGGCGCACGTTACGTTTATTCTAGGTGAAGAAATATTTGAGAGTTTTGTACCGAGTTCAAGGTCGATACAAAATTCGATTTCACGCTCTGGGGGTAGGCTAGGAAGTTCTTCGGGGAATACGTCAGGAAATTTATTAACAATAGAAATATCATTCAAATCTAACGTATTTTTGTTTAAATCTGTGACATGGGCTAAGAAAGCTTGACATCTATTTTTCAATAAACGAATAGCTTTATGGCTTGATATGACAATGATCGACTTTAGTGGTTTGGTTTCTTGAATTCGTATAATAGGTTGGTTAGGAATATGAAAGCTAACAACCTTACGAAAACAATCAATTTTAGCATGATGAGTAGTCAACCAATCAATTCCTAAAATCACATCGAATGCAAGTATTTTCAAAGAGATACGATCGACAGGTAATGTACGGTTTCCGATTTGAATCAAACAAGACTTATAAACAGTGGATGTAATAAAGGTTTCCCCTAACGGAGTTTCAACAGATAAGTCAAAGTCTAATTTCTCTGAAGTCAAATTTAAACGTTAAGCGCAAGTAGGTGAAATAAAATAGTGGGTATAAATGGTATCGAATAAGGTATAGACTTCGCAACAGTTTATGATTAGCTTACCCATGATAAATTCGATCGGGTTCCTCGACAAACGCTTTCACTTAAACTACTGACTTTAACTTGTTTGGGACGGCATTTGGTGTCATCATTATTGCTAGAATTAACTTTATTGATCCCTTTGTTCCACGACCTCCTGTCGTTCTTCACCTAGCTTTTCTAACTCATGAATATGATCTTGTAGTTCTATATTTCGATCATAAAATTCTCCTAATTCATCACTTAAAATCTATGTGAGTTCATCTCTTGATTTTCAGATGTAATTCCTAAATACTGTCACAAAACAAGGGTTAATTGACATACCACATATTATCCCTATATTCTGACCGACCAATTAAATAACAAATAAACTTAGGTAGGCCATACTAGCGAAGGAATTATCCGTCTCTCCCCTCCTAGTTCTATCTCACATTTCAGCCAGGGATCATATCCCTAAGCTTTGATACCAACTGTGACACCCCCAAAATAGGTATACATCACCCATTTTGAGTCGCCAAATACATGGTATAGAATACAACTACAAACTTAATTATACAACTGTCTTGTAGAATACGACAAAACATAAGCTGAGAGTTTTAACATGAATATTTTCTTATAGACAATATTCAAGCTTAATGGAGTCCTCATTACAATTATTATCATACTATTTCATAGAATAGTGATGACTACTATAGCCACTTATCCTGGACCATCACTCCATTTCCCGACTAGTCCCGGCTACGTTCTTATTTCCTGAAGAGAACAATGAATGCAAAAGGGTGAGCTCAACTAGCCCAATAAGAAATATTATGACTAAGATAATGTAGAATAAATTATCTATAGCCTTCAACAATATTAAACTAATAAACAACAAGTTTAACTACAGCGGAACAAGCAATCCATTAGAAGAGTCAAGTAAAGCATGATATCTACTATCTTCTACGATTTAAAAAGTTTATCATCAATTTTATCGCTGAGACTCAGCTTAATAAATAATTCACATCACTAAATTATCCATGCACTACGGGCCAAGGATAATCATTAGTGTCACGACCGCGAAATATCCATGCACTACGGGCCAAGGATATTTGTGTTTTTACCAATGGTCATGAACATTCCAAACAATAATTCAACTTTGCATCCTTGGCTGAAGAGAACGCATGGTCATGATCATACCAATAACTGTCCACCAATGCACTACGGGCCAATGAGGTCTTTTACCACATCATTTGTAATATTACAGATCATGATTACACCGAATATTCCCTAGTCATAATCATACCAATCAACAGTTCATCTTTGCACCCTTGGCCGAAGATGACTTTCATCACAATATAAGCATGAGGATGATGACAATGATATAAGCATTAATCAAACAAAATCAAGGATAAACATTAAAGATTTTAAATTTATCCAGAGTTTAAAAATATCCAAATTGTCAACATGATACTGCTTTGTGGAGTAAAATTCAAGAATAATATTCATGTATCAAAAATAATTTAAACAGAAATGAAATCAATTTTTTGCGTTAATAGTACCCGGGTGAATAGTACCCCATGAATAGTACTTTATGAATAATACCCCGGTATAAAAAGTACCCTGAATCCCCGAGTGAATAATACCCGAGTGAATAGTAATTGAGTTAGTAGTAACCCGTGAATAGTACCCCGGGTGAAAATATTGATATTTAATAAGAAAGTTCAGATCAATATTCCAATGAAACGATACTGGATGAAGCGTAAAACTCAAAGATATTCTACTAATTTCCGGGATTATAGAAGCAATATTTACCATAATAAGTTTAGATTTAAGAATATAAAAAGAAATAACATACGAAACTGCAAAAGGATTTTCACCTGTCATACGGTACGTAATCCGCGTAGACAGGTTATTCCCACAGATTAAAGGATGAATATGAAAAATGATATTCCTTACGAATACGAAAGAAATAATATCCTTATGAATACAAAAGAAATAACACCCCTTACCTTAGTAGAAAAATGGATATTGTAATAGTGAAATAGCAGAATACTCTTCTTCTTACTCTCTATAGTTTCTCTCTCTATAGTTTCTCTTGCGAGTCTCAGTGAATTGGTGAGAATGAAAGAAGAATTAAGCTTCTATTTATAGGAGAATGGACTAAATAGTAACTGATTCATGAACGGTCCAGATTGATTTACTATTAAAACGGACAGTCAATATTGATTACTATTAAAACCACAACTAACGGTCTAGATTGATTTACTTTTAAAACCACCACAGACGGTCCAGATTGATTTATTTTTAAAACCACCACCGACGATCTAGATTGATTTACTATTAAAACCACCACCGACGATACAGATTGATTTACTATTAAAACTACCATCGACGGTCCAGATTGATTTACTATTAAAACCACCATTGATGGTCCAGATTGATTTACTATTAAAACCAACACTGACGGTCCATAAATTAGTAAATCTTACCATGGAATACTAAGTCAAACTTACAATAAACGCCTCATAACAAATCCCTATATTTATATCAAAAAATTAAATAAATATTTACCACCAATCATTTATCTTTAATAAACACATTTTTTAATCTTTCAACAATTATTCATCATTAATATTATAACTTACAATATTGTGAATAATGTAAATAATCATATGAATAAATGTGTTTTCTCAATTATTAATTTAATAATATAAAATATTATGCGAGATGATCTTTGTGACAATAATTGAATCAATAATATGAGATACTACGCAAAGAATTCTTGTTGTAATAATTGAATAAACCGAGTGGCTTCTTACGTAAACATCAACAATCGAGATACTATGCAATACCTGGTGTCTATCAAGCATGAACCACGCGTACTTATATTTTTATCATAGGATATTTCAACAATTAACGATAAAATTTTTGGCGTTATTTTTATAAAAGTTATTTCACGTTTTTCTAACTCATGACTATTCCGTTTGTGGGGTCCACCAATGATGGTGTCGTGCATACGAATATTCCCCCGACGAAAAAGAATATTCCCCCACCAAACTAATATTCCCCGACACAACGAATATTTTATATCAACTTGCTTACTTTGTCAAATTTTCACATATCACCCTTAACTTTAACCTTTTATCAATTTAACCATTTACTAAATAGAATAACAATTATAAGAAAATTGAATACTTTTATTTCATAAAATTTGGGGTCTTACAAGTATCGTAGAGTGGTCCAAACATCTTCCGAGCAAACTCAAGAATTGTAGTGTGCTATCGAAAGCGTAGAGTCTACAAATTTAGCAAGCAAAGATCGTAGTCTACCAGTGCTTAAAAGAAATCGTAGTGTTCTCCTCTATCAGTCCAGATCAAGCTTATATGGCAAGACACTACGATCATAATCGTAGTGCATCATCTGTTTTCATCAGAAGTAGCGAGCTTTGTCCATTTGTTTAAGAATAGATTACAATAAATGTAGAATGGATTATAGACATTAAAACTCTCAAAAATCCCAATGACCCAACACTCATCCTTAGTATATAACAAAGAAACGTATTGAAGAAGCTAAGGAAAGTACTACAGGTCAGCTGAAAGTACCTTTTCAGGTGTTAGGTGAAATAGCAGTCTGCTGTGTCAGTGGGCTAGACGGCTAGACAGAAGATTTGCAGAAAGTCACCATCAGTGCTCAGAAATGTCCAATACAATTAATGCTTTAATGGATGCCTTCAAACTAATTCATTTCAAAGGCACCTTATATACAAATCAGATGCAGATGCAAGAGGCAACCAAGTACACAACAAAGAGCTGAAGAACTCTCAACGCTCAACTCTACGATCTGAAATGAAAGCTTGGTCAGCTACTCAGTTCTTTCGAACACAAGCTTAACGACAACTGAGTTTCACCATTCAAGAACTCAACCATCATTAAATGAAGTAAGAAGTTCCAAGTTTGCTGGACTTGAAGAGTTCTAAGTGAACTAAGAAGTTCCAAGACTACTGGTCTTGAAGGAATCTGTGAGATTCAAAGATTGTAAAGACATCCTTAGTGGATTTCCTACTCGAGGAGTAGAAGAGTGGACTAGGAGCCTTGAGTGCTCTGAACCACTTAAATTCTCTGTTTCTTTTATATTCTTGCTTTAACTGCTATATTTGTTATAATTGTTTATTAACTACTAACTCAGTTTATCTCAAAGGGGAACGAGCAAATCATATATTTCGCTAAAATTGAGTAATAAATTTGACAAAGTATTTTGATTTTTTTTTAAAAAAAATATCTATTCAACCCCCCTTCTAGATAACTATTGTGCCTTTGAGAACTAACAATTCGTATCAGAGTAGGTTCTCTCAATCAGCCAACAAAGCTTGAGTAGATCCAATGGCATATCTGATAAGTGAATCAAATACTGGAGGAGGCAGCAAGCCACCTATATGCAACAAAGATAAATTTGCTAACTGGAAAGTTCGTATGAAAGCATACATGGACTCAATAGATAAAGAGCTATTTGGAACTGTCATAAATGGGCCGTACATCCCAACAAAACTTGCACCAACTCCAGAAGATCCAAATAGAGTTCAAATCAAGGTCAAAGCTGAATGGACTAACAACGAAAAGAAAGTTGTTTAACTCAACAAAAAGGCTAAGAACATTCTGTTCCAGTCTTTAGAAGATGACCTGTTTGAAAATGTGGTCAACAGCAAAACTGCAAAGGAAGTATGGGAAGCATTGCTCATTATGTATGAAGGAACTGAAGAAGTCAGAGAAAACAAACAATCTCTTTTGACTCAACAATAAGAAATGTTTGCCCATGTTCCAGGTGAAAATGTCACTTCCACTTATGAAAGATTCAATGTTCTGCTCAACTCTCTTCGAGCTTTTTGAAAGATCTATCTAAACAAAGATCTAATCATAAAGTTCATGAGAGCTTTACCTAGCAAGTGGGATGCCAAAACCATTGCCATCAGAGAATCAAAGAATCTCCATGAAATGACTGTTCAACAACTTTATGGTAACCTTCTCACCTATGAACTGGAGCTGACTCAACGAGCAGAGACTCTATCTAAAGGAAGAAAGAAGGAAAAATGAGTTTCTCTCAAAGCAACAGATACCATCTCCAAAGCTAACACTGAAAATGACTCTGACTCTGAGGAAGATGATGATAAGGATATTGCAATGCTGGTAAGAAGACTCAAGAAGTTCATTTGTAAAGACAGAAGCAACAAAACTAAGAGATTCAACAATAACAACATCCAAGAACAAATAAATGACTTATGCTACAACTAAAAGAAGCCTGACCATTTCATTGCAAACTGCAACAAACCTCTTAGAGAAGAACTAAAGAGGAAATTAAATTCAAAGAAAGAATTCAAAGGCAACAACACGCTTCAGAAGAAAGACAAAGGTCTTGTGGCTGGAGGATCATGGAGTGACTCAGAAAATGACACAACTCCTGAGTCTGGAGATGATGAAGATCCTCAAGTAGCAAATCTATGTCTAATGGCCAAACATGCAAAGGATAAGAAAAGCCCTAACAATCATGAAGTAAGTATCAATGATGTATTTGACTAACTTTTTTGATGTAGATATTGATGATTTAAGAACTTCACTACATGGCATAACATCTGATCTGCATCAATACATGAAATGGTTCAGAGTTCTGTCTAAAGATTATTCTCTTCTTCAAAAAGAGAAAGAGAAAGTTCAGGAAGAACTAGATACAGCTCTTCTAAGTACTAACTCTCTCTCCAAATTTGAAGCTGAGAATAAACTCTTAAAATAGACCAATGAAATTAATTCACAAAGAGATTCAAATCTAACCTCTAGGATTGAGGAACTAGAAAAGACAATATTAATGTGGAATAAATCCTCTTCATCCATGGACTCCCTAATCTCCAGTCAGAGAAGTGCATCTGACAGAACAAGTTTAGGTTTTGGGGAATCCACCTCAGAACCACATGTGGAAAAGTCGAAGGAAACTAACATCAGCAGTGCTTCAAACCTCAACAGAAGCATTGCATTTGTGAAATCCTCACAGAAGGAAGAACCAGCCCATCCCTGCTCTTCTGATCCAATCTATATAGACTTGGCAAGCAGGCAAGCCCAAGCCCAAGCCAGGTGAGGCGAGTGGCGGGTCGGTAGGGACAAAAGTCCTGTGTTTCTTTGGGCTAAAATTTTGCAACCTAAAAGGCCAAGTGGCGGCAGCTTTGGTGGCCACTGGCGAAGACCAATTCGTGCTTATTTTATGCTATTTTTAGGGTTTGGCCCAAACGGGCTAGGCGGGTGGAATGGCGGGCCGGGCAAAAAATGGGAGGGCAAAAAATGCCCGAGTTTTACTGGGCAAAAATTCTGCAGCCCAAAGCCCGGCCTGCGGGCTTGGGCCATTTTTGCCAGGTCTAAATCTATGCTACAAGGCATAATGGATCCCATGCTGGCCTAGGATTCAGAAAAGAGAAGAGTAACTTAGTCACTGCTTTCGGAGCTCGAAGGATGGTGGAGTTAAGCAAAATCAACTCCACGAACCAACCAGGTGGGAATAGTAGAGTTAAGTTACACTCTTCACAAATCATGAATCATAAGGACACATTGAAAAAGAAGAATCAGTATAAAGGAAGGACTGCCAGAAATCCACATAAGTTCAAATTGAAAAAGAATCCTCACACACTCACAAGCATGCATCATGCTAGATGTTTTATATGTGATAAGATTGATCTTAAGGCTGGAATATGTTACAATAATCCTATGCATATCAAACCCAAATTCAAGCAGATTTGGGTTCCCAAAGGTACTAACAAGATAGGACCCATGCAAGTATGGGTACCAAAATGAGAGCTTAAATCTTAATGTAGGAACGGAGCTCCACGATTACAACTTGGTACCTAGACAGTGGATGCTCACGACACATGACTGAGATTAAAGCCCTCTTGTCTAACTTTATAGAGAAATAGGGTCCAACAATCATCTTTAGAGACAATGGCTCTGGCAAGACATAAGTTTATGGCTCAATTGGGAATGGTACAGTATCCTTCAGAAAAGTAGCCTATGTGGAAGGACTAAAGCACAATCTTCTAAGTATAAGCCAGCTCTGCGATAAGGGTCACCAAGTTACCTTCCTTAATAATCAATGTCAAGTGAAAGACCTGAAGACCTCTTCCATAAAGTTGACCGGAATAAGAGAAGGAAACGTCTACACTGTTAATCTTGGTCAGCTGAGTTTTGACGAGACAATATGCATTCTGGCTAAAGCCTCTGAAGAAATGAGCTAGTTGTAGCATAGAAGACTGTCTCATCTCAACTTCAAAATCATGTCAAAATATGCCTCCAAGGATCTAGTAACAGGCTTACCCAAGTTCAGTTTTGTCAAAGAAAGGCCATGCAACGCCTGTCAACTTGGAAAACAAACTAGAAGCTCTTTCAAAAGCAAAACTATCAACTCAATTGATAAGCCCCTGTAGCTACTTCACATAGATCTATTTGGACCAATTCCAACAACAAGCCTTGGAAGGAAGAGATACTCATTGGTCGTAGTGGATGACTATACAAGATTTACATGGGTGTTCTTTCTAAACACAAAAGATGAAACAAGTTCCCAACTCATCAAGATGTTCAGGCTGGTGATGAACGAGAAAAGGGAGAAAATCAAGGCTATAAGAAGTGATCATGGTAGAGAATTCAACTTCTCTTAGAAGGATCAGTTCTGCACAGACAATGGCATCAGTCACAACTTCTCAGCTCCACGAACTCCACAGAAAAATGAGGTAGCTGAAAGAAAGAACAGAACATTGATTGAAGCTGGAAGAACTCTACTAGCAGTAGTCCATCTGCCTGAATACTTCTGGGCAGAAGCTATTAACACTGCATGCTACACTCAGAACAGATCTCTTGTGCACTCTACGTTAAAGAAGACTCCCTACGAACTATGGAGAGGAAGAAAGCCAAATGTCAACTACTTCCATGTGTTCGGTTGTGCATGCTATATTCTAAATAATGGAAAATAGTATCTGACTAAGTTTCAACCTAAGTCAGACGAAGGAATCTTTCTCGGATATACCACAGACGGTAAGGCTTATAGAGTATTAAATAAAAAGAAGTTAAGTGTTGAAGTATCAATTCACATCATCTTCAATGAAACAAACTCAGACAAATATGTGCCTCAAGACACTACTATCGATGACTCAGACTCTACGAACAAGGTCGTCGAGCTTAACACCACGATCGTAGCCCCAGAAGATGAAATCGTTGAGCCTGAAGAAGAGATCGTAGAGAGAACTATGCCATATAACAAACCTCCACATCAAGAAGTAGAGATTGATTTTGAAGAACTCGGAAAAGAAGGCATCAGGACAGATGTTCCAATAGGAAATAGATGAGCAATAGATCACACTCAAGACCTAATCATTAGAGATCCAAATGCAAGAGTCAAGACAAGATCTGCCACCCAGAATGAGTGTTTCTATATAAGTTTTCTATCACAAATGGAACTCAAGACGATAGAAGATGCTATGGAAGACTCAAGTTGGATAGAAGCTATGCAAGAGGAACTAAATTAGTTTGAAAGAAGAACAGAGTATGGAGATTAGTTCCAAGACCAAGAAGCCACCCAGTTATTGGTACCAAGTGGGTCTTCAGAAATAAAATGGATGGAGATGGGGTAATAACAAGGAACAAGGAAAGACTAATGGCCAAAGGTTACTCCCAAGAAGAAGGCATCGACTATGACGAGACCTTTGCGCCTGTTGCCAGATTAGAAGCCATCAGGATATTCCTTGTTTTTGCTGCCCACATGAAGTTCAAAGTCTTTCAAATGGATTTCAAAAGTGTATTTTTGAATGGTGAACTTCAAGAAGAAGTATATGTGGAGCAACCTCCAGGTTTCATCAATCCAACTCTCTCTAATTATGTCTATAAATTAGACAAAGCCTTATATGGACTTAAAGAAGCACCTAGAGCATGGTAAGAAACACTAACTTTCTTATTGAAAATGGCTTTACTAGAGGTTGAGTAGATACCACATTATTTCTTAGAAAGCACAAAAACAAAGTCCTATTAGTTCAAATATATGTTGATGACATTATCTTTGGCTCTACTGATGAAAAATTATGCAAGAGATTTGCCAAGCTTATGCAGAGAAAGTGCAAAATGAGTTTGATGGGTGAGCTAAATTTTTTCCTTGGATTACAAGTAAAGCAAACTAATGAAGGTATCTTCATTAACCAAGCCAAGTACATTAAAGACTTACTTAAAAAGTATGGCATGGAATCAGCCTCTCCCATAAAAATACCAATTGCTCTAGCAACCAAGCTTGACAAAGATGAAAAAGGTAAAAGTATTGACATTACTCAATACAGAGGTATGATAGGCTCTCTTCTATATCTAACTGCCAGTAGACCAAACATAATGTTTGCAATATATATATATATATGCTAGATTTCAAGAAAATCCTAAGGAATCACACTTAACTATTGTCAAAAGAATTTTTAGGTATCTCAAAGGTACACCTCACTTGGGACTTTGGTATCCCAAGGAGTCCTCCTTTGAACTGATAGGATATACATATGCTGATTTTACAGGCTGCAAGATCGATAGAAAAGGTGCTAGTGGCACTTGTCAGTTGTTAGGAAACAGACTTGTGTCCTGGTTCATCAAGAATCAAAACTCAATATCTACCTCAACAGCAGAAGCTGAATACATTGGTGCTGGCAGCAGCTGTACTCAAATCTTATGGATGAAAAATCAGCTAGCAGACTATAGGTTTGATTTCAAATCTATACTTGTTCATTGTGATAACACAAGTGCCATAGCAATAACACATAATCCTGTCATGCATTCTAGGACTAAGCATATAGAAATAAGATATCATTTTATTAGGGACCATGTTCAAAATGGAATTATATCTTTATAATACATCCCTACTGAAAATCAACTTGCTGATGTCTTTACAAAGCCTCTAGATGAATTCAGATTTAATAAATTGATAAGTGAGTTAGGCATGCTAAATCTGCAACCAGAAACTCTATGCTCTAGTTTGTGCTAACCATGCAGATAAAAAGGCTATGTTTAAAATCATAGAGATGACTAAAGAGAAACCACGATCGTAGAGCAGCGTCGACATGACAGAGAAGCATCATGTGATGACATCATTTCTATCAAATCCACGCAACCCCTCTGATAAGCTTCTCAGGGACAAACCTGACCCTTAGTTCAGTCTAAGAGCTTGGCCTTTCCTGAGCTACCTTAACCCAGAAGGAATGCTATGTCAGAGCTCATCACAAGGACTAGGACAGATAATAATCGTAGAGAAGAGTCAGCAATGAACTCTACCATCGTAGTGCAACCTCAACGATCGTAGTCTTCCCAAAGGATACATTAGGTCAGGGGGAGCTAAGGGCAGATCAGTATTTTCAACACTATTTAAAATCATGGATCCCGGCAGAACTCGACACGTGCCCCACTATGCAAATCGTGTGGAGGGAAGTTACAAGTACAGTTTGAAAAGGCTTTTTGAAAATTCACCTCAGAATTTCAAAAAGATCATTCCTTTCTCTCTCTCTCTCTCTCTCTCTCTCTCTTTCTCTCTCTCTCTCTCTATTAGCAGAAACCCTAGCTTTCAGAACGATCAACCAACCTCAATTCAAGAAAATCAATGGCTGCTTCCAATGTTATATCTGGTTTCCAACTATGATTTGACGAATTCAAGACAGTTGACCCTCAGTTTCACAAGATTTTATATCTTCTAAAGAAAGTTGGTCTTGAAGAAGCTCTGAGCACCAGCACAAGGATCTACCCGAAGCCAGTGAAAGAATTCTACAACAATGGAGTCTTTGAGAATGACACTATTACTACAAAAGTCAAGGGGGAACTAATGAAACTCAAAGTTGATGATATAAATCTAGCCCTAGGTTTCAAATTAAAGGGACTCGTATCCATGGATGTAACACCCGAGAAAATTGGATTTTTATGTGAATTAAATTTTATTTGATTATTTGAATTAAATGAATTTAATTGTTTATTTATGTGAGTAAGTTGTTTAAAGGTCGTTCTATGACCTAGAATGTGCGGATGTGGTTAGGATTCTGGCTATATGCTAGGATTAATTATTTTGAATTTCCAAGATAAAAATAAAAGTTTTCCGAGAAATTTCTGTAAAAACATTATTCATCTGTTTCTGCTCGGGAATTAATAATGAATTTTTGAGAAACGCGTAATGATAGAATTCTAAGACGAGATGGAATATCCAATAATATTTTAATTATGGTAAACGAGGTTTTCGCCTGCGGACTTAAAACCTAAGGGTTAGGGAAAATGAGTTTTGAGAATGAAATAACTATATATAATGATTGTGGTTATTATACGTGAGAAATGTAAGTATGATAATAGTTATTATACGAGTATAGTATAAAGAATATTACGATGTATAATACAAATATCGTACGAATAATATACGAAGAGAATACGAGAGTTATACGAGTAGAATAAGATGAAGTCTTAATGGACTTTAGCTATTGGACCTAGAATTTGTTAAGCCCAATTAGTAAATGAATGAAGCCCAAGAATGAGTTATATTAAAGCCCAATGTTAGGTTAAATTAAGCCCAATACGATTTAACCCTAAGCCCGAACTGAGAAATCGAACCGCGAACCAACCCGATGGATCACCACATGGGTAAAACCCATGGGGCAACCCATGTGGGACCCAAAAGGCCATGTGGGCCAGCCACTTGGTGGCCAAGTAAATTAGTTTTACTTGGTGGCTAAGCAATGAATAGTAAGGAGGTGGAATAAAAGAACATTTTTCCCTCTATTTGGTTTTTCTATATAAAGGAAGCTAAGTTAGTTCATTTGGTTGTTTCAAAAACTTGACCAACATATATTGAGAGAGAGAAAAGAGCAATAACAATTAATCAAGTGATTTTAAAGCAAAACATTTAAGTTTTATTCAAAAAGGTGAAGAACGTTAAGGTAATAATACGTAAACCATTGTCTTCGATCCTTTTCTATTTATTTTTCGTAGAGAAGTATGAATTGGTGGAGCATGTCTCTTTCGGAATAATAAGGATGGCTATTAGTGAATTAAAACATTGATAAGCCATGTATAAGTAGGAATCATAAGCGTTTAAGTAAGTTTAATCGAAGAAAAACCATTAAGTGTTGACTTGGTTGTTGATGGACAAATTGAAAACCATCAAGTATAGGGTATGTGCATATTGCTTGGTTAGGTTATAGACAATGAATCAATGGATTGTTTCCATTTGATTTGGCATATAAAACTCGAGTAACAAAGTTATGGCAAAATTTACGAGATTAGGCGTTAAACGTTGAAATCGTAGAATTTCCAGATTAGTAGTCAAAACTCGTTGTTTAACTCGAAAACCCTAGTTTTTGATGGCGTAACGTAGAACAACGTATTTAAGAGTCCTGGACTCAAGAATGGTCGAATTTTGACTTAAAACGAAGAAACGAGATATGAACGTTCACGAATGTTAAATGGATGCGTAATAGAATGTTAAATAGTGAATTCATTGTTAATGGATTTAAAAATTACTTTTATCTGGATGGAATCAAAGTACATGGAATGTGTAAGATAACGGCTTTTGAACGAGCCAATTCTGACTTATAACGACTAAATTACGAGTCCGGAAAGAATTGAATTGGAAAATATAAAAAAATTTCAAAGGCTCAAGGTAGGCGCCGCAGCGCCACCCCAAGCTATAAATCCCGTGCCGGGTAGGGAGAATTAGCTACTACTCAATGGCGCCACAGTGCCACTTATATATAGGAAGTCTCGCGCCGCAGCGCCGAGACGAGGGTTTAGACACTGCTGAATGGCACCGCAGCGCCAATGATGAACTTGAGGATGGCGTCGCAGCACCGAGAGAGGAGAAATGTTGACCAAGTTAATTCTTAAACACAATTGTTGCAAAACAATTATGGAAACATGTATATACTTAGTATACATGGTAAGACCATTCCTATATCATATAAATATTGATGAATTTAGGAATTGAACGTTGTTTAATAGAAATTAAACGAAGAACGCAAAGTGTGAGAAGGTAAATCATATTGAATTACTATGGTATTTAACCCAAGGGTCATTGAATATTGATTTAGGGATATGAGAAAGTTAATAAGCCGTAAGGAAGAATAGTAACTCAAATCGACTTTTATTAATGAAATAAATTCAGTTAAGTTATAAAAGAGAAAGAAGTTGGTAAAAAAATGTGGTTAGATTGTTTGGTAGCTAATTACAGTGTGCTATGTGAACATATCATGTAGAAACTGTAAAGATCAAGAATTGTTGAATATTTAATTGAAGACGCTTGAAGGCAAGTTTTCTTAACGTTTGTCTAATGATGAGTGGGATTTATACCCATTAATTGAGTGCATTTGAGCTTAATCTTTTGGAAGTTTTTAAGTGTTTGTGTCTATTCATGCATGTTTTATGTTGTTTTGTAGGAATTGGGACAAAAGTTACTTGGATCGACGTTTGGGGTTGCTAGATTTGCATTTTTGGCTTGCCATTTACATATCAGCCACTTCAGATCCAATTTCAGCATTGCTCCAGCCCTTATTTCGAAAAATATAAAGAATGAAAGTTGTAGATCTTCGTCTCCTCTTTCCGGAACATCTTGAATCATCAAAATTGGAGTTCAGACGAAGAATTTAAGGCAATTTTCCCAAAGGACGTCATAGCAGAAAATTACCAAAAAAGGACCCCATGGGGGCGGACTTTATAGAGACAAAACCCCCGCCGGGGCGGGGGTACTGAGGAAAAAATAGTAGTATACCCCCATCGGGGCGGGCCTATCAGTACAAAAATGTCTGCGGGGGTACGCGTAGAAAAAGCAGTTTTTTGTCAGAATTTGAGTTCAAGAAGGATTGGTTCGAGCTGATTGATTCAAGGAATTTTAGGAGGACTTAAAGACATATAAAGAGGCATATAAAATGAGGATAATGGCAAGGATTAAAAGGGAGAGGATTCCATTAGATTAGATTATAGTAGATTAGGACAAAGCCCTAGTTCTTATTAGTTTTGGAGATGGAAGCAACTTGGAGACCATTAAAGATCAAGAGCAGGAGCTTGAGGAAGATGGAGATTTGCTGACAACAAATTTATTCTTCACTCTACACTTATTTTTGTCTTTTAATGTTTATTCAATTATGAATTCTCGATTTTAATTCATTAATCATGAACTAAATCTTTTGTTTAAGATTACAATGGAGATAATTGCATAGTTTATTTTAGTATGCTTTTCTATTAATTATTGTGATTATTCTTGGATTGTCTATTATGATTTGTGTTTATTGCTTAATTGCCTAGCTAACAATTACTGTGATAATCTATATGAACTCAAGAGATGAAGTATAAATTTAGATCTGATCATAATAGCATGTGATTATGTTTTCTGCATGGCGTTGGAATACATAATTTATGTATAGGATAAAGATATACCTATTCATCGCATGTAATCTGATAAAGAACTTTTGTTTTAAATCCTCTTTAATTGTAATTCACATAGAGATATAGTGAATTAGTTAATTAGGGTGTTCTTCTTAATTCTATCATCTGTGGATTTGAGTTGATTTGAGTATGATGCATTGAGAGATGGTCATATTTACTTGTGTGTTCTTGATTAATAATTAAGAATAATGAGCATAATTGATAAGAAGTGTATTAATTTAAGTGAAGCAATAAGTGAAGTTGTGATCTTAAATCTCCATAATCTAATTTTTAATTAGTGGTAATTAGAATTAGTGTAATTAAATAATTTAATTTATAATCTTAAATTGATTGTTTAAATAAAATTAGTTTGATTAAAAGTTAGTAATTGGTAATTTGTATTAATAATTCCTCGTGGGAACGATACTCTACTTTCACTTTATTACTTGTTGACCACGTATACTTGCATGTTGTGCGTAACTAGATTTTACCCAACATCTAACCTTCGTGTTAGCGAAGTTTTCTGTGATTCATGTTATGAGATGCATGAATTGTTTTATGAAAGAGTCGATGCCAGTTTTAACTTGGCTAGACTAATCTTAAGAGTTTGATTGATTTGTTTACAAGTCTTTCGATATAGTATCGTTAACGCTATCCTATGCCAATTGTTTGGTACGGATTCAAGGTAAGCTTGAGTATGAAAAAAAACAAATGTATTTCACATCGATTATTTGATGGGCACGTGAGGTTGCCAAAACTTAAACGTAAATACGTTTAATGAATGAGTGTTGATCAATATATAGTACTATAGGCTGATCACCTAGAAGTGCTCGTAAGATATATCGGATTTATGGACTTAGTGTCGGGTTGTCCTTTTTCATGAATGAAAACCAAAAGAGGATGTTCATGGTCTTTTGACCTGCTCAGAATTTCTAAGTTACTATATGTACTCTGGAATTGATTTATAAAATGAAAAGCGTTATTTTACTGTTTTATAATACTTCATAACTACTTGTTCAGTTGATGAAGAATATCATATAATTCTCAACGTGGTATTTGTATTAGATATTGCTAGACTTGTTGAGCTAGTTGTGCTCACTTCTTGCTTGAATTAAATGATTGCAGCTAAAGCCGAGCGAACTGAGGGTTCTAGTAAAGATAAAGGCAAGGCTAAGATGGATAAGTAGATTATCGTGTAATAGACTAGTATGTTTGTATGAATTATACTATGACGAACAAAAGAATGTATTTGGTTAACAGAACCTGGGAAAAGATTTATTATTATTGTAATAAGAATATAGTAAATACAATCATTTTGATGTTGTTTCAATGGAATGAATGTATAGTTATGAGTACCGAGTAGCACCATATCTGTGGGTTGAAAGTACTCAGATTTGGGGGCGTCACAATGGACATCATCGACTTCCATGAAAGTCTGAAGAAGATGAACCACACGAAGTTTCAGAATGTTAAAGGGTACAAGAAGAAAGAATTTCCCCAGAAGTATGAATTTCTGGCTGACATTGTAGGGAAGTGCATATGCTGTAAAAGCTCTGGCCACGACTCTGTAAATGAAGTTCAACTAAAGCTCATGACAGCAATCCACTTTAGGATTCAACTCAACTATGGGGCTTTGCATATAGATTGGATAGGGAAGTGGATACTCAGCTCAAAGATATCAAAGAGCTCTGGGAAAATGCTCTATGGGAGGTTTATAAGCATAATCCTCCAATCTGCTTTAGATGATAAAATTAGGGACAACGAAGGGGAACCCATCAATCCCAATAGAAGAATGACCTAGAAGCTGTTTCAAAACTAGAAAAGAAATCCTGCAGAAAATGCCAGAATGATGTCTGAATCCAATGGAAGGACTGATGAAGCAAAGGAATCTGGGCTACTAGGAAACATGTCTGTAGTGAAGAAAGGTGAAGAAGAAGAAGAAATTAATCAAGAGGAACCCATCACTTTGATCAGAAAAAGCAAGGGTAAGAGGAAAATGAAAGCTAAAAAACAGAAGAGCCTTAAGGCTCAACTACTTATGCACCCCAAGAGAGTTTGCGCACTGAAACTCTGAAGGAAATGAAAAGGAAAGAGCAGCAGTCTATGGACGAAAAAGACAGAGCCACCATCTCTCAGCTTCTTAAGAAGGGAAAACGCAGCCATAAAATAAAGAAGTCTTCACTCCATTCGATCGTAGAGTCACTACCGATCGTAGAGTCTAGATTTGACATCACTCCAGAATCGGATCAGAATAAAGATATCTTAGCTTTGAATCAACTATCGAGTCATGGTGAAGAAAGCACCAAGGCTGAAGCTCAACCCAGAAAGGCAAGGAGAAAGCTTTTCAAGACATATGTACTTGAAAATTTGAAAGCTTTGAAGGAAGAAGAAAGGAAAATAGCTGCAGAAAATGAGCTTTCTGAAGTTCCTGTACTAGAGAATGCTCTAGCTGAGGGGGAGCTGCATGAAGTTCAAATAAATGAGCAGATTAAGGGGAGTCTCTCGATGTTACTATGTAAGAAAAACCTACAGCTGATGGGAAGATATAAGAGGATAGGGAGATCGAAGGTACAAGAGCTATAGAGGAAGAAAAGGGTGAAGATCAGACAAGGAATGATGAGATGTTTGAAGTGGTGGAAATTTCAAATGAAGAAAACAAAGATAGAGAAGAAGAAGATGATGATGAAGTTGAGATTATAGCAGTGGGTTGGGATGGGTACAGAAGAGCCAACTAAAATCAGTTGTTCTCCTATTTACTTATGAAGCCCTATCACAGATCCCAAATTCTCAACTCCTAGGATCACATGTTCTGGACTTTCAAAGCTTATCCAGCAATCTTTGTGCTTGCTCACGGATTCCTAGGCAACCTCACGTTTGGTCAGAAGCTAATCACTAACCATCCTTCTTCAGAAACTGGGCATAAGGTACAATCAATTATCATCTCTTTCAGAGTTAGTCATTGTCCACCATCAACCTTCAACCAATTCTACAATTTGCCAAGATGGTTCGAAGTGATACTTCCTCCACTAAACCAATTTTCGGTTACAGAATACCAACATTCTATAACTGATGAACCAAATATGCCTAACTTTATATTGATACCATCTCCCACCATCTCTCACTCTACGAATATTGATCCTACTCCAATCATAGAGTCACCCACTCAACAAGCACCAATATCACCTCCTCGTGAAACTCAACCTCACATACCTGCCCCTCCTTCAGATATTCCTTCCTCATCAGCCAATAATTATTTTGATCTTGATCTTTCTCTCTATAATCTGTAAAATCAAAATACTAGAGCCTCTCCTCCAAACACTAAGCAACTCCTTGAGCTTCTCTCAGATCTTCCTACCAAAACTGAGTTGTCTAATGCATCCCAGAAGGTGACCAAATATATTCAAGAAGATCTTGAAACTCACTCTGGGCTTGTTCATATGAGGCTGAACCATTTTATCGACGCTGCCAACACCCTTCCCAGCAATTTGAGCTCTGAGCTCATAAATAAGCTTAGGGAGATCATCAAGGAAATGATCCATATTATTAATGAAATGAATCAAATTCACTTTCAGGCTGCCAGGAAGCACAGGGAAGCAGTTCTCCTTCTGTAGAAGACTCAGGAATCTCAAAATAAACTTATGATGGAAAGTCTCTCAAGTCTACGAACCACAATGAAAGAATTCCAAGAATTTTCAATAAGTCAGATGCAACAAACGGACATTGTCTTGGCTATTTTACAAAAGAGCAGGTCTAGAATTAATTCTCTGGTTCAAGAAAACCTTGAAGACATTGCTCAATCCAGGAATCAGATCCACGAACTTGTCCAAGGCATGAATCGTCTGTCTAAATACATTCGAACCCTTGATGCTGACATAAAGGGGGAGAATAAAGGGGAAGGAGAGAAAGGAAAAGGCATAGGGAAACTCATTGCTTAATCCTCAAGATAGACTCGCCATCAGACTCCATGACCTGAACAACAACAAATTCTCATGGTGTAGCCACTAAGGAGTCAAGGGCCATCTTCTAGCTTACAAGGGGTAACCACTACTGGCCTACATATGCTAATTGGATATCCTGCCTTTATGAATAGACATGATCATGGAAAATGGCTAAGTCAAAGTGAGCTGGAAGATATTGCATGGAGAGACAAAGCCAATAGGAGAAGGAGAGCTGCAAAGCATGCCAATCCTCAAAGCAGCAAAAGGTAGAAGAAATAGAGATAAGTTGAAATTTATTTCTTATTGATGTAACTAAGCTTTATTGTAATATCTATCTCTATAAACATCAATAAATTCATGCTTATTCTCTAGAGATTTCAACTGCTCACTAAAACAATAAGCCATATTTAATTTCTACCAACTGCATCTAGAAATTGATGACCATGATACAAATCTCATTGGTTATGTCAACATCAAATAGGGGGAGATTTTTGGGAATTGCATATTTAAATTTTATGTTGAAAGTAAATAAATATACTAATATGTAAAGTCCTTCAAGGAATACATGTTCAAGGACTTAGTGGTAGATCAAAACTTGTTAGGTTTGGTCTGTGCTTTATGTTTATAATTCTATAAATGAATGTATAGAAGAAAAGATCAAAGCTTTTCGGTTGATCAAATTTTTGAGATGTAATAGATAGGCATAAACAGAATCGTAGTCTATCGAGCCAGCCAAGAGATTGTAGAAGCCAAGACAGAATCGTAGATTATCGAGAATCATAGTCTGTCTGCTTTGGAGGGCCTCTACCAGTATCGTAGAGTGGTCAAAACATCTACCGAGCAAACTCAAGAATCATAGTGTGCTCTCGGAAGCATAGAGTTTACAAATCAAGCAAGCAAATATCGTAGTCTGCCAGCGCTTAAGAGAAATCATAGTGTTCTCCTCTATCAGTCCGGATCAAGCTTATATGGTAAGACACTACGATCATGATCCTAGTGCAACATCTGTCTGCATCAGAAGCATTGAGCTTTGTTGTGAGATCCAAAATTTTATGAAATAAAAGTATTCAATTTTTTAATCTTTGTAAATAGTTAAATTGATAAAAGTTTAAAGTTAAGGGTGATATTTGAAAATTTTGCAAAGTAAGCAAGTTGTCATAAAATAATCGATAGTAAAAGTACAGTAATATGCGTGGTTGCATAGTAGCACACGGTATTAATTATTGATGCTTACGTGAGAAGTCACTCAGTTATACTCAATTATTGCTACAGTAATTGTTGCATCATATCTCTATATTATTGATTCAATTATTGTCATAAGTATCATCGTGATAATATGTTATATTATTAAATCAATAATTGAGATGACAAAGTTATTCATATTATTATTTACAATATTGACAATGTCTAGAAGTTCTGTCAAGGAGAGGTTAGGTCATCTAATTACGCGCCAATAGGGAGAAATTCTTATCAAAAGCCCTCTTTCACGGGAAGCGACACGGTTGTTAAATATTGTGAGTTATAATATTAATGATGAATAAGTTCGTGTTGATTAAAGATGAAATTGATAGTTCCATTGTGTTGGAATTATTAGTGTTAGTGAAAATTGACATTTATTTCGATAATAATTGATGTCTGAAGGTTATACTGACCAATTGGGTAATTAACCGGATAAATGAGAAATTAATTGCTATTAATTCACATGATTATAACTATTTGTTCACATGTGTGTACTATTGATTCACATTCATTTACTATTAGGGGAGTTGGTGTAAGATTGATAATACTTGCATGACTAAGTTAAAAATGAAGGTGTAGATGGAGGTACTATACTGTAATTCGTATTTTCACATGATTAGAACTATTGAGTCACATGATTTACTATTAGGGGAGGTGTTGCAAGTTTGATAATACTTGCAGGACTAAATTAAAAATAAAGAAAAAAGGGAGGTATTATCTTTGTAATATTTTGAGCCCCAAATGTGCAATTATTGAAACTATATTTTCCTATAAATGAAGCTCATTCTTCCTTCATTTCTCACCAATTCACTAAGTCTCACAAGAGCAATTATTATAGAGAGAAATTATAGAGAGAATGAAGAAGATAAGTCTGCTACCTCACTATTCCAGTATCCAGTTTCTTCTAAGGTAAGGGGTATTATTTCTTTCGTATTCATGAAGAGAATTATTTTCTTTCAATACTCGTAAGAGTCATTATTCCATTCTTTATTATTATTCATTGGAATAACACTTATATCTAAGCACCGCATATACATGGTGAAATTTTTTACATTATTTCATTCTTTATTATTCCATTTGAATTACATGCATGCGGTCTATCGCATGCATGGTGAATTCTATTGTTATTCCATTTTTTATTATTCTGTTGAAATATCCTGTCTGTGCGGATTACGCATGACATTCAGTTACGTTCTTTTTATTATTCGTTAGAATATCCTATCTCATCGCGGATTACGCATTTGACCAGTTCCATTCTTTATTATTTCGTTAGAATAACCTGCCTATATGGATTACATGCATACATGGTGAATGATCCTTCATTATTCATTCTTTATTAAATTGTCGAAATGATCTCTCACGTGGATTACCGCATGGTGGGTGAAAATCCATTCATAGATTTCAGTATATTCTATTATACTTGTATGAGATATTATTTCTTTTGTACTCGTCATGAAATATCATTTTCTTTGGTATTTCTTCTTTTATAAGTTACTATTCACGGGTTACTATTCACCCAGTTACTATTCACTCTGGTATTATTCACTCGGGTATTCGGGACACTTTTGTGTCGGAGTACTATTCATGAATTACTATTCACCCGATTACTATTCACTCTAGTATCATTCACTCGGGTATTCGGGACACTTTTTGTGTCAAGGTACTATTCACGGGGTACTATTCACCCGAAAAATATATTTCTTATCTGTCCAAATTATTTTTGGTACATGAATATTATTCTTGAATTTTACTCTACAAAGCAGTATCATGTTGACAATTTGGATGTTATTGATTCCTGGATAAATTAAATTATAAATCTTTAAAATTTATCCTTGAACTTATTTTATTGAATTATTATGTCATTGTCATCATCCTCATGCTTATATTGTGATGAAAGTCATCTTTGGCTTACGTGCATAGATGGACTTGGTATGATTATGACCAGGGATTATTCGTTATAATCATACCGTAATATGACGAATGATGTGGTAAAAGTCCTCATTGGCTTGTAGTTCATTGATGGGACAGTTGTTGGTATGATTATGACCAGGGATTATTCGGTATAATCATGACCATTGATGATTACATGAATATCCTTTGCCGTGGTACAGGGATGATTCGATTTTATTTATTAAGCTGAGTCTCAGAGATAAAGTTGATGAAAAACTTTTTAAATTATAGAAGATAGTAGATTTTATGCTCTACTTGACTCTTTTAATGGATTGCTTATTTCCGCTGTAGTTGTTGATCTAAAACTTGTTGTCTATTGTATTCTATCAGTTTTTATACTGTTGAAGGCTAAGGATAATTTATTCTGCATTATCTTAGTCATAATATTTCTTATTGGGCTAGTTGAGCTCACCCTTTCTTTCATTGTTCTCTTCGTGAAATGAGAATATATTTGAGACGAGTCTGGGAATGGAGTGATGGTCCAAGATAAATGGCTTTAGTAGTCCTCACTATTCTACAGAATAATGTGATAATAATTTTAATGAGGACACCATTGAGTGTGGATATTGTCTAGATGACAATAATCTTATTTAAACTCTCAGGTATGTTTTGTCGTATTTTACACTACTGTTGTATAATTAAGTTGTATTTGAATTTATGTACCATATATCTAGCGACTCAAGATGGGTGATGTATACCTATTTTTGGGGCATCACAGTTGGTATCAAAGCTTAGGGATATGATCCCTAGCTGAGATGTGGGACAAGAACTAGGAGGGGAGAGACGGGGAATTCCTTCGCTAGTATGACCTACCTAAGTTATTTGGTATTTAATTCATCGGTCAGAGTATAGGGATAATATGTGGCATGTCAATTAACCCTTATTTTGAAACTATATTCTCCAATGATATCTAAAATACAGGAGATGAGAAATGGGAAAATCATGATAGAGAGGAAATAACCGTGAAGGTACAATCCGAAAAGAAATCAAGGTATTCCCATCTCTTCGACATATTTTCGAGGGCAAAATTTCATAAGGAGGGGAGATTGTGTGATCCCAAATTTTATGAAATAAAAGTATTCAATTTTTCTATTTTGGTAAATAGTTAAATTGATAAAAATTTAAAGTTAAAGGTCATATTTGAAAATTTTGCAAAGTAAGCAAGTTGTCATAAAATAATCGGTAGTAAAAAATGCGAATGTGCTGCGTGGTTTCACAAGTAGCTACGGTATTGATTATTGATGCTTACGTGAGAAGTCACTCAGTTATACTCAATTATTGCTACAGTAATTGTTGCATCATATCTCTTATATTATTGATTCAATTATTGTCATAGTATCATCTGCATAATATGTTATATTATTAAATCAATAATTGAGATGACAAAGTTATTCATATTATTATTTGCAATATTAACAATGTCTAGAAGTTCTATCAAGGAGAGGTTAGGTCATCTAATTGCGCGCCAATAGGGAGAAATCCTTATCGGAAAGCCCCCTCTTTCCTGGGAACGACCTGGTTGTTAAATATTGTGAGTTATAATATTAATGATGAATAAGTTCGTGTTGATTAAAGATGAAATTGATAGTTCCATTGTGTTGGAATTATTAGTGTTAGTGAAAATTGACATTTATTTCGATAATAATTGATGTCTAGAGGTTATATTGACCAATCGGGTAATTAACCGGATAAATGAGCAATTAATTACTATTAATTCACATGATTATAACTATTTGTTCACATGTGTGTACTATTGATTCACATTCATTTACTATTAGGGGAGTTGGTGTAAATTGATAATACTTGCATGACTAAGTTAAAAATGGAGGTATAAATGGAGGTACTATACTGTAATTTGTATTTTCACATGATTAGAACTATTGAGTCACATGATTTACTATTAGGGGAGGTGTTGCAAGTTTGATAATACTTGCAGGACTAAATTAAAAATAAAGAAAAAGAGGGAGGTATTATACTGTAATATTTTGAGCCCCAAAATGTGCAATTATTGAAACTATATTTTCCTATAAATAGAAGCTCATTCTTCCTTCATTTCTCACCAATTCACTAAGTCTCACAAGAGCAATTATTATAGAGAGAAATTATAGAGAGAATGAAGAAGATAAGTCTGCTACCTCACTATTCCAGTATCCAGTTTCTTCTAAGGTAAGGGGTATTATTTCTTTCGTATTCATGAAGAGAATTATTTTCTTTCAATACTCGTAAAAGCTGTTATTCCATTCTTTATTATTCTGTTAGAATAACAGGTCTATACGAAGTACCGCATACATGGTGAAATTTTTCTGTTATTCCATTCTTTATTATTACATTGGAATAACTCATGTCATGCGGTCTATCGCGTGTACTGGTGAATTCATTGTTATTGCATTCTTTATTATTCTGTTTGAATATCACATGCAATGCAGATTACGCATGACCTTGGTTCCGTTCTTTATTATTACATTGAAATATCCTATTCATGCGGATTCGCGTGACACGGTTCCATTCTTTATTATTCTGTTGGAATAACTTGTCTATATGGATTACCGCATGCATGGTGAATGATCCTTCGTATTCATTCTTTATTAAATTGTAGAAATGATCTGTCTACGTGGATTACCGCATAGCGGGTGAAAATCCATTTGCAGTTTTGTATATTATATTATACTTGTATGAGATATCATTTCTTTTGTACTCGTTATGAAATATCATTTTCTTTGGTATTTTTTCTTTTACGAATTACTATTCACCCGATTACTATTCACTCTGGTATTATTCATTCGGGTATTCGGGGCACTTTTCGTGTCGGAGTACTATTCACAAGTTACTATTCACGAGTTACTATTTAGCCGATTACTATTTACTCTAGTATCATTCATTCGGGTATTCGGGACACTTTTCGTGTTGGGATACTATTCATGGGGTACTATTCCTGAAGCACTATTCACGGGGTACTATTCACCCGAAAAATATATTTCTTATCTGTCCAAATTATTTTTGGTACATGAATATTATTGAATTTTACTCTACAAAGCAGTATCATGTTGATAATTTGAACGTTATTGATTCCTGGATAAATTAAATTATAAATCTTTAAAATTTATCTTTGAACTTGTTTTATTGAATTATTATGTCATTGTCATCATCCTCATGCTTATATTGTGATGAAAGTAATCTTTGGCTTACGTGCATAGATGAACTTGGTATGATTATGACCAAGGATTATTCGGTATAATCATGACCATAATGTGATGAATGATGTGGTAAAAGTCCTCATTGGCCTGTAGTTCATTGATGGACAGTTGTTGGTATGATTATGACCAGGGATTATTCGGTATAATCATGACCATTGATGATTACATGAATATCCTTGGCCGTGGTGCAGGGATGATTCGATTTTATTTACTAAGTCGAGTCTCGTGATAAAGTTGATGAAAAACTTTTAAATCATAGAAGATAGTAGATTTTATTCTCTACTTGACTCTTCTAATGGATTGCTTATTTCACCGCGATTGTTGATCTAAAACTTGTTGTCTATTTTATTCTATCGGTTGTTATCTTTGTTGAAGGCTAAGGATAATTTATTCGCATTATCTTAGTCATAATATTTCTTCTTTGGGCTAGTTGAGCTCACCCTTTCTTTCATTGTTCTCTTGAGAAATGAGAATATAGTTGGGACGAGTCGGGGAATGGAGTGATGGTCCAAGAAAAATGGCTTTAGTAGTCCTCACTATTCTACGGAATAATGTGATAATAATTGTAATGAGGACACCAATGAGTGTGGATATTGTCTAGATGGCAATATTCTTGTTTAAACTCTTAGCTATGTTTTGTCGTATTTTACACGACTGTTGTATAATAAAGTTGTATTTAAATTTATGTACCATGTATCTGGAGACTCAAGATGTGTGATGTATACCTATTTTGGGGGCGTCACATTTGTCCATTTGTTTAAGAATAGATTACAACAAATGTAGAATGGATTATAGATGTTGAAACTCTCGGGAATCCCAATGACCCAAACCTCATCCTTAGTATATAACAAAGAAACATATTGAAGAAGCTAAGGAAAGTACTATAGGTCAGCTGAAAGCACCTTTTCAGGTGTTAGGTGAAATAGATCTCATTGTGCGATGGGCAGATGGGCAATTTAATGAAGAAGATTTGCAGAAAGTCACCATCAGTGCTCAGAAATGTCAAATACAATTAATGCTTCAACGGATGCCTTCAAACGGATATATTTCAAAGGCACCTTATATACAAATCAGATGCAGATGCAAGAGGCAAGCAAGTACACAACAAAAAACTGAAGAACACTCAACTCAACAATCTGAAAAGAAAGCTTGCTCAGCTACTCAGTTCTTTCGAACACAAGCTTAACGGCAACTGAGTATCACCATTCAAGAACTCAACCATCATTAAGTGAAGTAAGAAGTTCCAAGTCTGCTGGACTTAAAGAGTTCTAAGTGAACTAAGAAGTTCCAAGACTGCTGGTCTTGAAGGAATATGTGAGATTCAAATATGTTAAAGACATCCTTAGTGGATTTCCTACTCGAGGAGTAGAAGAGTGGACTAGGAGCCTTGAGTGTTCTGAACCACTTAAGTTCTCTGAGTCTTTTATATTCTTGCTTTAACTGTTATATTTTTTATAACTTCCTATTAACTACTAACTCAGTTTATCTCAAAGGGGAATGAGCAAATCATATATTCCGCTAAAATTGAGTAACAAATTTGACAAAGTATTTTGATATTTTTTTTAATATCTATTCAACCCCCCTTCTAGATAACTATTGTGCCTCTGGGAACTAACATATATTTCTAGAAGTGATATCATTTCTTCTAGTGGCTGAACAAATAATGAGTTTTTGCAGAAAAATTACCAATCTAGTCCGACCAGTTCTACTCCATTCCCTGAAGTGAATGGAACCTCATTTGATAAACATAGAGGAAATTATGAGTGTGGTCGTGGGCGTGAAAGGAACAATCAATATAGAAAAGAGAATGTACATGTTGTACTTCTAAACATTTAGTAGATTTGTACAATGCCTCCATAAAAGAAAAAATGAAGGTAATTGAAACAAATTTTAACGATCATAATGATCTTGAAGATCACATGAATTATCTTGACTTTCCAAATAGAGTGGATATAACTCATTTTGATGTCTCTGATATCCTTGAGGATGTTGATTGAAATGTTCATACCAATCAATTATTTTTATTATAGTAAGTATTTTTATTTTGATATGTTTTATTTATGTTTTAAGTAATAATTGTTTAATTTATGTTTTACATATATGAAGATGTATGGGCCAGAAGCTCATCAAACTTAATTAAAGGCTCTCAAAGAGCGATTAGAATGTTGTCAAAGGGCACATAACTATGCATTGATGATTCTTTATATTCTTCTGAGGCGAGCAGAAATTTTCTCAACTATAAGGATATACGTTATAATGGTTATCATATTGAAACTAATAGCAAAGGCAGTGAAAAATTTCTTTATATTACTTCAATAATATCATGCCAGAAGCTCATATTAAAAAAAGTGTATATTTTCTCTTATGGGTTATATTATACTAAAATGAGAATAGTTGAAAAAAATGTTGTAATGCACTAGAAGTGTTCGGATCCAAATGTTTTTATGATTTGACATGAGCATCTAGGATCAATAATGATACGTTGAATTATTGAAAACTCCCATGAACATCCCTTAAAGAACCAGAAGATTCCTTTACCTATAGATTATATCAAAGTAAATTAATTACTAAACCATCACATTTAATTATTATTATTTAGTGTTCATCTTTCTAAGAAAGAATTCAGAGTGATATATGTGGACCAATACACCCACATTGTGGTATATTCAAGTATTTTATGTTTTTACTTGATGCAATAATCAAATGGTTATATTTATGTTAAACATCTTATTGCACATATGCATACTCAAAATGGTGTAGCTGAATTACTTATCAAGTGACTTCAATATATTACTTGACCTTTGATTATGAAATCAAAATTACCTATTTATCCTTGGGGTCATGCTATTTTACATGTTGCATCATAACCTTAACATGTGATTTTTTTAAAAGAACGTTTCGAGGATTGTCCTTATTAATGAAACAGTCTTCCTGGGAGAAAAGTCGTTGCCTGAAGCACGACGTGAGATCGTTGCCTGAAGCACGACGGGAGATTAATTGAAATATTTCAACGTTATTTAATCTTGATCCTCATACAAATCAATATGAACTAGAAGTTCAAAGAAATATTCATTTGCAATGAATTGCAAATCAATTACCAAAATTATTAACCAATAATAAGTAAATAGTGAAATCTCATATTCTAGCTGCTAATACTCCAGCAAGGATTGAAGTCCCTGTAGGACAATCAGTTAATACAACAACAAATTAAATCAAAGTCACACATAAAACGTGAAAGAATGATCGGTGTTAAAGATAAAATTCTCCAGAAGAAGAAAGTACAAGTAAAATTAGTTACAGCCTATAAAGAGGCTATACCCATGAAACAGGCTAAAAAAATAATTATTGATCTATCCAAAACTTATGAACAAAAATCTAATGTAAATAAAACTCTTGAAGAGATATCACTTGAAGAGGATCAGGTACCTAAAAAAATGAGATCTCGATAAATTATGTATATACAGGAGACAAATATATTGGATAGAAATAAAATTGTTGTCGATAACATATTTTCATATAAAGTTGTTCTTGATATTACCAGAAGTAATGATCATGAATATGAACCACAAATCATTGATGAATGTAGAAATGTTTGGCCAATGTGGAAAGAGGCGATTTAAGCAGAATTAAATTCACTAAGTAAATGTGAAATTTTTGGACCTGTAGTCTGAACACCTAAATGTGTAATGCTTGTTGGATATAAATGGGTATTTGTACGTAAATGAAATGAGAAAAATGAAATTATAAGGTAAAAAGCACGACTTGTAGCACAAGATTTATTGCAAAGACCTGATATAAAAATATGCTCCTATAATGGATGCAATTACATTCAGATTCTTAATTAGTTTAGTAGCAAGAGAAATTAATGGATGTTGTTACATCATATCTGTATGGATCATTAGATAATTATATCTACAGGAAAATCTCTGAAGGATATAAAATGCCTAAAGCATAAATTCTATATCTCAAAGTATGTACTCTATCAAGCTACAAAGATTCTTATATAGGTTAAAGCAATCCAGATGCATATTGTGGTATAATCCCCTGAGTAGATATCTTTTGAAAGAAGGATTTGAGAATAATCCAATTTGTGCATGCATTTTTATCAAAAGATCATAATCTGGATTTGCTATTATTACTGTATTTATTGATGAAAGACCTTTCTCCAGAAGAGTCGACAAAAACAATAAATTTGAGATGAATGATATTGGTAAGACAAATTTTTATCTTGGCCTATAAATTGAACTATGGAATTCTTGTTCATTAATCAATACACACATAAAAAGTCCTAAAGTAACTTTACATGGATAATGTTAATCCTTTGAGTACTCCAATGATGGGTTGGTCACTTGATATCAAGAAATATCCGTTTTGACCATAAGAAAATGATGAAGAAACTTTTTGTCTTGAAGTACCATATCTTCGTGAAATTAGTGTTTTGGTCCTGAAGTACTATATATTAATGTAATTGGTACTTTGATGTATCTTGTAAATTTGACAAGTGCTGATATAGCATTTGCAGTTAACTTACTAGCAATGTATAGTTATGCACCAACTTGAAGACATTGTAATGAAATTAAACATATTTTACATTATCTTCGTGAGACTATTGATTTGGGATTATTTTATCCAACGGGTGATAGAACCAAGCATATTGCACCAAAATTATTTTATACACATAAGCTCTAGAAGAATGGCGATATTGATATCAAGCATATGTGATCATGTGATAATTTGGTTGATATATTCATTAAGTCATTACCAACTACGATTTTGAAGAAGATGGAGCACAATATTGGCATGCTTCAACTTAATGATATTTTTACCATGAACAATATAAATTCTATGTACTTATGAAGGGGAGTAAAAAAGATATGTGATGATTGTACTCTTTTTCCTTCACTAAGTTTTTTTCGCACTGGATTTTCCTTTGCAATGTTTTAATGAGGCAATCCCAAGGCACTAGAAGTTATACAAGAATATTGTACTTGTAAGACCTTAACTTTTATGAATAAAGATTAATTTTTCTCTAAATTTATTTTGAATAATAAGGTGTAGATTTGATATAATGTTATAGTTGTGGGTAATATTTAGAAAATTTTGCAAAATAAGCAAGTTGTCATAAAATATTAGTTTGGTCGGGGAATATTCTTTTTATCAGGGAATATTCGTACGATGGCACAATCATTACTGGACCCACAACTGAATTACTATCAGAGTTAGAAAACGACATAAATAACTTTTTATAAAAATAACGACAAAACTTTTACCGTTAACTGTTGAAATACCCGGTGATAGAAGTACAGTAATACGCGTGATTGCATAATAGCACACAGTATTGCACAATATCTTTGATTATTGATGCTTACATGAGAAGTCACTCAGTTTTATTCAATTATTGCCACAGTAATTGCTGTATAATATCTCACATTATTGATTCAATTATTGTCACAATATTTTATATTATTAAATCAATAATTGAGACGACAAAGTTATTCATATTATTATTTGCATTATTGACGATGTCTAAAAAGTTCTATTGAGAAAAGGGGTTTGGTCACCTAATTGTGCGGCAATAGGGAGAAATCCTTATCAGAAAGCCCTCTCTTTCTTGGGAATGATCTGGTTGTTAAATATTATGAGTTATAATATTAATGATGAATAAGTTCGTGTTGATTGAAGATGTTTATTCATTTAGTTTTCTTTAATTCTTCTGTGACCCAATTACCCTCAAAGGAGGTAATTCTGTGATTAGCTGATTTTATTATTATTGACCAAACGGGTAATTAATCGGATAAATGAGTAATTAATTGCTATTGGTTAACATGCAAATTATTGTTAGTTCACCTGCATGTACTATTAGGGGAGGTTATGCAAGATTGATAATACTTGAAGGACTAAATTAAAAATAGAGGTAAAGATGCAGGTACTATACCGTAATAATTCGAGCCCCTAAACGTGCAATTATCGAAACTATGTTTTACTATAAATAGAAGCTCATTTCTTCTTTCATTCTAACCAATTCACTAAGACTCACAAGAACAACTATAGAGAGAGAAACTATAGAGAGGAAGAAGAAGAATATTCAGCTACTTCAATATTGCAGTATCCAGCCTTCTACTAAGGTAAGGGATATTATTTTTGTTCAATATTCGTATGAAATAATATTTTCTTCCATACGCTGTAGTATGTAAGTAATATTATTTCATTTCGTATTCCTAATTTTACACTCACTTTGTGAAAGCATTGCTTCTATACTCCGTGAAATTTGTAGAATATCCTTGAAATTTGCGCTTCATCTAGTATCGTTTCATAATGATATTTTTATGAACATTCTTGTTAAATTTTAAGCATTTCATGCCAGAGTACTATTCATGGAGTACTATTCACAATGTACTATTCACAGAGTACTATTCACGGGGTACTATTCATGAAGTACTATTCACCCAGGGTACTATTCATGACAAAAATTGATTTTTTTCTGTCTAAATCATTTTTGATACAATAGTATTCTTGAATTTTACTCCACAAAGCAGTATCATATTGACAATTTGGATATTATTGAATCCTGGATAAATTAAATTATAAATCCTTAAAAATTTATCCTTTGCTTTCTTTTAATTGAATTCTTATATCATTATCATCATCCTCATGTTTATATTATGATTAAAGTCATCTTTGGCCTGTAGTGCATCGATGGACTATTGATTGGTATAATTATGACCGAGGATTATTTGGTATAATCATGACCCGTAATGTTACAAATGATGTGGTAAAAGTCCTCATTGGCTCGTAGTGCATTGATGGACAGTTGTTGGCGTGATCATGACCATTGATGATTACACGAATATCCTTAGCCCGTAGTGCATGTATAATTCGTGGACGTGATACTAATAAATATCCTTGGCCTATAGTGCATGGATAATTCATTGATGTGGATTATTTATTGAGCTGAGTCTCAATGATAAAATGGATGATAAACTTTTTAAATCATAGAAGATAGTAGATATCATGCTCTACTTAACTCTTCTAATGGATTGCTTGTTCCGCTGCAGTTAAACTTGTTGTTTATTATCAGTTTAACATTGTTAAAGGCTAACGATAATTTATTCTGAATTATCTTAGTCATAATATTTCTTACTGGGCTAGTTGAGCTCACCCTTTTTCTTTCATTGTTCTTTTCAAAAAATGAGAACGTAGCCGGGACTAGTCGGGGAACAGAGTGATGGTCCAAGATGGTGGCTATAGTAGTCCTCACTATTCTATGAAATAGTATGATAATAATTGTAATAAGGACTCCATTTGAGTTTGGATATTATCTAGAAGACAATATTCGTGTAAAAACTCTCAGCTACGCTTTTGTCGTATTGTATAAAATAAGTTTGTATTTAAATTCTGTACCGAATGGGTGATGTATACCTATTTTGGGGGCGTCATAATTTTTGTTCAATATTCGTAAGGAATATTATTTTCGTTCAACAGTTGTAAGGGATATTATTTTTGTTCAATATTCGTAAGAACTAATATTTTTTTCCATACTCTGTAATATGTAAGTAATATTATTTCGTTTCATATTCCTAATTCTACACTTATTTTAATAAGTATTGCTTCTATACTCCTTGAAATTAATAGAATATTCTTAAAATTTGCGTTTCATCGAGTATCTTTTCACGAAAATATTTTTCTGAACATTCTTGTTAAATTTTAATATTTTCATGTCGGAGTACTATTCACGGAGTACTATTCACTCAGGTACTATTCACCCAGGGTACTATTCACGATAAAAAAAATGATTTCTTTCTGTCCAAATTATTTTTGATACGTGAATATTATTCTTAAATTTTACTCCACAAAGCAGTTATCATGTTGACAATTTGGATATTTTTAAACTCTAGATAAATTAAAAATCTTTAATATTTATCCTTAATTTCGTTTGATTGATGCTTATATCATTGTCATCATCCTCATGCTTATATTGTGATGAAAGTCATCTTTGGTCCGTAGTCATAGATGATGGATATTGATTGGTATGATTATGACCAGGAATTATGTATCGGTATAATCATGACTTGTAATGTTACAAATGATGTGGTAAAAGTTCTCATTGGCCCATAGTGCATTGATGGACAATTGTTGGCATGATCATGACCATTTGTGATAATAACTAATATATTTGGCCCGTAGTGCACGGATAATTCGTGGATGTGATACTAACGAATATCATTGGCTTGTAGTACATGGATAATTCGATGATGTGGATTATTTATGGAGCTGTGTTACAGCGATAAAATATTGATAATGAACTTTTAAATCATAGATGATAGTAGATATCATGCTCTACTTGACTCTTCTAATGAATTGCTTGTTCCGCTACAGTTAAACTTGTTGTCTATTGTATTCTATCAGTTTTACACTGTTGAAGGCTAAGGATAATTTATTCTGCATTATCTTAGTCATAATATTCTTTACTGGGTTAGTTGAGCCCACCTTTTGCTTTCATTGTTCTCTTCAGGAAATGAGAATATAGTTGGGACTACTTGAGGAATGGAGTGATGGTTCGAGATGGTGGCTATAATTGTCCTCATTATTCTATAAAATAGTGTGATAATAATTGTAACGAGGACTTCATTTGAGTTTGAATATTGTCTACGAGATAATATTCGTGTTAAAACTCTCAGCTTATGTTGTCGTATTCTACATGACAGTTGTATAAATTAAGTTTTATTTAAATTATGTACCATGTATTTGACTACTCAGAATGGGTGTGTATACCTATTTTGGGGGCGTCACAGTACTCTTTTCCTTATTCGCCAAAATTTTTCCCACTGGGTTTTTATTTTGTAAGGTTTTTAACGAGGCATATTCTTAGAAAATTGCTACAAAAGAACTCCATTCATTCTGTATGAAGACAATGCTGCATGTGTAGCTCAATTAAAGGGAGGATACATCAAAGGAGATAGAAGAAAGCACATATCACTGAAATTCTTTTTCACGCATGACCTTGATAAGTGTGGTGACATTGATGTTCAACAAATTTGCTAAAAAGATATTCTAGCAGATTTATTCACCGAAGCATTACCAACTACAACATTTGAAAGATTGCATCGCAATATTGAAATGCGACAGCTGAAAGACTTAAGAATACATTCATGAGGGGGAGCTAATATGCGCTGAACTCTTTTTTTTCTTAACCAAGGTTTTTTTCCATTGGGTTTTTTCTAGTAAGGTTTTTAATGAAGCAGCTTTCAATGCGTATGGCTATGCAATAGGCATCCAAGGGGGAGTGTTATAAAATTATACATAGTGTGTGGATGTCTAGATACATTCCTACCCATGTCTAGATACATTCCTACCCCTCTTTATTGTAATGACTTTTGAGCTTTGAAACTCTCATATCCTTTAAGCTTTGAAACTCCTATGACTTATGAGTTTTAAAACTTCCAAGTATTTATGTACATATGCTTATAAATAGAAGTATTGTCAAGAGGATGGATGAGATATACAAATACAATGAGAATACTCTCTCTTTTCTACTAATCATCATTGTTCTTAATATTTAGTATTCTTTTATAACAATAATTTATTAATAATTGTGAAATAATAACTTTATAAATAGTATTTAGATGAATTCAATAGTTATCATTATTAATTGTAAAAAGAATTATATTTTAGTTAAATTTAAAATGTTACAAATTAAATTCAAAAAATCATTAAAATTTTATAATTTTAAACGGAAGAATATTTTTTTTAAGTTGTGAATTTTGTGTGTAATAATAGAGGGGTTGTTTTGTACATAAAGTTAGGATGACTATTTGATACTCTCTTCTTTCGTTTGTTAAAAAAATAAGTTAAAATTTGACACACTAATATAACATACTCCCTCCATCCCTAATTATTTGATGTTTAAGAGTTTAAAGAGGGCTAATTTTGAAAAAATTATCATTAATTCTCTTAGATTTGAATAAACGTCAAATAATTAAGAACAAATAAAAAACTCTAAAACGTCAAATAATTAGGGACGAAGAGAGTACAACATTTCTTTTTTTAATTTATAGGTTGTTAAATAATAAATATCTATTACATAATTTATTTTATAATTATTAATATAAATTATAATGGTGGCATTTAACATTATGAATTTATTAGTATCCCATTTGAAACGAGAGCAGATCCTCTGTCCTCAAATTACATGTCTCCCTTGTATTTCTTCACTTAAATTTTGATACATGTTCTTTTATTTAATTTTAAATTTAATTAATGTTAAGTAAAAGATTAGGTGTTAAAATTTAAGTGAAGGGACAGGAGGACGGAGAAATTCTCATTTGAAACTCTAATACCACTCTTGATTTATTGGGAATTATAAATGGTAACTTGATTAAAAGATTAGAAATGAAGACCACCATTTCATTGGTGGCCGGCCCGGTGGGCGTTGAGTTTTAGTATTTATTACTACTAATACGTAGTACTGATGCGTTTGGTTTTTCAATTAAATAATAATTAGTGGTGTATTTAATGGGCTTAGAGAATTATAATATGGTCAAATGATATTTACTATATAATTTAAAAGACCAGTCAAATAATAAATACAATTGACATGTGCGTCCAAAGATTCCAAACCATGTGTAACATCCAGTACCATCTGCGGTCACAATATTTTCTTTGTTGATAAATACTCCATTTATTATATTTTTTTTAATGTAGTTTAAAACTTTTACAACAATGTAGGAATAATATATTTTCATAATTATTAAAAACACTTAAAAGTAATACATGAATATTTTTTGACGAATTTTAAATACATACTAAATAGATATATAAATTGTCATGTGCGCATAATTTATTTATTTTTTCTTTTGTTTTTTAAATAATTGGGGGTTCGCTTAACGACCGGTACGTCCGGTACACTTTTTTTTTTTTTTTTAACCACAATTATGAGAAAAAAAAATAAAAAATAATAGAGCAAATTTGAATAAAAAACTGTAAAAGAAAGTATATTTTTTATTACAAAAATACTGTAATAAAAAATGTATAATGTTTTTGTAATAAAAAATGTACTTCCTTTTACAGTTTTTTGTTTAAACTTGCTCTATTTTTTTATTTTATTTTTTTCTCATAATTGTAGTTAAAAAAATAAAAATAAAATAATTTAACACAATGCACCGAACGTTAGTCCAGTACAAATGCACCAGACGCCAACCCCAACCCCAACCCTTTTTAAATTGCACATGTATATGTGTGCCAGTGAACTTGAATGGTTTTTACCGCCCATGACATTTGGTGACAGATTGATAGACTAAATTTAAAAAAATTAATATTTTCATAAAAAAATATTCCGATTCTGTAATGTGTCACGTAATAATATGATACCTCCCCTTATTTTTATTACAAACAGATTTGAGCTGCAAATTGCTTATACTTTGATGTTGTATAAAAGGGTAATGTTAACAAAAGAGTTTTTTTTTTGGGCAAATATAAGATTTTTTTTCTTTTGTTGGTAGTATAAAAAGATAATATTAAGAGTTTTAAATTATCATTTTTCTTATGAATTCTAGGTTTATCTAACTCCTACTTTCAATTAATAATTTCAATTTCAATTTCAATTTCAATTTGCTATTTGTTTTCTCCCGCCCCTATCCATTGTTGCTAATTTCTCTCACCCATTATTTCTTTTTCGTTTTTAGAAAGCACACGAATGCGTGTGCCACTGAACTAGTACTAGTTAACATACTCTCTCCATTCCTAAATAAGTGTCGTTTAAAGTTTTTACACATGAATTAAGAAAGTCATTTAATTCTAACATTTAATAATTAAAACTTATGTGAAATTCCACCACTACCCCTTTTTGGGAAGTTGAAAACTATTAATACTAAAGGTGAGAATTTCTTGGGACAATGAGAGAAAGTAAGGGTGATATAGGAAAGTAAATAATTTATTCTCCTAGAAAGTTGTAAACGACAAATAAATTGGAACAAATTTTTTCTTCCAAAGCGTCACTTATTTAGGAATGGAGGGAGTAATTCATAATCCATTGAAAGTGTCTTTAATGATTTTTTTAGATCAATATTAATATTTTAAAACTTAAAAATCAATAACAAAATTTAAGAAATCTTAAATTTTCTATAAGACCCTAACTTTTATGAATAAAAATTTATTTTTTTCTAAATATCATTTTGAATAATAAGGTGTGGATTTGATAAAATATTATAGTTGTGGATAATGTTTATAAATTTTGCAAAGTCAGCAAGTTGTCATAAAATATTTGCTTAGTCGGGGAATATTCGTTTTATCAGGAAATATCCGTACGACGACACAATTATTGGTGGACTCCACAACGGAATTACTGTCGGATTTAAAAAACGACATAAATAACCTTTTTATAAAAATAACGACAAAACTTTTACTGTTAACTATTGAAATACCCTTTGATAATAAAAGAATGCGATGTCTGGTGGTGGTTAAAGAATAACCTACCAGTATTGCACAAATATCTTTGATTATTGATGCTTACGTGAGAAGTCACTCAGTTTTATTTAATTATTACAACAGTAGTTGATGCATAGTATCTCATATTATTGATTCAATTATTGTCATAGTATCAGTTGCATAATATTTTATATTATTAAATCAATAAATGAGACGACACAGTTATTCATATTATTATTTGCATTATTGACAATGTCTAAAAAGTTCTGTCGAGGAAAAGGGTTTTGTGACGCCCCCAAAATAGGTATACACAACTCATTCTGAGTCGCCAAATACATGGTACATAACTCAAATACAAACTTAATTTATACAACTGTTGATCGATTTCGCAATCAATGAATACGTGCAAGTATACACGGTCAACAAGTAATAAAGTGAAAGTAGAGTATCGTTCCCACGAGGAATTATTTAATAAAAATTACCAAATACTAACTCTTAACCAAATCAATTTTATTTAAATAATTGTAAATTGTGATTTTTCTAATTAAGAAAACTAAATTAACAATTAAAAGAATTTATTCTAAAATAAATCAAATAAACAAAACTAAGATTTGAATGAATTCAGATAAATAAGGATTAAGACTTCAATATCCCCAACTATGAACTCTAAATCAATTATCCAATTATCCCAATATTTATGCCTACTAAATTGTTAACAGGAATTCTCAAATGTCAAAAGTCTTTTTCGAAGTGATCAATTGTCTTCTATTTAATCCAGATTAATCTTGCTATATCTCTATGCAAAACAATTGAATTAAACTCTTTTCAATCCCAATTCCTTATGTGTTACATGCGGTGAACAGATATTTTCATTCAATTCATAAACCTAATTATCACTTTGCAAATAACTAAGTCACATGATATCATGCTCAATTCTAACCCTAGAATTCCTCTTTTAATTCCTTCTAGAGTAACAAGGTAATTACTGATCAGATAATTAATCAATAAGCATAAGGCAAGATAAACAACTCACTTTGACACAAATAATTGGAATAAATCAAATAACTAATTTATAGCCATAAAAGGTTCAATTGAAATCTTAATAAAAGAGTTAGTTCATAATTAATGAATTAAAACCAAGAATTCACAACTGAATAGACATTAAAAGATAAAAGTATGATAAGAGGAGAGAATAGAATCTGTTGTCAGCAAATCTGATGCTCCCCTCTTGCTCTTGCTCTTGATCTTCAGTGTTCTTCAATTTGCTTCAATCTTCAATGGCTAATTAAGAACTAGAGTTTATATTCTAATCTAATGGAGTGTTTTATCTAGTCTAATCTATGTAATCTCTCGTTGTTTTATGCCTTACATCATGTATTTAGAGGTTACAAGTCCAATTTTTAGCTTAGGAACAAACTCAATCCAATTTATAGTCAAAAAGGTGTCAAAATTCGTCCCAAAACACGTCCAAGCCTTGCCAGGACCTTCCCCCATTGAGCTGCATTATTTGAAGTCGCCCCTAAGCGCCCGACGTCCAATTAGCCTTGGTTTTGGGCGCTTGGCCACCGGGCTCCATTTTTTTTGACATTTTTTGCTCCGACGTCCTTTGGAAAAATGGCCATAACATCTTCATCCGAACTTCGATTTTGATAATTCAAGATGTTCTGGAAAGAAGAGACTTAGATCTAAAACTTTCATTCTTTAAGTTTTTTAAAATAAGGTCCGGAAAAATACTCAAATTGGCTCTGAAGTGACTGCTGTGTAAATAGCAAGCCGAAAACGCGAATCTAGCCACCCCAAACGTCGATCCAAGTAAATTTTATCCCAATTCCTACAAAACAACATAAAACATGCATGAATAGACACAAACACTTAAAAACTATTCTAAAAGACTTGAGAACAACAATAAATTAAGCCCGAATGTATCCAATTCATGGGTATAAAACTCACTCATCAAATACCCCCAAACTTAAACCTTTGCTTGTCCTCAAGCAAAAACACAAAAGAACAAAAAATAAACAAACTAAGTTAACTAAATGAATGAATATGCATGATCTACTTTCTAATATACCTACAAACCCAGTAATAAATCAGTATGATATATAGCAACAAGCCTCAAAGATACCAATGATACTCAAACAATATATCCAATCAAGTCAAAGTCCACAACTCTAACCAATTAGTCAATCCAAACCTGTCATCACCCATGTTGTGCGTGTGTGCTTGTTAATCATTCTAACCAACCATAATTCAAGATAATCACATAACAAACTTCTTAAAAGGAAAATTTCAGTTCCAATTTATTTACTTTTATGAACATGACAACTCCGGTTAAAACTAAGCAATTACCAAGTCTTAGGGTAAATACAGGATTTATTTCTACTTTTATTCAACCACGAGGGCATTTTTGCTCTTTCTCGTGTAAAGACAATCCCCTCGGGCTTACTTACTCAAGTAACAAAGGCCACAAAACTAGATAAGCATGCCATAGTGTTTATTCTTTCTTTTTTTTTCTTTTTCTGGATTTTCTATATTTTTTTTCTTTTCATCATTTCTTCATTTTTTTCTCTTTTTTTTTTTCATTTTCATTTTGTATATATATATCCCATAGATTCCCCCAAACTCAAGCTTTTACGTCATTCCAACCTTTACTGCCAGTTCACTAATTTCCTTAAATTTTAACCAAGAATTTCCCTCAGAAACAAATTATGAAACCCTTGAACCAAGTGGATTAAAATAGTTAAACTTTAAGTGCTAACCGGTTACATAAGTTTAAGACAGGCTCAGATTATCATCATGATTAAAATTAGAACTCATCATCAATTATCAACACTGTTCAAGTTAACATGCAAAACCAATCTTATCATAGGCCGAGCTAAGACCACACCAACCAATCACATAGATTCATGCAAAAAAAAAATACAATTATACTACATGAACACATACTAATGCAACACATATATGAATATGTAAATAACTACCATGTATTATATGCAACCTAAAAAAAACACAATACTAACACATAAAAAAAATGAACTACCATGCAGATAACTAACTATATGCAGTACGACACTAAAATGCCCCCAAACTTAAACTAGACATTGTCCTCAATGACTAAAATAGAAAAATTAAAGCAGAGGACTTCCCTGAAAATATAACAATCTTCCTCCTTGTCCGCTAAGTTTGGAAAATATGTTAGGCACATGGAACAAATTGGGCACCACACTTGAATTTGACTTGAATAACCTGTAAAACCATGATAGAAGCAATTTTATTAAATCCTAAATAAATGTAAATTCAAAACTAATAATATAAAACCTAATAAAAACTAAAAATAAAAATTAAACTTGGGTTGCCTCCCAATAAACGCTTGTTTTATAGTCTCAGCCTGACTTCTTTCTCTATCCAATTCCCCTACGAAAATTGAGGAATCCTCCATCCATCAGTAGCAATGTCTCTTTTGGGAGGTTCCCGTTAGCAAAAACCCTTGAATTAAAGTCACCTAGCATGCTCTTTGGAGATAGGTTCCCTATTAAGAACGTCCAACAACTAGGTGTTTTCTCCATTATGTCTATGATCAGATTGGGGCATTGAAGCTTAATAAATATAATGGAATCTTCCTCTATCTTCTCCTTTTCATCCCACCATGACTCTAATAACTGTTATTTAGCTCTTATGTCACAAAGAGCTTTGCAGCGACACGATCGCTTAATTGGGCATGGTTTTGCAAAACTGCCCGGATTATTGAACTTTGGTGGAGGAGGCACATGGGATGCTAATGAAATCGGTTCATCTTCGTTGAATCTTACAGTTAAATCTTCGTCGATCTCCTTTTCTTGATTCCCAATTGTTTCCTCTCTTTCAACATCTTGTGGCTCATCTAGTTGCAGATTTTGTTCGGGCTCTCCATCAGTCTCGGAATCCATGTCATAGGGCCAAGTGTATTGAGGACGGTTGTTCAACGCATGTGCTATCTGCCCCAATTGATTTTCTAGATTCTTGATCGACGCACCTAGGCTTTGCATATTCAGCTCTATTTAATTAAAATATTTTTTCATTTTCCTCGTTTTTTTTTTCAGAAGCTTTAATAAATCTATCCAAGGCTTCTTTTAAACTTGATTTTCGATCTGGTTGTTGTGTCTGATTTTGAAATTCGGATGTATTTTGTTGTCTCGGCGCTTGAACTTGATTGTTACTCCATGAAAAATCCGTGTGCTACCCCCAATCCTGATGATAGTTGTTGGGATAGACATAATTGTTGGGGTAATCACCACTATACTGTACCGGCTCAAAACTGATGGCGCATTGATGACTCATATGATTTCCAGCACAATAATCATAAGTAACCGCCACACTTTGACGACGTTGAGCTTCAAAAGCTTCTAAACTCCTCGAAAGTGTCTCAATCTGTGCTGACAATGTAGAAAATGTATTAAGTCCATCAATCCCTGTTTCCCTTGGTTGAGTCATGTTCGTGTATGACCATTGATACGCAAAGTCATCCATGGTACCTGAAAAGAGAAAATATAGGAAGAGAATAAAAAATAAAAATAGAAATGTTTAAATTAAGACTAATTTGATTGAAATTAATATTGGTAAAAAAAATTATTAAATTAATTCCCCGGCAACGGCGTCAAAAACTTGTTGATTTTCATGCTGTTTACAAGGACCTGCACACATGGGAAATTTGAGACTTAATAAACCAAAATGTTTACTAGAAATACTAAAGGAATAAATTAGGGAAATAATATGAAACTAAATTGAATAAAATAAAAACTTAATGGGTTGCCTCCCGATAAGCGCTTGGTTTACAATCGTCAACCCGATTTTCCCGTTGTGCTCAATTATCCACTGGTTCGGAGAGGTACATGACTGTGGATTGACGTTCGATGGGTCCACTCTAGTAATGTTTCAGTCGTTGACCGTTTACCTTAAATTTTTGTTTTGAATTCGGTTCTTCGACCTCAATGTTTTCGTGTGGGGCAACAGATATAATCACGAATGGCCTGGACCACCGGGATTTCAATTTCCTAGGAAATAAATGCAGTCGAGAGTTGAAAAGCAAGACTTGTTGGCCCGGTTCGAATGTTCGATCAAGAATTTTCTTATCATGCCAGGCTTTGACTTTCTCCTTATAGAGTTTTGCGTTCTCATACGCGTTGAACCGAAATTCATCCATCTCGTTTAACTGCAGTAACCTTTTCTGACCCGCTGCTTGAAGATCAAAATTAAGTTTTCGAATGGCCCAGTGTGCACTGTGTTCTAGTTCAACCGGGAGTTGACACGCCTTTCTGTAAACCATTCGATAAGGTGACATGATGATCGGATTCTTGTACGCTGTTCGATATGCCCATAGAGCATCGTCAAGACGTAAAGACCAATCTTTTCGTGACGGATTGACCACCTTTTCTAGAATTCTCTTGACCTCCCTATTAGAGACCTCTGCTTGACCATTAGTTTGGGGATGATACGCGGCTGCAATTTTATGACGAACCCCATATTTTATGAGCAACTTTATGAATTAATACGCAAAGTCATCCATGGTACCTAAAAAGAGAAAATATAGGAAGAGAATGAAAAATAAAAATAGAAATGTTTAAATTAAGACAAATTTGATTGAAATTAATATTGGTAAAAAAAATTATTAAATTAATTCCTCGGCAACGGCGCCAAAAACTTGTTGATCGATTTCGCAATCAATGAATACGTGCAAGTATACATGGTCAACAAGTAATAAAGTGAAAGTAGAGTATCGTTCCCACGAGGAATTATTTAATAAAAATTACCAAATACTAACTCTTAACCAAATCAATTTTATTTAAACAACTGTAAATTGTGATTTTTCTAATTAAGAAAACTAAATTAACAATTAAAAGAAATTATTCTAAAATAAATCAAATAAACAAAACTAAGCTTTGAATGAATTCAGATAAATAAGGATTAAGACTTCAATATCCCCAACTATGAACTCTAAATCAATTATCCAATTATCCCAATATTTATGCCTACTAAATTGTTAACAGGAATTCTCAAATGCCAAAAGTCCTTTTCCAAGTGATCAATTGCCTTCTATTTAATTCATATTAATCTTGTTATATCTCTATGCAAAACAATTGAATTAAACTATTTTCAATCCCAATTCTTTATGTATTACATGCGGTGAACAGATATTTCCATTCAATTCATAAACCTAATTATTCACTTTGCAAATAACTAAGTCACATGATATCATGCCCAGTTCTAACCCTAAAATTTCTCTTTCAATTCCTTCTAGAGTAACAAGGTAATTACTGATCAGATAATTAATCAATAAGCATAAGGCAAGATAAACAACTCACTTTGACACAAATAATTGGAATTAATCAAATAACTAATTTATAGCCATAAAAGGTTCAATTGAAATCTTAATAAAAGAGTTAATTCATAATTAATGAATTAAAACCAAGAATCCACAACTGAATAGACATTAAAAGATAAAAGTATGATAAGAGAAGAGAAGATAATAGAATCTGTTGTCAACAAATCTGATGCTCCCCTCTTGCTCTTGCTCTTGATCTTCAGTATTCTTCAATTTGCTTCAATCTTTAATGGCTAATTAAGAACTAGGGTTTATATTCTAATCTAATGGAGTATTTTATCTAATCTAATCTATGTAATCTCTCCTTATTTTATGCCTTACATCATGTATTTATAGGTTACAAGTCCAATTTTTAGCTTAGGAACAAACCCAATCCAATTTGGAGTCAAAAAGGTGTCAAAATTCGCCCCAAAACATGTCCAAGCCTTGCCAGGACCTTCCACAGCGCCCCAGCGCTGGGCACGGCACTAGGAAACTGTCCCCTAGCGCCCCGGAGCTCCAATTAGCCTTGGTTTAGGCGCCCCGACGTTGGCCCCATTTTCTGACATTTTCTACTCCGACGTCCTTTGGAAAAATGGTCATAACTTCTTCGTCCGAACTTCGATTTCGATGATTCAAGATGTTTCAAAAAGAGAAGACGTAGATCTACAACTTTTATTCTTTAAGTTTTTCAAAATAAAGTCCGGAGAAAAACTCAAATTGGCTCTAAAGTGACTACTGTGTAAATGACAAGCCAAAAACGCGAATCTAGACTCCCCAAACGTTGATCCAAGTAACTTTTGTCCCAATTCCTACAAAACAACATAAAACATGCATGAATAGACACAAACATTTAAAAACTATTCTAAAAGACTTGAGAACAACAATAAATTAAGCCCGAATGAATCCAATTCATGGGTATAAAACTCACTCATCAACAACTGTTAAGTGTCGTGCAGAATACGACAAAATATAAGTTGAGAGTTTTAAGATGAATATTGTCTTTTAGACAATATCCAAACTCAAATGGAGCCTTCATTACAGTTATTATCACACTATTTTATAAAATAGTGAAGACTACTACAACCAACATCTCGGACCGTCACTCCATTCCCCGACTAGTTTCAGCTATGTTCTCATTTTTTGAAAAGAACAATGAAAGCAAAGGGTGAGCTCAACCAGCCCAGTAAAGAATATTATGATTAAGATAATGCAGAATAAATTATCGTTAGCCTTCAAAAATATAAAAACTGATAGAATACAATAGACAACAAGTTTAACTATAGCAAAACAAACAATCCATTAGAAGAGTCAAGTAGAGCATGATATTTACTATCTTCTATGATTTAAGAGTTCATCATCAATATTTTATCTCTGTAACACATTTCAATAAATAATCCACATCACCGAATTATCCATGCACTACGGGTCAAGGATATTCGTTAGTATCACATCCACGAATTATCCATGCACTACGGGCCAAGGATATTTGTTGTTATCACCAATGGTCATGATCATGCAAACAACTGTCCATCAATGCACTACAGGCCAATGAGGACTTTTACCACATCATTTGTAACATTACAGGTCATAATTATACCGATACACAATTCCTGGTCATAATCATACCAATCAACAGTTCATCTATGCACCACGGGCCAAAGATGACTTTCATCACAATATAGGCATGAGGATGATGACAATGATATAAGCATCAATCAAACAAAATCAAGGATAAATATTAAAGTTTTTTAATTTATTCAGAGTTCAAAAAAGTCCAAATTGTCAACATGATATGTAAAACCCCAAATTTTACGAATAAAGATTTAATTTTCTCGAAATATTTTTTTGAATATTATGGAGTGAATTTAATATAATGTTATAGTTGTGGGTAATATTTATAAATTTTACAAAGTACGCAAGTTGTTATATAATATTCAATTGGTTGGGGAATATTCGTTTTAACAGTGAATATTCGTACGACGGCACAATCATTGGTGGACCCCACAACGGAATTATTGTCGGATTGAGAAAACGATAAAAATATTTTTATGAAAATAACGGCGGAAGTTTTACCGTTAATTTGAAACACCCAAAGTGTTAAAAGTGCGATGTCTGGCGTGGTTGCATAATAGCACACGCAGTATTGATTATTGATGCTTACGTGAGAAGTCACTCAGTTTTGTTCAATTATTGCTACAGTAATTATTGCATAGTATCTCACGTTATTTGATTCAATTATTGTTTATATTTTATATATTATTAAATCAATAATAGAGATAACAAAATTATTAATATTATTATTTACAATATTAACGATGTCTAGAAGTTCTGTCAAGGATAGGTTTGGTCACCTAATTGGGCGCCAATAGGGAGAAATTCTTATTGGAAAGCCCCCTCTTTCCTGAGAATGACCTGGTCGATTAATAGTGTGAATTATAATAATGATGATGAATTTTGTTTTATTATTATTATAAATGTAATAAAACAGAAAACTTTTTATATAAAATAGAATACTTTTTATAAAGTTTTGTTTTATTTGATTATAAATAGAATATAATATATTTTATTATGCATAGTGCCTGCATAATATTTGCATAGTAAAATCTTTTTATATAAAACTGAATACTTTTATAAAGTTATTTATTTTATTAGATTATAAATATAATATATTATATTTTATTATGCATAGTGTTTGCATAGCGCTGATAGTGTTTTTGTATAGTAAAATCTTTTTTATATAAAATAGAATAGTTTTATAAAGTTATTTGTTTTATTAGATTTTAAATAATATATATATAGAATATATTATATTTTATTGCATAGTATCCTTTCCATTCTCCTATAAATAAGATGCTTAGTTAGAATTGAAAATACACCAGAAATTCAGAGAATTCTTCTTCTATAATCTTGAGCGTATTTCTTTAGAGTTTTAAGAAGCTTTGAGCGTTGAAAATAGTATAAGTTTTCTTCAAGAATATCCTCGCCCTACCAGTCGGAATACTCTTCTTTCTAAGGTAAGGGGTATTATTCTTTCGTATTCATGAAGAGAATTATTTTCTTTCAATAATCGTAAGAGTTGTTATTCCATTCTTTATTATTATGTTGGAATAACTTTGACTATCTGAATTACATGCATACATGGTGAAATTCTTCGTTATTCCATTCTTTATTATTCATTTGAATAACTTTATCTGCTTGATGATCTATCGCGTGCTGGTGAATTCTGTTGTTATTCCATTCTTTATTATTATGTTGGAATATATCACATGCGTGCGGCGGATTACGCGTGACTGGTTCCATTCTTAATTATTCTGTTGGAATATCATATATACATGCGGTTTATCATGACACTGGTTCCATTCTATATTATTCTCATTGAATATCACATGCATGCGGTTTACGCATGACACAGTTCCATTCTTTATTATTACATTGGAATAACATATGCATGTGGATTACGCATGCTTTGGTGAATTCTTCTTGTTATTCCATTCTTTATTATTACTGTTGGAATAACTCATACATGGGATTACCGCATGCATGGTGAATGATCCTTCGTGTTCATTCCTTATTAAATTGTGAAAATGATCTGTCTACGTGGATTACCGCATGGCGGGCGAAAATCCATTTGTAGTTTCATATATTCTATTATACTCAGTTGGTTAAAGTTTTGGCTTCTATACTCCATGAAATTGGTAGAATATCCTGGATATTTGCGCTTCATCCAGTATCTTTTCATAGAAATATTCTTCTGAGCATTCTTGAATTTTACTCCACAAAGAAGTATCATGTTGACAATTTGGACGTTATTGATTTTTGGATAAACTAAAATTTTAAATCTTTAAAATTTATCCTTGAACTTATTTTATTGAATTATTATGTCATTGTCATCATCCTCATGCTTATATTGTGATGAAAGTCATCTTTGGCTTACATGCATAGATGGACTTGGTATGATTATGACCATGGATTATTCGGTATAATCATGACCTGTAATGTTATAAATGATGTGGTAAAAGTCCTCAGTGGCCTGTAGTGCATTGATGGACAGTTTTTGGTATGATTATGACCAGGGATTATTCGGTATAGTTATGACCATTGATGATTTAATGAATATCCTTGGCCCGTAGTGCAGGGATGACTCGATGATGTGGTTTATTTATTAAGCTGAGTTTCAACGATAAAAATTGATGAAAACATTTTAAACCATAGAAGATAGTAGATATCATGCTCTACTTGACTCTTCTAATGGATTGCTTATTCTGCTGCAGTTAAACTTGATGTCTATTGTATTTTATCAGTTTAACATTATTGAAGACTAATGATAATTTATTCTGCATTATCTTAGTCATAATATTTCTTACTGGGCTAGTTGAGCTCACCCTTTTGCTTTCATTGTTCTCTTCAGGAAATGAGAACGTAGCTGGGACTAGTCGAGGAATGGAGTGATGGTCCGAGAAGGTGTATTAGTAGTCCTCACTATTCCATAAAATAGTGTGACAATAAATGTAATGAGGACTCTATTTAAGAGTGGATATTGTCTAGAAGGCAACATTCATGTTTAAACTCTCAGCTATGTTTTGTCGTATATTACACGACGGTTGTATAATTAAGTTTGTATTTGTATTCTGTACCATGTATTTGGCGACTCAAGATGGGTGATGTATACCTGTTTTGGGGGCGTCACATGATAACTGCTTTGTGGAGTAAAATTCAAGAATAATATTCATGTATCAAAAATAATTTGGACATAAAAAAAATCAATTTTTATCGTAAATATTACCTCGGGTGAATAGTACCTGAGTAAATAGTACCTCGTGAATAGTACCGTATGTATAAATAGTACCGTATTTATGAATAGTGTCGTATGTATGAATAGTACTCCAGCACGAAAAGATTAAAATTTAACAAGAATGTCCAAAAAAATATTTCTGTGAAACGATACTAAATGAAGCGCAAATTTCAAGGATATTCTACTAATTTCAAGGAGTATAGAAGCAATACTTATCAAAATAAGTGTAGAATTAGAAGTATGAAACGAAATAATATTACTTACATACTACAGAGTATGAAAGAAAATATTATTTCTTACAAATATTGAACCAAAATAATATCCCTTACAATTATTAAACTAAAATAATATTCCTTACGAATATTGAACGAAGAAAATATTCCTTACGAATATTGAACAAAGATAATATTCCTTACAAATATTGAACGAAAATAAAATTCCTTACAAATACGAAAAATAATATCATAAGCGAATATGAAATAAATAATACCTCTTACCTTAAAATGAGAGCACTTCTGACTGGTATAGCGGAGATATTCTTGAAGAAAACTTTCACAATTTTCTACACTCAAAGCTTCCTTAAACTCAAAAAAATACACTCAATATTATAGAAGAAGAATTCTCTGATTCTGGTGTGATTTTCATTTCTAAACTAAGCATCCTATTTATAGGAGAATGACATGATATTATTTAGGAAATAATCACGGACTGCATAGTAGGGGAAGTTCACGGGCGCGCACTGGTGAATTCATATGAAATTTTTTGATTTTACTATGCAGCACTATGCAATAAAATATTCTAATAAAATAAAAACTTTAAATAAAATATAATATATTCTATTTATAATCTAATAAAACGAATAACTTTATAAAAAGTATTCATTTTATTATTATTATAATAATAATAAAAATAAAACTTATATATATATATATATAAGTGTGTGTGCGTGTGTTTTATATATATATATATATATATATATATATATATAAGTAATAAAACAAAACTGAGATAACTTTCTCCCGATGATTTTGAAAAATGAGTAAGTGAGGTCCATGTAATAAGCCAAATTTACAACAAATACTTCATAAAAAACCCATCTATTTATCACAATTCACTTGGTTTCACTAAACACACTTTTAATAACATTTATTCATCATTAATAATATAATTCACAATATTAACAACCAGGTCATTCCCAGGAAAGAGGGGGCTTTCCGATAAGGACTTCTCCTTATTGGCGCGCAATTAGATGACCAAACCCCTTTCATTGACAGAACTTTCTAGACATTGTCAATAATGCAAATAATAATATGAATAATTTTGTCGTCTCAATTATTGATTTAATAATATAAAATATTGTGCAGATGATACTGTGACAATAATTGAATCAATAATATGAGATACTATGCATCAACTACTGTTGCAATAATTGAGTATAACTGAGTGACTTCTTACGTAAGCATCAATAATCAAAGATACTGTACAATACCGTGTGCTACTATGTAACCACGCGTATTACTGTAATTTTATCATAGGGTATTTCAACAGTTAACGGTAAAACTTTTGCTGTTATTTTTATAAAAAGTTATTTCTGTCGCTTTCTAAATCCGACAATAATTCTATTGTGGGGTCCACCAATGATTGTGTCTTCGGACGAATATTCCCTGATAAAACAAATATTCCCCGACCAAACAATATTTTATGACAACTTGATTACTTTGCAAAATTTGTAAATATTACCCACATCTATAACATTATATCAAATCCATACCTTATTATTCAAAATAATATTTAGAGAAAATTAAATCTTTATTCATAAAAAGTTGGGGTCTTACAACCTCCCCTCCTTATGAAATTTCGCCCTCAAAATTGGGGTACGTACCTGGTATGTCGAAGAGGTGAGGATACCTTGTTTTCATTTCAGATTCTAACTCTTGAGGTATAACCTTTGAGCATAAAATATGTTCCTTCTTATCCAAGATTTTAACAAGTACCTCTTCATACGTTATATCTTCTGCTATCTCATCTGGTTCTAACTTAATAATATGGTTCGGGTCGTTCACATATTTACGTAACATATATATGTAAAAAAGCGTTATGAACATGAGACATAATTGGCGGTAAGGCGCATCTATATGCCACAGTTCCTACTCGATCGAGGATTTTAAATGGACCAATAAATCGAGTATTGAGATTTCCTCTCTTCATCGACTTTTACTTCTGAAATAACACATTCTTATACTTTTTCCTTCATATTCATCAGCTCCAGGTCTGTAACTTGAGCGGCTTTAATTTTATCGATTAAAGTCGATTCTACTCGTATATTTGACATCATCATGGGGGTCACTAGAGTCTTTAACTCTATCTCCATCATTTGTAAGTCATACGAAATGGGTCTTTGTGTTAATAACGTCGCACTCGTAACCGCATACGATCTTCTACTCAACGCGTCAGCTACCACGTTCGCTTTTTCTAAGATGGTATTGAATGGTATTATCTTATTCTTTCAAAAGCTCGAGCCAACGTCTTTGGAGCATGATATGTTCATTTCATTTGAAGAAATATTTGATGTTTTAGAAATGAGTTTTGTACAGGGTTCAAGGTCAATACAAAATTCGATTTCACGCTCTGGGGATAGGCAAAGATGTTCTTCGGGGAATACGTCAGGAAATTTATTAACAATAGAAATATCATTCAAATCTGACGTATTTTTATTTAAATCCGTGACATTGACTAAGAAAGCTTGACATCCGTTTTTCAATAAACGAATGACTTTATGGCTTGATATGGCAGTGATTGACTTTAGCGGTTTGGTTGCTTGAATTCGCATAATAGGTTGGTTAAGAATATGAAAGCTAACAACCTTACGAAAATAATCAATTTTAGCATGATGAAAAGTTAACCAGTTGTTGGGTAAAATCTAAATACGCTCACACGCAAGTATACGTGGTCAACAAGTAATAAAGTGATAAGTTGAGTATCGTTCCCATAGAGAATTATTTAATACGAATTACCAATTACTAACTCTTAATCAAACTAATTTTATTTAAACAATCAATTTAAGATTATGAATTAAATTATTTAATTACACTAATTCTAATTACTACTAATTAAAAATCAGATTATGGAGATTTAAGATCACAACTTCACTTATTGTTTCACTTAAATTAATACACTTCTTATCAATTATGCTCACTATTCTAAATTGTTAATCAAGAAAACAAAACTAAATATGACCATCTCTCAATGCATCATACTCAAATCAACTTAAATCCACAGATGATAGAACTAAGAAGAACACCCTAATTAACTAATTCACTATATCTCTATGTGAATTACAATTAAAGAGGATTTTAAGCACAAGTTCTTTATCAGATTACATGCGATGTATATGTATATCTCTATCCTAGACATACATTATGTATTCCAACACCATGCAGAAAACACAATCATATGCTATTATGATCAGATCTAAATCTATAATTTATCTCTCGAGTTCATATAGATTATCACAGTAATTGTTAGCTAGGCAATTAAGTAATTCATCACAAATCATAATAGACAATCCAAGAATAATCACAATAATTAATAGAGAAGCATACTAAAATAATCTATGCAATAAGCTCCATGTAATCTTAAACAAAAGATTTAGTTCATGATTAATGAATTAAATCTATAAATCCACAATTGAATAACAATTAAAAGACAAAAATAGAAGAAGAGAAAAAGATAGAATCTGTTGTCTGCAGATTTGATGCTCCCTCCTTGCTCCTACTTTGAATCTTCAATGGTCTCTAAGTTGCTTCAATCTCCAAATCTAATAAGAACTAGGGTTTTGTTCCTAATCTACTCTAATCTAATATAATAGAATCCTCCCCAAGCCAAGTTATAATCAAGTATTTATAGTGTCAAGAATAAATATGTGAATAATATTCTTTTTTATATATGATTTGATTATGATATATATATATGAATGAATATGCAAGTATGTTTGCATTAAGAAAAGCTGTAAAGTCCTTTGATAGATAATAGAAACATATGTACAAGGACTTAGAATGAATTGATCAAATATGTTAGGTTGATCCTACATAAGCAAAACAGCTTTGTAAAGTCCTTAAAAAGAAATGATGTACAAGGACTATAAATATAGAAAGATCAAGCATGTTAGGTTGATCTTATGATGTAATAGATATGCTCGTCTGATCGTCGAGAACTGTACCAAAAATCGTAGTCTTCCAGGAGAGTCAAGGATAACTCGAGAGCTATCGAGGCAGAATCGTAGTCTGCAAGATAGTAGATCTCGGAGTTCGTAGACTGCCGGGAGAGATGAGGAAGGATTGTAGTGTGTCGAGGAGAACTTCCGCGGAGCCGTAGTCTACTGAGGAAGTCGTGTTTAGAATCGTAGAGAAACACGCCACGAGCCAGACCGAGCATCTGCTTGAAGCCAAGTCAAGAATGTAGACTACACTCGTGAGTCGTAGAGTCTACTGATTGTATCAAAGGCAGAGATCGTAGTCGAGCAAGATCAGATGAAGACAACAAGCACTGGCACGCGAAATTATGCAAAGTGTCAAGATCGATCTCGGGTCGTAAGTAGTGTCTACACAGCAAGAAAGATGAATCGTAGTGTGTAGAACTGAGACTTCAATAGATGTGCTCACAATGCCAAGGCAGAATCGTAGAGCAAATAAGATTCTCAATAAATGAGCACTCCTAGAATATCCAAAGGAATGAAGCCTCTGGTTAGTACTGCAAAGATACATCCCACCTGAAGGAAACTAGAGAGCACTCAACGAATGACATGCAAGCTAATAGAAGATCTAAGCATCAACTCAATCAGCATCCAGATTGAGTTGTGAAGCCATTCGAGATGAAGTCTTCCACAAGTTGATCATAAGAAGACTTGATGAATCGACTAAGGAAAGTCATTAGTAGTGCGATTCTTTGTCAAGTAAATAGAAGACATCAATCTTGGAAGCAACCAGAATTGTAGTGTTTGCCAAACAAAGAAAGAACTGATGGAGTGTACACTAAGATACTGGTCAGCCTCTGAAGAACAAGGCTAAAGTGATTAAGCATTGGGTCAGTCCATTGATGATAAGTGAATGGGAGATCATAAGGAGAAAGCGAGCTGGACATGCCACAAATCTGAAGTGTCTTGATATTCAGAAGGGGCCAGAACAAAGAATCAAGCCATCAGTATTTGAGAGTAGTTGAAGCAAACAGAAGTGTTGAAGCACTGTACAAGAGAAGGAAGAAGTGTTCTACATTGCAGATCCAATGAACACTCTTCAAGATCGTAGTGTTGTCTCTACCGTCAACTAGACACTACGATCAGGTCCAAGGAAGCATGCATCAGAATCGTAGAGTTCGGTCATCCGAAGATTGAAGCATTGGCAATGGTTCAATTTGAAGGTTGGTATTCGGACAAGAGCTTATTGAGAGCATCGATGCAAAAGGACAACCTCTGATCAAGAAATCAGAAGGGTGAAATAAAGTCGTCGACCTGCCCAAGACATCAAAGTAACATCTCTGACGGGGTAGGTGAAATAGTAGACTGCAGAGTCAGAAAAGGGGATGTCATGTCACATCTGCAGTCTGCACCAAACAACTCGAGATATGCAAAGCATTTCAAAGAGCTTTCAACGACTACTTTCCAACAGGAAGATTGGGAAGGAGTATAAATCTGCAAGAGCTTCAAAGATCAAAGGTTGCTGAGGTTGCTGAGTTTGGAGAAATGGTGGACTAATCTAACCAACGTAAAATAGTGAGTGACTAGTGAAGGTCCGAAGGCTCACTCTACGATCCACCAAGAACACTTAGAGACAGACAAAGAAAGAAGTAGAAGTGAGAGGTCTACAATGTAGAAGTGAGAGTTCTACTACAAGAAAGTGTTACGAGCTCGCCGAGAGAAAGAAGAGCATCATGTCATCTTGATGTCCATCATGGGAAGACTCTAAGTACCAGAGAGAAGAGCCTACAATCATCTTAGCAAGTCCATCATAAGAAAGCATCAAGTATCAAGAAAGAAGATCACCAACGCCATCATGGTGTCAAGAATGAGAAAGTTTTTAAGTACCTAGCAGAAGAGCTTACAGTCATCTTAGAAACCCATCATGTGCAACCATCAAGTATCAAGAAGAATGATCTTCAAGGCCGTTCATCAAGGGATCATCAGAAGTGGTTTAGTAACTGAAGACTCTGAGCATCATGTAACACTCAACTGCACTTCAAGGATGATCACGCCAAGCTCCTAAGTACAGAAGATGTTCAGAACTTAAAGACATCTTAGCAGCTCAGCACCAACTCCAATAAACAAATAAGCAACTTAGCAACAAGAAGCCAGGGCCTGAGAGGTCTTTGTCCGGAGGGACTAAATGAATTTTCAAGCCTGCTGGCCTTGAAGAGTTCTTAGTGAACTGAAGTCCTAAGGCTGTTGTCCTTGAAGGAATCTTAGTGATTCAGGGTGCTGCTATTCCTTAGTGGAAATCCTGCTAGTTGAAAGCAGAAGAGTGGATTAGGAACTTGAGTCTCTGAACCACTTAAAACCCCTTGTGTATTTTACTTTATGTCATTTACATTATGTACATTAACTGCTATGTATGTTTTAACTGCTTACCACTGAACTAACTCTACGAACAATGTATGTATGATTATGAATATATCAATGAAGGTGATCTTTTACTTATTTCGCTGTGCTTGAAAAAATTCTTATGTTTGTCATATGCTAAATTATTAGCAATACAAAATAAACAAGAAAAGTATTTGAAATAAAAAGGATCTATTCAACCCCCCCTTCTAGATTTATTGTGCCTACTTGGAACTAATAATTGGTATCAGAGCAGGTTCTCCTGCTTTTCAAAAGCTAATCGCTTTGAGTCTGATCCTAGTAATAAACATTATTTTAAACTTAGTTTAGTAGTAAGTCACTTGTTATATGTAGATGAGCTCACACGTTGAAAATATTGTGTACAGGTAAATGTGTATATACCCCTGAAGCTGCTCAGATTGGTCCATGTTCTTGATTTGGCAACAAGACCAATCCTTGTTTGCAGTCAATCTTGTAGTTTGAGGCGAGAAGGCTCAAGAGTCAAACATCCACCAGCCAGAAAGATGAAAAGGCCATACGTGCTAAGAAATGCTTATCCAGAGAAGAAAGAAGAACTTCTCAAACAATTGTCTGGCCAACCAGCAGCTGGATGTAAACCTTGTGAACTCAAGGATGTCAAAGAACTAAAGATGCTGAGATTCTCTTAGCTTGAATCTTCAAGACCACGAATCGATTGATTGAAGGTCAATTGAGCAACAAGTTTGTCAGGAGCAAATGAGAAACTATGCACATCAATGCCTAACCTCAGTATATCTAAGATAAATGATGTTAAGAAACCGGCAAAGTAAAAAGTACGGTTCCTCACTAATATAAATATGTACATCATGATTGCACCTCCTTATGAACTATAACAGTATTCTTTCAAGGAATCATAATCTACCTAAAAAGGTAAAGAGAGAAAGTACACTGAGGGTGAAAACCCAAATGCTTACAAACTTTCTCTCCATCTAAGTTTTAGGTTGAAGATGACATCTTGAAAGAAATCTGAAATGGGTCATAAGAGCATCACAGGTTAAATTAATTTTATGTGAAGTAATCTTTGCTGATGGGTTAGTATGTATGTACAAACCTATGCTCTAAGTGTTTAATAACCCACAAAGTATGATCAGATCTACAAGAGTATCTTGAAGATTCGTAGAAACTGATCATCTCCATGAATCAACCAGATACAAATAAATCGTAGAGTTAACTCTCACTTTGTGAACATTTAAACCATGTGAACATAACCAAGCAAATGATGAAACCATCAAAGAAAAGAAGTATTTTATTAAAATAACAAATTTTACACACACTCACCATCATGCATCTCAAAATGTATTATCTAAATTAGTTACATGCATGAATATGACTGTTGGTGATCAATATGATGATTATCCAAATATATGAGGAACAGGGTTTAGAAAACTAACCTAGCAGGACCCATTTAATTATGGGTACCAAAAATAGAAATCTATAACCTACAGGTACTTGGTCTATCTGGCCACACTAAGGAATGCTGAAGCAGATGACTTCAGTCAAGAAGATTCAACCAGTAGAAGGCTTAAGACTATTCAGAAATGTTTCTGATAAAACTCCTATATGTCAAAGCCTGTCCTTGAAGACCTACTGAGCCAATCTGAATGAATCTTACATGGCTGTTGATCTTTATATGGAAGCAAGCCATTCAACCAAAGATGAAAAGGGTCATCAATCATGCAAAGCACATCATATGAGAAGAATCTTCAAGGAAGTTCATATCAGAGGATCATCGAGCATCAATCATGAGGAACTCATTATGGAAGCATAACTCAGCAAGCACAAACTGACAAGGAAGACTACGTTCGTAGTGCTGTCAAAGGATCGTAGAATGATCAACCCTGAAGATGCCCATTTTTACGAAACAAGAAGATTTAATGACTTCAACCAGAATGAGATATGCATAGCTGCCTTCTACAACACATGAAGAAGAATAACTTATGTCTCTCTGAGAGGACAGTATCAACTATGGGGGAGCAGTAATCTGCTAACAGTATAGAAGCTCTAAAACATCAAAGATATACTATAAAGCAATGTACCAGCTACAGAGTCCCAAAACTTTGTGGCTGATGAACCAAATGAAGATCCATAGTTAGTAAGAACGTCTCAAAATGTACTACTGATAACCTATCAGTCACCCAACTCAAAATCGTGGAGTGCCTACGATCAAACATCTAATCGTAGTGTAAGAGCAGGAGGACACCACGATTATAGCAAATGCAAATGTCTAAAGTTGGCAGATGAACTCCCCAGCAGAAAAGGCCAAATAAGATATCTGCGCAATTCACTTCTAAAGTATTTTATCTGGAAAGCGCCTCACGGACAAACCTGACCCTTAGCTCACTCTAAGAGGTTGGCCCTTCCTGAGCTACCTTAACCCAGAAGGATTGCTTAGTCAAGTTCATCTTAAGGACCAAGACAGTCAACGATCATAGAGTAAAGGTAGAAGCAAACTCAACGATCGTGGAGCAACCTCAACAATCATAGAAGCAGAATCGACGATCGCAGTCTTACAAGAGGATACTCTAGCTCATAAGGAGCTTAGAAGAATGGGACAATTGCTCAACCATTCAGATTATGAGGAGTAATGTCAACACCATCCACTACAGCATCTCTCAAAAGATAATCGTTGAATCAACAAAGGAAAACGTAGAGTCCACAGCTGCCTTACCATGCTACTCTATGAACCAAAAAGGTCAACGATAAATCCACGTCAGTAATGCTTATTCTCTTAAAAGGAATATAAAACCAAAAAGGTTATGGGGAGTTACAGCTCATTACTGGACATCGTGCAACCAATGGTTAGTTGACACATAACTGCTTATGCAGAGTCAGAGGGAACTGCCATAAAGACAAATTCAAAATCTACAAACAGTTATCAGAAACTATCAAAACTCTCTCCCTCCCATTTTCAAACCCTAGAATCCTCTTCGAAGCCAAAATCAATTAAACCTCCACAGCCCAAATCATAATATTCTCATAAATCTTTCTGAATCAAATACCCATATTCCTCGAACCATTCAAATGGAAGATTAGCAAGTAATCACTGGAATTCAGCTCAGAACCAAGTCGTTTGAGAAATCTGAAAAGTAGTTCAGAGACATTCTTGAACTTGTGAAGAAAGCTGGATTCTCAGAATGTCTTGAGACAAGCACTCGAGTATATATTGAACTAGTTAAGGAGTTCTACTCAAATGCTTCCATAAATGTCGGAACCCTTTCAACTAAAGTTAAAGGTCAGTCTCTAAAGCTGAAATCATCTGATATCAATCTATGCTTAGGTTTTCCTAACCTTTGACTGAAAAACCTTGATGAGATCGACACTGAGCAAGCAAAGAAGATTATGGGGTACCAAAGAAACCCTAGTCTGAAGGACGTGAAGAAGAAGGAGTTCCCTGAGGAATTCGAGTTCCTTGCTGAGATAGTGGAAAAATGTATCCTATCTGCAAGGATACCGCACATGACATGCTTGATCAACAGTTGAAGATTATGTCTATAATAGTTCTGAAGAAGCGAATTAACTTTGGATCTATCTTGTTCGATCAGATCTCCAAATGGATAGAAAAGGCTGAGATAAAGAAGTCTACAGATAGACCCCTAACTAAGGTCTTTCATGGAAGATTACTGAGTATGGTGATGAAAAGGAAGCTAGGAGGCAAAATCAAGGACGATGAAGGAGAGCCTCTAAATATTCATAAAGTGATGTCTCCACAGCTATTCGTGAACTAGAAGAAGAACCCAAAGGAAAATAGGAAACTAACAACAACTGGGAGCAAAAACAAGGTCTCTATAACGAAGAAGAAGGCGAAAGAGGTATAAAGCTCTGAGTCCGGTAACTCTGCACCAATAGCAGCCACACCAGTAAGGAAGAGATCCAGGAGTGTGAAGAAAATAGAGGCTACACCAAAGAGTCTCTCCACTGAAGACAAAGATGAAGGTGAAAAGGTCTTAACTGCACCAGAAACCACAAAGAGAAGAAGCAACAGACTGCTTCAAGGGCCATCAAGGAAGAAAGCTAAGGTGGTAGAGTCATAAGAAGAAAAGGGAACTGATGATGACAAGAATGAGTCCCCAAAGAACAAATCCAGAGATGAAGGTGGAACTGAATTCATGGAAAAAAATATAAACCCTGCTGATGAAGAAAAATATGTAAGCCCTATGGCTAACTCTCAGAGTACTCACTCTGATGATGAAGAAAAGCTACAAGATGACCCATCTGCATCTCCAAATGCAAATTCTCCAATAAGCCCACATGATGGTTCAAAAAATGATGAGTCTGAAGAAGAAATACCTGCCCCTGCCAATGCTAAACCTCAAGGAAGTTCATCTTATGATCCAAAGGCCTTAGAGTTTGAAGAGAAAGAAGAGTCTGACTCTCCTATAGCTGAACCTCCAAGGAGAAGGAAGAGCTACAGACTACTGGCTAAATTTGCCTCCAAGAAGAGAAATTATCACTCTACTACAAGTCATACGAAATGGGTCTTTGTGTTAACAACGTCATACTCGTAACCGCATACGATCTTCTACTCAACGCGTTAGCTACCACGTTCACTTTTTCTAGGATGGTATTGAATGGTATTATCGTAATCTTTTAACAGATCGAACCAACATCTTTAGCGCATGATATGTTCGTTTTAGTTGAAGAAATATTTAAATTTTTTAGAAATGGGTTTTGTACAGGGTTCAAGGTCAATACAAAATTCGATTTCACGCTCTGGGGATAGGCAAGAATGTTCTTCGGGGAATACGTCAGGAAATTTATTAACAATAGAAATATCGTTTAAATCTGACGTATTTTTGTTTAAATCCGTGACATTGGCTAAGAAAGCTTGACATCCATTTTTTAATAAACGAATGGTTTTATGGATAGATATGACAATGATTGACTTTAGTGGTTTGGGTACTTAAATTCACATAATAGGTTGGTTAGGAATATGATAGCTGACAACCTTACGAAAACAATCAATTTTAGCATAATGAGAAGTTAACTAGTCGATTCCTAAAATTAAATCAAATGCAAGTATTTTCAAAGAGATGAGATCGACAGGTAATGTGAAAGTGTCGATTTAAATCTAACAAGATTTATAAAAAGTGGATGTAATGAAGGTTTCTCCTAACTGAGTTTCAACAGATAAGTCAAAGTCTAATTTCTCAGGAGTCAAGTTCAAACGTTGAGCACAACTAGGTGAAATAAAAAAGTGGGTAGAACCGGTATCGAATAAGGTATAGACTTCGCAAGAGTTTATGATTAGCTTACCCGTGATAACTTCGTTCGGGTTCCACATCACAAAAAATGCTTTTCCTTAAACTACCGACTTTGACTTGTCTGAGACAGCCTTTGGTGTCACCATCCCAACTGGACTTAACTTCGCTGCATGACAAAATCGAGTTAAATGACATTCCTTTCCATAATTGAAACACACTTTGGTTTGTTGTGTACAATTTGGATGGATGTGTCCCTCCTGTCTGTATTTGTAACATACGATCGGTGGTCGTTCTCCTTCCTTGAAAACAGGTGCTGATGCAGCTGTTGATGTCTTTCCGTCATTGTTGAATCTTCTCTTCATAAAGTTGTTCCCACTTAGTTCACCTTTCCTATTATCTAGGCCATTATTACCACCGAAGTGGTTACAATTTCTGGCATGATAATTTCCTCCACAATGATTATCATTGTCCCAATGGCCGTTGCCACCGGTACGATTATTAGCGTGTTGTTGGTCGTTGTCTTTTGGTTTGGCTGACTCATTATTGCGCTCCAATAACTGAGCCCTATTCACAACATCTGAATATAAACAAAGTTTGTGAGAATTGAGGTATTGACAAATTTTGAGTTTCAAACCTCGCAGAAACATTCATGTCATATGCTCCTCATTATCTACCAAATGGGATGCAAACCGGGATAACTTCGCAAACTTAGCCTCGTATTGCGATAAGGTTACATTCGCGTCATACGCTTCTTATTATCTACCAAATGTGATGCAAACCGGGATAACTCTGTAAACTTTACCTCGTATTACGATACAGTCATGTTGTTCTGTTCCAGCTTGATGAATTCCACCTCCTTCATGTGACGAATACTTTTTGGAATGTACTCGCCATTGAACAATTCCTGGAACTTCTCTCAAGACATCTTCAGTACGGAAAGATGAGTACGTTTTACAGAATCCCACCATTAATCTGCTTCTTCACACAACATAAATGTGGCAAAGGAAACCTTTTGCTCTTCTGAGCATCCTATGACATCAAATATCTTGGTGATCTACTTAATCCACGCCTCCGCCTTAAGTGGCTCTGGCTTTCCCAAAAAGTCCGGTAGTCCTAACTCCTTGAATTGCTTAGCAGTGACCAACCGTGAGTTACCAATGTTTCCACCTGTATTTTGAACACGAGTCTTTCTTTTGGTTTTACATGAATTCTAGAAAGTTCCTAAACATACCATCGTTCATCATTTGGTAGGTGTTGTTTATTACATGAGGATTATTGCCTTCCTGATGCACATTATCCTGGTTATTGATTGGCGGTGACTCAATAGTCGCATGTGGTCCATTGCTTATCTCAAAATTTTCAGATGCCATTTTTAAACACTGCCACAAAACAAGGGTTAATTGGCATGCCACATATTATCCCTATATTCTGACCGACCAATTAAATAACAAATAAGCTTAGATGGGTCATACTAGCAAAGGATATACCCGTCTCTCCCCTCCTAGTTCTAGCATCTAATCTCAGCCAGTGATTATATCCCTAAGCTTTAATACCGATAGTGACGCCCCCAAAATAGGTAAACACAACCCATTCTGAGTTGCCAAATACATGGTACATAACTCAAATACAAACTTAATTTATACAACTGTTAAGTGTCGTGCAGAATACGACAAAACATAAGCTGAGAGTTTTAACACGAATATTGTATCGTAGACAATATCTAAACTCAAATGGAGTCCTCATTACAATTATTATCACACTATTTTATAAAATAGTGAGGACTACTACAGTCACCATCTTGGACCATCACTTCATTCTCCGACTAATCCCAGCTATGTTCTCATTTTCAAAAGAGAACAATGAAAGCAAATGGCGAGTTCAACTAGCCCAGTAAAGAATATTATGATTAAGATAATGCAGAATAAATTATCGTTAGCCTTCAACTGTATAAAAACTAATAGAATACAATAAATAACATGTTTAACTGCAGCAGAACAAATAATCCATTAGAAGAGTCAAGTAGAGCATGATATCTACTATCTTCTATGATTTAAGAGTTCATTATCAATATTTTATCTCTATAACACATTTCAATAAATAATCCACATCACCGAATTATCTATGCACTACAGGCCAAGGATATTCGTTAGTATCACATCCATGAATTATCCATGCACTACGGGCTAAGGATATTCGTTATTATCACCAATGGTCATAATCGTGCCAAAAACTGTCCATCAATGCACTACGGGCCAATGAGGACTTTTACCACATCATTTGTAACATTATAGGTCATGATTATACCGATACATAATTCCTGGTCATAATCATACCAATCAACAGTCCATCTATGCACTACGGGCCAAAGATGACTTTCATCACAATATAAGCATGAGGATGATGACAATGATATAAGCATCAATCAAACGAAATCAAGGATAAATATTAAATATTTTTAATTTATCCAGAGTTTAAAAATGTCCGAATTGTCAACATGATAAGTGCTTTGTGGAGTAAAATTAAAGAATAATATTCAAGTATCAAAAATAATTTGGACATAAAAGAACTTAATTTTTGTCGTGAATAGTACCCCAGGTGAATAGTATCCGAGTGAATAGTACCCCATAAATAGTACTTCATGAATAGTACCGTATGTATGAATAGTACCATATGAATAGTACTGTATGTATGAATAGTGTCGTATGTATGAATAGTACTCATGAATAGTACTCCGATATGAAAAGATTAAAATTTAACAAGAATGTCCAAAAAAATATTTTTGTGAAACGATACTAGATGAAGCACAAATTTTAAGGATATTATACTAATTTCAAGGAGTATAGAAGCAATAGTTATCAAAATAAGTGTAGAATTAGGAATATGAAACGAAATAATATTACTTACATACTACAGAGTATGAAAGAAAATATTATTTCTTACGAATATTGAACCAAAAATAATATCCCTTACAACTGTTGAACGAAGATAATATTCCTTACGAATATTGAACGAAGATAATATTCCTTACGAATATTGAACGAAGATAATATTCCTTACGAATATTGAACGAAAATAAAAATTTTTACGAATACGAAAAATAATATCGTAAGCGAATATGAAATAAATAGAACCCCTTACCTTAAAATGAGAGTACTTCTAACTGGTATAACGGAGATATTCTTGAAGAAACTTCCACTATTTTCTACACTCAAAACTTCCTTAAACTTAAAAGAAATACGCTCAATATTATAGAAGAAGAATTCTCTGATTCTGGTGTAATTTTTATTTTTAAACTAAGCATCGTATTTATAGGAGAATGACATGATACTATTTAGGAAATAATCACGGACTGCACAGTAGGGGAAGTTCACGGGCGTGCACCGGTGAATTCACGTGAAATTTTTTGATTTTACTATGTAGCACTATGCAATAAAATATTCTAATAAAATGAAAACTTTAAACAAAATATAATATATTCTATTTATAATATAATAAAATGAATAACTTTATAAAAAGTATTCTATTTTATTACTATTATAATAATAATTAAAACAAAACTTATAATATATATATATATATATAAGTCTTATATGTATATGTATATGTATATATATATATATGAGTAATAAAACAAAACTGAGATAACTTTCTCCCGACGATTTTGAAAAATAACTAAGTGGGGGTCCATGTAATAAGCCAAATTTACAACAAATACTTCATAAAAAAAACCCCTCTATTTATCACAACTCACTTGGCTTCAATAAACACATTTTTAATAACATTTATTCATCATTAATATTATAACTCGCAATATTAACAACCAGATCATTCTCAGGAAAGAGGGGACTTTCCGATAAGGACTTCTCCTTATTGGCGTGCAATTAGATGACCAAACCCCTTTCCTTGACAAAACTTTCTAAACATTGTCAATAATATAAATAATAATATGAATAACTGTGTCGTCTCAATTATTAATTTAATAATATAAAATATTATGCAGATGATACTGTGACAATAGTTGAATCAATAATATAAGATACTATACATCAACTACTGTTGCAATAATTGAGTATAACTGAGTGACTTATTACGTAAGCATCAATAATCAAAGATACTGTACAATACCGTGTGCTACTATGCAACCATGCGTGTAATTGTACTTTTATCACCGAGTATTTCAACAGTTAACGGTAAAACTATTAACATTATTTTTATAAAAAGTTACATTTGTCGCTTTCTAAATTCGACAGTAATTCTATTATGGGGTCCAACAATGATTGTGTCGTCGTATAAATATTCCCTGATAAAATAAATATTCCCCGACTAAATGAATATTTTATGACAACTTGCTTACTTTGCAAAATTTATAAATATTATCCACAACTATAACATTATATCAAATCAACACCTTATTATTCAAAATAATATTTAGAGAATAAGGAGAAGTCTTTATTCATAAAAAAATAGGGGTCTTACAGGTTTGATCATCTAATTACGCGCCAATAAGGAGAAGTCCTTATCGGAAAGCCCCCTCTTTCCTGTGAATGATCTGGTTGTTAATATTATGAGTTATAATATTAATGATGAATAAATGATGAAAGATTAAAAATGTATTTATTTAAGTCAAGTGATTTGATATAAATAGAGGGTTTTTTATGAAATATTTGTTATAAGTTTGGCTTATTACATGGACCCCACTTACTCATTTTTCAAAATCACTGGTAGAAAGTTATCTCGCTTTTGTTTTATTACTTATATATATATATATAAGTCTTATATATATATATATATATATATATTATATAAGTTTTGTTTTTTATTATTATAATAATAATAAAAGTAATTTTTTTATATAAAAATGAATACTTTTTATATTATATATAAAGTTATTCATTTTATTAGATTATAAATAGAATATATTATATTTTATATAAAGTTTTTGTTTTACTTGAATATTATATTGAAAATCAGTCATCCGTGAATTTGCATAAGTCGTCCGTGAATTCTCAAATTATTTCATCCGTGAAATTTTCTAAATTGTGGTATTGTTAAGCCCCGAAATCCGGTCTATTTTCACACCCGAATTCCATACGTCACGGTCACATCTCTTGCCAAACATACATCATTATATAGTTAAATATAACAACATGCATTCTCAAATCTCAAGTTCTAATACCTTATAAACTTGTCCATTACAAATAATGATAATTATATTATTCTTTTCATCTTACACGAGTGACTTTTATCCGCCACCAAGGATACATAATAGTTCATTAAACTATTCCATAGTTTAATTACATTATTCTACATTACAAGTCTTCGCTTGATCTTCAGGCACATTCATACACTAAATGGCACTTCTTCTGGATATTGGTCAGCTTGATCTTTACGGGATCCTTAGGTTCTTTCTAACATCGTTCGCTGAAAATATTTTTATTGAAAGCAAGTGCGAGCATTCAATTGCTCAGCAAGTCATAGCAGTTGAACAAACAACTTCAAGAATTTAAACATTCTTTTAAGACTTCAATAACTGAACAAATGTTATAAAGTAGCTTGAATAATAGGAATAATCTTGATTCCTATCATTTTAAAACATTAGTCACATTCACTTTGAAATACTTTCATTCTTCTACAATAACACAGACTTAACAATAACGGTTCATGTATAAACAGAACATTCTCTTATTGAACAGTTAAATCAAAGAACAGTTCATCTCATAGAAACACCAAAGTGTTAAAATTGTGGCACAAGGCCTCATACGTTCTACCACCTTGTACAAATGTCTCACATTCGCACATAGATAGAACTTCTCAAGTTCAACATCTGAGAAGTTTAAGAAACTAACATTCATTTAAAATATGAATGAACTTAGGAAACTTGCCTTATGCACAACTACATCTTATAGTTTAAGCTGAACTGCTCATTCCAATCCCTATATAACAAATAAGGAAATAACACATACACCAATTAGTCATATACTTGACTTTACGTATTGGTTTACTTAACTTTATTTCTTAGGGTTCGCATTCTTGCAATCTAAGTTTATACGACTAACTTCCTTTATTATCGGTTTACGGCTTCATGACATACGGAGATGTCTTACTCATACTATCATCATCTTTGATGATTTGCATTCTTATCTTCTTCTTATAACTCTTCTAAGACTCAGCACACATCGTGTCTGTGCTAGTAGTCCATATGGTACTCTGAGTGGTTTCCCACAAACAACCAACAAACAAGTTCCCGTCTCATCTACACTGCCACCACAATGAGTTAGATCGGTTGCCAGTTTCGTATATACCTCCGCTCTCTAAAGGAATTGTTTAGCCCAACTCCCATATGTTAACCATCAAAGGTTACGATTAAACAATAATGTTCGTTAAGTCAATTTCTTATTCCTTATGGCTTTCTGGCAACTAAATGCCATACCTTGGGATTTATTCATTATCGTCTAAGTCATATAGTCTTTTGTATACTCAGAACAATCATTCTATATTAATTCTACGCATTTATAGCGTTAACCATTACCTTGTTCATATCTTACAACATCCGATTCATTTGACTCAGAACGTCGTCCAAGTTAATCATTAACTCGGCTTCTTTACGTTATACGTCATTGTCTTTAATTCAGCTTCTTCACCGTTTACTGTTTAATCATTGGTCTTCATTATCATATGGTCAAACCATACACAGGGTGTAGGTTCTGCCCATTTAGTATTCGCGTACACTCAACCTTCACGTCGGTTAAAGTGTTTAACGCTTACATTTCATTCTAACATTCTCTATCCGACTCACATTTGGCTTTCATTAATCTTATTACCATTTGCTACGGTTTTCTTGATAATTTATATCTTACTTAATACTTTTGTTATCCATTACATGAACCCCACGTTCATTACTCATTCTAAATGTCAAAGCCATACTGTTCGTTGTATGCTAAGACCGATCGTTCATCGCAACAGTGTTGCGTTCACAACGTCTATAGGCTTTACACTTATCTCTCATTACTACAACATAACATCGAAATGTTATTCATTACCCTCGTCGCTCAACGTCTAAGGAAACACAATCACAGCAATCCTACACATTCGTTTTATCGCAACTACGGTCCCCAGATATCGGTTCTATAATTTACGTTTACATTCTTTATCTTTTAATCCCATTTAAATCTTTCCGTTCAACCTTTAATAAAGGTTTAAATCACTTAATGAAGTGTTACATTAGGTGAACTATATGTTCTTTGTCTTCCCTTACATTTCCCCCAAGAGTTGAGCAGTTAAAAGCTCTTCTCTGGCTTTTTCCCTACACCGTGACTGCAAGAACGGTTCCCTCTCTCTTTCTCTCTATGCTAAACCACTTTATGCAAAGAGCTAACTTCTGATTGTGGCCATGTGCGCCTCCCAAGGCATGGTTTGGCAGCAGCATGGCCAAGCTTAAAATATAATTTCTTTTTTCTAAGTGTTGAACTATTTTGAGACGCTTACTTTCCGATCTCATAACTTATTTGTTATAACTCAGAACGAGGTCATTCCAAAGTCATTCTCTCCCTTATCTTACGTACTTTGATTAACCTCGGACATAAATTCATTCTGAATCCATTAACATGCCATTTGATTAGCTTAATCTTCATCATTCGTTCATTTTACGTTATTAACGTTATTCATTCATTTGTCCGTAATTCGGTCATCCGAACTCGAAACTCATTCGTTCTTAAGTCTACGACTCACGTTTTCTACATTCTCTTACATTCTGGTGAAACCCTACATGTTCGGGTTCATTTACTAACTTTCTAATTCTCGTTCGTCTTTTACGAAATTTTTGCCATAACTTCGTTATAGAGTTTAATCCGTTCTTTATGAACGTTTCTACCGTTCCTAACCAAGCAATAAGCAACTAACTTATACGCGATGGTTTTAAACTTGTCTATAAATAATCAATTATACTACGATGGTTTTAAATTTGTCCATCAACAACGTTCTTTGTGTTCTTCGTGTGTTCTTCACGTTCTTCGTTTGTTCTTCATTTTTAATCAATATTTTGATTACGATTTCACTTTTTCTTGGAATTTGGTGTTATAAGACACCATTCCTTACTAATTTCACCGAATCGTTCATATGATTCATTCGGATCGTTCAAATTCATCACTAAACTTATACTTCCTTAAGAAATTTATAAACTAAACTTTTAATTCTTATTTCTTCGTTTTCTTATGATTTCAACCATATAAAAATCATTCTTAACACCTTTTACTTCTATTCTCATTAAGTTATGTTTCTAATATAGAAAACTTAAAGAAAATTTATATGAGACAAGGTTTCGGATTACCTTTCTCCTTTAATCTTCTTCTGTCGGACAAAGTTTGTACACGAGCAAGATTTTCCTCCTCCTTCTCCTTCTCATCCGACCTCTCTCTCTCTGTCTCAAGTGTTGGTGATTTTCAAAATCACCAACAAATGAATTAAGGCTTCCTTTTATAGAAAACAAAGGCTAGTAGCAAAATAGTCATTTCGCCCCTGAATCTACTATTCACACCTCCTTACTATTCACAAAGCTTCCCTTGGAAGCTTCATGCTTCCGTCTTGCGGAATTCGTCTGACAGTTCAAAAACTGCGATTCTCGGAATCCAAATATTTTTGGAAATTTCATCTTTCCTTTACCAACTAACTTTTACGCATTCTTTGGATCTCCGAAAAACTGAAAAATACTTTTTGATGTTAATCATTTTCCTTCATTGTTTCCCCGAACGTAGCTAAATGAATGAAAAGTGAATAGTAGTACTTTTCGCCGTTTTTATTTCGTTCGATTTTTGTACGTTTTTTGAGAAAAACTTTTATCGACTTACTTAACTTTTCACGATATATTATCATCAAATCTTTCGACGGAATGTCATTTCAACATACCGAACTCTCGGAAAGGCTTAGGTTATTCAAATCCTAACCCTTAGGGTTTCTTCAGGTGAATAGTTCCTATTTCATCCTTTTCCCCAGAAATATTTTGTTCCCGGAAAAATTTAATTTTCGTCTTGAATATTCTTACTCGTTCAGTCTAGCTTGTAGCCAGAATCCTCCCGTATTATAATCATCCTAGGTTCTAGAACGATTAATAAACACATAGCACAAAATATTATTAATAAAAATTCATTTTATTAATAACTAATTCTTTAAATCTTAAATTCTGGACAATCCAATTTTTCGGGTTGTCATAGGTATGCTGTCATTCTCCTATAAATAGGATGCTTAGATTAGAAATAAAAATCACACCAGAATTAGAGAATTCTTCTTCTATAATATTGAGCATATTTGTTTTGAGTTTAAGGAAGCTTTAAGTGTAGAAAACAATGCATGTTTTCTTCAAGAATATCTCCACTATACCAGTTAGAATTACTCTTCTACTAAGGTAAGAGATATTATTTTTGTTCAATATTCATAAGAAATAATATTTTCTTCCATACTCTGTAATATGTAAGTAATATTATTTCATTTCATATTTCTAATTCTACACTTATGTTGATAAGAATTGCTTTTATACTCTTTGAAATTAGTAGAATATCCTTAAAATTTGCGCTTCATCTAGTATCATTTCACGAAAATATTTTTCTGAACATTCTTGTTAAATTTTAATCCTTTCATGCTGGGGTACTATTCATGAGGTACTATTCACTCGAGTACTATTCACCAAGGGTACTATTCACGATAAAAATTAATTTCTTTTCTATCCAAATTATTTTTGATATATGAATATTATTCTTGAATATTACTCCTCAAAGTAGTTATCATGTTGACAATTTGGACATTCTTAAATTCTGGATAAATTGAATTATAAATCTTTAATATTTATCCTTAATCTCACTTGATTAATTTCTTATATCATTGTCATCATCCTCATGTTTATATTGTGATGAAAGTCATCTCTGGCCCGTAGTGCATAGATGGATTGTTGATTGGTATGATTATGACCAGAAATTATGTAACGGTATAATGTTACAAATGATGTGGTAAAAGTCCTCATTGGCCCGTAGTGCATTGATGGACAGTTGTTTGGCATGATCATGACCACTGGTGATAATAATGAATATCCTTGGCATGTAGTGCATGGATAATTCGTGGATGTGATACTAACGAATATCCTTGGCCTGTAGTGCATGGATAATTCGGTGATGTTGATTATTTATTGAGATGTGTTACAGAGCTAAAATATTGATGATTACCTTTTAAATCATAAAAGATAATAGACATCATGCTCTACTTGACTCTTCTAATGGATTGCTTGTTTACTGCAGATTAAACTTGTTATCATTGTATTCTATCGGTTTTATCTTTGTTGAAGGATAGGGATGATTTATTCTACATTATCTTAGTCATAATATTCTTTACTGTGCTAGTTGAGCTCACCCTTTTCTTTCATTGTTCTGTTCAGGAAATGAGAATATAGCTGGGACTAGTCGGGGAATGGAGTGATGGTCCTAGATGGTGGCTATAGTAGTCCTCACCATTCTATAAAATAGTGTGATAATAATTGTAATGATGACTCCATTTGAGTTTGGATATTGTCTACGAGGCAATATTCGTGTTAAAAATCTCAACTTATGTTTTGTCGTATTCTGCATGACAATTAATAATTGTGTAAATTAAGTTTGTATTTGAATTCTGTACCATGTATTTGGTAACTCAAAATGGGTTGTGTATACCTATTTTGGGGGCGTCACAGTTGGTATCAAAGCTTAGGGTTATGATCCTTGGATGAGATTTGAGGCTAGAACTAGGAGGGTATAGACGGGTAAATCCTTCGCTAGTATGACCTACTTAAGCTTATTTGTTATTTAATGGGTCGGTCAGAATATAGGGATAATATGTGACATGTCAATTAACCCTTGTTTTGTGGCAGTGTTTGAAAATGGCTTCTGAAAATGTTTAGATAAGGAATGGAGCACATGAGACCGTTGAGTCACCGCCAATCAATAACCAGGATAATGTGCACCAGGAAAGCAATAATCCTCATGTAAACAACAACACCGACCTAATGATGAACAATGTGATGTTTAGGAGCTTTTTATAAGTAATGCAATACCAAGCGAAAGAAACTCCTGTTCAAAATGTTGGTGGAATCAATGGCAACTCTCGGCTGGTCACCGCTAAGCAATTCAAGGAGCTGGGACCACCAGAGTTTTTGGGAAAACCAGAACCACTTAAGGCATAGATGTGGATTAAGCATATCACCAAGATATTTGATGTCTTGGGATGGCCCGAGGAGCAAAAGGTTCCCTTTGCCACCTTCATGTTGTGAGGAGAGGCATATTATTAGTGGGAATCTGTAAAATGTACTCAACTTTCCACACTAAAGATGTCTTGGGAGAAGTTCCAAGAATTTTTTAACGACAAGTACTTTCCTGAGTATTCGTCACATGAAGGAGATAAAATTTATCAAGCTGGAACAAAACAATATGACCGTATTATAATACGAGGCTAAATTTGCGGAGTTATCCCGGTTTACATCCCATTTGGTAGATAATGACGAGCGTATGACACGAATGTTTCTACGAGGTTTGAAACCCGAAATATGTCAATACCTCATTTCTCACAAACTTTGATTGTATTCAGATGCTGCCAAAATGATAATACCCGTGGTAGCAGTCATCAAGGCGGTGATAGAAAACGTGAAGGAAATCATCATGCCAGAAATGGTAACCACTTTGGTGGTAACCCCGACCAAGATAATAGAAGTGGAAATTTCAAAAAGAGGAGATTCAACAATGATGGAAAGACAGCAGCACCAGCACCCATTTTCATAGAAGAAGAACGACCACCGGTCGTATGCTACAGATGCGGAGATGAGGGACACATCAGTCCAAACTGCACGCAGCAACCCAAAACGTGTTTCAATTACAGAAGAAAAAGTCACCTGGCTCAATTTTGTCGTGTAGTGAAGTCAAGTCCAGCTGGGATGATAACACCAAAGGTTGTCCCAGACAAGTCAAAATCAGTAGTTCAAGGGAGAGCGTTTGTCATGACCTCCCAAAAAGCAAGGAACCCAAACGAGGTTATCACGGGTAAGCTAATCATAAACTCTTGCGAAGTCTATACCTTATTTGATCCTAGTCTACCCATTCTTTTATTTCACCTACTTGCGCTCAATGTTTAAATTTGACTCTAGAGAAATTAGACTTTGACTTATTTGTTGAAACTCCATTAGGAGAAACCTTCATTACATCCACTGTTTATAAATCTTGTTTGATTTAAATCGGCACCCTCACATTTCTCATCTCTTTGAAAATACTTGCATTTAATGTGATTTTAGGGATTGATTGCTTAACTACTCATTATGCTAAAATTAATTATTTTCATAAGGTTGTTAGCTTTCATATTCCTAACCAACCTATTATGCGAATTCAAGCAACCAAACCACTAAAGTCAATCACTGTCATATCAAGCCATAAAGCCATTCGTTTATTAAAAAACCGGATGTCAAGCTTTCTTAACCCGTGTCACGGATTTAAATAAAAATACGTCAGATTTGAATGATATTTCTATTGTTAATAAATTTCCTGACGTATTCCCTAAAGAACTTCCTGGCCTTCCCCCAGAGCGTGAAATTGAATTTTATATTGACCTTGAACCCGGTACAAAACCCATTTTCAAAACCCCATATCGAATGACTCCTATTAAACTTTAGGAGTTAAAAATCCAACTGCATGAACTGTTAGACATCGATTTCATTCGTCCTAGTACGTCTCCTTGGGGTGCTCCTGCTCTATTCGTAAAGAAGAAAGATGGAATTATGCGACTTTGCATTGATTATCGGGAGTTGAATCATGTCACCATCAAAAATAGGTGCCCGTTGCCTCGCATCGATGACCTGTTTGACCAGTTTCAAGGTGCTAAATTCTTTTCAAAGATCGATCTTCATTCCGGATATCATCAGTTAAAGATTAAAATTGATGACATTCCAAAGATCGCTTTCAGAACTCGGTATGGGCATTACGAATTCTTAGTCATGTCTTTTGGATTGATTAATGCTCCTGCTGCCTTTATGGATCTGATGAACCGAGTATTCAAGGAATATTTAGATCATTTTGTGGTTGTCATTATTGATGACATCCTCATATACTCCAAAAGTCGTGAAGTTTTGTTTTATTACTTATATATATATATATATATATTATAAGTTTTATTTTATTATTATTATAATAGTAATAAAATTGAATAATTTTTATATTATATATAAAGTTATTTGTTTTATTAGATTATAAATAAAATATATTATATTTTATATGAAGTTTTTGCTTTACTTGAATATTATATTGAAAATCAATCGTCCATGAATTTGCATAAGTCGTTCGTGAATTCTCAAATTATTTGGTCCATGAAATTTTCTAAACAATGGTATGTTGTCATTCTCCTATAAATAGGATGCTTAGTTTAGAAATGAAAATCACACCAGAATCAAATAATTCTTCTTCTATAATATTGAGCGTATTTCTTTTGAGTTTAAGGAATCTTTGAGTGTAGAAAACGGTGCAAATTTTCTTCAAAAATATCTCCACTATACTAGTCGGAATTACTCTCCTACTAAGCTAAGGGATATTATTTTTGTTCAATATTCGTAAGAAATAATATTTTCTTTCATACTTTGTAGTATGTATGTTGATTGATTTCGCAATCAATGAATACGTGCAAGTATACACGGTCAATAAGTAATAAAGTGATAAGAAAAGTATCGTTCCCACGAGGAATTATTTAATAACAATCACCAAGTACTAGTTCTTAACCAAAATAATTTTATTTAAACAATCAATTTAATGTTGTGAATTAAAATATATAATTAAACTACTACTACTACCACTAGTTGAAAATCAGGTTATGGAGATTTAAGATCACAACTTCACTTATTAAAACACTTCTTATTAATTATGCTCACTATTCTGGATTGTTAATCAGGAACTTATTAGTATTTATAACCACCTTCCGATGCATCACAAACATATTAATCTGAATCAACAGTTGATAGAATTGAATCAAACACCCTAATTAACTAATTCACTATATTCTTATGTGAATTACAATTAAAAAGGATTTAAAGCACATGTTCCCTATCAGATTACATGCGGCGTAAAGGCATATCCCTATCCTAAACACAAATCATGAATTCCAAAACTATGCAAAAAACATAAGCACATGCTATTATGATCAGATCTGAATCTATATTTCATCTCCCGAATTCATATAAATTATCATGGTAATTTTTAGCTAGACAATTAAACGCAATCATAATAGACAATCCATGTAATATATCACAATAATTAACAAAGAAACATACTAAAATAAGCTATGCAATAAGATCCATTGTAATCTTAAACATGAAATTTAGTTCATAGTTATTTAATTAAAATCAAGAATTCACAATTGAATAAACATTAAAAGACAAAAATAGAAGTAGCAGAAAGAATGAAATTTGTTATCTGCAAATCAGATGCTCCCCTCTTGCTCCTACTTTTGATCTTTAATGATCCCCAAGTTGCTTCAATCTCCAACAATCCAATATAAACTAGGGTTTATGTTCTAATCTAATGGAGTATTTTATCTCATCTAATCTATCTAATCCCCCCTATTTTATACCTCACACCATATATTTATAGGTTACAAATCCAATTTCTAGCTTAGGAGGAAACCCAATCCAATTTGGAGTAAAAAAAGTATCAAAATTCACCCCAAAACACGTCTCAAGTTTTTATGGTTCGACCCCAAATACCGACAACGCTTCACTTGTTGGAAGGCCGCCTCTAAATACCGACATCGTAAATGAACTAAAATGGCGCCCAAATACTGGGCCCTTTTGGAAATTTTTTACTCTGACGTTATTTGGGAAAATGACTATAACTTATTCGTCCAAACTCTGATTTTGATGATTCAAGATGTTCCGGAAAGCGGAGACGTAGATCTACAACTTTTATTCTTTGAGTTTTTCAAAATAAGGGTTGGAGAAATGCTGAAATTGATCCTAAAGTAGCTTCTATGTAAATGGCAAGCCGAAAATGCGAATCTAGCAACCCCAAACGTCGATCCAAGTAACTTTTATCCCAATTCCTACAAAAAAAATAAAATAAAACATGCATGAATAGACACAAGCACTTAAAAACTTCCAAAAGATGAAACTCAAACACACTCAATTAATGGGTATAAAACTCACTCATTAATGTAAGTAATATTATTTCGTTTTATATTCCTAATTCTACACTTATGTTGATAAGTATTGCTTCTATACTCCTTGAAATTAGTAGAATATCCTTGAAATTTGCGCTTCATCTAGTTATCATGTTTGACAATTTGGACATTTTTAAACTCTGGATAAATTATAAATCTTTAATATTTATCCTTAATCTCACTTGATTAATATCTTATATCATTGTCATCATCCTCATGCTTATATTGTGATGAAAGTCATCTTTAGCCCATATTGCATACATGGACTGTTGATTAGTATGATTATGACCAAAAATTATGTATCGGTATAATCATGACCTATAATGTTACAAATGATGTTGTAAAAGTCCTTATTGGCTCGTAGTGCATTGATGGATAGTTGTTTAGCATGATCATGACCACTGGTGATAATAACGAATATCCTTGGCCCGTAGTGCATGGATAATTCGTGGATGTGATATTAACGAATATCTTTGGTCCGTATTGCATGGATAATTTGATGATGTGCATTATTTATTGAGATGTGTTACAGAGATAAAATATTAATGATGATTTTTTAAATCATAGAAGATAGTAGACATCATGCTCTACTTGACTCTTCTAATGGATTGCTTGTTCCGCTGCAGTTAAACTTGTTGTCTATTATATTCTATCCGTTTTTATATTGTTGAAGGCTAAGGATAATTTATTCTACGTTATCTTAGTCATAATATTCTTTACTGGGCCCTTTTCTTTCATTGCTCTCTTCAGGAAATGAGAATCACTAGTACAAAGTAGTAAATAGACAACACTTAAACCACAACGTTTTTATAAAAAATGTTGTGGTATTTTTTTCACAACGTTTTTTAACAAAACGTTATATATATATATATATATATATATATATATATATATATATATATGAAAAATGTTATCTATTTAAAAGGGCATTTTTTGGTTTTAACTAGATAACATTTTTTTTTTAAAAACATTATCTATGTAAAAAACACGAAGCAAAAAACCGCGCTAAGTGAAAACTTAAAATTAAAAGATATACTCTTTCTTCGTTCCCTCTCTTCAGTTTTCCTTCTCTCTTTCAATTTTTCTCTTCATTTTTCTTTCTCTCTCTAGTTTTTCTTCTCTCTTCAGTTTTCCTTCTCTCTATCTGCTCTTTGGTTGTGTTCTTATTAGATGTACATTCGATCTGAGGTCTCGGGGGAGGAGGAGCCGGAGCGGGTCGCCGAGTTTGGGTTTGTTTAAAGCGAGCAAGGGCTACCTGGTGGCGCCACGGATCAATTTGTTGTAGATCTGGGGTTTTAGGTCACATGGAGGCGCCTGTCGCCTTTGAGGAAGGCCCAAAGTGCCAATGAGGAGATGGATGGTGGTGATTCAAGGTGGAGAAGTTGGGTCACTGGATGAAGGGTCGGTGAGTCATGAACCATCCGATTTGAGTTCTTCATTGGGGTTTTGGGTGCTGTAGATTGGCTCCGGTGCACGTTAGCGAGAATGACCCTTTTCCCCATCTCAAAGTATCAAAGACACTCCTATTGTAATTTTTCATCCCCTTCTTATTTTTTTCTATTTTCCCTTATTTTTTGTTAAATTTTAATAAAATAAAACTTTTGTAGTTAACTGGTTTTCTGTTCATTACTTGTTTCTTTGGTTATGTTTTTATAAATTCATTTTGTAATTGCAAAATGGATTATTATGATATCTTAGAATCTAGACTTGATGGTTTGGATTTTGGTTGTTTGAGCATATTATTGATAGAACTACTGTGTATTATACTTTTGGCTGATTATGTTAGTTTTGTACTTTAGTGGTCATTTGATAATAAATTATGTCCATTAGCTACTGTAGTGTTTCAATCAAAAAAAATGTTCTCCCTTTTATTATAACTTTTTTATTTGGGTATTATATGAAATAAATAAGAACTTTCATGTTTGCAACTCCTTCCTAGCATTATATGCAATCTACTGAATCTTTAATATTTTTGTGCTTTTTTATCTATAAAACATCAAGCAATGTTTTGTTATAACATTCTGATATATAGAATAGGTTTGGGTATTTAGCTAACGATTTATGTTTTGTTGTTTGCAGGTTGAAGTTGATTTCTCTGGTGTTGATGGTAAAGAAGCAAAAATCAAATCTGAGAATACAAATACTCCCATGAAAGTTTTGCCTCCGTGGATGATCAAGCAAGGGATGAACCTTACAAAAGAGCAGTGTGGTGAGGTCAAGCAAGACTCAAAGATGGAGGGCACTTCAGCAATTGGAGGATTTGATGACAAGAAGTCAATAGATGATCAGCACTATTGAACAAATGTCCTTGAACAAATGATCAGCACTGTAACACTGTAACAAGTACCAATCTTTTCGTCCTTCAAGCTTCTCTTCGCAAAAGTCCTTGAACAAATGATCAGCACTGTAACAAGTACCAATCTTTTCGTCCTTCACCATAAGGAACGTGTCCAGACGCCTTCAACACAACCTCCGGTGTCACACATGAGCAATCAACCTCCAACATGTTCTCTTCTAGAACAAAATGCTGAAATTTAACATCAGAGAATCAGCAAATATTACAGTGTAAAAACTAGAGCAACCAGTCGCATGAAAACTTCCTTTGATCTTATGAGGTATCATGTGTTGGATTTCTAACTTAATTTTGTTTAAGACCAAGTCATGATGATACTTTCATAAATTTAATTCATTAGATTGACTACTTGCAAATCAGACACAGCTAACTACCACATCATTGTGAAAGTAACTTGCATCCTTGATATAATATTATTACAAAATGTCATACTTATAGAGATGACAACAAAGAAAACACTTACAAAACTAAAATTTGCTTTTGAAATTCGAAGGAAAATTCACAAGCTTTTACTGTAATTCACAGCCTGAGGTTGAAGCACTAATGACTTCGCTAGAAACTTGTAGAAGGTTGAATTTAAAACAAAGATATCCATGAAGCGTCACAAGCTTTTACTGTAATTTTCAATATAAAAAGTTGTTTTCAATCTTCAAATTAACTGTTTATTTTCTTCTTAGCATGTGTTGCCTGTACAGGTGCCGTTTCAAAGTTGATAAAAAACTATGGAAAAGTCTTACGCTATTATAAATTTAATATCCTAGTCCACTCAAATCTTTTCCCTCAACTCTTTCCCTTCCAAATATGAGCCTGTGTAGGTCGTAGCTGAGAATTGCTGGCATACTTACAAAATTTGTCCAAGTATTTCTTAGTCATATTCTAGACAAGTCTTAGATGGAGATTCACTTGGGTCTAAGATTAGAATTTGGCAAAATCATTCAAATAAAGTAATTCTCCATATAAATAAACTCGAATCTAGTGTTCCTCGCTTTGTCAGCTATTAATTGGTTTGCTGCTCCTTAGCTACAGGAATATTAGCACAAGAAAATGCCAAGAGTAATTGATTTTACTTAAGTTGCAACTCAATATTAAACTGATGCCCATTATAAACTCAGCACCACAACAGATACCTTGCATTTTGATTAAAGGACATGAACTGTAGGACCATCATAGTTGACTCTTACTTTGTTATTATCACAGTTAATGGAGGCTTCTAGTTTTGACCAACAAAGATTTTGAAAAGTACGGGTCAACATTAGCCAACCAACTTATTTCTCTGGGAACTATATGATTTTACCTGAGGGTTGAATTTGTACAGTTTTAAATCTTTATTTAAAGCATCCAGATGTAGTCATATTAATGTATGTGTAGGTGTAGAAATACCGTAGGAATCACCTTCGCTTTCTGTACTTGACCTTCCAAATATATAGCCAACTTGGGAACTGGGATAAATGAAATGCCTCAAATTTTCTCCACCATAACAATGGCAAATCTGAGCACCACTGCAAAATAATGAAATAAAAATGAACTTTGAAATATGTATTGATTCGGGGAAAATGAGTAGAATAAGGAATGTAAGACGGTATGTACAATTGAGTAGCGGCATAGTATTCCCTAAATGCACCACTAGCATTTTCTTTAGAAACTAATAGAAAGAGTTGGTAGAAGTGGCACATGCAATATTTCCACCATCATACTGTTTTTTTTCAATGAGATAAAAGTCTTCTCTTTCTCTCTGTATGTAGATATGCACAAGTATTATACACCTACATTTATGGTACAAATATTGACTTTTAATAATGTCCGTTATGCATGAGGAGCAATATTTTCCAAAAATAGCAAGATATATATATAAATATATATACATGACAACCACTACCCTATCATACTTATATAGGTAATTTATATAAGTTAACAGCTCAAAATCTCTCAACTTGGGGACACCTACCATGACATCATCACATGTCATAAAAAGTTATTGTTGCTGTAATTTGTTTATATAGAGGTTCAAGTGTAAACATCTGACTACATAAAGTTGTAAACCAAAGTGTGGTTTAACAAGTGAGCAAAGACATGAGATATCTCTCAGCATTCTTCATTCTCTTCTTGCTTTTGCCAGTAGGCATTTCCTAACAATCGATATTAACATCTTATTTTTGTCTTGCACAGTTTGTTATTTAACTTTACGCAAATATACTAATATATCACCATTTCCTCACTCTATTGACGTATAATGTGCTCTTTGTAAAACTTTTCATGAAACACTTTAATAATTTTCTTTTGATTTAATAAATTACAATTCAATATAACATAATATGTATGAATGATCCTGTAAAAAGTACATGAATATATAAGAAAAATATTTCCTTTTATATACTCACCTCACCAGTTGTAATATGCTGCAAAAATCTATCCTCAAATTCACGAAAAAGCTCCAAAGCTAAAGCTCTTGTGCCTTTAGAACTAGCAACCATTTGTTCACCAAGTCTTACCAATTCATCTTGTACTACTTGAGACTTGCCCTGAAACCTGCACAAGTTGCAAGAGAAAGTATACTAAGAACTTAATGGAGAATCTTAATACAGAATTTCAGGGAATGCATAAACTTCAATATACGCTCATCCCCCCATGAGTTTAAACTAAGAGCTACATATATTAGTAACCATTATTTGAAAAACACGAAATTTCTCACACTTACAACAGCAAAGTTAAAAGTAGGTTTTATATTGATAACAGTAAAAGCATTACTTCGCTTTAAATGCCTTCTTGTGAGGAAGAAACATTCACTAGTTACTGTGTGGGAATAAAAATACACACTGAACAAAATTAAGTAAACTACATTTCCTCCCATAAACTACTTTTCCCATATTTGAAATGAACAAATACGAATAGCCAAACAGAAACATCCAGTGAACCAGATTTGGTTGGTGGCTAATTAATGTGCCAAAGATCTAAGATATAGCCTAATTAACAACTCATACAGTATAGTATCATTATCAATCTCATATTTTTAAGTGGTCAGAAAGTCAACTGCTATGGACAAGGCATTGCTAAGTGGACTAATTCGAGAATCAACGTTTACAACACATTTCTCAACTATCTGATGTTGCCTACCATGAACCACCTCTGTTTGCCACACATTCAATGCCACTGATGCTTGCCTAATAAAATCAAAGTATCAAACCAATCGTAAGATCTCATCAGCTCACTAAATAGTTCCATGTTCTTCCTGAACACTATTTTTTTAACAAAAAAATACATAAACTTTTATAAACCACTCAAGTCTAGATGCATTATTAAGAAAATGACTAGGCAACTAAAAAAATGTTTGTGAAAATTCATTTATAGCAAATTGCCCCTTCATTCCAAATGACCAAAAAAAAGACAAGAAGAAAAAGAAGGCAAATTGCAAAATTTCCAAAGTGATTCTTCTGAATTAGTTATCTGACATAAATGACGGGAGAATGTCTAGAAAAATCAAGCAACTGATTATTATTATTATTATTATTATTATTTATTGTTACTTACAGAACCTCCACTCAAGTATTTCGGGGGGTAACATTGAGGTAACTAGACAAAATTTTATTCTTCTAAATCACAAACAGTCTTAAACAACTTAAAATAAACTAAATAGAACCTTGATATAAATTACTATTTTAACACCCAGTATATGCTTTGAAAACACATAACTAAACAGATAATTGAGTCAGGTAACTGATTGTAATTATTATTATTACCTGACATTTTGTAAATTTGACAGTTCCAAAATAGTGCTCTTCATTTTCTCATAATCCACTGCAAATATATGCTTGATTTCCAAAATCCTCCTTGAATGCTCAGCAATTCGACTCTTAATTCTGACAACAGCCCGTCGATGGGCCAAAAGCTTCCTACCTCTATCCCTCTCAAACCTATTTTATTTCATTAAAGATTAGATTTTTATTAGATTTTCCACAAACAACAATTACTCCTTATATTGGACTGATAAAGGGAGAAAATCAAACCAATGAATTGAAACATTTTTACACTATTGACTAGACAGTTTGTATAGGTATTTAGGCGAAAGATCGATTGAAGAAGAAGAAGACGATGATTGAAGTCGAGATAGAGAGAAATCGGAAGAGACAAAAGAGGCCCAGAGGAAATCTTCGTTGGAGAGGCGATTTAGGGTTCTGCAACAGATGGAAAGGCTGCACAAGTCTTTGTAAAAGACGAGAGTAGGGGTTTAAGGATATTAGGTATGAAAAATGAAGAAGAACAAGAAAAGATTACTCACAGATCGGGAGGGATGACCGGGCTGCTTAAAGATTATCGTCGATTGAAAGTATTAGATCCGTCTGAAGCCTTTTCAATTAGCGCGAATATTTTCTTCTCGATCATCCGAATTTTCCTTTATCCCTAAACTAAGATCCACAAGATGACGATAGTAACACAGTTGATTGAGAAACAAAATAGGGAGTTCATGCTTGCAATTGAGAAGAGATGGGCTTTGGGATGGGAATTGAGAAGCAAAATCGGGATTTATGGTTGCAATTCAGAAGATGGATCTTTGGGGTTTTTAATCTTACAGAAAGAACAAACATACGGAGACCCTTTTATTTGTTCAAGGCTAATTTAGCCTTATTTTTTATTTTGTTTTATTTTTTTTGAAATTTTAAAGTTGAAGGTATTGTAAAGTTATTTATTTTATAGTTTATTAAAATAAATATGTGATATTGTACATTACTTAAAAATTGTTATTAAAAATAAATTTACTATTGTAAAAAATTTAATATATTTATATTACAATTTATATTCACCATAATTAATTATAAAAAAAATTATTTAGAACAAAATAGCGACCAGTTTTATCTCTTGCAAAAAACTTCTGAACAATAATATATAATGAGTAATAATTCCTTCACTAATAGGTTTTTTCTCACAATTTTTCATCATAAATTGGCGTCAAAAATACTTCTATCACCTCAATTTTGCGAAGAAAAAAATATAAATTATGAAGGATATTTCTTTCGCTAATAACTATATTGTCACTATATTTTTTCCCTTCACTGTTCATTCGCTAGAAAACTCCTCATGTGAATGAATAAATTCATTCACAAAATTTCCTTCGCTACATCCCTAATTCCTTATAGTGTATTTACTTATATTAAATAATCTATTTTTTCACAATAATTTGTGCGTAATATCCTTAGTATTAAATGACATATTTTTATTATTTATAAATATTTATATAATATCACTAGTCACGTAAAGAAAAATATGCAATTAGATGAGAATTTAAATATGAATAATTTTATCATTAGACATTTTTTTTTAAATTCGCATAAAATCAATCACCACTTTCATTTCTTGAGTGAGAGGAAGATTGTAAGTATATCCTACTTCTATCTAGAAATAGGAAACATTGGAAAGCATAGATATAATAATCATGTTTGATGAGGTTGGATTTATTTGGGTCGGAGGCTCGGAACTAACATGCTTGGCAATCGGTTGTCACGTACGGGTACTTTTTCAATAACCATAATCTATACTGTTGATCGCAACATTGGTTGGCACTGATTGAAATGGATTTCCCCCTGCCGCTACAGGCTGTAGCGACATGAGAAATTACTCATTTGCCCCTCATTTGCTCATGTGCTACACTGTCTATCGCTACAAGTTATGGCGGCAGTTTAGTTAACTAATAAATTAGAATGGCTTAGTGGTAGCTTAATGGCCCAATAACCCATAGTTTTTAGGTTCAAAACCTAGCTATGATATTTTTGCTTCTTATCTTATATTTTTTGTGTATTAGATAAATTCTATTACCATATATATATATATATATATATTTATATATAAAAATATTCATAGTTACTTTATATATATTTAGTTTAATATTGAGATTTGTTTAGTATTTTATTTAGTTTGACAATAAATTTTGAAAAGAATAGTTTATTTAAAGCAACTTAAACTTTATTTTTAATAAATAAGTTTAATAACCGGTGCAAAATACAACTAAATTTATAAATAATTTATTAGATAAATTTTAAATATGACATATTTTAATGAGAATATTTATAATAATAATTTGATTAATTTTAAGTGATATCATTATAATATATCACTTTAATTGGAATAAGAATATGAAAAAAGGAACACCATATATGCATTTGGTTTGCGAATTTGTTGCAGTTATTGTAAGTTTATGAATTTGATAAGCTATTACAAATGAGTCTATGATGCATAAACAAAAATATCAATAAAAACGAAAAAACTTTAAATATATTTGAATTCAGTATTTCTATTTAAAATTTGTATTCGAATAACTTTATATATATATATATATATATATATATATATATATATATATATATAAGAATATTCATAGTTACTTTATATATATTTAGTTTAATATTGAGATTTGTTTAGTATTTTATTTAGTTTGACAAGAAATTTTGAAAAGAATAGTTTATTTAAAGCAACTTAAACTTTATTTTTTAATAAATAAGTTTAATAAGCTGGTGCAAAATACAACTAAATTTATAAATAATTTATTAGATAAATTTTAAATATGACATATTTTAATGAGAATATTTATAATAATAATTTAATTAATTTTAAGTGATATCATTATAATATATCACTTTAATTGGAATAAGAATATGAAAAAGGGACACCAAATATGCATTTGGTTTGCGAATTTGTTGCAGTTATTGTAAGTTTATGAATTTGATAAGCTATTACAAATAAATCTATGATGCACAAGCAAAAATATCAATAAAAACGAAAAACTTTAAATATATTTGAATTCAGTATTCTATTTGAAATTTCTATTGAATAACTTTATATATATATATATATATATATATATATATATATATATATATATATAATCTTATTAACTACATACAATTTAGTTTTAATCTTATGTAACATTTCATTTGTTCATGTTTAAAATATCACTAAATTAATTAAAATTTTCATTCCGTAGACTTTTTGAAGAGTTACACAATATATTATAAGAGTAAAATGCAAAGTTGACCACTGAACTTTAGGAGTTTTTGGGTATTGAGGCATTTTCTTTTGGTCAACGAAAATTGAGCCCCTTTCTATTAAAAAATTTGGACTTCAAGCCCTAGGCGCCACATGTGCGTTGACCTGCGTAAGTGGCGCCTACGTGGCAGATCTGCGTGGGCATTTTTTATTTTATTTTACACGTGGACGGGCTGACGTGACGAATATTGAACTTCATTCCAAAAAATATGTTGATGCATAGATTTGAACCCAAGACCTCCAGTCTAGAATATTGATCCAATGACCACCTGAGCACATGAGCCTAGTTGTTGTTGTTATTATTATTATTATTATTATTAGCAGTAGTAGCAGTAGCAGCAGTAGGAGGAGGAGGAGGAGGAGTAGTGGTGGTGGTGGTGGTGGTGGTAGTGGTAGTGGTGGTAGTGGTGGTGGTGGTGGTGGTGGTGGTGGTGGTGGTGGTGGTGGTGGTGGTGGTGGTGGTGGTATTATTATTATTATTATTATTATTATTATTATTATTATTATTATTATTATTATTATTATCTCAATTTAAGGCAACATGTTAATAGTCGTTGCAAAAAGTTGTATAAAATATGCAACGGAAATAAAAATTGTTGCCAACGAATGTGGTCCATATTAGGCAACGAAATATAGCAACAAAAAAATTTTCGTTGCCCACGATGAGGAGAAATCAAGTTATTAATAAAATGAATTTTTATTAATAAGATTATGTGCTATGTGTTTATTAATCATTCTAGAACCTAGGATGATTATAATACGAGAGGATTCTGGCTACGAGCTAGACTGAATGATTAAGAATTTTCAAGATGAAAATAAACTTTTTCCTGAAACAAAAATATTTCTGAGGAAAAAGACAAAATAAGCACTATTCACCCAACGAAGCCCTAATGGTTAGGGTTTGAATAACTTAAGCTTTTCCGAGAGTTCGGTATGTCAAAATGACATTCCATCGAAAGATTTGACGATAATATGTCGTGAACAGTTATGTTAGCCGATAAAAGTTTTCTCGAAAAATGTGTAGAAATCGGACGAAATAAAACTAACAAAAAGTATTGTTATGTAGTTTTCATTCGTTTAACTACGTTAGGGGAAAATATGAAGGAAAACGCTTATCATCAAAAATTGTTTTTCAGTTTTTCAGAGTTCTGAAGAATGCGTAAAAGTTAATCTCAAAAGAAAAGATGAAATATCCAAAAATATTTGGATTCCGAGAATCGTAGTTTTTCAAACTGTCGGACGAATCCTGAAAGACGGAACCACGAAGCTTCCAGGAGAAGCTTCATGAATAGTTAGGAGGTGTGAATAGTAAGGAGGTGTGAATAGTAACTTTAGGGCAAAATGACTATTTTGCCCCTAGCCTTGGTTTTATATATAAAGAGAACCTTAACTCATTTGTTGGTGATTTTGAAAATCACCAACACTTGAGAGAGAGAGAGAGAGAGAGAGAGAGAGAGAGAGAAAGTTCGGATGAGGAGGAGAAGGAAGAGGAAAAGCTAGTCCGAATGCAAACTTGTCCAACGGAAGAAGATTAAAGAAGAAAGGTATTGAAAACCTAACTTCTAAGTTAATTTTCTTTAAGCTTTCTATGTTAAAAACATAGCTTAATAAGAATAGAAGTAACAGATATTAAGAATGATTTTCATATGGTTGAAATCATGAGAAAACGAAGAAATAAGAATTAGAAGTTTAGTTTATAAAATTCTTAAGGAAGTATAAGTTTTGTAATGAATTTGAACGATCTGAATGAATCATATGAACGATTCGGTGAAATTAGTAAGGAATGGTGTTTTATAACATCAAATTCCAAAAAAAAGTTAAATCGTAATCAAAATATCGATTAAAAATGAAGAACGCGAAGAACACACGAAGAACACGAAGAACGTTGTTGATGGACAAATTTAAAACCATCGTAGTATAACTTGTTGTTGATGGACAAGTTTAAAACCATCGCGTATAAGTTAGTTGCTTATTGCTTGGTTAGGAACGATAGAAACTGTAAGACCCCAACTTTAAGAAATAAAGATTACTTTTTCTCGAAATATATTTTTAAATATTATGGTGTGGATTTGATATAATGTTATAGTTGTGGATAATATTTATAAATTTTGCAAAGAATGCAAGTTGTTATAAAATATTCGGTTGGTCGGGGAATATTCATTTTAACAGGGAATATTCGTACGACGGCACAATCATTGGTGGACCCCACAACAGAATTATTGTTGGAGTTAGAAAACGACAGAATTATCTTTTTATGAAAATTACGGCAAACTTTTTGCCATTAAATGTTGAAATACTAGGCGATAAAAGTACAGTAATACGCGTGGTTGCATGTAACACACGGTATTGATTATTGATGCTTACGTAAGAAGTCACTCAGTTTTATTCATTTATTGCTACAGTAATTGCTGTATAATATCTCACGTTATTTGATTCAATTATTGTTATAATATTTTTTATTATTAAATCAATAATTGAGATGACAAGTTATTCATAATATTATTTGCATAATTAATAATGTCTAGAAAGTTCTGTCATGAAAAGGAGTTTGGTCACCTAATCATGCATGATAGGGAGAAATTCTTATCGAAAAGCCCCTCTTCCAGGAATGATCGGTTGTTAATATTGCGAGTTATAATAATGATGAATAAATGTTGTTAAAAATATTGATAGAATTTTTATGAAGTATTTGTTGTAAATTTTGCTTATTATTTGGACCCCCATTTGCCCATTTTTCAAAATAATCGGTATAAAATTATTCAGTATGTATATATATATATATAATATGTGTGTGAAAGTGAATATGGTGTGGGGCCCACATGTGGGATGAAAAATGAAAATGGGGCGGGGGGAGAAAACGTGTAATAAAGGAAATGTGGTGGTGGGTGGTGAAAGGGATGTGTGTGTGTGTGTGTGTGTGTATATAAGTTTGTTTTATTTGAGCATAAGGTGTCAATTTGAAAAGATAGGCGTCTGTTAATCTGCAAAATCATCCCGTGAATTCTTTTAACTGTTGGCCCATGATAATTTTTCAAAATAGTATCCTTCCATTCTCCTATAAATAGGATGCTTAGTTTAGAATTGAAAATCACACCAGATTCAGAGAATTCTTCTTCTATAATATTGAGCGTATTTCTTTCGAGTTTTAGGAAGCTTTGAGCGTAGAAAATAGTACAAGTTTTCTTTAAGAATATCCCCACTCTACCTGTTGGAATACTCTTCTTTTTAAGGTAAGGGATATTATTTTTGTTCAGTATTCGTAAGAAATAATATTTTCTTCCATACTCTGTAGTATGTAAGTAATATTATTTCGTTTCAGATTCCAAATTCTATAATCATTTTGTTAAGTTTTGACGTCTATACTCCATGAAATTAGTAGAATATCCTTGAAATTTGTGTTTCATCTAGTATGTTTTCATGGAAATGTTATTCTGAATATTCTTGATAAGTTTTAACTTTTTCATGTCGGAGTACTATTCACGGGGTATTATTCCTGAATTACTATTCATGGGGTACTATTCACTCTAGTACTATTCACCTAGAGTACTATTCATGACAAAAATTGATTTCTTTTCGGTCCAAATCATTTTTGATATAATATAAATCTTGAATTTTACTCCACAAAGCAGTATCATGTTGACAATTTGGACATAATTGAATTCTGGATAAATTAAATTATAAATCTTTAAAAATTTATCCTTTTCTTTCTTTTAATTGAGTTCTTATATCATTGTCATCATCCTCATGCTTATATTGTGATGAAAGTCATCTTTGGCCGTAGTGCATCGATGGACTGTTGATTGGTATTATTATGACCAGGGATTATTTGGTATAATCATGATCGTAATGTGACAAATGATGTGGTAAAAGTCCTCATTGGCCCTTAGTGCATTGATGGACAGTTGTTAGCATGATCATGACTATTGGTGAAAACACGAATATCCTTGGCCCATAGTGCATGGATAATTCGTGGTTGTGATACTAATGAATATCCTTGGCCCATAGTGCATGGATACTTCAGTGATGTGGATTATTTATTGATTTGAGTTTCAATGATATAATTGATGATAAACTTTCTAAATCATAGAAGATAGTAGATATCATGCTCTACTTGACTCTTCTAATGGATTGCTTGTTCCGCTGCAGTTAAACTTGATGTTTATTATATTTTATCAGTTTAACACTGTTGAACGCTAACGATAATTTATTCTGCATTATCTTAGTCATAATATTTCTTACTGAGCTAGTTAAGCTCACCCTTTTGCTGTCATTGTTCTCTTCAAGAAATGAGAACGTAGTCTAGACTAGTCGGGGAACGGAGTGATGGTCCGAGATGGTGTTATAGTAGTACTCACTATTCTATGAAATAGTGTGATAATAATTGTAATGAGGATTCCATTTGAGTTTGGATATTGTCTAGAAGATAATATTTGTGTAAAAACTCTCAGATCATGTTTGTAATAACCGTGAATTTTAAGTCACTATATATGTATGTACATTATTGATATTTAAAACTTTGTGTTATATAGTGATTTAATATGTGACAACATTGTGAAGTGGTGCATGGGTAAATTAACATATATGCTATAGTTATGGATATATACATTTATAGATTTCATTAAAAATGAAAGTTTCGTAACCTAATTATACATTACGTAATACAATTAAATAACCTAAGGGTTATGGTAATACGGAAATGTTAGTATTTAATATGTGTACTAACTTAAGTAGATAATCTTGTTATTTCAAGTGACTAATAATTTTAAACCTAATTCTTGTAAACCTAATTAGGTTATGAGCTAAAGTCACATGTATAGGTAATTAAATTTCATAAGATTGGGAATGAAAACCCTAAATAATCAATTTGGGTATCATATATTAAAATTGCTAGACTATGTTTATTACATGGCCCAAAATAATTAAAGGAGAAGCCCAAAAGAAATAAAATGCAAACCAATACTTAGCCCACTTGATTAAGGGTATTTTAGACCTTTGATTAATCAAATTTGTGCATTAAAATAAAAGCAAAATGGAGGATATTATGGGGCAAGAGGGACCGGCCACAATTAGGCCTTTTAAGGCAACTAATTAAACTAATCAAGTTCTTTAAATAGTAAGTCTTACACACAAGGATAAGTGTGTCATGCTCCCTTTGGTGGAGAGCTTAATTAACACCCTTAACCACATGATTAGGCTTAATTGAAAGAGATAAGGTGTAGTCTTTTATCCACGGGACAATAAAAATATGAGGGATAATAGTTATATCACACATTCATTTGCTAGACATTCATTCTCTCTTATTCTTATTCTTCTTTCTTTTTTTCTCTCAAGCTAGCAAGTTGTAAAGAGGGAATAGGGGGGGGGTTCGGTTTGAGAGAGTGAGAGAGGTGTGCTAATTTGTTTGATGCACCCTAAGTTTATACTCTACTTTGGTAAATCAAGGAAGGTAGCCACTAAATCAAGGTATAACCTAATCTTCATCTTCTTCTTCTATTTTGTATTATAGCTTGATTTGTTGAGGTTGTGAACTAATACTCAAGATACCCTAGTTTTACATATCATCATGTATGGAACTAAGTATCTTGAGTGTTAGATCAAAGGTTTAGAGGGAGGAAATGAGCATATGTTCTCCAAGGGGTGAAACCCTTGTTTTTCTTCCACTAAATCTTGTGTAACTCAAGTTTTACATCTTGGATTTGTGATCCGTCAAAGGGGGGGTGCTAGATACATGAGTTATCTAGTAAACCCAAGTGGTAGAACACAAATCTAACAAGTATTGAAGCCATGGGGATTGTTTTCCCCAAAATAGTCCACATAGTGTATTGAGGCTTTGAAATCCTAGAAAAACTATTGTCCCCATTTTTCTTGAGGCTGTTTCGGTCAGTTGTAAGTCTTTTAAAAATCTGGGAAAAATCACAGAGGTACCTTAAGAAGTTATCTACGTGTAGGAAAAAGAACGGACGCGTTTCAATTTATAGGTTGTGCGTAATGACTATTTCCGTAAAGGACTCCTAAATATCAACACTCGAATTTCTCACTATGTATACACTAGACAATTCTGAAATGTTTACAGTAGGTTCATATATGTTATGAGAGTATACCCTGAAAATTTCAGATTTTTCTGAGAAAAACTCGATTTATGAAAAATGAAGCAAGATCCGAGTGTATTGGGCACTTTAAAATTAGTAAATCATTTTCTAAAATTCCAGAAAACTTTGGGGGATCATTGTTGGGTCATATACTGTCCAAATCCAGAAAATGAGAATTTTTAGAATCAGTTTGCTATTTTTCCTAAAACTGATAAAGTTATGAATAAAAGGAAATAAATAGTTAAATGATGTCTTAAATAAGAAAAATGTGATTTTAATACTTGAATACTATTAATATATAATATTATGACTATTTTAGGCCATTTTGGTAATTTATAATAAGAAATATTATTTATGACCTTTTATGGATATTAAATAAGAGGTTTAGTAAAGGGTGAACAATTAGAATAAATTGTTTATTAATCTAATAAATTATTAAAATATTATTATGATATTAATAAAATTAGAATATGATATTATTAAGTAAATAAAAATATTAAGATTAAAACTTCATTAAAATATTATTAAATGGTTAATAATATTTGATTTAAGCATTAATAAATGATTAAAGTATTATTAAATGATTAATAATATTAGATTAAAATATTAATCTTAGATTAAATTATTATTAAAAGATTATTAATATTAAATTAAAGTATTATTTAATGACTAAAATATTATTAAGTAAATAATAATATTCGAGATTAAATAAAATGTTATTAATGTAATAACATTAGTAAAGGAATAAAATATTATTAAATGATTAATAATATTAGTAATGGAATAAGATATTATTAAATGATTAATAATATTAGTAAATGAATAAAATATTATTAAATGATTACTAATATTATTAAATGAATAAAATATTAATACTATTGGTAAATGATTAAAAGTATTATTGATTGATTAATGATACTAAAGCATAAGTAAGATATTATTAAAGTAATAATATTAATGTATGATTAAAATATTATTAAGAGGATTAATGATATTAGTAAAGTATTAAAATATTATTAAGATATTAATAATATTAGTAAGCGAATAAAAGTATTGTTAGTGAACTAATAATACTAAGAGGTGAATTAAATATTATCAAGATTAATAATATTAAGTGAATTAAAGGTAGTTGTTATTTAATAGTAACATTATCGAGGTAGGATAATATTTCTAAGAACTAAATATAATTTATAATAACTAAGTGATTACATGACCTATTGTTATGCTATGACTAATTGAAAGATTAACTATAGGTTTCTCAAAAGAAGATAATTAAACTGCATAGTGGATAGAATTTAATTGTGTAGCCGTAGACTTCAAACGAGGCAAGTTTCCTAACTCAAACTCGAGTTATTATTTTCAAAGCATGTTAGTGAACAATTATTGATGATTATTCACATCTAAATAATTATTGAAATTCGCACTTTGTGCAATTGAATTCCTGTTCTATTATTATTGAATTGTGAACTAAATTAAAGTTCTTTCATTCATGAACTGTTTATGAGATAGATCTATGCTAATTGTATCAGCTAGATCAAGCATGTTTAAATTTGTTAAATCAAATGTGTTTTAAAAAAGCTGTTCTTATTAAATTGTTATGATAAGAACTCTTGACTGAGAAAAGGACGAATTTGATTAAGACATGATATCGATGCCGGATTATTAAGTGTTTATGCATAAATCATGGGGTATGAAAGGCTGATCCCCTTGAATACCAAAACTTATTAAGAGGTTGTTGGGTAAAATCTATATACGCACAACACGCAAGTATACGTGGTCAACAAGTAATAGAGTGATGAGTAGAGTATCGTTCCCACATAGACTAATTAGCAAAATACCTTAACTTACAATTACCAATCTTCTATTAACCCTAATTTTATTAAACAAATCAAATTTAATGATTGAAATTATTAAACTAAAATTAAGAATAATTAAACTAAAATGAAACAACCACAAATATCAAAATCTGAAATTTCAAACAATTGATGGAGAATTAGACTTATGATTTCACCTTAAGCTTCACTTTGGTTTTAACACTTTTATCCCAATTCAATGCACTATCTCAGTTTATTAATCAAGAACACAAACGTAGTACTAACCACCTCTCGATGCATTAATACCATATTAACGTCAATCCACAATTAAGATAGAAATCCGTTAAACACCTTAATCAACTAATGCACTATATCTCTATGTGAATTACAATTAAAGAAGGTTAAAGAACAAGTTCTCTTATCCGATTACATGCGGTGTTAAGTATATCTCTATCTTCACACGAATCAGGTTTAAGCTACTAACAAAATCCTGAACACATGCTATATCAACTAGGTCTAGAATTGAATATCCTCTCTCGATTCCATCCAACCCCACGAAGAATTATTGGCCAGACAATTCATAGATTCAAGCATAAATCAATATAGATAAACTGAAGATAATTTATTAAATTGGGAATCAAAGATTACAAAACCATCGATTCACTTAAGGATCCATCACAAGCCTAAAAAGTAAATTAGTTCATAACAAATGAAATAAACACTGAATAAATCATAGAAATCATTCTTTCAATCACAAATAATAATCTAACACAAAGAATATTAGAAAACACCCTTTACGTAGACTACAAATGTAACCGTCTTGAAAAACTCTTCGAAATACTCCTCCACTTTTGCTCTCCAAAAAGCTGTTTTTTATCTTCGTAAGCTTCTTGATTCTCTCTCTTATTGTGTTTCTAAAGAGTAATATATATCAAGTCTAATACTCCAGCTACATCCTCTAACAAATAGAGTTATAAAATCATTAAAACAACTAAAATTCAAGTCCAATAGGAAGTTTAAATGCAACAGACAGTCCAGTTTCTAACCCCCCCCGGGTGTATATAGATGTAAAATGCCGCCGCCTGGCGGGCTTAAGTTCTGCTTTGGTCGAGTCGATCCTCTCTTCGCCTGGGGTGTGTAGTGTAAACGTCTCCATGGCTCCTCCCTTCCGTCTGTATTCTGGTAGACCCCCACCCTACGGGGTGTTTGCTTTATACATGCCCCTTCTGGTTATCCTCCTCTGTTATTGACATGCTTGCTAACACCTGAGTTCTTTCAAATGGCTCCAATTTAACTCCAAATGCACCAAATATCCCAAATAATCCATGAATCATCCGAAACCACCAACCTACACATAAAACAACAAAACCAAGTAAAATGCACTTGTTTACAAAAACATAGCAAAGAATAAGCATGATTTAGACATGAAATTGCGTATATAAAATATACACTTATCAAAATCCCCAAACTTAAAACATGTGCTAGTCTCTCGAGCACAAGACACTACATGCAATGCAATGATAATGATATGAATACAACCTACTCGACATACTATCCAATCCAACAATATCACGGAATCACAATTATCTCAATGGCCTCAGCGAAAATAAGCAACTATACAACATCAACCATCAAAACTAATCTACAAATCACGTTTAATCCTCGAATCTTAAGCTATTATCACTGGTATCATGTGTGTGTGTAACATTTATGATAACTGATATCGATTCAAATTCAATACATAATCAGCCTCTTAAAAGGACTCATGCAGCACAAACTCCAAAACGTCAAAAATTAGCTAGTTTCAACTAAAAATCAAGTAATCACACATCACCAGGGTTCACTCTTGGGTACTTATGCTCTATTTCCATCCACGGGCTTTTTTTGCTCTTATTTCCGCTTTATTCTCTCTTTTTTTTTATATATACACATAGCTATGCAATGTCTTATTCCCTTAAGCTTTTCAATGCTACTTTAACGAGCTTTTCGACCAACGACTCCCCTGCACCATAAAGACCTTAGGCGCTAGGTGTAAAGACAATCCCCTGCTTACTTACTCAAGTAACAAAGGCCACAAAACTAGACAAGCACATGTTTACGGTGTTTATTCATATATATATATATATATATATATTTTTTTTTTAAATAAGGAAATATATAGCTTATATACCCCAAAGATCCCCCAAACTTAAGTTTTTTTGCCTCATTTCAAATTTTTTAACTAGCCATTTTTTTTGTCATTATATCACTTGCCTAGCATTAACCTTTAGAAACCAATTAACAACCGGTTTGAACTTAGTCAATTAACAAAGATGTTCTTAAACGTGCTATCCTTGTATACCAGCTTTCAAGCAACTCAAAATTCGATTCAAATACGATCATTGTCACAGCTTCTAATATTCAATAATCAGATTTTGCTACTTATTTTACAATCACATCATAGGCCAAAATAATAAATGAAACACGACATTAAAGGATTAAAACACACAATAATTACTAACTAAATTTTATTTTTTTTTTTTTTTTTTATTTTTATTTTTATTTTTTTTATAATAAATTGATAGATAACAAAATGCATTTATACTCCTACTATGCAATCCTAAGCTACTATAAATGCCCTAAGCTATCATGCAAATACCAAACATAAAATGCAATACAGAAAATAAATGTTATAAACAAAATATGCAACCTAAACTAAAATGCATGTAACACATGTATTTAAATCCCCCAAACTTAAGATGAACAATGTCCTCATTGTATGATATAGCAATATAAGTGTGAGGACTTCCCTTTTGGTGCTTAAGTCTGAGGGGGTGGTTGTTGGTCTTTATCTGAGTCACTCGGTGGGAACCTGGGCATTGGACCGGGAGGATTATATGGAATTTGTCCCATCGGGTGGAAATTCTAGAGAGTTGTGGTCAACGAGGCAAATGAAGTGTGCATAGCCTAAAAAATATGGTCTTTCCTCATCGCCAATCGGCGATTTCCCCACGAGTTTCCTTGGCATTTTTCATTATTTGATTTTGGAACTCAAGGAATTGAGTTCGGATAAAGCGTCATCTGCGTGGTACCGCTCATTCCCTTGATCTCCCATGTCATCATCCTCATCCCTCGAGGCTTCTGTAGGATCCTCTGCTTCTTCCGATGATGAAGAAAAAATAAATCCCACGCCACGTGGGTGAGACTCGCCCCCGCCCACACAAAGATATCGCGTAATCAACCGTGAATCAAGTAGTGCGAGAGGCATTTTTGTGTGGGCTCATCATCGACCATCGAACTCGGGCTTGGCGGCACAACCCACATATGAGTGATGGGTGTGGCAAGCCTCCAAAAAATTCCCCTTAGCACCGCGGCGGATAGAGAAGCGATGATGATCGCCTGACGTCTATGATAAAATCTTGCACAATGGCGAATAACATCAACGCCTTCTCCTTGGTGACGTCTAAGTATGTTGGGACTAAGCAATTTGGCACAAAGGAATGCATACCATATTTTACCATAGAGGCTTAGGTTCTTACTGGGGAACACCGTGCCTCCCTTTCGGCCTTTCGTCCATGATGTTCCAGGCTTCGTCATTGTCATGATCACTTCATCGAAATTCAGATCAGAAGTGCGGAGATGCTCATATTGGCAGTGGCATGGCACCCGTAATTGGTAGTACATATTGATAGCATCCGCACTGAATGGGACCAACCGTCCTCGTACATAAGCGCAGAATGGCTCTTTGTCCTCAAAGATTCGTGATAGAACTCCTCGACTATATTCACTACTACCGGTTCCGGATCCTCAATGAATTTCACCCATCCTTTGGTAAATTTCTTCGCATAAGCTCCCCGTCGTTACCTCTCGGTGCCAAGCCCCGCTCCGTGTAAGAGCTTTGGTGAGCATGTAATCATATACGGCCATCGCATGCATGAGACTAGCAAACTTTCGACGATCGAAAGTGAGAGTTGGTTGAGATGGGTGTGAACTTTCCCCCCGTTGGTGTTTTGATGATGATGAAGCCATATCTCCCTTGGAGCTTTTAGAACCCTGACTTTCCCACAAACCTTGGAATTGGACCCTCTCTAGCTCACAAGAATGCAATATGTATGTAGAATATGAGTTTTGGTGAGGAGGGTTGGATGAATTGGGGTAGTATTTATAGATGGGGAGGTTAATCTAGTATTGGTGGAGTGAGGAGGTGGGAAGGTGGGAAGTTGGGGAGTAGTAATGGTTTTGGGGAAGTGGGGGTAGTGGGTGTTAGTTATGGAGTAGTGGGGATTAATGAATGTGTAACTAATGGTTGTTAGAAGAGGATAACCGCCATGACTTTTAAGTCGCTAAGACCTCACCTACGGGCATTATATTGAATTTGTTCTTCTTGGGCATTCCCCAGTTCTCGGGTCTGACCTCTACGCTAGAGGGGTACTGCTTTGAAAGTGCTCCTGCATATCGTTGTTGAAGGATCTGTGTTGAAGGACCCCCCGCCCTATGGGGTATTTAGTTGAGAGAGCCCACCCGTGGGCGTGTCCCTGTCGATTCTGGTTCTTCTCCTTTTGTATTCCAATGGTGCCTTTATTTCTCAGCCTGCATAGTATGACAAATGAACCTTCTTAGTATTGGCTGTATGGTATATTGTGTGGAGTATCACGAGAATTTAGTCTTATTCTTCTATCTATTGAATTCCTAAAACTATGATTAAGCAAATGCAATTGAAAAATACGATAATAAACTGAAAGTTGGGTTGCCTCCCAATGAGCGCTTGATTTTAAGTCTTTCAGCCTGACTACTTCTTGTTCAAGTCAGATTCCGCCAATGTGATGGTGATCACGTCGTTGTCGGGTCTCTCCGCCCCAAAGAATGCTTCACCGGTGTCCGATTGACTTTGAACGTTTTGAGAGGGTTACGATCAGAATTTCAAAGCGCCCGTGAGGGAAAACTTGTTTGACCGCGGAATGGTCCCGACCATCTTGATTTGAGCTTTCGGGAACAACCGCAGATTTCGAAGTTAAACAATAGAACCGATTGGTCTTGGCTCGAATGTCCGACGCAAAATTTTTAGATCGTGCCATCGTTTGATTTTTTTCCTCAGATATCTTGGCATTCTTATATGCTTCAAGGCAAAAATTCATCTAGTTCATTCAACCGCAATAGTCTTTTTTCCCTACAACCTTTTGATCAAAATTTAGCTTTTTCAACGCCCAAAGATGCCAGGTGTAGTTCCACCCTAGAGAGATGACATGATTTCCCATACAACAATTGATATGGTGACATCCCGATTGGTGTTTTCAGATGATGATTGGTAAGCCCATAGAGCATCATCCAATCTCTCAAATGACCAATCTTTCCACCCTTGATTCACCACTTTCTCCAATATCTTTTAACTTCTCTCTGTTTGATACCTCTCACTTGTCCATCGGTTTCATGGGTGATATGTTTGGCTATCTTTGTGATTTACTCCATATTTGGCCAAAAGAGCAAAGAACGGTTTATTGCGTAAGTTGACTACCTTCATCACTTATAATTGCTCTTCGTGTGCCAAACCCGTGAATATGTTTTTTGCAGTAAATTTGAGGACCACCTTGGCATCATTCATTCAGTAGAGTCATGCGGCTTTAACCCACTTTTGACACGTAGTCCATCGCGAGGAGAATGTATTGATTTTTCATGGACGATGGAAATGGTCCCATGAAATCGATACCCCATACATCAAAAAGTTCCACTTCCGTAATTGTTTGTAAGGGCATCTCATTACGCTTTGAGATGTTCCCACCCTTTGACACCTATCACATTGTTTAACAAATTGATGGGCGTCTTTTTGAATAATGTGGGCCAATAAAACCACATCAGTAGTACTTTTGTCATTGTTCTCTCGCCCATAATGCCCACCATATAGGCCAATGAGTGACACTCATGCGTAATATTCTTTACTTATTTGTATGGGACGCACCGTCGAATCACCTTGTTTTCGCAAGACCGCTTAAACAAATATGGATCATCCCATATGTACCACTTAACATCATGCAGAAATTTTTTTTTCATTTCCTTGTGAGATCTCGGTGGTAGAATATTGCTTACAACAAAATTTGCATAGTCGCCATACCATGGAATCTCTCTTGAAATCTCAAATAGCGCGCTCATCCGGAATGATTCATTGATTTCATATTTGTCATCTTTTTCTTTCCTTGGTTTTCAAATTTGACAAGTGATCGACAACTTGGTTCTCCGTCCCCTTCCTATCCTTTATTTCTAAATCAAATTCTTGCAGAAGGAGAATCCACCTGATAAGGAGTGGTTTTGCATCTTTTTTTTCTATCAGGTACCAAATTGCAGCATGGTCCGTGTAGACTATCACCTTAGTCCCGATTAAATAAGCCTGAAACTTGTCGAATGCATATACCATGGCAAGCAACTCCTTCTCTGTGGTTGTATAGTTCATTTGAGTTTCAGTAAGTGTTTTGCTTGCGTAGTATATAACATGAAACACCTTGTCCCTGCGTTGACCCAAAATTGCCCCAATTGCAAAATCGCTTGCATCACATATAAGCTCGAAAGGCATGCTCCAATCCGGTGCAACTATCACGGGGGCTATAGTTAATTTCCTTTTTAATAACTCAAACGCTGTTTTGCAATCATCGTCAAAGTTGAATGTAGCCTCTTTCTCTAAAAGACTGCAAAGAGGTTTTGCAATTTTTGAGAAATCCTTAATAAACCTCCTGTAGAATCCCGCGTGTCCCAAAAAGCTTCTAATACCCTTCACCGAGGTTGGTGGGGGCAGATTTTCAATTGTTTCCAGCTTTGCCTTGTCCACTTCCAGTCCTTGAGCTGATACCTTATGGCCCAAAATTATACCCTCTTCAACCATGAAGTGGCATTTTTCCCAATTCAGAACGAGATTCGTTTCCTTGCATCTTTGCAGTACCATTACCAGATTCTTCAAGCAATTATCAAAGCTGTCCCCATATACCGAAAAGTCATCCATGAAGACCTTAACACTTTTCTCCACCAAATCAGAAAAAATTGCCATCATACACCTTTGGAAAGTTTCGGTGCATCAGATAACCCAAATGACATCCTCCTGAATGCGAATGTGCCGTAAGGGCACGTGAATGTGGTCTTTTCTTGGTCCTCCGGAGCAATGACTATTTGGTTGTAGCCCGAATACCCATCCAACAAGCAGTAATACTGATGTCCCGCTAATCTGTCTAACATTTGGTCAATAAAGGGCAGCGGGAAATGGTCTTTTCGGGTTGTTTTGTTCAATTTCCTGTAATCCATGCAAACCCGCCAACCCGTCACTGTTCTGGTTGGAATTAACTCATTGTTGTCATTCTGCACCACCGTTATTCCTCCCTTTTTCGGTACACACTGGACTGGACTCACCCATTTACTATTGGATATCGTATAGATGATGCCAAGATTCAACCATTTCGTAACTTCCTTCTTTACCACTTCCTTCATAATTGGATTGAGTCGTCTCTGCTGTTTCTCTTGTTGGTTTTGCCTCATCTTCCATCAAAATTTTGTGCATATGTAATGAGGGGTCGATTCCTTTTATGTCTGCAATCGTCCATCCAATAGTCGACTTATGTTCCCTAAGTACCCTCAAAGAACTTTTCTTCCCGCAATTTGTTAATGCAAATTGAAATAATAATGTGTAAAGAATTTAAATTGCCAAGATATGCATACCGAGGTGCTTAGGAAGTGGTTTTAGTTCCAGCTTTGGTGACTCCACCAATGATGGTTTCAACTTTTCTGCAATTACCTCCTCCGTGTGCAATGATTCAAATGGTGGTCTAAATCTTGGTACCCGTGGTAATGAATCAAGCAACTGTAGGTAATCTACCAATTCTGGGTCATCGATCTCTTTATCTCCCACCAATGTTGTTTCTAACGGATCATTCTCCAGACTTTTGCTCATGTCTTCACTAATGATTTGATCAATTAGATCCATTCGAAAACATTCCTCCTCATCCGTAGGGAACTTCATGGCCTTGAACACATTGAATTTCACTTCTTGATCTTGAACTCTCATCGTAATTTCTCCCTATTGAACATCTATAAGAGTCCTCCCTGTAGCCAAAAATGGTCTCCCCAAGATGATTGGTATGTTATTGTCCTCCTCAAAATCCAGAATGATGAAATCTGTAGGGAATATAAATTTGTCCACTTTCACTAAGATATCTTCAACTATTCCTCTTGATATGTGACCTGACCTATCTCGCCAACCGTAAGGAGATGTTCAGTAGGCCTTGGATCGGGCAAACCTAACTCTAAGTATCTGAGATAACGGCATCAAAGTTCACACTTTTTCAAATCACATAGACATTTACCGAAATGCCTCTCACCGATTGTGTATGGAATCGTAAAACTCCCGGATCCTCGAGTTTTTGGTGGTAATTTTTGCTATAATACCGCATTGCAGACTCTGTTAATGCCACCGCTTCAAAATCTTCCCATTTTTTCCTCGATGTAATCCCTTTCATGAATTTTCATGTAATCGGGCATTTGTTCTGTGGCTTCGCAAATGGTATGTTAATTTGAAGTTTCTTGAAAACTTCCAAAAATCTTGAAAACCTGCTTATCTGTCTTTTGTTTTTTGAACTCTTTCATTGGAATGGTGGGGAGGATAAACAACCGGGTTTGTTCACCGGGTTGATTTTATCCGATTGATTCTCCTTTCCTCGCTTTATCTCACCCCCTATCTTTTCTATTTTGTTTCTTTCCTTTGTAATCGAAATCTCTCGCTTCGACCCACAAGTCGCTTTTCCACTTCTCAACATAATGGCTCGACATCGCTTCTTGATTACCCTTAGGATTTTTCTCTGTGTCACTTGGCGGTGTTCCTTGTGGTTCATCGCTCGATTCCTTGCTATTTGACCTATCTCGAATTTCGATGTTCTTGATCGCCAATTGGGTGGTAGCCATGAATTTATCCAACTTCTCATCCAAATATTTGCATTCGTTAGTTGTTGATTCGAAACCCGGAGGATTTGATTGTCGTGGAGCTTGATTTCACCGATTGTTGCTCCATGAAAAATTTGGATGATTTCTATTCCTCGATTATATGTGTTTCGATAGGTGTTTTGAGAATTTCGTTGTAATTGCCAATGAACCGCACAAATTGCCGGATTAATTGCACATTGTTCCATTGGGTGTTCTCCTCAAGACAATTCACATATCACTCGCTACTTGTGGTGCCGCTCGTCGTGGTTCTTGTGATTGGGCTATTGCCAATCGCTTCTATCCTCTTTGACATTCGCAACCATCTCGTGCTTGTATCACCGTTTGTTCTATCATCTACTTTAACACCCTGTACCGCCTTTCACCGTGTCATTCTCGCTATGGGCCATTGGTAATTATTAGCGACCATGGTTTCAATCAAATCGTAGGCTTCTTCATAATTTTGGCCATAAATGCTCGCCCGATGTCGCATCGACATACTTGTCCTAAGATTCCCATGTAGTCCGTTATAGAAGGTGTTCATTTGCAGCCATTGAGGCAATCCATGATGTGGGCATTTTTTGAGTAGTTCTTTATATCTCTCCCATGCCTCATATAACGACTCCCCATGTTGCTGTTCAAACATTGTAATTTCATTCCTCATCTTTGCGGTTTTTGCCGATGGGAAGAATTTTGCAAGGAATTTCTGAGCTAGATCCTCCCACGTTGTTATCGAGCTCGATGGTAAGGAATGCAACCAACTCTTCGCCTTGTCCCGTAAAGAGAACGGGAACAACCGAAGTCTCACCACCTCATCTGAAACTCCATTAAACCTAAAAGTATCGCACATTTCCAGAAAACTGACTAAGTGCTCGTTCGGATCATCGTTTGCCAATCCCCCAAATTGAACTGAATTTTGTATTATTTGAATCATCCCAGGCTTAATCTCAAACGTGTTTGCTGCTATTGCTGGTCTCGTTATACTTGAATGCAGTTCCGTTACTTTGGGTATTGTGAAGTCTCTCAACGCTTTCCTATCTTCGGCCGCCATCACTATTTCCTCTTCCTTTTCAGGTATTTCAAATTCTTACCTCGTTTCTTTTATCCACTTACTCAACCTCTGAAACCTTCTTTCAATGTCGTTGTCAAAAGGCAGCAAGTCTGGATTTTTAGACCGAGTTTGCATAAACTATGTCCCACACCTGAAATAAGAAGCACACAACAAAAATAAAAATGTCTAAGTAAAACTGGATTAATTAAACTGATATTGTAAAAGTATTAAGAATTATACTAATTTAAAGTTCCAGCAGAATCTGCAAAAACTTGTTGGGTAAAATCTATATACGCACAACACGCAAGTATACGTGGTCAACAAGTAATAGAGTGATGAGTAGAGTATCGTTCCCACAGAGACTAATTAGCAAAATACCTTAACTTACAATTACCAATCTTTTATTAACCCTAATTTTATTAAACAAATCAAATTCAATGATTGAAATTATTAAACTAAAATTAAGAATAATTAAACTAAAATGAAACAACCATAAATATCAAAATCTGAATTTTCAAACAATTGATGGAGAATTAGACTTATGATTTCACCTTAAGCTTCACTTTGGTTTTAAGACTTTTATCCCAATTCAATGCACTATCTCAGTTTATTAATCAAGAACACAAACGTAGTACTAACCACCTCTGGATGCATTAATACCATATTAACGTCAATCCACAATTAAGATAGAAATCCGTTAAACACCATAATCAACTAACGCACTATATGTGACGCCCCCAAAATTAGGTATACATCACCCATCTTGGGTAGTCAGATACATGGTACAGAATTTAAATACAACTTACTAATATAACTGTCGTGTACAATACGACATAAACTGTGAGTTTGAATACAAATATTGTCTACTAGATATTATACAAACTCAAAAGGAGTCCTCATTACAATTATTATCACACTATTTCACAGAATAGTGAGGACTACTAATGCTATCCTCCGGACCATTACTCCATTCCCCAGGCTTCGTCCCGGCTATATTCTCATTTCACGAAGAGAACGGTGAAAGAAAGGGTGAGCTCAACTAGCTTCGAGAAGAAATATTATGACTAAGATAATGCGAGAATAAATTATCATTAGCTTCAACAAATGATGTTAAAGCGATAAAATATAATGAACATCAAGTTTAACTACGGTATGGAACCAAAGAATCCATTAAAAGAGTCAAGTAGAAAATAAAATCTACTATCTTTTATGATTTAAAAGGTTTTTCATCATCCTTTGTTATATTTGAGACTTAGCTTTAATAAATATTCCACATCATCGAATCCCCACACTACTCTGACCGAGGATATTCTTTAGTATCACGACCACAATTATTCATGCACTCACGGGCCAAGAATAGTTGTGTATTCATTAATGGTCATGATCATGCCAACAATCGTCCATCAATGCACTACTGACTAATCGAGGATTTTTACCACATCATTTGTAACATTACGGTCATGATGATTACAAGAATAGTCTCGGTCATAATCATACCAAGTCCATCTATGCACTACTTCTGTGCCGAGATGACTTTCAACATAATATAAACATGAGGATGATGACAATGATATAAGAATTCAATAAAACAAGTTCAAGAATTATTTTATCCGGGGAATTATTAACGTCAAATTGTCAACATGATCTTTGTTTTGTAGAGTAAAATTCAAGAATGATCGGAAGAATATTTCCATGAAAAGATCTTTGAATGAAAAGCAAATATCAAGGATATTCTACTAATTTCATGGAGTATAGAAGTCAAAGTTTTACTTATTTGGGTATAATAAAGAATGGAATAACAAAAGAAATCACCATGCATGCGATAGGCCTTGACAGCGAGTTATTCAACGAGAATAATAAATAACGGAACCGTGTCCGCAGAAACGCATATGCAACAAGATGTTCAACAGAATAATAATAAAGAGCGGAACCAGTCCGGTGTAAAACACACGCATGGATGTTCCAATGAGAATAATAAATACGGAACTAGGTCCGGCGTAAAATGCGTGACGAGGATATTCTAATGAATAATAAAGATGGAACTGTGCGGCGTAAAACGCATGCACGAGGATATTCCACGAGAATAATAAATACGGAACTAGGTCAGGCGTAAAATCATGCACAGGATATTCCAATGAGAATAATAAAGAGCGGAACCCGGTCCCGCAGTAAAACGCATGCATACATGATATTCAGCAGAATAATAAAGAATGGAACAATGAAGGATTTCACCAAGTATAGGGGAGTAAAGCGTATACAAGAGTTATTCAAATGAGAATAATAAAGGATGGAATGATAGAAGTTCTCTTCATGAATACAAAGAATAACACCCCTTACGGTACAACAAATAATATTCCCTACCTTAGAAAAATGAATATTGGAAAAATGAAGTAAAGAGAATACTTTTCTTCTTTCTCTCTATAGTTTCTCTCTCAGAGTTTCAAATTGAATTCGTAAGAAATAATGAAGGAATGAGCTTTCTATTTATAGAAAAACTGAGGGTGGCTCTAGGTCTTAACGAAGGGTCGAAATGACTCTTGGTAATATTGAAGAGACAACTACTATTTGCGAAGGGGTAATTAACCCTTGGAACACCGAAGAGGTAGTTAACTGTTGGTAATATTGAAGGGACAACTACTATTGACGAAGGTAAATACTATTGATGAAGGTAAATACTATTGACGAAGGTAATTACTATTCACAAAGGTAATTACTATTGACGATGGTAAATACTATTGATTGAAGGTAAATACTATCGATTGAAGGTAAATTTTATTGACGAAGGTAATTACTATTCACAAAGGTAATTACTATTGACGAAGGTAATTACTATTCACAAAGGTAATTACTATTGTGAAGAGACTCTTAGATGATGACATATGGGCCCCCATAAAATAATCAAACTTACCACAAACGTCTCATATATGGACTCTTTATATACATCGAGGATTGAATAAATATTACCACAAATCATTTTATTTTTAATCAACACATATTTAATCTTTCAACAATTATTAATCATTTATAACTTGTCGTCTCAATTAATAATATAACATATTATACTGATGATATCTTGTGACAATAATTGAATCGATAATATAAGAGATATGATGCAACAATTCTTTGTAGTAATAATTGAGTATAGCTAAGTGACTTCTCACGTAAGCATCAATAATCAATACCGTGTCTCTACTATGCAACCACGCCAGCGTATTCTTTCGTACTTTTTACCATAGGGTAGTTCAACGCTTTTTAACGGTAACACCTCCGTAGTTATTTTTATAGAAAGATAATTTTGTCGTTTTCTAACTACGACAATACTTAGTTAATGGGATCCAATTGATGATTGAGCCGTCGTCACGAATATTCCCGACAAAAAGAATATTCCCAGAACCAAACGAATATTTTATAACAACTTGCTTACTTTGCAAAATTTATAAATATTACCCACAACTATAACATTATATCAAATTTATTCCATGATATTAAAAATAATATTTATAGAAAATTCATCTTTATTTATAAAAATTTGGGGTCTTACAACCTCCCTTCTTATAAAATTTTGCCCTCGAAATTAGGGTATGTACCTGGTATGTCGAAGAGGTAAGGATACCTTGATTTCATTTCAGATTTTAACTCCCAAGTCATTTCCTCAACATCGTGGTTCCTCCACAAAACTTTGACTTGAGGTATAACCTTGGAGCGTAGAATATGTTCCTTCTTATCCAAAATTTGAACAGGAACCTCTTCATACGTCAAATCTTCCGCTATTTCGATAGGTTCTAACTCAATAATATGGTTGGTCTTTCACATATTTACGTAACATGGATATGTGAAAAACGTTATGAACACGAGATATATTTGGCGGTAAAGCGAGTCTATAGGCCACGATTCCTACTCGATCGAGGATTAAAAAGGGCCAGATGAATCGAGGATTAAGTTTTCCTCTCTTTCCAAATCTTGTAACTCCTTTCCATGGAGCAACTCTTAACAACACATGATCTCTATATCGAATTCCACGTCCTTTCGATGAAGATCAACATAACTCTTTTTAATCGATTTTGTGAGGTTTTTATACGTTGTCGGATCGTTTGAATCTTTTCCGTAGTCATACGTACCAACTCCGGTCCCAACAACGTTGCTTCACCCACCTCATCCCAAATCTTTGGAGAGCGACACTTTCTTCCATCTGGCGCTTGAATGGAGCCATGCCAATACTTGCTTGATAAGCTGTTGTTGTAGGAAAACTCCACCAATGGTAAGAACTTGTCCCAACTCACCTTGAAATCAAGGACACAGAGTCTTAATAGATCTTCAAGAGTTTGAATAGTCCTCTCTCGTTGTCCGTCCGATCGAGGATGATATCTTGAAGCTAAATCGTGAAAGTCTGTGCTCATAGCTTTTTTGCAAACTAACCCAAAATCGTGAAGTGAATCTTGGGTCTCGATCGGAAACTATGGATACCAGGCATACCATGCGATCTTACAATCTCGTTTATGTACATCTGAGCAAGGCGTTCAAGTGTATAAGTTTCTCGTATTGGTAAGAAATAAGCGAGACTTGGTCAATCTATCAACAATGACCCAAATCGCATCGATGCCTTGAGAAACCTTGGGAAGACCGATGAATGAACTTTGTATCTTTTTGAGTCATTTGAGTCGATGGAGTAGCGATTCGAGAAAATCCTTCCACGAATCTCCGATAATAACCACTAAGCCGAGAAAGCTACGTACTTGATCATTGATTTAGGTTGTTCCGACTTTGAATAGCTTCAATCTTTCTTTGGGTCAACGGATATTCCATGACTTGATACCACGTGCCCAAGGAATGCTACTTCTTCAAGCCGAACTTGCATTTCTTCAACTTGGCATAAAGCTTATATTCACGAAGCTTTTGGAGTGTCGACCTCAAGTGTTGCTTTCATGATCTTCACGGCTTTTGGAATAAATAAGGATGTCATCAATAAAAGCGACCACAAAGTGATCTAAATATTCCTTGAATACTCGGTTCATCATATCCATGAAGGCGAGGAGCATTAGTCAATCCAAAGGACATGACTAGGAATTCATAATGCCCGTCTAGGAGTTCGAAAGCCGTCTTTTGGAATGTCGGCGGTTCTAATCTTCAATTGGTGATATCAGAAACGAAGATCGATCTTTGAAAAGAATTTGGCTCCTTGCAAACCGGTGAGCAGGTCATCAATACGTGGCAATGGATACCTATTTTGATGGTGACATGATTGACTCCCGATAATCAATACAAAGTCGATACTCCCATCTTTCTTCTTCACGAATAGAAGCAGGAGCACCCCAAGGAGAAGTACTGGGGACGAATAAAGCCGATGTCTAACAATTCCTGCGGTTGGGTCTTTAACTCTTGAAGTTCAATAGGAGCCATTCGATATGGGGCTTTGGAAATAGGTTTTTGTCGGGTTCAAGGTCGATAAAAATTCAATTTCACGCTCGGGGTAGGCGGGAAGTTCTTTGAGAATCGTCGGAAATTTATTAACAATAGAAATATCGTTCAAAAGCGGCGTATTTTTGTTTAAAAATGTGACATGAGCTAAGAAAGCTTGACATCCATTTTTCAATAAGCGAATAGCTTTATGGCTTGAGATGACCGTGATTGATTTTAATGGTTTGGTCGTTTGAATTCGCATAATAGGTTGATTAGGAATATGAAAGCTAACAACCTTACTTTAAAACAATCAATTTTTGCATGATAAGTAGTTAACCAATCAATCGCTAGAATCACGTCAAATGCAAGTATTTTTAATGAAATAAGATCGACGGGTAATGTGAGGGTACCGATTTGAACCAAACAAGACTTATAAGCGGTGGATGTAATGAAGGTTTCTCCCAGCGGAGTTTCCACAGATAAGTTAAAGTCTAATTTCTCCTGAGTCAAATTTAATCGATGCGCAAGTAGGAAAAATAAAAGAATGGGTAGAAGCCGGTATCAAATAAAGTATAGACTTCATTAGAGTTTATGATAAGCTTACGCGTGATGACCTCATTCGGGTTCCTTGCTCTACGGGAGGTCACAACAAACTCTCCCTTGCACTTCTGGGGTTTGACTTTTCGGGGGACTACTTTGGTGCCTCCATCCTAGTTGAATTTGTCTTGATGGAAACGCATAAAATCAAGCTAAGTGACCTTCTCTTCCACAATTATAATATGCTTTGGAATGCATGGCGCAGATTCGGATGATGTGTCCTCTCCTCGCATTTGAAGCATATGATAGGTGGTCTTTCTCCTTCCTTAACAACTTGGTCTTTGGTCTTTGACGTCTTTCCATCATTGTTGAATCTCCTTTTCTTGAAATGTCCATTCTTATTGTTTTGTACGATTACCAAGAAGTGGTTACCATACTTGGCCTCGTTGATTTCCTCCACGCTTGTTGTCTTAGCTTCGATGACTACTCTCGCATTTGGTATTATAATTTTTTGCATTTGCTCTCTTTTAGTTGCGTTGACTCGTTATCGCGCTCCACTAAGCGAGCCCTATTTACAACATCGAATACAAACACGGTTTATGAGAAATAAGATGTTGGCGTATCTCGACTTCAAACCTCTTAAAATATTCGCGCCATTCTCTCTTCATTATCCACCAAGTGGGAATATGGCAAGTGATAACTCCGCAAATTTTGCCTCGTATTGCGACACGGTCATATTGTTTTGTTCCAACTTGATAAACTCCACCTCCTTCGTATGGCGAATACTTCGGGGAAAGTATTTGTCGTTGAACGACTCTGGAACTTCTCCCAAGATATCTTGAAGACAATGAAGTTGAGTACGTTTTTACCGATTCCCACCGATGTCGCCTCAAAGTGCAGCGTAAAAGGCGTGAAAGGGAACCTTTTGCTCCTTAGAGCATCCCAAGACATCAAATATCTTGGTAATCTGCTTTATCCATGCTTCCGCGAAGTGGTTTTGGCTCTCCTTAAACTCCGGTGGTCCCGGCTCCTTGAATTGTTTAGCGGTGACCTTGAGAGTTTTCCATGTTTCCACCTACGTTTTGGACGAGAGTCTCTCTCTTTCTTTGTTGCATAAATTGCATAAAGTCTCACGAACATTTGATCATTCATCATTTGGTCGGTGTTGTTATTTGTATGAGGATTGTCGCCTTCACGATGCACATTATCACGATTATTGATATGTGGTGAATCAGCGATCGCTTTGTGCTCCATTGCTATTCTCAACATTCTCGGATGTCATTTTTAGAGATCGCCACAAAAAAAAGGTTAATTGACATGTAACAAATTATCTCTATATTACGTGAGCCGATAAAATAGCACATAAACTTAGGTAGGTCATACTATGAAAAGTATTCCCGTCTCTCCCCTCCTAGTACTATTCTCACATCTTAGCAGGATCATATCCTAAGCTCGATACCTGTTGTGGCGCCCCCAAAATTAGGTATACATCACCCATCTTGGGTAGTCGGATACATGGTATGTAATTTAAATACAACTTTACTAATATAAGCGTAGGTACAATCGACATAAAGCGTGAGTTTGAATACAAATATTGTCTACTAGATATTATACAAACTCAAAAAGAGTCCTCATTACAATTATTATCACTTATTTCACGAGAATAGTGAGGGACTACTAATCTTATCCTCTGGACCATTACTCTGGTTCCCAGGCTCGTCCCGGCTATATTCTCATTTCCTAAAGAGAACGGTGAAAGAAAGGGTGAGCTCAACTAGCTCAAGAAGAAATATTATGACTAAGATAATGCGAGAATAAATTATCATTAGCCTACAACAATGATGTTAAAGCGATAAAATATAATGAACATCAAGTTTAACTACAACGGAACCAACAATCCATTAAAAAGTCAAGTAGAAAATAAAATCTACTATCTTTTATGATTTAAAGGTTTTCATCATCTTTGTTATAATTTGAGACTTAGCTTTAATAAATATTCCACATCATCGAATCACCCCACACTTTTCTGACCGAGGATATTCTTTTAGTATCACGACCACAATTATTCATGCACTACGGGCCACGAATAGTTGTGTATTTATTAATGGTCATGATCATGCCAACAACTATCCATCAATGCACTATGGCCATTGAGGATTTTTACCACATCATTTGTAACATTACGGTCATGATTACAATGCGAATAGTCTCGGTCATAATCATACCAAGTCCATCTATGCATCGCTGCGAGCCACGAGATGACTTTCAACATAATATAAACATGAGGATGATGACAATGATATAAGAATTCAATAAAACAAGTTCAAGAATTATTTTATCCAGAATTATTAACGTCCAAATTGTCAACATGATCTTTGTTTTGTAGAGTAAAATTCAAGAATGATAAGAAGAATATTTCCATGAAAAGAGATCTTTGGATGAAAAGCAAATATCAAGGATATTCTACTAATTTCATGGAGTATAGAAGTCAAAGTTTTAACCAACTGGGTATAATAAAGAATGGAATAACAAAAGAAATCACCATGCATGCGATAGGCCGCAGGCGAGTTATTCCAACGAGAATAATAAATAACGGAACCGGTCGGCATAAAACGCATGCACGAGGATGTTCCAGCGTAATAATAATAAAAAGAGAACCAGTCCGGTGTGTAAAACACATGCAGACGAGGATGTTCAATGAGAATAATAAATACGGAACTAGGTAGGCAGAAAAGCGCAGCAGCAGGATATTCAGCGAGAATAATAAAGATGGAACCGGTCCCGTAAAATGCATGAGATAGGATATTCAAGGAGAATAATAAATACGGAACTAGGTGGGGACGTAAAATTCATGACGAGGATATTCCAACAGAATAATAAAAAAGGCGGAACCGGAATTAAGGCAGTAAAAGCATGCATGAGCAAGGATATTCCAGCGGAATAATAAAGAATGGAACAACTGAAGGATTTCACCAAGTATAGGGGAGTCCGCGTATACAGGTTATTCCAACAGAATAATAAAGAATGGAATGATAGAAGTTCTCTTCATGAATATAAAAGAATAACACCCCTTACGGGTACAACAAATAATATTCCCTACCTTAGAAGAACTGAATATTGGAAAAGTGAAGTAGCAGAATACTTTTCTTCTTTCTCTCTATAGTTTCTTTCTCTAGAGTTTCAGTGAATTCGTAAGAAATAATGAAGGAATGAGCTTTCTATTTATAGAAAAACTGAGGGTGACTCTTGGTCTTAATGAAGGGTCAAAACGACTCTTGGTAATATTGAAGAGACAACTACTATTTGCGAAGGGGTAATTAACCCTTGGAACACCGAAGAGGCAGTTAACTCTTGGTAATATTGAAGGGACAACTACTATTGACGAAGGTAAATACTATTGACGAAGGTAAATACTATTGACGAAGGTAATTACAATTCACAAAGGTAATTACTATTGACGAAGGTAAATACTATTGACAAAGGTAAATATTATTGACGAAGGTAATACTATTGACGAAGGTAATTACTATTCACAAAGGTAATTACTATTGATGAAGGTAATTACTATTCACAAAGGTAATTACTATGATTGAAGAGACTCTTAGATGATGACATATGGGCCCCCATAAAATAATCAAACTTACCACAAACATCTCATAATAGACTCTTTATATACATCGAGGATTGAATAAATATTACCACAAATCATTTTATTTTTAATCAACACATATTTAATCTTTCAACAATTATTAATCATTTATAACTTGTCGTCTCAATTAATAATATAACATATTATCTGAGATGATCTTTGTGACAATAATTGAATCAATAATATAAGAGATATGATGCAACAATTCTTTGTAGCAATAATTGAGTATAGCTAAGTGACTTCTCACGTAAGCATCAATAATCAATACTAGTGTGCTTCTTATGCAACCACAGCGACATCGTATTCTTTTACTTTTACCCGGGTAGTTCAACAGTTTTAACGGTAACACCTCGTAGTTATTTTTATAGAAAGATAATTTTGTCATTTTCTAACTACGACAATACTTTCGTTGTAGGGACCACTAATGATTGAGTAGTCGTCGAATATTCCCCAAACAAAAAGAATATTCCCAGACCAAACGAATATTTTATAACAACTTGCTTACTTTGCAAAATTTATAAATATTACCCACAACTATAACATTATATCAAATTTATTCCATAATATTAAAAAATAATATTTATAGAAAATTCATCTTTATTTATAAAAGCTGGGGTCTTACACTATATCTCTATGTGAATTAAAATTAAAGAAGGTTGAAGAACAAGTTCTCTTATCCAGGATTACATGCGGTGTTAAGTATATCTCTATCTTCACACGAATGGGGTTTAAAGCTCTTAACAAAATCCACGAACACATGCTTTATATCAACTAGGTCAGAATTGAATATCCTCTCTCGATTCCATCCAACCCCACGAAGAATTATTGGCCAGATAATTCATAGATTCAAGCATAAATCAATATAGATAAACTGAAGATAATTTATTAAATTGGGAATCAAAGATTACAAAACCATCGATTCACTTAAGGATCCCTCACAAGCCTAAAAAGTAAATTAGTTCATAACAAATGAAATAAACACTGAATAAATCATAGAAATCATTCTTTCAATCACAAATAATAATCTAACACAAAGAATATTAGAAAACACCCTTTATGTAGACTACAAATGTAACTGTCTTGAAAAACTCTTCGAAATACTCCTCCACTTTTGCTCTCCAAAAAGCTGATTTTTATCTTCGTAAGCTTCTTGATTCTCTCTCTTATTGTGTTTCTAAAGAGTAATATATATCAAGTCTAATACTCCAGTTACATCCTCTAACAAATAGAGTTATAAACTCATTAAAACAACTGAAATTCGAGTCCAATAGGAAGTTTAAATGCAACAGACGGTCCAGTTTTCTAACCCAGCCCAATGGGTGTATATATCTAAAATGCCATTTCCCGGCGTGGCTTAAGTTTCAATCTTGGTGAGAGGCGACCGCCCCTTCGTCGTGTGTAAAATGTAAAAGCGCGCCCGTGCTCACGCTCTGTCGGTTATGCATGTAGACCCCCCACTTTCGGCGAGGTGTTTAACTTTTATACATGCCCACATGGGTGGCTATCCTCCTGTTAGTTGATATGCTGCAACACTGAGTTCTTTCCAAATGGCTCCAATTTAACTCCAAATGCACCAAATATCCCAAATAATCCATGAATCGCCGCAACCACCAACCTACACATAAAATAACAAAAACCAAGTAAAAATGCACTTGTTTACAAAAACATAGCAAAGAATAAGCATGATTTAGACATGAAATTGCGTATATAAAATACACTTATCAGAGGTCCAGTTTAAATGACTGAGAACCTTGGAAAATGTTCATGGTTATTTCAAAACCACTCAGTTCATGTTATTCAGTTATTCGAATATTCAATTGTTGATTATTAATTCATGTTCCTACACAATCTTATATTATTGTTGAACATTGAAAGTAAAACTTCTTTCTAGTCATGATATATCTCCCTTGTATATAAACTTGCTAAGCAAATTAGTTGCTTATGCTTGCTATATCATGACATTTATTTCAGTTAAGCCCGAAGGATCCAATGCGAAAGATAAAGGCAAGGGCAAGATCTAGGAATAGTTTAGAATGAATGTTAATTATTATTATCTGATGGAATTTATTATGTAAACCTTTTGTAATTTGAATGGTGTGTTTAAGTTAAGGTTAAGAAGACCTTGGGACGATGTTATGAAACTTTATTATAATGAACAATGTATGTTTATTATTCTGTAATAGTTATAGAATGCTTATGATGATGATAGATCGTGAGCACCGGATCTGAGGTTAGAGAATCTGGATTTGGGGGCGTCACAATGTTGTATAATTAAGTCTATACCTTATTTGATACTGGTTTTACACATTCTTTTATTTCTCCTACTTGCACTCAATGTTTAAATTTAACACCAGAGAAATTAGACTTTGACTTATCTGTTGAAACTCCGTTGGGAGAAACTTTCGTTACATCCACTGTTTATAAGTCTTATTTGATTCAAATCGGCAACCGCACATTACCTGTCAATCTTATCTCTTTGAAAATACTTGCATTTGATGTGATTTTAGGGATTGATTGGTTAACTACTCATCATGCTAAAATTTATTATTTTCGTAAGGTTGTTTGTAAGACCCCGAATTTTATGAAATAAAAGTATTCAATTTTTTTTATAATTATTATTCAGTAAATGGTTAAATTGATAAAAGTTTAAAGTTATGGGTGAAATATGCAAATTTTACAAAATACGCAAGTGGCTATAAAATATTTATTGTTGTCGGGGAATATTCGTTTGGTCGTGGAATATTCTTGTTGTCGGGGAATATTAAATGACTGACAGTAGCGATCATTTTATGGGCCCCATAATGTAATAATTGTCGAATGAAGAAAATGACAAGTTTGAGTTTTTATAAATAACTGGCGTAGTTATTTGAATTAACACTTGTTGTAATACACAGTGGTTAAAATCTGATGTCTGGCGTGGTTGCACAATAACACACGATATTGCACAATATTTTTGAATTATTGATTATTACGTATGGAGGCACTACTCAATAATTATTACAGTAATTACTGTTCAATATTTTATTTTATTGATTTAATAATTGCTGCGTTGATATTTTATATTATTGTTGTTTCAATAATTATCATTGCACGGTATTTCCCATTATCAGATCAATAATTCATATTAATTAAATAATATTATTAGATAGCATTATTGGCAATGTCTAGAAAGTTTTGTTAAGGAGAGGTTTGGTCACCTAATTGTGCGCCAGTAAGGAGAAATCCTTATCGGAAAGCCCCCTCTTTTCTGGGAACTGCCTGGTTGTCATTGTTGCAATTCTGTAATATTATTTGTGAATAATTAATTAATGATTTATATAATAAGGAAATATTTATTTGATGCGAATATAAATGATGGACTTATTTATGTGGTTATAAATGAAGGAATTAATGTTGAGGTATTTTATCAGTATTTTGTCAGATTGGAGGTATTAAAAGATCAAATCGGTGTTCTTAAAGCTCTATTGCGTGAGTTATAATTTTTAATCCGACCGTTGGATCGTTGTGATTTTTGGATATTTTATACATATATAAGTTGAGTATATATCCACAAATTTTGAACCGTTGAAAATTAACACATGATTTGTTATGAATTTTACAAGGTGTTGAAACGGTGTTGAAAATCATCCGTTTGTGGATTTCGGATATTTTTTGTCTGGAATTTGGAAAAACTTAAAGTTACAAAGTTGTAGAGAATTCGATTTCGTGTGGAATGGACATAAAATTCTTATTTTTTTTGATAAATGGGCTATTTTCTATGAATTATTGAAGTTTTGGAAAATAAAATGATTTTTATTAAAAATTGGGTGTGACCCACTTTTTGTTTTTATTAAATATGTGGGCTAATTTTTGTTCAATGTTGACATGATGATGGCTGGCTTGCTGGTGGCTGGTAGGTGGCGTAGAAGAAAGAAATGAAATATTATATTTTATTAATTTAGTCTCCTTTGGCGTTCTAGCATTTTCCTATAAATAGGTGCTAATGTTAGAATTGAAAATCACACCAGAAATATAAGTGTTCTCTCTCTATATTATCAAGCATATGTTTGTGAGTATTTAGATACTTTGAGAGTTACTTTTCAGTGTAAGTTTCCTTCGGCTTTTCATCCAGATATTCGGTCAGGAAATCTTGCTCTTTTGAGAGGTAAGGGATTGTAAGGGTTATTATGATTTTTCGGTTTAAGTAATTTTCCGACCTTCAAAAATTCTGGAAAAATTTGAAATGATAATTTGATAAGTTTTCTTGATTGTGTCCAAAAATGGCGATTTTTGGATGTATAGATTATGAGTTATGAATTTAATGGGAAAAGACTATTTTAAAAGTAAACCCTTATAACTCCTTGTGGTTAACTCCAAAATTGGTGAAATTTTTATTGGGAGTACATGTATATAATAGAAGTATACTCTATAAATTTCGAAATTTTTGGACAAAAGTACAATTTATGATAAATGTCTAAATATTCGGCAGTTTTGGCCATGTGAAAAATAGTAAATGAATTTTTAAAATTCCGAGAAAAATATATGTTCAATATGGGACTATATTCTGCTAAATCCCAAAAAAGAAATATTTTTGGAACTGATTTGGTATTTTTCATGAAAATAGACTAGTTATGAGTAAATGAATTAAATATGTTATGTGAAGTAAGAAAATTGAAAAATAGGATTTTATGGCTTGAGAATCCTATATGAGGTATATGTAGTTTTTTGATGAGGGTTTTGGTTATTGGTAATGAAATCTTATGAGGTTGGCATTTTAGGATGATTAAATGCATTAATTAGTAAAGTGTAAACAATTGAAATAAATTGTTTATATGTTTAAGAAATGTTATTCTTTCAATATTAGTATACCGAAATATTGGTATGAATTTTATTGTGGAATTTCTACCTTTTTTATGTCGGGGTTACTATTCATGAGTTACGATTCACGTGTTACTATTCACGACAAAATTGGTTTCTTTTTCTGACCAAGTTATTGTTGATTTATGAATCTTACTCTTGAAATTAAATCCATGTTTTGATCATATTGCTTTTATTATTATATATAACATTTTTATAATCCTGGTGAAGAAATTTCTCTTTGACCTGAGTGTAAAGATGGGTAGATTATTGATATGATCGTGACTATGGGTTCTCTTTGGCCAGTAGTGCAAAGATGAATTGTTGACTGACATGATCATGACCATTGAATTTATAATTGAATATCTTTAGCTTAAGTGCAAAGGTGAATCGATCAACATGGTTATAATTATTGTTTATATAAATTCTGAAATGATTATGTATTTCTTTGAGATATTAATATATTTGACCTGTAGTGCAAAAATGAATTATTGATGAATATCTTTGGTCCGTATTGCAAAGATGACCTGTTGTTGAATATCTTTTGGCTGTAGTGCAAAGATGACTCTTTATTAAATATCTTTGGCTTGTAGTGCAAAGATGACCTGTTGTTGAATATCTTTGGCCTGAAGTGCAAAGATGAACTGTTGATGAATATCTTTGGCCCGTAGTGCAAAGATGAATTTATTAGTATGATTATGAACAGGAACTGTGATTTGGTATAACCATGATCTTTGATGTTTCAGGTAAAGACAAGTGATGAAAATTATCTTTGTTCTGGATGAGAAGAGAAAATTTAAACTACAAGTATGATTATGAGTTATTCACATGACTGTGAACAGGATCAGTTGATTGAGGTTACAGGGTTAAAACATTGTTGGTGGACTTTTAATATTGGAGAAGATAATAGACTTTATGGTCTATTTGACTCTTCTAATGGATTGCTCGTTCCGCTGCAACTATGGTTGAAAAGTTTTATCATCTACCATATGTTCTAAATCTCTGATTTATTATTGATGAAGGCTATTGATAATTTAATTATCTTTAGTAGTGATATTATTCTTTTCTTGAAAGCTATTTGTGCTCACCCTTTTACTTCACAATTCCTTTCAGGTAATAAAAGTGTAGCTGGGTCGAGCAAGGGATAACAGGGGAATAGAACGGTGGTCTATAGTTGTTGAGGTTCTCCCTAAATAGTATGGAAATAATTTTATTGAGAACTTTAGATAAGAGTGTCGTATTGTATACGTCATTTGATATTTAATTTTGGTGAGCCGAATAGGGTGAGGTGAAACCAACTTTGGAAAGGTGTTTTGCCACTTTCATACAAGATGTCTAATGACATACAACCTCGTGTTATCATAAAAGGCGGGGTTGTGCACATCCACTTGCCGAGTATATCTACGAGCACTACCTATATGATCTTGGAGTTTGGTTGAAACATAATGTTCAATTGCAGACGGTGGAGATAGTTATATGTCAAGAGAAGACTCACCATTGGAAGGAACATGATAGTAATCTTCTCGTTTTTCTTTGGGGTCTATTGGATCAACCAAGGATAATTCTCTGGACATATGATATCTATCATAACTTAGATTCATGGCCTCCTATGTACGAAGGTTTCCTTGAGCATTTTCCAAAGATTTTAATCTTTAAAACAGTTATTGACTGTACCTTTATGTAAGGTATCACTGTGAGGTGTTGCCCACGGTTGGGACATGAGTCACAATTGGTATATATTTGTATCAAAACTTACAGCATATGTGTTGTTGTAGTAATAAAGTTGTAGTTATTTTCTGTACCATGTATTTGGCGACTCAGAATAGGTTGGATGGATTGGACCTATTTTGGGGGCGTCACATTGTTAGCTTTCATATTCCTAACCAACCTATTATGAAAATTCAAACAACCAAACCACTAAAATTAATCACTGTCATATCAAGCCATAAAGTTATTCATTTAGTGAAAAATAAATGTCAAGCTTTCTTAGCCCATGTCACAGATTTATACAAAAATACGTCAGATTTAAATGATATTTCTATTGTTAATAAATTTCATGTTGGATTCCCCGAAGAACTTCCTGGCCTACCCCTGAAGCGTGAAATCGAGTTTGGTATTGACCTTGAACCTGATACAAAACCCATTTCCAAAGCCCCATATCGAATGGCTCCTATTGAACTTCAGGAGTTAAAGACCCAACTGCAGGAATTGTTAGACATCAGTTTCATTCATCCTAGTACGTCTCCTTGGGGTGCTTCTGTTCTATTCGTAAAGAAGAAATATGGAAGTATGTGACTTTGTATTGACTATCGGGAGTTGAATCATGTCACCATCAAGAATAGGTATCCGTTATCTCGCATTGATGACCTATTTGACCAGTTGCAAGGCGCCGAATTCTTTTCAAAGATCGATCTTCATTTCGGATATCATCAGTTAAAGATTAAAACTAATGACATTTCAAAGACTACTTTCAGAACTCGGTACGGGCATTACGAATTCCTAGTCATGTCTTTTGGATTGACTAATGCTGCTGCTGCTTTTATGGATATGATGAACCGAGTATTCAAGGAATATTTGGATCATTTTGTGGTTGTCTTTATTGATGACATCCTCATATATTCCAAAAGCCATGAAGATCATGAACAACACTTGAGACTGATACTCCAAAAGCTTCGTGAAAACAAGCTTTATGCCAAGTTGAAGAAGTGCGACTTCTGGCTTGAGGAAGTAGCATTCCTTGGGCACGTGATATCCAATCACAGAATATCTGTTGACCCAACGAAGATTGAAGCAATACAAAGCTGGGAGCAACCTAAGTCGATGAATCGAAATCACGTAGTATACGGGCTTATTTGGTTATTATCGGAGATTCGTGGAAGGATTTTCTCGAATCACTACTCCATTAACTCAGCTGAGTCGAAAAGATACAAAATTCGGTTGGAGCGAGGAATGTGAGAAGAGTTTTCAAGAACATAAGAGGAGACTTATTTCAGCACGCGTTCTGACAATACCATATGGTTCGGAGGGATTTGTCATCTACAGCGATGCTTCAGGCAGAGGGTTAGGATGTGTTCTCATGTAACATGGGAAAGTCATAGCATATGCCTCACGATAACTCAAAGAATATGAGAGGAATTATCCTACTCATGATCTAGAGTTGGCAGCAATCGTTTTCGAACTAAAGATCTGGAGACATTACCTGTACGGGGAAAAGGTGGAGATCTATACCGATCATAAAAGCCCTTAAAAATTTCTTCACCCAAAAGGAACTCAACATGCGGCAACAACGTTGGCTCAAGCTATTGAAAGATTATGATCATAACATTCAATACCATAATGGAAAAGCGAATGTGGTAGCTGACGCGTTGAGTAGAAAGATCATACGCAGGTACGAGTGTGATATTGTCAACGCAAAGGCAACTTTGGTATGACTTACAAAGGATGGAGACATAGTTAAAGGCTCTAGGGACCCATGTGATGATGTCAAATATACGGGTAGAACCGACTTTAATAGATAAAGTTAAAGTTGCTCAAGCTACAGACCTGAAGCTGATGCGTATGTGGAAGAAAGTTTAAGAAGGTGCTATTCCGTAAGCAAAAAATCGATGAAGAAGGAATACTTCAATTCAACTCTAGACTTTGTGTTCCTAACGACCCTGATTTAAAGTATAAAATTATGATGGAGGCACACAACACACTGTTTGTAATCCATCCCGGGAGTACCAAAATGTATCGTGATCTTCGACATACATTTTGGTGGAATAATATGAAAAGAGAGATAACAGAGTTAATCTCAAGGTGTTTATCTTATCAACGAGTCAAGGCGGAGCATCAAGTGCTAAAAGGTCCATTGCAACCACTTGAAATTCCAGAATGGAAGTGGGAGCACATTACCATGGATTTTGTTACTAGCCTTCCCAAGATTTCTCAAGGCATAGGTGCGATTTGGGTCATTGTCGATAGATTGACCAAGTCAGCCCATTTTTTACCTATACGAGAAACTTATTCACTTGAACGTCTTGCTCGTATATACATAAATTAGATTGTAAGACTGCATGGTATGCCAATATCCATAGTTTTTAATCGAGACCCAAGATTCACTTCATAATTTTGGGTTAGTTTGTAAAAAGTTATGGGTACAGATTTACGATTTAGTTCAGCATATCATCCTCAAATGGATGGGTAGTCGGAGAGGACTATTCAAACTCTTGAAGATCTATTAAAACTCTACGTCCTTCACTTCAAAGGAAGTTGGGACAAGTTCTTGCCATTAGTAGAATTCTCCTACAACAACAGTTATCAAGCAAGTATTGATATGGCTCCATTCGAGGCGTTGTATGGTCGCAAGTGTCATTCTCAAGTATGCTGGGATGAGGTGGGTGAGGAAACGTTGTTGGGACCAGAATTGGTTTGCATGACAACAAAAAAGATTCAAATGATCCGGCAATGTATAAAGACCTCACAAGATCGGCAAAAGAGTTATGCTGATCTTCATCGAAAATACATGGAATTCAATGTTAGAGATCATGTGTTGTTACGTGTTGCTCCATGGAAAGGAGTTACAAGATTTGGAAAGAGAGGAAAGCTCAATCCTTGATTCATTGGGCCATTTAAAATCCTCGATCGAGTAGGAGCTGTGGCCTATAGACTCGCCTTACCACAAAGTATGTCTCGTGTTCATAACATTTTTCACATATCTATGTTACGTAAATATGTGGAAGACCCAAACCACATTATTGAGTTAGAACCAGATGAAATAGTAGAAGATTTAATGTATGAAGAGGTACCTGTTAAAATCTTGGATAAGAAGGAACATATTCTACGCTCCAAGGTTATACCTCAAGTCAAATTTTTGTAGAGAAACCACGATGTTGAGGAAATGACCTGGGAGTTAGAATCTGAAATAAAATCAAGGTATCCTCACCTCTTCGACATATCAGGTACATACCCCAATTTTGAGGACGAAATTTCATAAGAAGGGGAGGTTATAAGACCCCAACTTTTATAAATAAAGAATAATTTTTCTCGAAATATATTTTTGAATAATATGGTGTGGATTTGATATAATGTTATAGTTGTGGATAATATTTATAAATTTTGTAAAGTTTGCAAGTTGTTATAAAATATTCGGTTGGTCGGGGAATATTCATTTTAACAGGGAATATTCGTACGACGGCATAATCATTGGTGGACCCCACAACGAAATTATTGTCGAAGTTAGAAAACGACAGAAATATCTTTTTATGAAAATTATGGCAAAATTTTTGCCGTTAACTGTTAAAATACCTGGCGATAAAAGTACAGTAATATGTGTGGTTGCATAGTAGCACACGATATTGATTATTGATGCTTACGTGAGAAGTCACTCAGTTTTATTCAATTATTGCTACAGTAATTGCTGCATAGTATCTCACGTTATTTGTTCCAAATCACCACTAATCTCCAGGAAAATAAAATGACTAATTATTCAATAACTAAATGCAAGAGAAGAAATAGAATAATCTCAAGTTTTTATCAAAATTTCTCTAGCACTGGTTCAAAAGCTAAGAACCCTAATTACTTAGATGAAAACTGATAAAAAAACCAACATCCACGTCTGGTGCCAACCAGAATAGTTTAGATAAGCTCAAGCGCTCAAATTTCAAATTTAAAAAATTAAGTCAACAAACAACATCAGATAACTCGAGTGGCTGCGCGTGATCACAGTACAAAACGGGCACGGACGAGAAATGTAAATGTCTGCTGAGTCTCCAGCGTGGGCGCGCGATGTGCCTTATTGTTTAAGGCATGGCCGCGTGTGCTTGGGATTTTAGCTTCTGCAGATAACCAGCGTGTGCGTGTGATACTTGGCTTGTTAGGCAGCACGGCCGCGCTGTTTCTATGCCCTACAATCTGATGTTCTGTTGCTGCTTGTTGTTCTGTTGTTTGTCCTTCATCTTGCCCTTCTGCATAATGCTCATCCACTACTTTGGTTCATCATCTACCCATGTCTATCATGCATCGTCCTTTCTAGCTCGTGTCACCATGCTAATCCACGTTGTGACGCCCCCAAATTCGAGTATCTTCCAAGCCGACAGATGGTGCTACACAGTACTCATAACTGTATATTCATTATATTGAAACGACATCAAAATGTGTGAATCAACAACATTCTTATTACATTAATAATATTACATCCCGTTCCCAGGTTCTAAAACCATTACATTCTTTGTTCATCATACTATAATATATACAACTTACTAGTTTATTACAAGGTAAACTAATCGTTCATCTTCATCTTGCCTTTATCCTTGTTGGATCCCTCGGTTCGTTCGGTCTTAGCTGCATTCATATGGTTCAAGCAAGAGTGAGCATAACAAGCTCAGAAAGTACAACAATTTCTTTCAAACAATATGCTTGAAGCATAGGAATCGTATATCCTTAGTAAATGGATAGTAGTTATGAAGTACTATCAATAATTCAAAATAACATTTCTTTTCCTTCAAAATGTTTTACAATGACAATATTCAGTAAAACATTAATTCTGGTCCAAGACCATGAGCATTTCATAATTTCTTTAAAAAGGACAACCCGGCACTAAGTCCGTAAGTTCGGCATATCTTACGAGCACTTCTGGGTGATCAGTCCATAGTACTCTATGTTGATCAACACTACATTAATTAAACGTGTGTACGTTTAAGTTTTGGCAACCTCGCGTGCCCATCGAATAATCGATGAAAAATACATTTGTTTATTCATACTCAGGGTTACCTTGAATCCGTACCAAACAATTGGCGTATGATAGCATTAACAATTCTATATTGAAAGACTTGTAAATAAATCAACTAATCTTCAAGATTAGTCTAGTCGAGTTAAAATTGGCATCGACACTTTCGTAAAACAATTCATGCGTATTATAACACGAATCACTAAAAACCTGGCTAACACAAAGGTTAGACAAGCGTTTAGAAAAACTTGTCTTTAGCGTCTACTACAGTATAATAACTTTTCCTTTCAGTCTTTATGATCTCTACAACACATAACCACATAACATACCACATTAAGTCATGAATGAACATACATGGTTCCTAATGAATCTTACCCTTCTTCTCAATCTAATCCTGTATTAGATTTATTATTTATTGGTTCTGGCTTATCATTATAACTTACATCATTCTTACCAACTTCTTTCTCTTCTATAACTTAATTGAAATTATTTCATTAATACAACTCATTTTGAGTTAATCATCCTTCCTCAAGGCTTACTATCGTCCTTACGTTATTAAATCATTACTCGATCGTCATTTGGTTAAGTACACATATTGCATACCATTCACGTTCACATTCAATAGATTTACTTCAACCCTAAATGATCATAATTAAGGTTTAAACATATCTTAACAATGTTATAATTAAACTTTAGTTCATTACTAATGAGTTACCGTTCATGCTCTCCTTACAACCTTTCTTGATGTCAGAAACCTTAAAAAATTTGGTGGCATGCTGACTTCACTCCCTTCAGGCTCAGAGGCGGTGCAACACTCTGAAACTAAAGGCCGGACTCGGACTTTCGACGCTTGATCCCTTTCATTCTACCGCACCATGGTACGAAATTCCAATAGCTCATACCCATTCTTGTTATTTGTGGCGCCATATATATTTTTCTTATTTGGCCTGGCATGGCGCATGATCCTCAAAGACCTGAAAAAATTTTTGACAGACAATTTCCTAAATGAGATTCCCGAGCTCATAACTTCTTCGTTATAAGTCCGAATTGTCTCGTTCAAATGCCATTAGCTCACAAATTACATACTCTACGTGTTCATGCAATAATTTTATCTATTTGACTTCGTTTGCTAAAAATTCACCTATTAGTCCATTTTTCACGAAAACAATAAACGTTCGTGAACGTTCAACGCTCGTTTCTTCGTTCTAAGTAGGAATCCGGTCATTTTTGAGTCCACAACTCTATAATGCCAAATAAGACTTGTCTTCATTGAAAACTAATGTTTCCAAGCTCAATATCAAAATTCGTCCTCCATTCAGAGAATTTTACGAATTCGACGATTATCGTCTAAACTCGTAAATTTTGCCTTAACTTCATTTCTTATGATTTTTTCATCGTTTCAAATGGATTCAATCCATCATACTAATATCTTGACATACATACTTCATTAACTTATAACAATGATAAGTTATTACTTATTCTTTGTGAGTTTATAACTTTCAAAAGTATAAACTACTTATGACTTCCTTTCTCATGACTTATTATAGATTAAGTCTTTTAACCTCCATTCTTGCTTCTTATTATCATACAATCTTATTAAAGTACACATATGAGTAGTTTATATAAGCTCTTCATAAATTCATAACTTAATTAAGTTTGAATTACCTATTCATGACTTATACGGCTTAAGTCCATTGATTAATCATTTTTATCATTCTTTAGCATACATGTTCTACCACTACCCACTTCTCTAACAATGGAAGAGAAAGAGATTCATGGTTTAAGTTCTTACCCTTGATAATCACTTAGTTAATCTTTAATCTCCTTCTTGCTTCTTGAATTCTCAAAGGCTAACTTGTTCTAGCTTTTGTAGCTTATTATCTCTAACCAATAAGCTCTCAACTTGTTGGATGAAATGAACAACCAACAAAATGAATACTAAGCTTGCTATTTATAGGACTTCCTAAGGTTAGGGTAGTTTGGTCATTAATCCAACCCACCTCCTTAATCACCTCCTTACTATTCATTACCTAGACATTAAGTTAACTTGGCCCCCACATGTACTTAACTCTTAAGTATACTTGCTTAGCACATAGCTTATCCTTTACTTGCTCATCACAACACTTAGCCATTAAGTTACTTGGTCATCAAATAAAAGCACTTTGCTTGCTCATCACATATAAGCACTTTACTTAGCCTTTAAGTTACTTAACTTATTCTTTACTTAACCCTTAAGTCTACTTGCTCATCACACTTATTTCCTGGCCACCAAGATTGTTGGGTAAAATCTAATTACGCACAACACGCAAGTATATGTGGTCAACAAGTAATAAAGTGATAAGTTGAGTATCATTCCCACAAAGACTAATTAGCAATAACCTTAACTTATAATTACCAATCTTCTATTAACCCTAATTTTATTAAACAAATCAACTCAATAATTTAAATTAACGCAACTAAAATTAAGAATAATTAAACTAACACAAAATAACCACGAATATCAAAATCTGAAATTTCAAACAATTAATGGAGGCTTAGACTTATGATTTCACCCTAAGCTTCACTTTGATTTTAACACCTTTATCTCAATTCAACGCACTATCCCAGTTTATTAATCAAGAACATGAACGTAGTATTAACCACCTCTCGATGAACTAATACCGTATTAACATCAATCCACAATTAAGATAGAAATCCGTTAAACACCTTAATCAACTAACCCACTATATCTCTATGTGAATTACAATTGAAGAAAGTTGAAGAATAAGTTCTCTATCCAATTACATGCGGTGTCAATCATATCTCTACCTTAACACTCATCAAGTTTAAGCTACTAACAAAATCCTGAACACATGCTATATCAACTAGGTCTAGATTTGAATATCCTCTCTCGATTCCATCCAACTCCACAAAGAATTGTTGATCAGGAAATTCATAGATTCAAGCACAAATCAATATAGATAAACTGGAGATAGCTTATTAAATTGGAAATCAAAATTTACAAAACCATCGATTCGCTTAAGGATCCATCACAAGCCTAAAAAGTGAATTAGTTCATAATAAACGAAATAAACACTAAATAAATCATAGAAATCATTCTTCCAATTAGAAATAATAATCTAACACGAAGAATATTGAAAAAAGCACCCTTCACGTATACTAGAATCACAATTGTCTTCAAAATCTCCCGAAATACTCCTCCACACTTGCTCTCAAAAACTCAGCTTCCAATCTTTGTAAAATCTCCTCTGTAATGTTCTAGTTGTTATTGAGAGAGTATTAGATATCTAGCATACAAGCTCCAGCCGCAATTTCCTTTAATTAGAGTTCCATTGTCATTCAACTTGCTAGAAATCATGCCCAATAAGAAGTTTAATCAACACAGAACATAACTAGATTTTCCACCCCCGCCCCGGCGGGGGTTCATGCACTAATAAGCCCGCTCCGGCGGGCATCCCTTATGTCTAACTCGACTTAAGACCCCCACCCCGACGGGGGTACACAGTATAAAATAACCCGCCTTGACTTTCCTTGCTTACATTAGCTGGATATCATGACCCCTTTTGAAACGGTGTGTAAATAATAAAATAGCACCTTACGTAGTCCTCATTTTACGCTAAATGACTTGATGAATTCCACAAGGTCTTCCAAATTTGCTCTAATTTACTTCAAAGCATACCAAATAGTTTGAAATGTCCATTGAATGCTACAACCACCATCCTACACATGAAATAACATAAAACAAGTAAAAATGAACATGATCGCGAAGATTTAGCAACAAACAAGCATGAAATGGATATTGAATCGCGTATAAAAAATCCAATTATCAAAATCCCCCAAACTTAAACCGTGCTAGTCCTCGAGCACAAAACAACTACATGCAATGCAATGAATACGACTTAACTTATATGTTTTCAAATCCAACAATATCGCAGAAACAAGGTTATCTGAATGGCCTCAACGAAAATAAGCAACTATACAATACCAATTACCAAATACCAATCTACAATTCCATTTTAATCCACGAATCTCAATCTATCATCACTGGTATAGTGTGTGTGTGTGCAACATCCATGATCACCGATACTGACTCAAATTTCAACACATTACCAATTTCTTAGAAGGAATCACACAGTGTAAACTTAAAATATCAAAAATAGATAGCTCCAACTAAAATTAAGCAATCAAAAATCTCAAGGGTTCACGCGGGGTACTTATGCTTTATTCATACAAATATATATTTTTTTCTCTTCTCTTTTTTTTTAGATATACGGGGGAATTTTGCTCTTATTTCCCATTTTATTTTTATACACATAGCTAAGCAGTGTCTTATTCCCTTAGGCTTTTCAATGCTACCTTAACCAGCTTTCAACCAATGACTCCCAAACCATTATGACCTTAGGGCGCTAGGTGTAGAGACAATCCCCTCGGGCTTACTTATTCAAGTAACAAAGGCCACAAAACTAGACAAGCATGCCACAGTGTTTATTCATACATTTTTTTTTAAATTGAGCTTTTATACCCCACATATCATCCCCCAAACTTAGGTTCTTGCCTAACTTTGGCTTTCACTGTCTATCTTTGTCATTTTGACATTTACTCTAGCATTATCGTTTAGAGATCATTTATGTATCAATTTGAATTGCCCACTCAACATAGATGTTTGTTTATCGTGCTATCCTTTTATACCAATTTCAAACAAGCTCAAGATTCGATTCATAAACAAAAATTATTTCATAGTTCTAATACTCAATACTGTACTTGTTAACTTATTGTCAATCACATCATTGGCCCACAAATAATATGAAACACAACATTGATGGACTTTACGCAACACCATAATTACTAACTAATTTTTTTTTTTTAGATATTAGGATAACAAAATGCATTACAAGTTATCAACTATGCAAAACCTAAAATTAACCTAAGCTACTATGGATTTTCCTAAACTATCATGCAATACTGAAAATAAAAAAGCAATACAGAAATTTAAATGACCACAATTTAAAATGCAACCTAAATAAACTAAATGCATGCAAACATGTATTTAAATCCCCCAAACTTAAGTTAGACAATGTCCTCATTGTATGATTAGTCAAAATAAGTACGTGAGGACTTCCCTACTATCGCTTAAGTTTGAGAAGGTGGCTGTTGTTCTTCTTCATCAGAATCACTCGGTGGGAACCTTGGCATTGGCCCGAGCTGTTGGTATGAAAATTGAGCGGTCGGGTTGAAAATTTGAAGAGTTATGTTCAACGAGGCAAAAGATGTGTGCATAGCATCAAACATATGCTCTTGCCTCATTGCCAATCGGTGCATTTCCCGACGAGTTGCCTTGGGGTGTGCATTCATTTGATTTTAGAACGCAAGGAACTGAGAACTAGATATGGCCTCGGCATGCGGTACCTACTCATCCCCTTGATCGCCCATTGGTTCATCGTCATCCCTTGAAGTCTCTAAAGCATCAACGTCGTCGTCCGACTCCGACAAAAAAATGAAACCCACACCACGTGAATGTGACTCTCCTCCTGTCCATACAAAGTACCGCGCTATCATCCTTGAGTCAAGCAATGCAAGCAGAAATTGTGTGGGCTCGTCATCGGACCATCTAACCCCGGCATTGTGGCACAACCCACAAATGAGTGATGGGTGTGGCAGGCCTCCAAAAAAATTCCCACATAAGTACCGACTGATTGATGAACATATTATTGCCCTGACGTCAATGATAAAATCTTGAACAATGGCGTACAACAGTAATGCCTTCTCTTTTGTGACATCCGAGGTATGTTGGGATGGAAGTAATTTTGCACATAAGAATGCATACCAGATTTTGCCATACCGACTAAGGTCCTTACTATGGAACACGGTGCCTCCCTTCCGACCTTTCATCCACGATGTTCCTAGCTTTGTCATCTCCGTGATAATGGCATCAAAATTCAGGTCAAAAGTACGGAGATGCTTATACTGGTAGTGGCGAGGCACCCTTAGTTAGTAGTAAGTATTTATGGCGTCGGCACTGAATGGAACCAACCGTCCTCACACAAATGCTTGGAATGGTTATTTGTCTTCAGCATTTGAGTAGAATTCTTTGGCGATGTTGACAACTGCTGGTTCTAGCTCCTCGGTGAATTTGGTCCATCCCTTTTGGTAAATTTGAGACATAAGCTCCCCGTCGTTAGGATCCGGTGCCAACCCCCTCTCCGGTGTAAGGGCTTTGGTGAGCATGTAATCATAGTGGTCGGTGGCGGCGGCACTTGCGAATTTCCAACGATCGAAGGTGCGGGTTGGTTAAGATGGACGAGAACTCTCCCCCTTTGGCATTTTGACGATGATTGTGAAGCCATGTCTCTCCAAATTGCTGGTTGTGCTCTTACTCTCCCCCAAACTTTTTAATATTATCTCTCTAGCTCACAACTATACTCTCTTTTTACCTTCTATCAAGTGTGGTGGGAGAGTTTGTATGAGATTTGGTGGTATTTATAGATGGAGAGTGAAGTCTAGCATTGGTGGAGTGAGGAGGTGGAGAGGAGTTATGGAGTATTGGGAATGTGGGGAAGAAGTAATGTTAGTGGGTGGTTATGGAGTTATGAAGTAGCGGGGAAGTGGGAAAAGGGGGTTATTGGAAGGTGGAATGAGTCTTATTGGGAAATGGAGAGTCAATGTAACTGCCATAATCTGTTGCATTCCAGGACCCCCACCCCGGCGGGGGGTATTGCTCTAGGAAGGCCCGCCTCGGCGGGCCTGCAATCTATCTTCTGAATTCGTGGACCCCCGCCCCGGCGGGGGTTGTAGTATTGAAAAGGCCCGCCCCGACGGGCATGTGTTCTATCTAACATGTTTGAGGACCCCCGCCCCAGTGGGGGTTATAGTACTAGGAAGGCCCGCCCTGGCGGGCATCATTCATGTCTGTCAGGCCCTAACTTTTGCTTTACTGTAGTTCATTTGCAACTACTTTTGCTCACTTAATGCTCCTTTTTCCGACCTACATGATATACAACAAGAAGACTAGTGAGTTTTCTATATCATGATGTATTGTGAAGAGTTTAACGAGATTTTTCTTTTATTCGTATACCTAAGAATGAAATGAAACTTTACTTAAGCAATTATGAATATAAAATATGACAAATAATTAAAAATTGGGTTGCCTCCCAATTAGCGCTTGATTTTAAGTCGTTCAGCCTGACTACTTCTTGCTGAAGTTGTGTCGGCCAATGTGATGGCGATCACGTCGGTGTTAGCTTCGTCACCCTAGTAATGCTTTAGATGGTGTCCGTTGACTTTGAATGTTTCGAGTGGATTGCGACTGTAGATTTCGACTGCACCGTGAGGGAATACCTGCTTAACCGTGAATGGTCCTAACCATCTTGATTTAAGCTTTTCGGGGAACAATCACAGCCTTGAGTTGAATAATAGTATTGATTGGCCTGACTCGAATGTTCGATGCAAAATTTTCTGGTCGTGCCATCTTTTGACTTTTTCTTTGTATAGTTTGGCATTCTCATAAGCGTGTAGGCGAAATTCATCGAGTTCATTCAATTGAAGTAGTCTCTTTTCACCTATATCTGTTTGATCGAAATTGAGTTTTTTCACAGCCCAATATGCCTTATGTTGTAGCTCCACCGGTAAATGACATGCCTTCCCGTACAATAGTTGATATGGTGACATCCCGATTGGCGTCTTATATGTAGTCCGGTAAGCCCATAAAGCATCATCCAATCTCAACGACCAATCTTTTCGACTCGGATTCACCACTTTCTCCAATATCTTTTTGACTTTTCTGTTTGATACCTCAGCTTGTCCACTAGTTTGAGGGTGATACACTGTAGCTATCTTGTGGTTGACCCCATACTTAGCCAAAAGAGCAGTAAATGACTTATTGCAGAAGTGACTACCTTCGTCACTGATAATTGCTCTTGGTGTGCCAAATCTCGTTAAGATGTTCTTTTGGAGGAATTTAATGACCACCTTGACATCGTTTGTTGGTAGAGCTGTAGCTTCAACCCACTTTGACACGTAATCCACTGCGAGTAGAATGTATTGATTGTTCAATGATGAGGGAAATGGTCCAATGAAATCGATACCCCATACGTCAAAAATTTTCACTTCCAGAATCGTTTGTAAGGGCATCTCATTACGTTTCAAAATGTTGCCCACCCTTTGACACCTATCGCATTGTTTAACAAACTGGTGGGAATCTTTGAATAATGTAGCCCAATAAAAACCACATTGCAACACCTTCGCTGCTGTCCTCTCACTTCCATAATGCCCGCCATACGCCGATGAGTGACACTCATGCAGAATATTCTTCACTTAACTATATGGGACGCACCGTCAAATCATCTTGTTGGCGCACTGCTTGAACAAATATGGATCATCCCACATGTACCATTTCACGTTGTGCAAAAATTTCCTTTTCTGTTGCCTTGTGAGGTCAGGTGGTAGAATGTTGCTCACAACGAAATTTGCATAATCGCCATACCACGGAATCTCTGCTGAAATCCCAAACAGTTGCTCATCTGGGAATGATTCGTTGATTTCACATTTATCGTCTTTTGCGTTCCCGTGGTTTTCCAACCTCGACAAGTGATCGGCTACTTGGTTCTCCGTCCCCTTTCTATCCTTTATTTCTAAGTCAAACTCTTGAAGTAGGAGAATCCACCGGATAAGGCGTGGCTTAACATCTTTTTTCGCTATCAAGTACCGAATTGCTGCATGGTCTGTATAGACTATCCCCTTAGTCCCGATCAAGTAAGCCCAAAATTTGTCAAACGCATATACCACTGTAAGCAATTCCTTTTCTGTGGTGGTGTAGTTCATTTGAGTTTTTGTAAGTGTTTTACTTGTGTAGTATATGACGTGAAACACCTTGTCTCAACGTTGGCCCAAAACAGCCCCAACCGCGAAGTCGCTTGCATCACACATAAGCTCGAATGGCATGTTCCAATCCGGTGCAACTATAACGGGGGCTATAGTCAATTTCCTCTTTAATAAGTCAAACCCCGTCTTGCATTCTTCATCAAAGCTGAACTTTGCACCCTTCTCTAAAAGACTGCATAGAGGTTTCACAATTTTAGAGAAGTCCTTTATAAATCTCCTGTAGAACCCAGCATGTCCCAAGAAACTCCTAATACCCTTAACCGAGCTTGGTGGAGGCAACTTTTCAATAGTTTCCAGCTTCGCTTTGTCAACTTCCAATCCTTGAGCCGATACCTTATGACCCAAAATTATGCCCTCTTCAACCATGAAGTGACATTTTTCCCAATTTAGTACAAGATTCGTGTCCTTACATCTTTGCAAAACCATGACCAGATTCTTCAAGCAATTATCGAAGCTGTCCCCATAGACTAAAAAGTCATCCATGAAGACCTCAATATTTTTCTCCACCATATCTAAAAAAATTGCCATCATACACCGTTGGAAAGTTGCAGGTGCATTATATAGCCCAAATGACATCCTTCTAAATGCAAATGTGCCATAAGGGCAAGTATATGTGGTCTTCTCTTGATCCTCAGGAGTGATGAGTATTTGGTTGTAGCCCAAGTAGCCATCCAACAAACAGTAAAATTGATATCCCACCAAACTATCTAACATTTGGTCAATAAAAGACAGCGGGAAATGATCTTTTCGGGTTGCCTTGTTCAATTTTATGTAATCCATGCAAAACCGCCAACCTGTAACTGTTCTAGTTGGGATTAACTCATTGTCGTCATTCTGCACCACCGTCATTCCTCCTTTTTTTGGTACGCACTGAACTGGACTAACCCATTTGCTGTCGGAAATCAGGTAGATGATGCCAGCGTCTAACCATTTTAAAATTTCCTTCTTCACAACTTCTTTCATAATTGGATTGAGCCGCCGCTGCTGCTCCACCATTGGTTTTGCCTCATCTTCCATCAAAATTTTGTGCATGCAAAATGAAGGGCTGTTTCCCTTTATGTCGGTGATTGTTCACCCAATAGCTGATTTATGTTCCCGAAGCACCCTCAACAACTTTTCTTCCTGTAATTCGTTAAGTGCAGCTAAAATAATAACAGGTAAAGAATTTAAATTGCCTAAATACGCATACCTGAGGTTCTTAGGAAGTGGCTTAAGTTCCAGCTTTGGTGGCTCTTCCAATGATGGTTTCAGTTTTTCTGCGGTTACCTCCTCTGTGTGTAGTGGTTCAAACAGTGTTCTAAATCTTTGTACTCGTGGCAATGAGTCTAGCAATTGAAGGTAATCCACCAATTCCGGATCGTTGATCTCTTCATCTCCCAATAATGTTGTTTCTAACGGATCGTTCACCAAACTTTTTCTCATGTCATCACTAATGATTTGCTCAATTAAATCCATTCGAAAACATTCTTCCTCATCTGTAGGGAATTTCATGGCCTTAAACACATTGAATTTCACTTCTTGATCTTGGACCCTCATAGTGAGTTCTCCCTTTTGTACATCTATGAGTGTCCGCCATGTAGCCAAAAAAGGTCTCCCTAGGATAATTGGGATGTTCTTGTCCACCTCAAAATCCAGAATGATAAAGTCCGCAGGGAATATAAACTTATCCACTTTCACTAAGATGTCCTCTACTATGCCTCTCGGATATGTGGTGACCTATCGCTTGTTGTAATGTGATATTTGTAGGACTTGGTGCAGGCAAACCCAATTCTAAGTATACTGACAATGGCATAAGGTTTACACTCACCCCCAAATCACATAAACACTTACTGAAATGCATCTCCCCGATCGTGTATGGAATAGTAAAGCTCCTCGGATCCTTGAGTTTTGGTGGTAATTTCTGTTGTAATACCACACTACACTCCTCTGTTAGTGCCACAGTCTCAAAATCTTCCCATTTCTTTTTCCTTGATAGAATCCCTTTCATAAATTTTGCGTAGCTCGACATTTGTTCTAGGGCCTCTGCAAATGGTATGTTAATTTGAAGTTTCTTGTAAACTTCCAAAAATTTTGAAAATTGCTTGTCTAATTTTTGTTTTTGAACTCTTTGCTGGAATGGCGGGGGAGGATAAACAGCTAGTTCGTTAACTGGTTTGTTCTTTTCCATTTGTTTTTCGTTCCCTAGCTTTACCTCACCCACTGTATTTTCTTTCTCTGGTTCAACCTCCTTTGTAACTGAAATTTCTGGCTCTTAACCAACAAGCTGTTTTCCACTTCTCAACATAATAGCTTTACACTGCTCGTGATTACCCTTAGGATTTCTCTCGGCGTCACTTGGTAATGTCCCTTGTGGTCTATTATTCAATGCCAACACAATTTGACCTATCTGATTCTCTAGATTCTTGATCGCCATCTCTTGTGATTTCATAGCCATGACTTGATTTTTTATAGCCAAATCGGTGCTAGTTATGTATTTTGCCAACACTTCCTCCAGATCGGGTTTCCTTTCTTGATATTAAACTGGTTGTTGCTGATTCTGAAAACCTGGAGGATATGATTGTCGTGAAGCTTGATTTTGCTGGTTGTTGCTCCATGAGAAATTCAGATGATTCCTATTTCCTTGATTGTATGTGTTCTGATATGTGTTTTGAGGAATTCTGTTGTAATTGCCGATGAATTGCACAACTGCTAGATTAATTGCACATTGCTCCGTTGGGTGCTCTCCCGCGCACAACTCGCATATTATTGCCACTTCTTTGCATTTGCTTTGTGTTTGTTGTGCTTTCAGGTCTTTGCATCATCGACTCCAACTTCTTTGAAAGTGCTGATATATCGTGCTGCATCGTTGTCATACTATCTACTTCTAATACCCCAGCTGCCTTCGCCCGTGTCATTCTCGCTGTGAGCCACTGATAGTTATTAGCTGACATGGTTTCAATCAACTCGCAGGCTTCCTCATAACTCTTAGCTATGAATGCTCCGCCCGATGCTGCATCAATACTTGTCCTGAGATTCCCATGTTATAAAAGGCGTTCATTTGTAGCCACTGGGGCAATCCATGATGTGGGCATTTTCTGAGCAGTTCTTTGTATCTTTCCTAGGCCTCATATAATGACTCCCCATGTTGCTGTTCAAACATCGTAATCTCGTTCCTCATCTTCGCAGTTTTTGCCGATGGAAAGAATTTTGTGAGGAATTTCTGAGCTAAATCCTCCCATGTAGTTATCGAACCAGACGGTAGAGAATGCAACCAACTCTTCACCTTGTCTCGTAAAGAGAATGGGAACAATCGAAGTCTTACCGCCTCATCCGAAACCCCATTGAACTTAAAAGTGTCGCACATTTCCAGAAAACAGACTAGATGCTCGTTCAGATCATCATTTGCAAATTCCCCAAACTGAACTGAATTCTGAATAATTTGTATCATCCCAGGCTTAATTTTGAACGTATTTGTTGCTATTGCTGACCTGGTGATGCTTGACTGCAGTTCAGTCACCTTGGGTGTTGCAAAGTCCCTTAATGCTTTTCGATCCTCGGCTGCCATTACTGTTACCTCTTCCTTTTCAGATGTTTCGAATTCTTGCCTCGTTTCCTTGATCCAATTACTCAACCTTAGAAACCTTTTCTCAATGTCGTCCTCAAAAGGCAGCAAGTTTGGATTTTGGGACCGAGATTGCATAAACTACTTCCAACACCTGAAATAAGAAGCACAAAACAAAAATAAAAATATCTAAGTAAAACTGGATTAATTAAACTGATATTGTAAAAATATTAAGAATTATACTATAGTCCCCGACAATGGTGCCAAAAACTTGTTGGGTAAAATCTAATTACGCACAACACGCAAGTATACGTGGTCAACAAGTAATAAAGTGATAAGTTGAGTATCGTTCCCACAGAGACTAATTAGCAATAACCTTAATTTACAATTACCAACTTTCTATTAACCCTAATTTTATTAAACAAATCAACTCAATAATTTAAATTAACGCAACTAAAATTAAGAATAATTAAACTAACACAAAATAACCACGAATATCAAAATCTGAAATTTCAAACAATTAATGGAGGCTTAGACTTATGATTTCACCCTAAGCTTCACTTTGATTTTAACACCTTTATCCCAATTCAACGCACTATCCCAGTTTATTAATCAAGAACACGAACGTAGTATTAACCACCTCTCGATGCACTAATACCGTATTAACATCAATCCACAATTAAGATAGAAATTCGTTAAACACCTTAATCAACTAACCCACTATATCTCTATATGAATTACAATTGAAGAAGGTTGAAGAATAAGTTCTCTATCCGATTACATGCGGTGTCAAACATACCTCTATCTTAACACTCATCAAGTTTAAGCTACTAACAAAATCCTGAACACATGCTATATCAACTAGGTCTAGATTTGAATATCCTCCCTCGAATCCATCCAACTCCACAAAGAATTGTTGATCAGGCAATTCATAGATTCAATCACAAATCAATATAGTTAAACTGGAGATAGCTTGTTAAATTGGAAATCAAAGTTTACAAAACCATCGATTCGCTTAAGGATCCATCACAAGCCTAAAAAGTGAATTAGTTCATAATAAACGAAATAAACACTGAATAAATTATAGAAATCATTCTTCCAATTACAAATAATTATCTAACACGAAGAATATTTAAAAAAAACACCCTTCACGTATACTAGAATCGCAATTGTCTTCAAAATAATACTCCTCCACACTTGCTCTCAAAAACTCAGCTTCCAATCTTTGTAAAATCTCCTCTGTAATGTTCTAGTTGTTGTTGAGAGAGTATTAGATATCTAGCATACAAGCTCCAGCCGCCATTTCCTTTAATTAGAGTTCCATTGTCATTCAAGTTGCTAGAAATCATGCCCAATAAGAAGTTTAATCAACATAGGACACATCTAGATTTTCCACCCCCCGCCCCGGTGGGCATCCCTTCTGTCTAACTCGACTTAAGACCCCCCGCCCCGGCGGGGGTACACAGTATAAAATAGCCCGCCTCGGCAGGCCTTGCTTCTGCTAACTGGATATCATGACCCCCGCCCCGGCGGGGGTGTGTAGTGTAAAATAGCCCGCCCCGGCGGGCCTGTCTTCTGCTAAATGACTTGATGAATTCCACAAGTTCTTCCAAATTTGCTCTACTTTACTTCAAAGCATACCAAATAGTTCCAAATGTCCATTGAATGCTACAACCACCATCCTACACATGAAATAACATAAAACAAGTAAAAATGAACATGATCGCGAAGATTTAGCAACAAACAAGCATGAAATGGATACTGAATCGCGTATAAAAATGCACTTATCAAAGATCACCCATATGATCATGGGTTGCCCCATGGATCCTCCCAATCCATTGGATTCTTACTTTGGGCTTAAGGTTTAATTAATCCTAATTTATACACTGGGCTTGCAATTAAACAAACACTTGGGCTTGTTCATTAAATTACATTGGACTTAACATTACAAATATTTGGGCTTTAACATTAATTCATATTGGGCTTTATTATTATTATCCCAATTGGACATTACAATCTCCTACACATTCCTACAAGTCCATTGCATTTGGCTTAAAGCCTTATAACGTATAATTTACGTATTAATCTTGTATTCTAACTCGTATACTTATTTAGTATACGACATTCCATCATTCATACAAACTCATATAATACCTCGTATCATACTCGTATTCATTACCTCGTACAATACTTACATATTATACGATCATCGCTTTAATTCATTATACATATTCCATTTCCTTCTCGAAAATCACTTTCCCTAATCGTCAGGTTTTAAGTCCGTAGGCAAAAAATTGTATTTGCCATAACTAAAATATTATTGGATATTCTATCTCACCTCGATATTCTATCATTACGTATTTCTCAGAAGTTCAAAAATAATTCCCGAGCAGAAATGCGTTAATAGTGTTTTTCAAAAAATTTATCGGAAAGCTTTTATTTTCGTCATGAAAATTCAAACACTTTAATTCTACCACATAGCTAAAATACTACGACATTCTGATATGTCTAGGTTATAGAACGACCTTCAAATAGCTTACTCCCATAATTAATTAATTAAATTCATTTAATCCACATAATCAAATAAAAATTTAATTCTCAAAAATCTGATTTTTCTGGGGCGTTACACTCTTCCCCCCCTTATTAGGATTCTATCCCCAAAATCTCGCTAATAATACATACACCATTGCGGAAAATTTTTCTTTTGTTTTCATCTCAAGTTCCCACAATACTTCTTCAGCATTGTGGTCCTTTCATTTCACCTTCAACGAATGTATTATCTTGTTTTTCATGACTTGTCACTTCCTATCAATAATTTGAGTTGGAAGTTTAAATACTTATTAATATATTACGCTATCTTCCTCTGATTAATTCTTCCTTTAACTTTAAAATTATTTGAAACTTAAATTCCTCCTTCAAAATAAGATTATACATGATCTTCTCTTTATCCTGCATTCTCTTCTTCATTCATTTGCACTCCTCATTACTTAGTTGTATTTAATTAACTCGTTCCATTATCGTGGATTGAGTCTACGTTGTGAATAACTTTTCTACCTCTTCATTCCGTAATTTAACTTCTAACTTCGTTCTTGGCATCTCCGTTAGCAACTCATTCTGAGTCGTTAACATCGATAGCTTTTCCCTACCCTTCCTACTTAACGCGTCGTTTACTATTTTTGCCTTCCATGTATGATATAACCTATCACAGTTGTAACTTCTTATACATTCTAATCACCTTCTCTACTTCATATTCAACTTCTTCTGTGTGGAGATATATTTCAAACTCTTAGAGTCCGTGTATATCTCACACTTCTCACCGTATAAATACTATCTTCTGATTTTTATTTCTAAAATTACAGCTGCCAATTATAGATCATAAGTAGGATAAACCTCCTTATAATCCTTTAACTGGCGTGATGCATACACAATGACTTTGCCATGCTACATGAGCACGCAATCTCGTCATCTATGCGAAACATCGAGATACACTACAAAATTCCCTGTATCATTTGATAAAGACAATACAGATGCCTCACTTAAATCTTCCTTTTAGCTCCTGAAAACTATTTTCTCACTTCTCATTCCTAGCATACTTCTTAATAACAAATCTGTCAATCTCTCAAGCTATAATTCACACACAGTGAATTCCGTATCCAACTTCTCTCTCCATAGTGTTTAACACACTATCTTCAAATGTTTAACGTGATCTTCTGACGTTTTAAAGTAGACTAGAATATCACCAATGACCATTATGACACCCTATTCCACATAATATTTGAACACTCTGTGACGCTAATGGTATTTTAAACCATAGCACCTCACAAGAGTACCTATCAATTTGCCACCGACTTTCTCGGCACCCATTACGGAAAGTCTAACTTCCGCACATTAGTTATCCCAAATAACATAACCAGAAACTCGTAATAACCATAACAAGTTCTGAACGTCGTCATAGGTACCTCGTCCTTCCTTACGTTTTATCGATAATACCCTAGCCAGAAAACAGAAGATTCATAATTCTAACAATTTATTTTATGATTAAAATACTTTTAATAATGAATAAAATAATAATATATATTATTATTTATATAATTGTAAAATTATTTCCCAGATGATGAACTTAATGATTTAGCAAACTCTCATGCTATAAAAGAAAAGTAGCACTCAATCAAAAACCACAAAGCATTCATCAATAGTGGAATGATATTTTTGGGAGAATTAAAGTGTTTGAATTTTCTAAAAAGGCGAAAATAAAAGCATGGTTTTTTAAGAAATTTTTTGAAAAAACATTTATTCACTACTTCGTCTTTCCACATGTCGTAATACCTTTTGAGGATTCCTTGTTCCCCCCTCCAATTATTTTTTAAAAAATGCGTTAATGTTATAATATCAACCTTGTAAATATGAGATGGATTATGTAATAATAATCTAATTTGAATTCTGGCGAAAAAAGCGTAATATTTATTGTCAAAGAATTATGCGGACTTAATTTGGGAGCGTTAGGTTTCGCATGCAGACTTAATGCAGGAGCGTTAGGTTTATTAAAAGCGTTAAGGAAAGAAAGTTGTAATCGTATGATGCGTATGCATTATGCGAGGTAATGAATGTAAGTATAATCTGACGTATTATACTATTATGTATGGAGAATGGAATAGCGTATGTTACGAATTAATATATGAACTAGAATACGAGAATTATATGTATGGTATAATGATAAGGCTTTTAATTTAATGTAATGGACTTATATGAGTATTAGTATATTGGTAGAAGTCCAATAGAATGTGATACTCAAGCCCAAGTGTTTGATATGTTATGAGTCCAAACTATTGTGGTATAAGCCTAACATGAAACTAGCTAGATTAATTAGCAAGCCCAATGAATAAACTATGATCCATGGGGCAAACCAAGTAAGAAATGGATAGACTTGATGGGCAAGAACTTTATGTAATGCCCAATTGTTGTGATGATCAAGTACTTTATGTGGCTAGCAAGTTTACTTAGTGGTTAAGTAGATGAATAGTAAGGAGGTTATTAAGGAGGTGGAGTACTTAATGACTATTCTACCCTCACTTTCTCAAGCCTATAAATAGAGAGCTCATAATTCATTTGTTGCTTGATCAAATTCCTTTCAATTTTCTCTTACAAAGTAACTTAAGTGTTAGAGAGAATAAACACTTTTAAGTCAAAGCTTCCTTTGTTAGATTTTCCAAGAAGAAGAAGTTAGACATCAAAGGTAATGATCTTGTGTCCAATATTCTTCCAACCCTATCATAATAGGATGATAAGAGAAGTGTAATTAATGAACATGTATGCTAAGAACATATAAGAATTGAGTTATGAATGGACTTAAGCCGAATAAGTTGAATAAGCAACTTGAACCTAAATAAGTTGATAAACTTGTGAAGAACTTGTCATATGTTTGTCATATGATGTTAGTATGTTCAATATAGTATGAGAACATTGATTGATGGACTTAAGTTCATTGTAAGTCCTAAGCATGAGAATTTGTAGTTCCTAAGTTAAATAAGTCATTGACTTATGAGGATAAGTCAAAACCTACTTTGTCATTAAGTTGGTGTAATAAGTAACTTGAATTGTTTATGTGTTGATTAAAATCCATTTAGAATGTTTAGTAATGAAGCTTTGCCGGAATTCATACGATTGGACGATTATCGTCGAATTCGTAAAATTCTGGAAATGGAAGTCGTATTTTGTGTTTGAAGTTAGAAATGTTGGTTTTCGATGGAGACAAGTCATATTTGGCATTATAGAGTTGCGGACTCAAAAATGACCGAATTCTGACTTAGAACGAAGAAACGAACGTTGAACGTTCACGAACGTTTATCGTTTTCGTTAAAATGAACTAATAGGTGAAATTTTAGCAAACAAAGTCAAATAGATAAAATTCTTACATGAACGTGTAGAGTATGGAATTTGAGAACCGTAGGCTTTTGAGCGAGCCAATTCGGACTTATATAACGAAGAAGTTATCGTCAGGAAGTTCACAAATTTAAAATTTGCTAAAAATTTTTCTAAAAGCCAGAGTTTGGCATGGCTGCCAACCCAAGGCCAAAATGGGTGGTGTGCGCTTGCGTCTATGAATCATGATGTCAAGGCATACTCATATTAACTAACGCCACGGCTGCGTGATTGATAAAAAGCTAAGTGTGGGCGGCATGGATCCAGATCGAGTTTTGATAGATAAGAATGTTTACAAGTATAGAATGAAAGATAACTCATTAGCAATGAACTAAGGTATAATTATAACATTGTTAAGGCATTGTTAGACACTTAATGTATGATGATTAAAGATTAATAATCAATTGAAGATGATTGTAATGAGGATGACGTAATAAAAAGCCGGAAACTATAATAACAGATCTAAGTCAGAATTTAGATTGAGATGAAGGGTAAGATATAATAATATACCTACTTAATTATATAAGACCTAATGTGGTACGTTATATGATCATGTATTGTAGAGACTTAGAGACTTAAAGTGTACATGTGATAATCAGTAAGCAGACGCTCAAGGCAAGTATTTTAACCCTTGTTCCAGTTCAGTCTGGACAAGCTTTGTAATTCATGTATCCTTTCGCATGAAGTTTTGTATGAGGAAGTCAAAGCCAATTCTTTCGGCTAGACTTAAATTATATTTCTATCAAAGCATGTACAATATTTACCAAGTTATATTAGTATAGTTTTCAATTGAAGACTGAGTATGCTAAAATGTTTTCGTCGTTTAACGACATGCACATGAGGTTGCCACAACTTAAACGTATACATGTTTAATGAATGTAGTGTTGATCAACATAGAGTACTATGGGCTAATCACCCAGAAGTGCTCGTAAGTAATGTCGAACTTATGGACTTAGTGCCGGGACATCCTTTTCAAAAGAACTTATGAAATGCTCAAGGTCTTGGATCGGAATTGATGTTTGACTGAATATTGTTGTTGTAAAACATTTTGAATGAAAAGAAGTGCTATTTTGAATTATCGATAGTACTTTCGTAACTATTATTCGATTATTGAAGATATCTGAGTTCTATGTTTCAAGCATGTTGTTTATTAGAATTGTAGTACTTCTTTGAGCTAGTCATGCTCACTCTTGCTTGAACCATATGAACACTGACTAAGATCGAAGCAGGATAGAGAAGGCTCAAAGCGAGGATAAGGGCAAGGCGAAGACGAATCCATAGAATACTTTTGTAATAGTATAGGATGAGCGTTTGTAATATATTGAATATTATGACAAGAACGAATGAATGGGTTATAAAGAACACAGGGGAAATGTAATATTATTTTGAATATATAGAAGATATATTAGTCCTTTTGAGACTATTCAATTGATTGAATGAATGAATGAATGGTAGTCTTAGTGTAGCACCATCACATCGGGTTGGAAGAGACCCGAATTTGGGGGCGTCATGAGGTTGGTATCAAAGCATTAGGTTATAAAACTTAGGGGGATTATTAAAACCTTAAGTCATAACCTTAAGAGAAGTCGAAGAAGTAAAAGAAGAAAATAACCTTATAAAAATGCATTATGATTATGTTATGTGTTTTTATTATTCTCTTTGACGATGTACTAATCAACTTAATTGTTTTGTGTAGATGTGTAGGAGTAAATGGAATGTATGTAGATGGTCAAGCCATTAGTGAAGAATCGGTGAACCAAGTAGAGGTTATACCAGAACCCCGTAGAAGAGATCAGGAGGTGGTAGTTATTATTGAGTGCGGAGACTCGGATGATCTTGACTACATGTCGAGTATTCGATGGGATGATAGAGGAGGAAGTGGAGGCGGTGTCCTTTAATCCAAGTAGCTATATATAGTGGAGATAGCTCACGGAGGGTCGATGATGTCTCTATTCATGTCGGTATTGGATAGAAATATTCATTATTCTTGTCGGGAGGTCAAGGAGTTGAAGGCGAGAGCTCAAAATGTTATAGAGGACAAGGCGATGTTGAGTCCATGTGGGAGAAGGAGCATGATGAGAGGATTTTGGCTAAGGAAAAAGTCCACGAGTTAAAGCATGAGGTCTTTGAGCTCAAGGAGGAGCTAAAGACCAAGCTGCGAGAAGATAGGGAGAATGTCCTATATTCATAGGAGTTCTCACACTGATTTCAATGAGCGGTGGTTGGTTATCCTGTAGAGGTGGGGGCGAGACTTGACATCTTATCGGTAGTGATATTATTATTTAGGTCTTGCCAAGGTGATTTCAATAATGCCTTGAAGCGAGATGTAGACTAGTAGTAGCTAGAGTAGTTTGATATGTAAATATTTTGTAATTAGTAGTGACGTAAAGCCCTCTTTGTATAGCGAAGGGTAGTCTTTTGTAAATCCCATTTTTGGAAAGCGATAGCGGAAAGTAATGTAATCGACTTAGGGTGTGTAATGTAATAGATGTAGTATTATACTACAAAAGAATGAATATAAGTCTTTTATGGAAATCAATGAGTAATGGATGTTGAAGTTTTTATTATTAGTAAATAATAACTAATAAAGAAAGGAATAATAACGAAATGTGTTTATTGTATATCGACCAAAATGCGCGAGAGAAGAGTGCAACGTAATCGAGGAGCTAATGAATGAATCAGTAGGAGGAGGTTCGATTAACCGATCACGAGGAGTTTGTTAACTTTATTAACAGCCGCCTTTAATAGAACAAGGGCTAATATCCCCGTAAATTCAGGAGTAACACGAGCTACTACCTTTAAGGATTTTAAGAGCGTTGGTCCACCGGAGTTCAAAGGAACTATGGACCCATTTGAAACTCAAACGTGGGTTAAGGAGACAGAGAAGGCATATGTGATAGCAAATGTTGACGAGGCCCAAAAGGTTGCCTTTGCAACCTATATGATGAAGGGAGAGGCCAACTTTTGGTGGGAAGCCAATCAGTCTAGGGTTGGGATAGAAAATCGGCGTGGGATAGGTTCGAGGAGATATTCTTGAGAACTACTTTCCCACGAGCATGCGAGGAAGGATGGAGATGCGGTTTCTCGGAATTGAAACAAGGGACATGACGGTTCCCAATCGCCGCCAAGTTTAATGAACTAGCGAGGTTCGCTCCACATCAAGTGGATCTTGAGGTTAGGAAAGTATGACGGTTTGAGAAGGGCTTGAAACCACGGCTCTATAAGCAGTATTTCGGTGTTCAAAGTACTTCTTTTGGAACCATTTTAGAGAAGGCGATAATCCAGAGGGTGGTAGTGAGGCTCTGAGTCGATACCACAAGGACAAGAAAAAAAGCAAGGGTAAAGTAGATGGGGAGTAAAGATTGAGGGAGCGAGTGGTAGTGGTGGGAGGAAAGAGGAAGGTATTTAGCTCTGGGAATCTGGAGTGAAGCAAGGAGACCCAAAGAGGAGAATGGAGGCTGCAAGAGACTGTGGGAAGACTCACTTAGGAGTTTGTCTCAAGGGAAGGCCGTCTGTTACTGGCTAATGGACGGGAGGGCACATTAGCCCTAATTGTCCAGAGTCAAGAAGAATCATGGATGCTTTGTGTGTGGGTGTTGACCACATGGCAAAAAAGCTGCCGAAGAAGAAGGGAGACGGATGGGAATCAAGGGCACTAATAATGGTAAGTTAGCTATTAGTGGTCGGTATGGTGCGGTAGGGTAGGCCGATGGGTCGTACCTTTAACATGATGATCAAGATGCGAGTTGCATCGGGGGCGTCGTCATCGAGTATTATTCGATCAAGCGATATAAATGCTTACGTCTTTGTTTGATTAGGGTGCTACTTGTTCGTTTATAGCATGCGATTTTGCTAGAGCGATTAAGATTACTTCCCAAAAAAAGTTGCCTATACCTTTAAATATTAAGGTAGCAAAGCGAAGAAATAATTCACATTGAAGATGTTCATAGGAGTTGTTTGCGTAGATATACTGGGGTTGTAAATTATCGGTAGATTTGATCTGGAAATAAAGTTAGGAGAATTGACGTAATTCTCGGAATGGATTAGTTAGTTAACCATGGGGCAATTATAGATTGTCAAAAGAAATGTGTGAACATTAAATCGTTAAGACAACCTCAGGTAGTATTTTATGGGAATAGATCACTTGGGGACGTTCGTGTTGTCTAACCATGACACAAACTAGGAAATTATTGAGGAAGGGATGTGTAGGTTACTTGTGCCATGTTGTTGATACCCAAAGAGTGGTAGCAACCATGGAACAAATACTATAGTGAGAGAATTCATTGATGTATTTTCGAGTGAATTGTCGGGTCTTCATCGGATAGGGAGGCGAGTTTTGTAATAGACATTGTGCGGGCGACACACGGTTTCGAGGGCACCGTATCGTATGGCGCCGGTGGAGATGAAGGAGTTGATGGTGCGGTTGCAAGAACAATTAGACGGGAAGTACATTCAATAGAAAGTGTGTCTCGTAGGGGAGCACGAGTACTATTTGTCAAGAAGAAGGACGGATCGTTAAGAGACTGTGTATCGACTAGAGAGTTGAACAAGTTAACGATAAAGAATAAATACCCATTGCCCGGGATCGATGATCTCTTTGATCGAGTTGAAAAGGGCTAAGTATTTTTCAAAAATAGATTTAAGAACGGGTATCATCGGTTGAAGGTTAGGAAGGAGGATGTACCAAAGAGGCTGACATCGAGGACTCGTTATGGTCATTACGAGTTTACGGTGATGTCATTTGGGTTGACAAATGCACCATTTGCATTTATGGATATGATGAGCAGAGTGTTCAAACAATATTTGGACAAGTTTGTCGTGGTGTTTATAGATGATATTCTAGTCTATTCTAAGGCGCGGAAGATCATCTTTGAACACCTAAGATTAGTGTTGGAGACACCTTTGAGAGAAAGGAGAAGTTGTATGTGAAATTCATGAAGTGTGAATTTTGGTTAGAGAAAGTCTGATTTTTAGGTCGTGTCATTGATCGAGAAGGGATTTTAGTAGATCCGGCGAAGGTGGAAGCCGTGATGAATTGGGAACAATTAAAAACGCCGACTGAGGTGCGGAGTTTCCTAGGGTTAGCGGGTTACTATCGGAGATTCATCCAAGATTTTTCGAAGATAGCTAATCCGTTGACTAACTTGACGAGGAAGATGGTGAAATACGCTTGGACTGACAAGTGTGAGGACAGTTTTCAAGAACTGAAGAAGAGGTTGAGTGAAGCGCCTATTTTGTTATTGCCTGATGACACAGGAAATTTTGTAGTTTATAGCGATTCTTCGCATAGAGGACTTGGTTGCGTGCTCATACAGCATGGCAAGGTCATTACATATGCATCTAGGTAGTTGAAGGATTATGAGAAAGTTTACCCTACTCATGATCTAGAATGGGCCGCAGTAGTTTTTGCTCTAAAGATATGGAGACATTATCTTTATGGAGAAAAATGTGAGATATACACGGACCACAAGAGTCTAAAATATATCTTCACACAGAAGGAGTTGAATATGAGGCAGAGGAGATGGTTGGAGTTGATAAAGGATTACTGTTGTGAAATCTGTATCACCTGGAAAAGCGATGTAGTTCTTGAAGCGCCTTAAGTAGGAAAGGGTCGGGAAAAGTTATCTTTGTTAGCGGCTCAAAGCTGAGTTAATAACGAGAGAGATGGCTAGGATGGAGTTGGAAGTGAAGCTACCAAGTGAAGGAGGACAAATTACATTTTTACGACGGAGATGCGATCTACTATCGTAGAGAGAGAATCAAGGAGGTCTTGACTCAAAAGCGATGAGTGTGATAAAGGTAAAGGCGGTTAACCAATGAAAAAAAGATACTAAATACAGTCTTGATAATGAGGATTATTGAGATTTGAAGGAAGAATTTGGGTTCGAATGAGAGGCGAAATTAAAAGGAGGAGTTCTACAAGAGGCTTATAGTTCGAGGTTTTCGATTCATCTGGTAGCACTAAGATGTATCAAGATCTTTGATAGAGTTTTGGTGGTAGAACATGAAGAGAGAGAGATAGTAGTATGTGAGTAGGTGCTTGACTTGTCAAAGAGTTAAGTTGAACATCAACGACCAAGTGGCTTACACTACGATCGTTAGAAATTTTGGAGTGGAAATGGGAGAATATCACGATGGATTTTATGGTAGGACTTCCGACTACAACGAAAGGGTATAATGCGATTTGGGTAATAGTGGATCGGTTGACGAAGTCGGCTCACTTTTTGCCAATTAGGGTCAAGTATAACTTAGACTAGTTAGCTAGACTTTATATTAAGGAAATAATTTCCAGACATGGAGTATCAGTATCGATTGTGTCAGATCGTGACCCACGATTCACATCGAACTTTTGGAGGAGTCTCTGAAGCGATTAGGAGCGCGAGTTGAATTTGAGTCTGGCGTATCATCCACAAGCGGATGGGATGAGAGCGAGAGGACAATTTAGGATGTTAGAAGATATGCTAAGATCTTGCGTCATGGATTTCAAGGGTAGTTGGGATGATCATCTACCATTAGTGGAGTTCGTATAATAATAGTTATCATGCAAGCATAGGTATGCCTGCTTACTGAAGCTTTGTATGGGAGGAAATCTGAGAACACCATTGTATTGGGATGAGGTAGGAGAGCATGAATGTTGGGACCAAAAATTGTACAACGAGACAGCGGACATTGTCAAGATGATACAAATCGTCTCTTAGCGACTCGAAGCAGAGAGAAGAAGTTTACTGGATTAGCATAGAGAGAATAGAGAATTTGAAGTAGGTTAAATACGTATTTCTAAAAGTATCTCCACGGAAAGGAAAGATACGTTTTGGAAAGAAGGGAAAGTTAAGTCCGAGGTTTATAGGACCTTTTGAGGTATTAAAACGGGTGGGTGAGGTAGCTTATATGATAGCATTACCTCCAGACCTAGAACGAATACATAATGTATTTCATGTATCGGTATTGCGTCCTTATAAGCCAGATTATAAGCACGTGATAGAATATGAACCTATATATATCGAGAAGGAGTCGTACGAGGAAATGCCGATTCAAATTGTCGATAGAAAAGAACAAGTTCTGCGGAATAAAGTCATACCTTAGTGAAGGTGATATGGAAGAACCACGATGCGAGAAGAAGCAGCGTGGGAGTTAGAAGAAATGATGAAAAGAATTACCCTCAATTATTTGTGTTTTTTTTTTTAGCGAGATTTAGGGGACGAGAATCCTTATAAGGGAGAGAAATGTAGCATACGGAAAATCGAACCTTTGTAAATACTTTTAATAATGAATAAAATAATATTATTTATTATTATTATGTATTAAATAAGATGAATGTCGATTCTATAACCTAGAAACCCCAAAAGCGTCGTAGTATTTTAACTACGTGGGAGAATTAAAGTGTTTGAATTTCTAAGGCGAAAATAAAAGCTTTCGAGAAATTTTACGAAAACACTATTCATCGATTTACGCTTTCGGAATTATTTTTGAATTTTCAAGAAATGCGTAATGTTATAATATCAAGGTGAGATGGATTATGTAATAATAATCTAAGTATGGAAAGCGTAATATTTCACATGCGGACTTAATTTGGGAGCGTTAGGTTTATTAAGCGTTAAGGAAAGAAAGTTGTAATGTGTATATATGATGTATGCATTATATGAGGTAATGAAACGTAAGTATATATATCTGACGTATTATACTATTATGTATGGAGAATGGAATAACGTTAGTTACGAATTAATATCTGAACTAGAATACGAAGAATTATATGTATGGTATATATGATAAGTTGTTTAATTTAATGTAATGGACTTATAGGAGTATTAGTATATTGGTAGAAGTCGATAGAATGTAATACTAAAGCCCAAGTGTTTGATATGTCATGAGTCCAAACTATTGTGGTAAGCCCAATAAGAAATTAGCTAGATTAATTAGCAAGCCCGATGTGAATAAACTATGATCCATGGGGCAAACCAAGTAAGAAATGGATAGACTTGATGGGCAAGAAATTTATGTAATGCCCAAGTGTTGTGATGATCAAGTACTTTATGTGGCTAGCAAGTTTACTTAGTGGTTAAGTAGATGAATAGTAAGGAGGAGAAGTTAGGAAGGAGGTGGGAGTGGGAATGACTATTCTACCCTAACTTTCTCAAGCCTATAAATAGAGAGCTCATAATTCATTTGTTGCTTGATCAAATTCCTTTCAACTTCTCTCTTACAAAGTAACTTAAGTGTTATAGAGAATAAGCACTTTTAAGTCAAAGCTTCCTTTGTTAGATTTTCCAAGAAGAAGAAGTTATACATCAAAGGTAATGATCTTGTGTCCAATATTCTTCCATCTCTATCATAATAGGATGATAAGAGAAATGTAATTAACGAACATATATGCTAAGAACATATAAGAATTGAGTTATGAATGGACTTAAGCTGAATAAGTTGAATAAGAAACTTGAACCTAAATAAGTTGATAAACTTGTGAAGAACTTGTCATATGTTTGTCATATGATGTTAGTATGTTCAATATAGTATGAGAACATTGATTGACGGACTTAAGTTCATAGTAAGTCCTAAGCATGAGGATTTGTAGTTCCTAAGTTAAATAAGTCATTGACTTATGAGGATAAGTCAAAACCTACTTTGTCATTAAGTTGGTGTAATAAGTAACTTGAATTGTTCATGTGTTGACTAAAATCCATTTAGAACGTTTAGTAATGAAGCTTTGCCAAAATTCATATGATTGGACGATTATCGTCGAATTCGTAAAATTCTCGAAATGGAAGTCGTATTTTGTGTTTGAAGTCAGAAATGTTGGTTTTCGATGGAGACAAGTCATATTTGACATTATAGAGTTGCGGACTCAAAAATGATCGAATTCCGACTTAGAACGAAGAAACGGGCATTAAACGTTCACGAACGTTTATCGTTTTTGTTAAAATGAACTAATAGGTGAAATTTTAGCAAACGAAGTCAAATAGATAAAATTCTTGCATGAACACGTAGAGTATGGAATTTATGAACCGTAGGCTTTTGCACGAGGCAATTCAGACTTATAACGAAGAAGTTATGCGTCCGGGAAGTTCACAAAATTAAAAATATGCAAAATTTTTTCTAAGGCGCGAGTTGGTTAAGTGGCCAAGACCAACCCAAGGCCAAATGGGTGGTATGCCTATGACTTTAATGATGTCAGAGGCATCTCGCTAACTTCGCTGTGAGAAGCTAAGTGTGGCGCTAAGCATATGCAATGCAAGCTGAGGTTTTGATAGACAAGAATGTTTACAACTATAGAATGAAAGATAACTCATTAGCAGTGAACTAAGGTATAAATATAACATTGTTAAGGCATTGTTAGACACTTAATGTATGATTATTAAAGGTTAATAATCAATTGAAGGTGATTGTAATGAGGATGACGTAATGAAAAGCCAGAAACCATAATAATAGATATAAGTCAGAATTTAGATTGAGATGAAGGGTAAGATATAATAATATACCTGCTTGATTATATAAGACCTAATGTGGTACGTTATATGATCATGTATTTTAGAGACTTAGAAACTTAAAGTGTACGTGTGATAATCGATGGTAGGTATTAACCTTTGAAGGCAAGTATTCTAACCCTTGTTCCAGTTTAGTCTGGACAAGCTTTGTAATTCATGTATCCTTTCGCATGAAGTTTTGTATGAGGAAGTCAAAGCCAATTCTTCTGGCTAGACTTAAATTATGTTTCTATCAAAGCATGTACAATGTTTACCAAGTTATATTGGTATAGTTTTCAATTGAAGACTGAGTATGCTAAAATGTTTTCGTCATTTAACGATAGGCACGTGAGGTTGCCACAACTTAAACATATACACATTTAATGAATGTAGTGTTGATCATCATAGAGTACTATGGGCTGATCACCCAGAAATACTCGTAAGTAATGTCGGACTTACGGACTTAGTGCCGGGACGTCCTTTTCAAAAGAACTTATGAAATGCTCAAGGTCTTGGACCGGAATTGATGTTTTACTGAATATTGTTGTTGTAAAACGTTTTGAATGAAAAGAAGTGCTATTTTGAATTATCGATAGTACTTCATAACTATTGTTCAGTTATTGAAGATATACGAGTTCTGTGTTTTAAGCATGTAGTTTATTAGAATTATAGTACTTGCTGAGCTAGTCATGCTCACTCTTGCTTGAACCATATGAACACAACTAAGATCGAACTGACCGAAGGGTCCGACAAGGATAAGGGCAAGGCGAAGACGAATCCATAGAATACTTTTGTAATAGTATAGGATGAACGTTTATATTATATTGAATATTATGACAAGAACGAATGAATGGGTTATAAGGAACCTGGGAAAAGTAATATTATTTTGAATATATAGAAGATATATTAGTCCTTTTGTGACTATTCAATTGAATGAATGAATGAATGGTAGTACCGTGTAGCACCATCTGTTGGTTTGGAAGAGACCCGGATTTGGGGGCGTCACAGTATTGAATCAACGCCTCACTACCACCCTCTGCTATAATCACCTTCTCTAGAATGGTCCCATACGAAACACTCTCGAACACCGAAATCCTACTATATAGCCAGGGTCTTAGGCCCTGCTCAAACCTACGAGCCTTCCTCTCCTCAGTGTCCACTTGATGTGGAGCAACTTTGCCAATTCATTGAATCTGGCTGTGTACTGGGGAACCGTCATGTCCCTTAATTTAAGTTCTAAGAACCTAATCTCCCTCCTTCCTTGAATACTTGTAGGGAAGTAATTCTCGAAGAAAACCTTCTTGAATTGTTCCCACGTTACCGCATCTGTTATAGCCCCACCCTGGTGAGCCTCCCACCAAAAATTGGCTTCCCCTGTCATCATGTAAGTCATAAAAGAAGTCTTTTCCGCCTCACCTACATTTTGTAATAACAAACGCCTTCTCTATTTCTATTACCCATGTTTGGGCTTCTAATGGGTCTGTCGTTCCTTTGAACTCCGGCGGACCTACGCTTTTAAATTCTTTAAAGGTAGTCATTTTGGCTAACCTAGGTTCGGCGGGTACTCTACCCCCGGTTTAGTTAAATGCAGCCGTTAATAAATTAACGAACTCTTGCATAGGGTTGTTTTGACCCCCTTGATTTTCATTACGTGATTCCGCTTCCTGATTATGTTGGCTTCTTCTTGACGGCATTTAAATAGAATTTCATTATTATTTATTTACTTACTTCGTTATTATTCAACACATAACAACTCATACCATAACAAAGCATATTAAATGAAAACTTCATTATATTCATATGCTTCTTCATAGTCTGAAACTATTTACACTTTACTTCCATAGCCAACGGCTAGTACATTTCTATCCCGCAATTGAACTTCTCAAAAGTTGGGATTTACAAAAAGACTACCCTGTTATACAAAAAAGGCTTTTACGTCACTACACACATATTTATAACTCTAGACTTCTAATAATGCATAACAGAGTCCTCGTGTTTCTCATTCGCAATCATCGCTACAATATCCCGACTAATAGTGTGACGGGTTTGTCCTAATTCCATGTGATGACAATCAACTTTCAGCTTGAAATCCATATGAGCACTCTTATGGATGTAAGACATCCGTGCTATTTTCCGGTCTCTCTTAATCCGTTTCCTACGAAGCTCTACCACCTCGTTTATATAATCCCTAGCCTTATTTATCATGAGCACCTTCTCATCATGCTCTGACTCAAAATCTGCTTCTGCAGACTCCTTCGCTACATAAAGAGCACTAATCTCTTCATTTTGATTACGCACAACTGTACTCGATTTGCACATTCTGTCAAAGCTTTGCTTGATACAATGATCTCATTGCATCTGGAGGTGATAACTCTAGTGTAGGTACCACCGTACCAACCGATGTTACCTCCATCCCTTCCTCCACATCGTTCATCATACTAAGGTATGACGCTATATCCATATCTCCGTCGGAGTAGTCTTCCTCAGAAAAGTACTCCTCTATCTCCGACTCCTCTAGAATCACTAATGGTACCTCTGCCACCGGCATAGGTACAGGATCTACTCTGTTCACAGTTTCTTCACTCACCGCGGGTATATCTCTATACATCAAGCTATCGATCGACATTCTACAATAACACATATGTTGATTAGTACATAACACACAATAGTATAAGCACAAATCACATTTAATTTATTTAGGGTTACTTTCCATCTTTTAAATCTTTCGGTACTGAGTTTACTAAATACCTTATTGACTCATTCAACTTAAGTAAAGCTCGAGTTTACTTCCTTCGGATTTTCCTTCCTTAATGAGGTTATTAGCCTAAGGTTCTTCCCCCCTTAAGTTTTATAACCTAAAACTGTATATTCATTCTATTGAAATGACATCAAAATGTGTGAATCAACAACATTCTTATTACATTAATAATATTACATTCCGTTCCCAGGTTCTAAAACCATTACATTCTTTGTTCATCATACTATAATATATACAACTTACTAGTTTATTACAAGGTAAACTAATCGTTCATCTTCGTCTTGCCTTTATCCTTGTCGGATCCCTCGGTTCGTTCGGTCTTAGCTGCAGTCATATGGTTCAAGCAAGAGTGAGCATAACAAGCTCAGAAAGTACAACAATTTCTTTCAAACAATATGCTTGAAACATAGGAATCGTATATCTTCAGTAACTGGATAGTAGTTATGAAGTACTATCAATAATTCAAAATAGCATTTCTTTTCATTCAAAACGTTTTACAATGACAAAATTCAGTAAAACATTAATTCTGGTCTAATACCATGAGCATTTCATAATTTCTTTAAAATGGACAACCCAGCACTAAGTCCATAAGTCCGGCATATCTTACGAGCACTTCTTGGTGATCAGTCCATAGTACTCTATGTTGATCAACACTACATTCATTAAACGTGTGTACGTTTAAGTTTTGGCAACCTCGCGTGCCCATCGAATAATCGATGAAAAATACATTTGTTTATTCACACTTAGGCTTACCTTGAATCCGTACCAAACAATTGGCGTAGGATAGCGTTAACAATTGTATATTGAAAGACTTGTAAATAAATCAATCAATCTTCAAGATTAGTCTAGTCGAGTTAAAATTGGCATCGACACTTTCGTAAAACAATTCATGCGTATTATAACATGAATCACTGAAAACCTGGCTAACACAAAGGTTAGACAAGCGTTTAGAAAAACTTGCCTTCAGCGTCTACTACAGTATAATAACTTTTCCTTTCAGTCTTTACGATCTCTACAACACATAACCACATAACATACCACATTAGGTCATGAATGAACATACATGGTTCCTAATGAATCTTACCCTTCTTCTCAATCTAATCCTGTATTAGATTTGTTATTTATTGGTTCCGGCGTATCGTTATAACTTACATCATTCTTACCAACTTCTTTCTCTTCTATAACTTAATTGAAATTATTTCATTAATACAACTCATTTTGAGTTAATCATCCTTCCTCACGGCTTACTACCGTCCTTGCGTTATTAAATCATTACTCGATCGTCATTTGGTTAAGTATGCATATTGCATACCATTCACGTTCACATTCAATAGATTTACTTCCACCCTAAATGATCATAATTAAGGTTTAAACATATCTTAACAATGTTATAATTAAACTTTAGTTCATTACTAATGAGTTACCGTTCATGCTCTCCTTACAACCTTTCTTCAATGTCAAAACCTTAAAAAATTTGGCGTTGCCAAATGACTCCCTTTACTTCAGGATGATTGTATGCAGGCAACACTCTGAAACTAAAGGGCCGGACTCGACGCTGCGATGCAGTCCCTTAATTCTGGCCGCGACTTTGTGGTGCGAAATTCCAATAGCTCATACCCATTCTTGGCGATGTGGCACCATATATTTTGCCTTGACTGGCGCTGCGGCGCCAGTCCTCAGCACCAGAAAATTTTTGACAGACAATTTCTTGAGTAAGATTCTCGAGCTCATAACTTCTTCGTTATAAGTCCGAATTGGCTCGTTCAAATGCCATTAGCTCACAAATTACATACTCTACGCGTTCATGCAATAATTATATCTATTTGACTTCGTTTGCTAAAAATTCACCTATTAGTCCATTTTTCACAAAAACGGTAAACGTTCGTGAACGTTCAACGCTCGTTTCTTTGTTCTAAGTCAAAATCCGGTCATTTTCGAGTCCACAACTCTATAATGCCAAATATGACTTGTCTTCATTGAAAACTAATGTTTCCAAGCTCAATTTCAAAATTCGTCCTCCATTCAGAGAATTTTACGAATTCGACGATTATCGTCCAAACTCGTAAATTTTGCCTTAACTTCATTTCTTATGATTTGTTCATAGTTTCAAATGGATTCAATCCATCATACTAATATCTTGCCATACATACTTCATTAACTTATAACAATGATAAGTTATTACTTATTCTTTGTGAGTTTATAACTTACAAAAGTATAAACTACTTATGACTTCCTTTCTCATGACTTATTATAGATTAAGTCTTTTAACCACCATTCTTTCTTCTTATTATCATAAAATCTTATTAAAGTACACATATGAGTAGTTCATATAAGCTCTTCATAAATTCATAACTTAATTAAGTTTGAATTACTTATTCATGACTTATACGGCTTAAGTCCATTGATTAATCATTCTTATCATTCCTTACCATACATGTTCTACCACTACCCACTTCTCTAACAATGGAAGAGAAAGGGATTCATGGTTTAAGTTCTTACCCTTGATAATCACTTGGTTAATCTTTAATCTCCTTCTTGCTTCTTGAATTCTCAAAGGCTAACTTGTTCTAGCTTTTGTAGCTTATTATCTCTAACCAATAAGCTCTCAACTTGTTGGATGAAATGAACAACCAACAAAATGAATACTAAGCTTGCTATTTATAGGACTTCCTAAGGTTAGGGTAGTTTGGTCATTAATCGAACCCACCTCCTTAATCACCTCCTTACTATTCATTACCTAGACATTAAGTTAACTTGGCCCCCACATTTACTTAACTCTTAAGTATACTTTCTTAGCACATAGCTTATCCTTTACTTGCTCATCACAACACTTAGCCATTAAGTTACTTGGTCATCACATAAAAGCACTTTGCTTGCTCATCACACATAAGCACTTTACTTAGCCTTTAAGTTACTTAACTTATTCTTTGCTTAACCCTTAAGTCTACTTTCTCATCACACTTATTTCTTGGCCACCAAGATCACCCATATGATCATGGGTTGCCCCATGGATCCTCCTAATCCATTGGATTCTTACTTTGGGCTTAAGGTTTAATTAATCCTGATTTATACATTGGGCTTGCAATTAAACAAACACTTGGGCTTGTTCATTAAATTACATTGAACTTAACATTACAAATATTTGGGCTTTAACATTAATTCATATTGGGCTTTATTATTATCCCAATTAGACATTACAATCTCCTACACATTCCTACAAGTCCATTGCATTTGGCTTAAAGTCTTATAACGTATAATTTACGTATTTATCTTGTATTCTAACTCGTATACTTATTTAGTATACGACATTCCATCATTCATACAAACTCGTATAATATCTCGTATCATACTCGTATTCATTACCTCGTACAATACTTACATATTATACGATCATCGCTTTAATTCATTACACATATTCCATTTCCTTCTCGGAAATCACTTTCCCTAATCGTTAGGTTTTAAGTCCTCAGGTGAAAAACTGTGTTTTCCATAACTGAAATATTATTGAATATTCTATCTCACCTCGATATTCTATCATTACATATTTCTCGGAAGTTCAAAAATAATTCCCGAGCAGAAATGCGTGAATAGTGTTTTTCAAAAAATTTCTCAGAAATTCAAACACTTTAATTCTACCACGTAGCCAAAATACTACGACATTCCGATATGTCTTGGTCATAGAACGACCTTCAAATAGCTTACTCCCATAATTAATTAATTAAATTCATTTAATCCACATAATCAAATAAAAATTTAATTCTCAAAAATCCGATTTTTCTGGGGCGTTACGCACGTCCTTCCTTGCTTTAGGAGTTCAACTACAAGAAATGCTAAACAAACATAAAATGCATAAAAACATAATAAAATCTACTCGAGATGAGCATAATTCTCATGAATTGATATCAAATAAGTAGGTATAAAACCTACTTATCAAATACCCCTAAACTTGAACTAATGATTGCCCTCAAGCAATGCATACGACATTAAACAATGAAATGCAACTAAATTATGATGCAAATGCGTCCCAAGTCTTTCCAGCTAAGTTGAAATTCTAATCCAATATGCCTCAGTGAATTATCCAGATTCAAGAATAAAATTTCAAACTAAACTATAAACATAATATCATACAATCAAATAACCCATATTTGCTATAAAGATGCTGTGTGTGTGTTGTGTTCACCAAAAACTTGACTAAGGCAAAGAATACACATGTTAAATTGCTCAAAACAGAAAATTGCAGTCTAAAATCAAGATCCATGTATACTAATGTAACAAAAACTAATCTAACACATCAATACAAACTAAGGTTCAACAATGGGTTTAAACTGCTTAATGTTTACTCACGAGGGTGATTTTTGCTCTTTCCCGCGTTGTTTTTTGCTATTTTTTATACAACGAGTGCGTTTTATGCTCCATCTCACCCCTTCCAAAGATTCAATAATTCGGCTCAAGAAGGTTTCAAGATAGATTTTTCCTTTTTATTTTTCTTCTTTTTTTTATATGATAAGCATACCCATGTGTTCCCAAAGCTTGATTATCAATGTTTTCATAGTCTAAGTCCATTTTCCACACAATTCTATTTTTTAAAAACCACATTTCCTATTAAGCAATAAAAACACATAACTCTTATACCTACAAGCATTTGTGAACACGTAAGTATGAACCGAAAGCATCTAAACAACATCCATGGATTACATCATGTAAAACATTATAGTTAAGCTCATGTTATCCATTAAATTCAATAATCCTTCAAAATTCATTTTCATCATTGGCTAGACTTAAACTTCACAAACCTAGAAATTCGGGACATGCAACTAAACATATAACTAACACATATAATAACGACTAATCAACAAAAAAATTTCTGCACTTATTAACTACCACATAAACATGCAAACATGCAAACATGAAAAATTTAAACTAATCATGCAAAAATGATATGCAACTACCTTACTACCCAATACCCGTAAACTTAATATATTCATTGTCCCAATGAATGAAGGTATAAGGTTAGAAGAACTCCCCTAATGCTCAGTTGCACCACCCTCTTCGGGTGGTTAATCCGGTGGTGGAAATGGCACGACTGTCCTAAATTGTGGCCACTCGAGCATAGTCCCTTGTTGCGCAAACGCCTCCACTAGCAACCTCGTCAAACCCGTAGCAAACACTGCAAAATTGTCGTACATGGCGTCGACCTTCCGCTCCAACCTTCGGAGCTGTCGATCCTCAGTAGCAACAGTGGCTTGAGTTGACGTTCCTGCTTCATTCGTCTTTGATGGCTGCGAGGATGGCGTAGATAATGCTGGATGAAGGATGAAATCCTTTCCTATTGGGTGCGGAGTACCCCTTTGCCAATCTTTGAATCTCGCTATTGTGGCATGAGTAATGTCCTGGCTTGGATACTGCAACTGTTCATCCGTCCACCTAATGCTTACTTTAGCACATAAATGAGTCACGATTAATGCATGTGGTATACTTCCCGTAGTACTTCTCCTCATGTATCGTAGCATATTCTGATTAATGAGGTGACCAACATCGATATCTTTTCCCACAATAATCCCCATAATATGGTTGCTCGTTTAACTGTAACGTCATGCTGATGAGATGATGGCATGAGTTTGGCACACACAAAGAGATTCCAAGCCTTTGCATAGCAGTTAAGAGTTGAAGCCAGAAAGGTCTTGGGTTGATTAGTGCAAGGAGTGCATGTCCACTTAGTCCCTGGAATACATAAATCAGTAATAACAACATCCAAGTCTGTCTCCATGCGTTCTTCCTCCACCCAATTCGTTCGTCCAGCCAGAGGGTCGGGTAAACTGAATACTCCATGAATCGCTCTCGGTCTATATCCACTTGAATCCCCTAAACGAAAGAAAAACCATTCATCGTCTCCCGTGTATCTGCATAAAACTCCTGCACAATGGCTATAGGTCCAGCCAGTGGCGTAGAGCACACGCCATGCCAATACTTTTCTTTGATCATCTGCACTAACTGCCCATCTTACGCATCTGGCTTGAATCCTCGCTCTCGAACAAATGATTTTCCCACAATGCGGTAGAACTCTATCTGTGCATCCAAGTTGACAAACTTAGAGAAATCAACATTATCACCATTTTGGCTACTGTCAGAGGATGATTTAGGTGTGCGAGAACGAGCACGCTTTGGTCCCATTTGTTTTATTGAAGAAGAAAAACCTGATTGATGGAATCGTGTATGTAATATCTGATGAACCGAGAACCCCCAAACTTGTATTTCACACACCCACCGAAAAACCCTAGCTTTATCAGTGAAAACTTTAAACGTGGGTAGGAAACAGATGCGATAAACACGTAGTGGGATGAGACGTGACAACTTTTGATTTGGAACGGTTTGGGAAGAAAGAGTCGTGCATGTTGTGGAGAGGAATGAGATACGTACTCTGCTATTTCAAATGATATGAGAGATGGGGCAAGTCACGTCTTTAAAATCTTAAAAAATTTTCAAAACCGGTCAAAGTAGGTAGCGCATGTTTTGAATGGGGACACATATGTGGTATGATTGCTTTTTTATTGCATAGATTTATAGCGCGTAGCATTGATTTAAATATAACTACCATGGCGCGTGACGACCATAAAACCGCGATTCGCATTACTAATCTGCATCTCCAATTTACCAAAACATTGATGAATCAACTCCAATACACCTGCACAAACATCAATTATCAATATCAAAGCATGAACTACTAAATAAGTAAGAATGACTATCTTCATAACATACTTTCTACGCTATGCTCAGGCATAATACATATGTAACCCTCAACAAGCTATAACACTAAGCATGAAAAATGAACTAACAAATACAATCTAAATAGAATATGTAGACACTCATAATTTTCTGCACACCTGTTACTAACATTGCAAGAGGGCAGATTCGTCTTTCGGAGATAACCCTGGAAGATAGCTAACATCCATTCCGGATACTACCGGAAGTTCAAGTTCAAAACCCGGGACACACACCGCAAACATCATTTCCAAACCCGGACCGGAAGGATCATTTCCAACCTCGGAGATAACCCCGAGTTTCGTCCTTGGAGATAACCCCAAGGAATGTTGTTGCAGTTCTGGCGATAACTCCGGAAATGCTTATTTCAAACACATGCTATCAACTTCAAGCTCAAACCTCCTGCTGAGGCACTCATCCCTCAGACCAGGAGCTAACAATGGGTAGACAAGCACACTCACAAGATGACATTGCCGCATTCAAACACTTGCAACAGTCCAATCTCAGATGTAACCCTGAGCAACGTCTGCTTTCAACTTAAATCGGTGATAACCCCGATGAAGAGTTAAACGTCATCTTGCCACATCAACACTTGTGCGTCGTCTCAACACTTCACATATACATACATACAATAATGTCCCATAAGACGCGTGGCAATACACCAGATAGAATTTGAAGCTTTAAGACTATGGGCATGGTCCCCTCTTCCTGACTTCGTACAACCTCTAATCCATGTCATTGCGTAACTCTCGACACAAGCGGTCCAAAGAAGGTCACATAGACCTCGTTCGGATGCTCGGATTGAAGTTCTGCAAGTTCGAGTGAACATTACAATACACGAGTGCACGTACTTCGAGACAATGGGAACCACAAATCCCGGGGGCAACTCGACCAGCCGTAGGTGTAACTGCAGCTGTCGCAGGTACACCTGCGACCATCAGTCTATAAATATAGACCTTGGGGTCAGCCATTTGAGGGGGAGAAGAGAGAAAAAAGGCGAGGAAGCCCTGTCCAATTTACTCTGTACACACCCATATTGAGTGTTTCCTCAGTTTAAACATCTGTTAGCTCACATATAGCTATACTTTTATCCGGCGGGAGCTGAGTGTTTATCCACATAGAGTCATAGAAGTCTACATTGGCAGCCCACTGTAAACCTTCTTACAAGGAGATCTGCCCCTAAGCCGGAGTATCTTGAACAAGGAGATCTGCTAATCATCAGTTTCAACTTTGAAGTTGAGCCGGCCAGTTTTCATACTCTGGAAGTGAGTACGACGCAGTACCATTCTATTGGAACACCACTTCCTGTACCCAAGATTTATGCTGAGGTTATATCGGCCACTCGAGAAATGATGTCATTGGGTCATCAACCTGGACAAGGGCTTGGTGAATATAAGCAGGGTATTAAGCACCCTATTCAAATGTCCAGTCAAATTGGAACAGCCGGAATAGGCTATTCTGCTAGTTCCAGTCATAGGAATCCCCATAAACACAAGCCGATTCCTCAAGCTTCTACCTCACGACGATTTTCTATACCTTTACCTCATGAGTTGATACAATCTCCAGTAAAGGTGCCAACCCATGTTGCGACCATGCTGTTTCCTAAGCCAGTGATAATCAAAGAAAAAGAGGCGCTGATTCCTGATCCCGAAGTGGAAGATAAGGAACGGAAACATAAACATGACATTGCATTGATGATGGCAGGCATACGTGTTGTGACGCCCCCAAAATTCGGTATTCATCACCCATTCTGAGTCGCCAGATACATGGTACAAAATACAAACTTAATTATACATCTGTCGTGTAACATACGACAATACATAAACTGAGAGTTCTAATAGGAATATTATCATTTAGACAATATCCATACTCAAGGAGTCCTCATTACATTTATTGTCACACTATTTAACAGAATAGTGAGGACTACTAATGCTATCTTGAGGACCATCACTCGTTTCCCAGGCTTCGTCCCGGCTATATTTCTCATTTCAGAAGAGAACGGTGAAAGAAAGGGTGAGCTCAACTAGCTCAAGAAGAAATATTATGACTAAGATAATGCGAGAATAAATTATCATTAGCCTACAACAAGTGTTAAAGCGATAAAATATAATTAACATCAAGTTTAACTACGGTGAAACAAACAATCCATTAAAAGAGTCAAGTAGAAAATAAAATCTACTATCTTTTATGATTTAAAAGGTTTTCATCATTGTTATAATTGAGACTCGACTTTAATAAATAATCCACATCATCGAATCACCCCCACTTTTCTGACCGAGGATATTCTTCAAATTATCAATGGTCATGACTATCTAGAATCACCCCGGTCATAATCATACCAAAAACTATCCATCACCGCATTACGTGCCACTTTGAGGACTTTTGTCACATCATTTATATCAAGCCATGATTATACCGAATGAACCCTGGTCATAATCATACTAAGTTCATCTATGCACGTAAGCCAAAGATAACATAATATAACACGAGGATGATGACAATGACATAATAATTCAATAAAAAAAGTTCACGAATTAATTTATTCAGGAACTAATAACGTCCAAATTGTCAACATTATACTGCTTTGTAGAGTAAAATTCAAGAATGATCAGAAGAATATTTTCATGAAAAGATACTGGATGAAACGCAAATATCAAGAATATTCTACTAATTTCATGTAGTATAGAAGTCAAAGTTTTAACCAACTGGGTATGATAAAGAATGGAATAACAAAGGAAATCACCATGCATGCGATTGCCGCATAGAGCGAGTTATTCAGCGAGAATAATAATAATGAGAACTGGTCGGTGAAATTCACACCGATAAGATGTTCCAACGAGAATAATAAAGATGGAACTGATCAGGTGTAAAACACACGAATAGGATATTCAGCAGAATGATAAAAAGCGGAACCGGTCAGGTGTAAAACACATGATGAGGATGTTCCAGCAGAATAATAATAAAAAAGGCGGAACCGGTCAGGTGTAAAACACATGCACGAGGATGTTCCAATGAATAATAGAAGAATGTCACCAAGTATAGGGTAAACCACGTATCTGATTATGTATAGGGTATGCTGGCGTATATAGATTATTCAACGAGAATAATAAAGAATGGAATAATGGAGGATTTCACCAAGTATAGGGTACGCCAAGCTTATACAAAGTTATTCCAACGAGAATAATAAAGAATGGAATAAATGAAGTTCTCTTCATGAATAAGAAAGAATAACACCCCTTACAGTACAACAAATAATATCCCTTACCTTAGAAGAGCTGAATATTGGAAAAGTGAAGTAGCGAATACTTTTCTTCTTTCTCTCTATAGTTTCTCTCTAGAGTTTCAATGAATTAAGTAAGAAATAATGAAGGAATGAGCTTTTATTTATAGAAAAAGCGAGGGTGGCTCTTGGTCTTAACGAAGGGTCAAAATGACTCTTGGTAATATTGAAGAGACAACTACTATTTCTGAAGGGTAATTAACCCTTGGAACAATCAAGAGGCGAGTTAACTCTTGGTAATATTGAAGGGACAACTACTATATTTGCGAAGGGTAATTACTATTATTCGAAGGTAATTACTATTGAAGAAGGTAATTACTATTGGCGAAGGTAAATACAATTGTGAAGAAGGTAATTATTATTCACAAAGGTAATTACTATTCACAAAGGTAAATACTATGATGAAGGTAATTACTATTCTCAAAGGTAATTACTATTCACAAAGATAAATACTATTGTGAAGAGACTCTTAGATGATGACATATGAGCCCCCATAAAATAATCAAAATTACCACAAGCGTCTCATAATGCGGACTCTTTATATACATCGAGGATTGAATAAATATTACCACAAATCATTTTATTTTTAATCAACACATATTTAATCTTTCAACAATTATTAATCATTTATAACTTGTCGTCTCAATTAATAATATAACATATTATACAGATGATACTGTGACAATAATTGAATCAATAATATAAGAGATATGATGCAGCAATTACTGTAGCGATAATTGAGTATAGCTAAGTGACTTCTCACGTAAGCATCAATAATCAATACCGTGTGCTACTATGCAACCACACGACATCGCATGTACTTTTACTCTTGGGTAGTTCAACGGTTTTAACGGTAACACCTCTGTAGTTATTTTTATAGAAAGATAATTTTGTCATTTTCTAACTAGGACAATACTTCCGTTGTGGGATCCAATTACAGATTGAGTAGTCGTCACGAATATTCCCCAACAAAAAGAATATTCCCAGACCAAACGAATATTTTATAACAACTTGCTTACTTTTGCAAAATTTATAAATATGACCCACAACTATAACATTATATCAAATTTATTCCATAATATTCAAAAATAATATTTATAGAAAATTCATCTTTATTTATAAAATTTGGGTCTTACAACCTCCTTCTTATGAAATTTCGCCCTCGAAATTAGGGTGCGTACTGATATGATAAAGAGGTGAGGATACCTTGAATACCTTTATCGTTAAAAATATTAAATTCATCTTATGATCCGCCAAAGATATTTATTAACAATTCATCTTTGCACTCACAAAGCTAAAGATATACAATCGTAAAACCAATAATCTTTGAGACGCGACTTAATAGTATCACGACCACGAATTATCCATGCACCATCGGCGAGGATATTCGTGTTTTCAATCTGATCATGATTGATTATACTGCAAGAATAATCCTTGGTCATAATCATACCAAGTCTATCAATGCACTACTGACCAAAGATAATCGTGTTTTCAATTACGGTTATGATTATACCGAACAATCCACAGTCATAATCATACCAAGTCCATCTATGCACTACAGCCACGAGATGACTTTCAACATAATATAAGCGTGAGGATAATGATATAAAGAATCAATCAAATGAGATAAAGGATAAATATTAAACATTTATAATATAATTTATCCAAGATTCAAGAATATCCCCATGTTATCAATCACTTAATAATCTCATAATCTAATATCATTAATATTATAACAATATTTTAATCACTTCTTAAATTTATAAATAATTTATCTCAATTGTTTACGTTTTACCATATAATGCATTTAATCATTCAAAATGCCATACTCATAAGATATCATCACCAATTATCAAATCCTCAAAAAAATATGCATATACTCTATATAGGATTCTCTAGCCATAAAATCCTATTTTCAACTTTGTTACTTCACATAACATATTTAACTCATATGTTCACAACTAAACTATTTTCATGAAAAATACCAAATCAGTCCCAAAAATATTTCTTTTCTGGGATTTAGCATAATATAGTCCCATAATGAAAATATATTTTTCTCGAATTTTAAAATTCATTTACTATTTTCAAAAATCAATTTCTAATTAATTCCTTAAGAAATTAGCTACCTCAAGTTTAACTCCAAAAATTCCCAAATCTTGGCAGGACCTTACACATGTTAATGTGAGCCTCCAGTTTAAATTTCATGGTCATCGGAGTTATAGAACTCCAGTTATAGCATTTTTCGTCAAAAAATCCTAAATATTGAAATGGTCATAACTTGCTCATTTTAAGTCGGAATGAGCTCATTTTTGGACACGATGTTCTTTATACCATATACTTTTATGTCCCAAAAGGCCTGAATTTTTCTCACTAATTAAGTGGCCGAAACAGCCCTTACAAAAACGTGGCAGTGACTTTTTGGACATTTTGAAGTTTTGACTCCTTTAAAAAATCGGTCCACACGAAAATTTACAACACCTTTTCATTGATTCCACTTGGATTAGTTAGGTAACTCATAGATCTAACTCTAGGACTTAACCACACTCAAAAATTCAAAATATAATAAGAGATTTGGTCAATTGAATTTCATGTTACGTTTTTCACCAAAATCTGGTTTTTAACTCCTTGTGATTTTTAAGAAACTTTCATGTTTTCACATACTAACCAACATAACTCATCATAACACTTACTAATACCACATATACCCATGATTTTCATTAGTCCAATGCTTTTATTATGACTTTCATCATAAACCACGTAAACTGTTCATTTTAGTTGAAGAAATATTTGAAGGTTTAAGAAATGGGTTTTGTACTAGGGTCAATACAAAATTCGATTTCACGCTCTAGGTAGGCTAAGAAGTCTTCAAGAATATGCCAGGAAATTTATTAATAATAGAAATATCATTCAAAAGCTGTGACTCTCATCCAAGACTTGGATAATACGTCACATTGATACCAATCGTGACTTCTATCCCTTAACCTAGATAGCACCTCACAATGATACCTATAAACTTGCCATCTTCATTCACGATGTCGCCTCTGAAGAAAGTCCGCGGTGCATTCCACACAAGAAAGTCAACAACGAAAGGATCGGGGCTCTTTACTTATGGCTTGATATAACAGTGATTAACTTTAGGGTTTGGTTACTTTGAATTCGTATAACAGGTTGGTTAGGAATATGAAAGCTAACAACCTTACAAAAAGAATAATAAGTAGTTAATCAATTGTTTTCAAAAATTACCTCAAAGGCAAGTATTTATAAAAAGATAAGATTGACAGGTAACATGAAAGTGTTTATTTGAATCAAACAAGATATAAAAATAGTAGCGGTAACGAAGGCTCCTACTAACGAAGTTTCAACCAATAAGTCAAAGTCTAACTTCTCCGGAGTCAAATTTAAATGTTGAATGCAAGCAAGAGAGATAAAATAATGGGTAGAACCGATATCTTATAAGGTATAGACTTCGCAATTTATAATTAACTAACCCGTGCTAACTTCGTTCGGTTTACTCGCTTTTTGAGAAGTCATGAAAAATGCACTTCCTAAAACCAACGACTTTGTTTTGTCCATATCCACCTTTGGTGCCACCATCCTAGCTAGACTTGACTTTGGTGCACAACAAAATTGAGCTAAATGACATTCTCTTCTTGCAATTTCCACTTCTATTATCTTTGCCATGATTACCACCGAAGTGGTTACCATTCTTAGCATGATAATTTCCCCCACGATGGTTATCAATTTTCTGATAGCCGTTGCCACCAGTATGATTATTATCGTGTTGTTGGTCGTTACCTTTTGTTTGAAATTTGAATCAACACTCTCATGTGCTTCATTTCTTATCTCAAAGCATTTTGGATGTCATTCTCAAACACCTTTGTCACAAAACAAGGGTTAATTAACATATCACATATTATCCCTATACTACGACCGACTAATTAAATACCAAATAAATTTAGGTAGGTCATACTAGCGAAGGAATTCTCTCTCCCTCCTAGTTCTTATCTCACATCTTAGCCAGGATCATATCCTAAGCTCGATACTAACAATGGTGACTACGGACACCAACTTGTGTCAAGACCTCACATTGGTACCTATCGACTTGCCACCGAAAGAGGCGTCCCCCCACGGAGAGTTTGGCTTGGTGCATTCCCCAACAATGAAGTCACCAATGAGAGGCTCGGGGCTCTTCACACTTATGGCTCGATACCAATTTGTGGCGCCCCAAAATTAGGTATTCATCACCCATTCGAGTCGCATGGATACATGGTACAAAATACAAACTTAATTATACATCCGTAGGTGTAACATACTGACAATACATAAACCGAGAGTTCTAATAGGAATATTGTCATTTAGACAATATCCATACTCAAGGAGTCCTCATTACATTTATTGTCACACTATTTTTAACGAGAATAGTGAGGACTACTAATGCTATCTTGAGGACCATCACTCGTTTCCCAGGCTAAGTCCCAACTATATTCTCATTTCACGAAGAGAACGGTGAAAGAAAGGGTGAGCTCAACTAGCTCAAGAAGAAATATTATGGCTAAGATAATGCGAGAATAAATTATCATTAGCCTCACAATGATGTTAAACCGATAAAATATAATGAACATCAAGTTTAACTACTGAAGAGAACCAAAGAATCCATTAAAAGAGTCAAGTAGAAAATAAAATCTACTATCTTTTATGATTTAAAAGGTTTTCATCCTTTGTTATATTTGAGACTCGACTTTAATAAATAATCCACATCATTGAATCACCCCCGCACTACGACCAAGGATATTCTTCAAATTATCAATGGTCGCGACTATTCGAATCACCTGGTCATAATCATACCAAAAAACTATCCATCATCGCATTACAGAGCCACTGAGGACTTTTGTCACATCATTTATATCAAGCCATGATTATCTTTGAATGAACCACGGTCATAATCATACTAAGTTCATCTATGCACGTAAGCCAAAGATAACATAATATAACATGAGGATGATGACAATGACATAATAATTCAATAAAACAAGTTCACGAATTAATTTATTCAGGAACTAATAACGTCAAATTGTCAACATGATCATTGCTTTGTAGAGTAAAATTCAAGAATGATCGGAAGAATATTTTCATGAAAGATCTTTGGATGAAACGCAAATATCAAGAATATTCTACTAATTTCATGGAGTATAGAAGTCAAAGTTTTAACCAATTTGGGTATAATAAAGAATGGAATAACAAAGGAAATCACCGTGCATGCGGACTTAGCATAGGCGAGTTATTCAACGAGTAATAATAATAACGAGAACCGGTCGGTGAAATTCACACCGATAAGATGTTCCAACGAGAATAATAAAGATGGAACCGGATCCGGTGTAAAACACACGAGATAGGATATTCCAACAGAATGATAAAAAGCGGAACCGGTGGGTGTAAAACACATGCACAGGATGTTCCAACAAGAATAATAATAAAGAGGCGGAACCGGTCAGGTGTAAAACACATGTGATGGATGTTCCAATGAATAATAGAAGAATGTCACCAAGTATAGGGTAAACCACGATATCTGATTATGTATAGGGTATGCCGCGTATATAGATTATTCCAACAGAATAATAAAGAATGGAATAACAGAGGGATTTCACCAAGTATAGGGTATGCCGCTTATACAGGTTATTCCAACAGAATAATAAAGAATGGAATAACAGAAGTTCTCTTCATGAATAAGAAAGAATAACACCCCTTACGGGTACAACAAATAATATCCCTTACCTTAGAAGAATTGAATATTGGAAAAGTGAAGTAGCAGAATACTTTTCTTCTTTCTCTCTATAGTTTCTCTCTCTAGAGTTTCAATGAATTCGTAAGAAATAATGAAGGAATGAGCTTTTATTTATAGAAAAAGCGAGGGTGGCTCTTGAGTGTCTTAGAAGAAGGGTCAAAATGACTCTTGGTAATATTGAAGAGACAACTACTATTTCATGAAGGGTAATTAACCCTTGGAACAAGAAGAAGCGATTAACTCTTGGTAATATTGAAGGGACAACTACTATTTGCGAAGGGGTAATTACTATCGACGAAGGTAATTAATTACTATTGACGAAGGTAATTACTATTGAAGAAGGTAATTACTATTGGACGAAGGTAAATACTATTGACGAAGGTAATTACTATTCACAAAGGTAATTACTATTCACAAAGGTAAATACTATTATTGACGAAGGTAATTACTATTCATAAAGGTAATTACTATTCACAAAGGTAAATACTATCGATTGTGATGAGACTCTTAGATGATGACATATGAGCCCCCATAAAATAATCAAACTTACCACAAACGCGTCTCATAACAGGACTCTTTATATACATCAAGGATTGAATAAATATTACCACAAATCATTTTATTTTAATCAACACATATTTAATCGTTCAACAATTATTAATCATTTATAACTTGTCGTCTCAATTAATAATATAACATATTATATGAGATGATCTTGTGACAATAATTGAATCAATAATATAAGAGATATGATGCAACACCAATTCTTGTAGCAATAATTGAGTATAGCTAAGTGACTTCTCACGTAAGCATCAATAATCAATACTGTAGTGCTACTACGCATATCACACGCCAGACATCTTGTACTTTTACTACTGAGTAGTTCAACAGTTTTAACGGTAATACCTCTGCCGTTATTTTTATAGAAAGATAATTTTGTCGTTTTCTAACTAGGACAATACTTCCGTTGTGGGGTCCACCACTGATTGAGCCGTCGTACGAATATTCCCCGACAAAAAGAATATTCCCCGACCAAACGAATATTTTATAACAACTTGCTTACTTTGTAAAATTTATAAATATTACCCACAACTATAACATTATATCAAATTTATTCCATAATATTCAAAAATAATATTTATAGAAAATTCATTTTTATTTATAAAAGCTGGGGTCTTACATGTGTCATTGTTCATGATGAACATACAAATAGATACACCCCAGACGATGATTGCCCAGATGTCATGGTTATCATTCGGGAGAAGGAGGACAATGACGATCCTTCCATCACTACAGTCCATCAGGACTTTGCCCTCGACAATTGGAGCAGCACTCCATGCATTGGTCGACGAGGGTAAAATGGGCAGAAAATCCCTCTGCCCTGTAGATAACTTTAATTGCTTAATTTTCTTTACAGTACTAGCAGTTATTTTATCAAGTACATGCTAACACTTTGTATGATCAAACAGTTGCATATGTTAAGTGAAAGAATATTCTGTTTCAGGACTCTGAATTTAGATGTACTGTATTTTGCGATGAAGTGCCTTCTCTCCACAAAAATTTGTAACTTTGATGCAAAGTTGGACTCAGACTTGATGGATATGCAAGAGGACATTGAGACACCTCAGGAGATTAAGGAATAGGTCGCAGATAAACCTAAACCCAACCTTGACCAAACCACTTCTTTCAATCTTGGAACCTTAGGCAACCCTAATCTAATCCAAATTTGTTCAGACCTCACCCAAACCAACGGAATGACATGGTTGCACTATTAACCCAATTCCAGGATGTGTTTACATGGTCTCATGAAGACATGATAGGTTTGTCCACGGACATTGTTCTTCATCGCCTTCCCATTAAAGAAGGATTCAAGCCAGTTAGGCAAAAACTCAGGCGATTGAAACCTAAGTGGAGTTTAAAAGTTAAAGAAGAAATTGTGAAACAATTTCAAGCTGGCATTATCATGGTGTCTACATATCCGGAGTGGATATCCAACATTGTTCCCGTGCCTAAACCAGGGGGGGAAAGGTGCGAGTCTGCGTGGATTACCGGGATTTGAACAAAGCTTGCCTTAAAGATAGCTTTCCCGTGCCTTTTATCCACATTCTTATTGACAACACTACTCAATACGATATGTACTCCTTTGCTGATTGCTTTGTGGGGTACCATCAAATTATGGTCGCTGAGGAGGACCGTGAGAAAACTGCTTTCATCACGCCTTGGGGAAATTTTTGCTACAAACGGTTGTCATTCGGCCTCATCAATGCCGGGCCAACCTATTAGCGAGCTATGATGGCTCTTTTCCACGATTTAATGCACAAGGAGATAAAGATCTACGTGGATGACATCATTGTCAAATCTCGAAGGGAGGAGAACCACCTAGACCATCTCAAAAAGCTTTTCAACAAGTTGCGTAAGTACAACTTAAAGTTGAATCCAGCCAAGTGCGCCTTTGGTGTGAAGTCAGGCAAGTTGCTAGGTTTCCTAGTCAACCACAAAGGGATTGAACTGGATCCTACCAAAATCTAGGTCATCAAGGAAATGCCCATTCCTCAGACATAGAAGGAAATACAGGGATTTTTGGGAAGAATCAACTTCATTAGCAGGTTCATTTCTCAACTCACAATAACCTGTGAGCCAATCTTCAAGTTGTTGAGGAAGAACTCCTCCATAAAATGGAATGATGAGTGTCAAAAAGCCTTCCTCACAATCAAAGTGCAGTTGGTTAACGCTCCTATTTTGGTACCACCCAGGGATGATGTTCCCCTGTTCATGTACTTGTCCATAAATGACAATGCCACGGGTATCTTTGGGGCAAAAAGACGATTGAGGCCAAGAAGCGAGCTATCTATTACCTCAAGAAAAGATTCAAAGATCGGTGAACACAAGTACACTCTGATTGAGAAGACTTGTTGTGCTTTAGCATGGGCTTCCATGAGGTTACAGCATTACCTCCATGGTCACACAACCCATCTCATATCCCGCGTGGATCCTCTCAAATATGTGTTTAGTAAGCCCATACTAAATTGTCGACTGTCCAGATTGCAGTTGATCCTACAACAATTTGACATCGTCTACGTGACGCAAAAATTTGTCAAAGGGCAAGGAATTGCGGATCAACTGGCCGCCGCACCTACAGGGAACTACAAACCCTTGGAAACATACTTCCTTGATGAAGGGGTAATGACAGTTCAGCAACAACATCAGTACGATACATGCCATACTTGGGAAATGTATTTTGATGGAGCTGTTAACATAAAAGGCTCTGGAGCTGCAGCAGTTCTAATATCTGGTACGGGAGAGCAATATCCCGTCGCCGTCAAATTGTAGTTTGTCAGCACCAACAACACAGCTGAGTATGAAGGCTATATCATGGGGCTAAAACTTGCCCGTTCAATGGGCATCAGGAGGTTAACTGTCTTTGGAGATTCTGAATTGGTAATCAGACAATCCACGAGAATCTATCAAACCAAAGAATTACATTTCTTTGCCTTACCACTCCAGTAAGTTCTCTGAATAACTTTGGAGTTCAAAAAAATCTCTTTTTTACACATTCCTCGTAATAGGAATGATTTTGCGGATGCATTAGCAACGTTGGCCTTCTTGGTGCACATACTTGACAAGGAAAACACGCCAAGCATTACAATTGGAATGCAAAAAGCCCCAGTCTATGGGAACTATGTTGGATAAGTATCGGATGAACTACCTCCCATCCACAACCCTTGATATCAGCACATCAAGGAGTATCTATGAGACAGATCTACACCCGCTGAGGCGAGCCAAACTGAGAAGAGGCGGATCCATCGACTTGCTATGAAATTCTACCTGAGTGGAGATGCACTCTATAAAAGAGATGCAGGAATTGGTCTCCTCAGATGTCTGGATAAAGACCAAGCTTAGAGACTCATAGATGAGATCCATAGTGGAGTATGTGGCCCTCACATGAGCGGACCCCTACTTATCAAGAAGATTCTTAGAACAGGGCATTATTGGCTTACACTCAAAGCTGACTGTGATGATCACGTCAAGAGGTGCTATCAATGCCGATTCATGGGAATGCTATCCACGCCCCTCAAGGAACTCCTGATATGAGTTCGCCATGGCCCTTCTCAATGTGGGGAATGGACGTGATCGGACCCATCGAGCCCAAAGCCAGTAATGGACATCGATTTATATTCACCATGATTGACTACTTCACCAAATGGGTAGAAGCAACATCCTTCCCCAGGGTTACTAAAGAAGTCATCATTGCTTTCATCAGAAACAATGTCGTCTGTCGATACGGACAACCAGAGGTCATTGTGTCAGACAATGCTAAGAACCTCAACAACAAAATGATGGAGGAGTTATATAGAAAATTCCACATCAAACACCTTAACTCGGTCATCTACCATCCAAAGATGAATGGTGCTGTTGAAGCGGCTAATAAAAATATCAAAAAAGATCATGCAGAAAATGTTTGCCAATCACAAAGGATGGCCTGGCCTCTTGCCTCTGACTTTATTAGCTTACAGAACTTCCATGCGTACTTCCACTGGGGCAACCCCCTACTCATTAACCTATGGGATGGAAGCAGTGCTCCCTATAGAGGTGGAAATGGAATCCCTCAGAGTGTTGATGGATGCTCAGTTACATGAAGATCAATGGGTGCAAGACAGGTATCACCAATTGTCTCTAATAGACGAAAGGCAAACCATGGCTATCTTCCATGGTTAGTTATATCAGCAAAGGATCGCACGATCCTACAACAGAAAAGTCTGACTACGGCAGTTTAAACAACATAACTTGGTTTTAAAGAAGATCATTGACAACCAAGATCAATCTAAGGGAAAATTCGCTCCTAATTGGGAAGGCCCATTTATTGTCAAGGAGATATTGACGGGAGGTGCTCTCAGATTGCAGGAAATAGATGGCGATGAATTTCCATAGCTTATCAACTCGGACACCGTAAAATGGTACTATGTCTAAAGTTACCATCAAACAAACATCCTGGTTTTGATCATCAAATCACCAGTCATTCCAGTTTTGAACCCTCTCCTTTTTACAAACTCTTCTGCCCCTCAGGGAAACATACACTTCAAACCAGTAGCCTGGTTTCACCTCATTTCAAATCTTGCATATAATTTGGTTATCACGAAGGCGGATTGAACCTTTCACACCGGATTTATCACGAAGGCGGGATTAAACTTTTTCACGCTTGCGGTTTGTCACGAAGATGGGATCAAACTTTTTCCACACCTCTGATTTATCCCCATTATGGGATCAAACTTTCTTTTCCCGCATGATATAGCTTTTGCATATGGGATTCACACTTTTCTTTGGTTGTGATTCATCCTGAGGGACGAACTACGTCGACCTGATCTCCTTGATACCCGGGGGTACGTAGGCAACCATATTCTATATGGCCCGGTCGCAATAAAAAAAATAACAAAAACATTTCTGCCCTTCCTCTAAAAAAACAAAAACAACAAAAATACTTCTACACCCTACTTTACCAATAAAGCTTCTGCCTTTCACATTCAATGTTGAACCTCTTACACCAGGTTCGAACTACGCAAACTTGATCTCCTCTTCAATAGGAGTACATAGGCAGCCATTTATGGTTTAGTCTAACCCCTACCAGAACAAAAATACTTGTCACACAGTACTGGGATCAACCTTCAATTCACCACATTTCATCGGTTTCAGATCAAAGGGATGGAATTACCCAACCTCTTCTCATAAATAGAAGATTCGGTGACCATCTAAGCTGCGATCATGCCTCAAAGAATAATACCAACCCATAAGAGATGGAATTAACTAGGCTTCTCACTAATAGAAGTACTGGCGACCATCTGTTGTACGGTCAATCTTAGAGAGGAAAAACCACCCTCCTCTCCACTTTTCCATACAGATAGCTGTCCCAAGACACTAAAGATTGTAGGGATATACAGATCAATGATCCGTTCTGAGAGATCTTGCTACGTCTCAATGTCCACCAATAAAGGATAAGTTCAGAATGCATCAAGATCACAAGGCCCTGAAGAAACAGGCAAATATCAAGCAAGTATCAAGGCATAACTAAAAGGGAAGTGAATCAAAATATATTTCCCTGCCATATATAATACTGTTTGATATATTCATATGTGCTATACATGACAAAATGGCTAAGCTAGTCTGTGCAGGAAAATACAAAGCTATCTACAGATCTGTATATATGCGGACTATCAGATCTAACATGGCATCCCTCTCTGAAGACGGAGGTAACGCTGTAAGCTCCTGCCCAATAGTATCTACACGAGCTAGCAGATCAGAGGCTAACTGCATGGTGGCATAATGCTCATCAATGTAAGCACTCATGTCGTGGTAAGACGTCGATCCATCGGGATCTCTTTGAAATCTTGTATGCGCAATGGCCACATCCCTAGTAGATAAGGTGGCATCCCGCTCCACGATCAATGCATCCCTGGCTGATATAGCCTCATCCCTCTCTAACAGAGTGGCATCTCTCCCATCAAGAGCTGTCAACATCACGGCCCTAGCCTGATCTCTATTATAGGTCATCAGATGTAAGCTTTTGCTCCACATGTTGTGCCGAATACCGAGTAACAGTGGCACTCGGGGTGGGATAATCCATCACAAATGCTGGCAGCCCAACAGTCAAATAATCGGTGGGAATGTCAGCCTCCTCTATAGGCTCCTCATCGTCAGAATCAACATCCTGTACTGTGGATACTACCGCAGACAATACAGTCTCTGTCTCCATCCATGCGGAATACTCTGCAGAAAAACCCGGATGACTGACAGAAAACTCAGCCAGCTCTCGCTTATCCTAAAAGGCATACAACTGGATCATCCTCCGCCGATAAGCGATGTGTGAAGCGGTGACCGACTCACCGCCTCATAGGAATGAAAATCCTAAAACTGGTCAAACTGACACATCACGGCCAGTGGGTGGTAAGTAATCATACCCCTCAATCCAGCCAGAGGGAGATAATCTATGCCTGGAGCATGAGTAATGAAGTTGTAGGGTGAGCTAAGCCCTGAACATGGAAATATAGCAAACGGATCCCTAATCCCTGTCAGGAAAGCTAACCACGATGCAACATCTGTACACTCCACAGGCTGAAAGGAGTATGACATGGCTATATCATGGGTGAAGCAAAACCCCTACCGTCTGAGTGTGCCAATTGGTCTCAAGTGTGACATAAACCACACACACAACATGACCGAGGTACCTGTAAACACTCCTACGATATCCAGCTCATCCATGTATCGTGGCATGAAGACGTATGACAATATGCACAATAGCAGCACATCCACTCTTGTTGAACGCCAATGTTCCTCCGGTGTGGTGAAATCCCTGGAATGCCGTGCATAACTATCCTCAGAGCCAAATCTATCAAATAGAAAATGCTGGGATATCACGTGGCCGGATGTAATCTCATCCTGTACCACTCTACATCTCAATCCGGTTAGGGCCATGAACTGTCTACTCATGTCTCCTATAGCCATATACATGCAAGGTCTGTTCAGTGGCAGCATCGTCAACCGTGCATACTCCTCTAAAGTAGGAGTCAACTCCTGGGTCCCAAATCAGAAAACCTGCCTCTCCGATACCCAGTGCTCTAGCATACCCTCTACAAATCCTGTGGGAACCTAAAACATCAACAGGCCGGTCATAGTATGCTGCAACAAATCATCTACGATCACCATGTCTGATGGTGATATACTATCATACCATGAGCGCATACCAGATACCACCAAAAATTGTGTGGTATGATCAATACGGCTAACTGTCAAAGAAGACATCTGTACGGGCCGTGTCATAAGACCATCTAGGGGTCAATGCTGAATATATCAAGACATACATACATATTTATAAAAATAACATGCATGATACAATAGATGGAAATATGATATAGGGAATGGAAAACTGTACATACATTCCTAAGTATATCATCATCTAATACATCTTTGTACAGCTAAAATACAGGGAAATGGGGCGAAGCTACCCAACATCTAACAGAGGCCTATCAAAAGATATAGAGAGAATGGGGCGAAGCTACCAAGTAGCTAACAGAGGCCTATCAAAAGAGATAACAAGAAATACATCAGAAAAAGTCAATGGTGTCGATGTCTACATCATCGATCCTATCCACCTAATGAAACTCCTCCTGAGTCACTGGATCTCTATCTACAGGGATGTTAGGCCTATACAACGGAGGATTTGCACCGGCAAAGCCATATGGGTCACCTGAGGGGGCCAACGCTAGAGCTGGAAGGATCAAAAGTATATACCTCTGAAGGATCTCTGCCCAAATGCCAAATGAAAAGATGTGTCCGGTCCAGCTGTTGGGTCAATCTGTCAATCTGTGTCACATGAGTCAGATCTCTGACACAGGCTAGCCAATCCATCATCATCACGGATCCTGGAACCATATCCCCCATAAATTGTGTGGCGCGGGTCTGAGCTCCAATAATACGAGGGATCCACCAATGTTGTAACATCTCCTGAGTGCAGGGGCCCTCTGACAATGTAAAACTGTTAATCCCCAACAATGGGATGTAAATGACTGGTGACTACAAAACAAGCCAATAACGCCTGACAGGAGGCAAGATCGGCATGCGGATCTCTCCTATAGTGCTCCTGATAGTACGCTTTTCTAAATAGAGCTCCCATCCTCCATTTGTGAAGAGAGGAATCCTACGGGTGGACATAACGTGTTCGACCCTAGTTGGGTACCCATCCTCAAATCGTACACCTCCAGCTCGCTCCAGTTAGAGTTGCAAAGGAGGTCTCACAAGCTGAACAGGCCAAATTAGGAACACAAATGCTATGCGATTGAACGGAATAGCCTGGAATCCTGGTTTTGTATGGGTCAGAATTGAACTCCCGTCATTTCATTGGTATTCGTCTGAATGTAGGGTATACTATACCGATGAGCTCAGCTTTCACAAATCATGCTCGACAATACCCCACAAAGGTCTGATGCCGTCATTGCAGGGTCTCAACCCTAAACCTCTCCGGCGGGGGTTACAACACAAAAACCACAAAATGCTAAACCTCCCAGGAGGGGGTCACAACACACGTCTTTCAAGCATCTACGTATCCCCGGCGGGGGTTACAGCACAATCTCAACCATTGATACACACATCAATGAGGGTCAAGTAGCCTTGACGTCATTTCAGTCGATGGCAAGTAAACCCATCGAAGCAACTTAGCCACGTATCCCCGTCGGGGGTTTACAATGCAGTGCGACCATTGACACATACATCAATGAAGGTCAAGCAACCTTGACAATCCACCCAACAGGGATCTATCCGGTGATACACACATCAGCGAAGGTTAGACAACCTTGACAACAACATACTATTGGCATTAACTCCGATAGAATGTGGAAATATGTTATACACATCCTCAAAAAGACAAAACTTTATCCCCACAGATCTCTTGCACACAAGAGGCACCTCTATGGAATATAAGCCAGTGTCTAGGATTCGAGACTTTGGTGATAGTCCCAACGTCAACATCCTTAAAGACTTGGATCGCATGTCCAAGGTATCAGTGATTATCATCCCAACAGGATTAACTGACAATCATGTATCATACATTTGCATCATGTTGCTGCACATAGCATCATGTTTATCTTCTTACATTTCAAGTGTCTATGATTCTATATCCTATCCATGCCTTGCATTGCATGAATATGATAAAGAGGGGCATCTGTAGACACTAGAAATTTTCTGCACACCTGTTACTAACATTGCAGGAGGGCAGATTTGTCTTTCGGAGATAACCCTGGAAGACAGCTTACATCCATTCCAGATACTACCGGAAGTTCAAGTTCAAAACCTGGGACACACACCTGGATTATCATTTCCAAACCCAGACCGAAAGGATCATTTCCAACCTCGGAGATAACCCCAATGAATGTTGTTGCAGTTTCGGTGATAACTCCGAAAATGCTTATTTCAAACACATGCTATCAGCTTCAAGCTCAAACCTCCTGCCGAGGCACTCATCCCTCAGACCCGGAGCTAACAACAGGTAGACAGGCACACTCACAAGATGATATTGCGGCATTCAAACACTTGCAACAGTCCAATCACACATATGTAACCTTGAGCAACGTCTGCTTTCAACTCAAAACGGCAATAACCCTGGCGAAGAGTCAAACGTCATCTTGCCACATCAACACCTGCGCGTCGTCTCAACACTTCATACATACATATATACAATAATGTCCCACAAGAACCGAGGAGTTACAATCCCGAGTGACTATTACGTGTGGCAATACACCAGATAGAATTTGAAGCTTGAAGAGTATGGGCATGGTCCCCTCTTCTTGACTTCGTACAACCTCTAATCCATGTCATTGCGTAACTCTTAACACAAGCGGTCCGAAGAAGGTCACATATACCTCGTTCGGATGATTGGATTGAAGTTCTATAAGTTCGAGTGGACATTACAGTGCACGAGTGCACATACTTCAAGACGACGAGACCCGTGAAGCCCGGGGGCACCTCGACCAGCCGCAGGTGTAACTGCGGTTGCCGCAGGTACACCTGCGGCCATCAGTTTATAAATATAGACCTTGGGGTCAGCCATTTGACGGGGAGAGGAGAGGAAAAAGGCAAGGAAGCCCTGTCCAATTTACTCTGTACACACCCATATTGAGTGTTTCCTCAGTTTAAACATCTGTTAGCTCACATATTGCTATACTTTTATCCGGCGGGAGCTGAGTGTTTATCCACATAGAGTCATAGAAGTCTACATTGGCATCCCACTGTAAGCCTTCTTACATTCTATAAAGCCTTTCTTTTCATATTAGAAGACACTGTTATACACATTGAGAGTCGTGTTGTGTGTGTTTGCTCGGACTTCAATCCGTGGTTTTTATTTCTGTCTGTATATATATACTTATATATATATATATGTATATATTTTATATATGGACTAATATTATTGAGTTATGCCTCGATTGAGCCTAGACTTATGTCTGGAGCGTTTCTTTGCTTTATATATATATATATATATATATATATATATATATATATATATATATATATATATGTAATTGTTATCGGATTATATCTCGATGAGCTTGAATTTTATATTTGAGAGCATTTACCGCTATATATATACTTATATATATAATTGTTGTTTGACATATATCAGATGAGCACTGGATTTGCATCCTCCTGCTTTACTGACTTTATTTACATTTGTCCCGCTCGAGTTTACTTCATGGAAGTTGATCGCTTTTACGACTTTATTTACATTTTCGTCCACACGGAGTTTACTTCGTGGTGGTTGATCATGTCCATATATATATATATATATATTTACCGCTTTTATTTATTAACATTTCTGATCCCCCATGGAGTTGCTTCATGGTGGTTGATCATGTCTGTATATATATATTTATAGCTTTTATATATATAACTGCTTACTGCTTTCCATACAAACTGCAGTATCATGTGAGCCTAGGAATCATGTGATCAAAGATTTAGCCCATTGAATCTAAATTCAATTCCCGTGATGGACGTTTTTCAAATTGTATGTTAGCTTGTACATTATTTCTGATGGTTCGAATTTCCTTGGATGGCTGTCATGCCCATGAAGAGTTTGGTACTACTGTATATTATTTTCTCGAAGAAGCCTCGCATCTCGAAAATAAAAGCAAACAAGCCGAACATTTAATAATAAAATGGAAGTATCAAAGGCCTCAATTACTATTGAGCACAGGGTTTTAAAAAACCACTTTTTACAAAACTTCATTGATATATCTGGTTAAAATTGAATTTTTCTATAAATTCAAACCCTTTGTAGATAGGTGCGAATGAGGTACAACACTACTTCCAAATAATTGCACATTGATCCACACACACACACACACACACACACACACATTCATATAACAGTTTCTTTGAAAAGTGGCGGTCACCGTGGCAACACAGATGTTGGGGGGGGGGTGCCTAACACCTTTCCTCTGCATAATCAAGCCCCCGAACTCAAATGAATCTCGGTTTCACAGACCCGTTTAGCAGTGTCACATCACTGGGTCAATGTGTAAACCTTTTCAGTTGCGTTGGTGCAACCAATTAAATACACCAACTGGCGACTCTTAAAGTCAAATCGTCGACATTATACATGTCAGACCTTTTTCACTTGAAAAAAAATCTCACATTAACATGAGAACACCAAAGAACAAGTAACGAAAAGGGACACTAAAAAATCTCGATGTTGACAGAATAAATAAAAGATAAAGATAAAAATAATGGGTTGTCTCCCATCAAGCGCTAAGTTATAGTCAATTAGCTCGACTATCTCTGACACTTCATATTGAAGAAAGAATGAAGGTTACTTTTTGTCTGTCAACCTCGCCACCAAAATAATTCTTTAATCGCTGTCCATTCACTTTGAATGGCTTGTCCGGGAACTTGTCAAACACTTCTACTGCACCATGTGGAAAAACTGTCTTCACAGTGAATGGCCCTGACCACCTTAATTTGAGCTTCCCAGGAAAAAGTTTAAGTCTTGAATTAAACAGCAGAACTCTTTGTCTTGGCTCAAATACTCTCTCTATAATCTTGTGATCATGCCATTTCTTCACATTTTCCTTATACAACTTTGAGTTTTCATACGCCTGTAATCTGAATTTGTCTAACTCATTGAGTTGGAGTAGGCATTTTTCTCCTGCAGCTTTCAAATCAAAATTGAGCTTCCTAATTGCCCAATATGCCTTATGCTCAAGCTCCATAGGAAGGTGACAAGCCTTCCCATAAACCAACTGAAAAGGTGACATGCCCAACGGAGTTTTATAAGCAGTCCTATTTCCCTATACAACATCATCAAGCTTTAATGACCAATCCTTTCTTGTGGGGTTCACAACTTTCTCTAGAATTCTCTTAACTTCACGATTTGAAACCTCTGTTTGGCCATTAGTTTGAGGATGATAAGCTGTATCAATGCAATTATTTTCCCCATACTTAGCCAACATAGCTGTGAACTGCCTATTACAAAAATGACTTCCTTCATCACTAATGATAGCCCGTGAAGTCCCAAAGCTTGTATAAATACTCTTGTGTAAAAATCTTAGGACCACTTTGATATCATTCATTGGAAGAGCTGCCACTTCCACCCACTTTGAAACATAGTCAACTACTAACAAGATGTATAGATTTCCACAAGAAGAAACGAAAGGGCCCATGAAATCTATCCCTCAAACATAAAAAATTTCCACCTCGAGGATCGTGTTTAATGGAATTTCATTCCTTTTCAAAATATTCCCAACTCTTTGACATCTGTCACATCTCTGGACAAAACTATAAGCATCCTTGAAAATCGTCGGTCAGTAGAATCCTGCTTGTAACACTCTAGCCGTTGTTCGCTCTCCACCGTAGTGACCACCATATAATGAAGCATGGCAATCATGTAAAATCCCCTCTGTCTCACTATATGGGATACATCTCCTTATCATCTGATCAGCACATTATTTGAACAAATATGGTTCATCACATATAAACCACTTCACGTCATGCAAAAATTTCTTCTTTTGATGACCAACTAAGTCAGAAGGGACCATCCTACTCACCAAGTAGTTCGTATAGTCTGCAAACCATGACACTTCCCCTTTTACCATAAACAACTGTTCACCTGGAAAGGATTCATTAATCACAATCTTGTCATCTGCCTCCCTTCCCGGATTCTCTGGTCGAGATAAGTGGTCCGCCACTGGGTTCTTAGTTCCCTTTCTGTCCTTAATCTCTAAATCAAATTCTTGCAATAGAAGTATCCATTTGATCAAACGAGGCTTTGCATCCTTCTTTGCCACTAAGTGTCGAATTGCCACATCATCCATGTACACTATCACCCTTGTACCAATTAGATATGCTCGGAACTTGTCAAAAGCATACACAACTACCAGTAATTCCTTCTCTGTGGTGGTATAAGTCAACTGCGCATCAGTAATGGTCTTGCTTGCATAGTATATCACATGAAAAATCTTTTCCTTTCGCTGACCCAAAACAGCCCCCATAGCATAATCACTGGCATCACACATCAATTCTAATGGTAGGTCCCAATCCGGTGCTGTAATTACTGGTGCTGAAGTTAACCTCCTCTTCAAATGCTCAAATGTAGACACACAATCCTCATCAAATTTGAACGGTGCATCCTTTTCCAATAAACTGCAAAGTGGTTTTGTTATATTAAAGAAGTCTTTTATGAATTTGCTATAAAAGCCTGCATGTCCTAGAAAACTTCGAACACCTTTTACTGAAGTTGGTGGTGGCAAATTCTCAATAGTCTCTATTTTAGCTCTGTCTACCTCAAGTCCCTTCTTCGACACCTTATGTCCCAGAATTATTCCTTCTTGTACCATAAAATGGCACTTTTCCCAATTTAATACCAAGTTCGTCTCAACACATCTTCTGAAAACCATCACTAAATTTTCCAGACATAGATCAAACGAAACCCCAAATACTGAAAAATCATCCATAAATACCTCCACATTCTGCTCCACCGTATTCAAAAAGATAGCCATCATACATCTCTGAAAGGTGGCTGGGGCATTGCACAAACTGAAAGACATCCTTCCGAAAGTAAAAGTACCATACGGACATGTAAAGGTTGTCTTTTCTTGGTCCTTTGGAGCTATAACAATCTAATTATAGCCTGAATATCCGTGCAGAAGGCAATAAAACTCATGACCCGTTAGTCTATCCAACATCTGATCGATAAATGGCAGTGGGAAGTGATCTTTCCTTGTAGCTTTGTTAAGCCTGTGGTAGTCCATGCAGACTCTCCACCCCGTTACTGTCCTTGTCAGAATCAAATCATTGTTCTCATTAGAGACGACGGTTATACCACCCTTCTTCGGTACACATTGTACCAGACTCACCCATGAACTATCTAAAATTGGATATATAATGCCTGCATCCAGCCATTTCAATACTTCATTCTTAACCACTTCCTTTATAATTGGATTAAGTCTTCTTTGTTGTTCCACCAAAGGCTTGGTATCATCTTTTAGTAGGATCTTATGCATACAGAAAGATGGGCTAATCCCTTTAATATCTGCTAAAGTCCATCCAATAGCTGACTTGAACTCTTTGAGAACTCTTAGCAGTTTTTCTTCCTGAAAAGATATTAATGCAGAAGAAATAATCACAGGTAATTTTGAATTCTCATTCAAAAACGCATACCTCAAATGGTCTAGAAGTGGTTTTAACTAATGTTCTGGAGGTGTCTCAAGAGATGGTTTCAACTTCACTGATGACTCTCCAGCTTTCTTTAATGGCTCAACAGGAGTCTTGAATTTTTTGAATTATGGAGTTGTATCAAGAAAATGCACAAGTTCTTCAGTCTCCTCATCATCTAATTCTGAATTTCCCACAATAACACTTCTCAAAGGTTCTTGATTCACCAAGCTCTCTACTTCATCATTTAAAACCTTTTCCACCAAATCAACCCTGAAGCATTTCTCATCTTCTATTGAAAATTTCATTGCCTTGAATACGTTGAACGTAACTTCTTGATCATGAACTCACATTGTGAGTTCCCCTTTTTGAACGTCTATCAAGGTTCTTCCTGTAGCTAGGAATGGTCTTCCAAGGATGATCGGTATACTTCTATCTTCTTCATAGTCTAGTATGATGAAATTAGCCAAAAGGATGAGTTTATCCACTTTAACCAGTATATCTTCTATAATCCCCCATGGATAAGTGATAGACTTGCCAGCTAGCTGTAAAGAAATATTTGTCGGCCTTGGAGCCGGCAATCCCAACCGATTGAATATTGACAATGGCATCAAATTGATACTTGCCCCAAGATCACACAAACATTTGCTGAAACTCATCTTTCCAATTGTGCATGGTATTGTAAAACTGCCCGGGTCCTTTAGCTTTGGAGGTAATTTACATTGAAGCACTGCACTGCATTCCTCTGTCAAGGCCACTATTTCAAAGTCTTCTAATCTCTTCTTCCTTTACAAGATACCCTTCATAAACTTTACATAACTAGACATCTGTTCCAATGCCTCAGCGAAGGGTATATTAATCTGCATCTTTTTAAATACCTCCAAAAACTTACTAAATTGCTTGTCTTCCCTCTACTTATGTAATCTCCGTGGATAAGGAACAGGAGGGTGAACTATTGGTATCTTATTCACGCGCTTCTGAAAAGAACCTTCTTAATTCTTCTCTTCTTGCTATTATTTTGAACCTTTATTATTCAAATTCTCCTCAGACAAAAATTCATGACCGCGTGGCTGCGCATCTTCCCTTTGCAAAAGTGGCGCAGGCGTGCCATGATGATTTCCTGCAGTTTATTTTCCAAACCTAAGTGTAATTACTTGACATTGTTCCTTCCCTTCCCTTCTTGGATTGGCCTCTGTTGTACTTGGCAATGAACCCTGTGGTCTGTTGTTAAGCATACTAGCCATCTGACCCATTTGAGTTTCTAAGTTCTTGATAGCCACAGCTTGGCTTTTAATCATCACTTCCGTATTTGCCATGTACTTCATCATCATCTCCTCCATCTCTGACTTCTTTTCTTGCTGAGTTGCAAGTGTTGTATGATGCTGTTGTTGAGAAAATCCAGGTGGATAGGGTGGTCTTAATGCAAACTGTTGCTGAGATGATTGTGACTGAAATTGATTTTGTGGTTGAAACTAACTTTTTTGATTGTTGCGATTATTCTGAAATTTACCTTGATCCTTCCGATAGTTGCTCACATATTGTACAGACTCTGAACTGATAGTACATTCGTTAGTTGAATGTGACCCTGCACATATCTCACACACAAAGGCAACTGTCTTTATCTTAGTCTCTGCCAACGAATTAATCTTCTTTGCCATGGATGCCATATGTGCTGACAATTGAGTGATAGCATTCACCTCTAACAAACCTGCAACTTTGGGCTATGGCATCCTAGCTGTAGGATTTTGGAAATCATTAGCTGCCATCGTCTCAATAAGATTATAGGCCTCTTCATAGCTCTTCGCCCGTAAAGCCTCCTGCAGCTGCATCTACAATAGGCCTTGACTACCATCACAATCCATTATAGAACGTATTAATCACCATCCAATCCGGCATGCAATGGTGTAGACACTTCTTTAGCATTTCCTTGTATCTCTACCAGGCTTCATATAGAGATTCACCCTATTGCTGCTGCAACAATTCAAAAATTTAAATTATAATTTTAAATATCTATGGAATTATATAAATATTTAATTGATGTTTTTATTGTAGAATAAATATTTGTTTAATTTGATTTGATTTGATTATTTATTTGTTGAATAAATAATTAACGAGTTAAGGAAATTATTGATCATGAGATAATATTTTAATATTTAGTTGATTAAATAAAATTATAATTATAAAGAAAATTATAATTATGTTGTATTGATCAATACGGTAAATTTATTTAACAAATTGTTATTAGAATTAATTAAATTAAATATTAAAATTTAATTAATTAGAGTGTGACCATAAACTATATTATAAAGGACTTATTAAAATAAGTTAAGGGAGGTTAATTCAATTTTTGCCAAACAAGGCTCAATGAATGTTAAGTCTTTAATTTAAATCTGTTTTACCAAACAAGGTGAAAGATTTAATGGGTTAATTTTTAGTTAGTTAGCCAAACAAGCCTTATGGCTTTTGAGTTTTTTTTAAAAAAAACTGATGTTAGTTAAAGTTATAATTATATTATATACTTAATACATATATTATTACATATACGTTATATTTGGTTTAGTACGTAAGTTAGAGTTTAGAATAGGGAGAAGGACTCAGAAGAAGAAAAAAGAAAATTACAGTGAAAAGTAAGAGAATTGGGAGAAGTCTAGAGAGAGGAATTGGGGAAAAAGAAAGCTTCATAATCAAAAAAATAGCCATCATCTTCTAAAATTAAGGTATCCTCTTGCTTGTATTTTTCAAAAAGTTGTAGTTATATTATCTTCTAAAATTCTCTGTAAAAACTTTGTGAAGGTTGAATTGTTTGTTGTATATAGCTTTATATGATAAATTGTTTGTTATAAAATTATTTTCATAAGTTTATATATGAGTATAGGGAATGAATTCATGTTAAATATGTATTTTGTGAAGGAAATCATATTACAGTGAATTGGTATGAACATATATGAATATGGCTTAGTTTAAAGAAAAATTAAGGTTTAATTAGTTGTATAATATATAAATTGACTATTGAATTCGAAAGAGGATGAATAAACATAAGCATAGTATTATGTTGAATTAACTGTTTTTGGTTGAAAAATAAAATCACAATGATGATTTTCACAGAAACTTTCAAAAAGTGAAGTTCTAGCAAAAAATAGTGAAAATTAATGGTTTTAATTTGAATGTTTATGTTGTTTAGATGGCTAGAAAAGCGTTAGAAAACATTAGAATATGTTTCTGTAAACCTATTACACCTTAGATAGGTTGGTATTGTTGTTAGAAAGGAGTTTGGAGGCCTAATTTGGCTCCTCTAGTGCAAAAACCCCCGCCCTGGCGGCGGGGTAGTCTGCTAAGCTGAATTTTGAAAAAAAAATTGACAAACATGTTTTACTAAAATGAGCATAACATTTTCATATGAACTCCGATTGATGCTATTGAAGATGATCCGGAATGAGAACGAATAGACCTATAACTTTTATTCTTTAAGTTTTTCAATTTGATGTCGTTATGAAGGGTCAAAATGGCCATCTTTAGGACTGTTGTGTATTTGGAGGCAATTGGAGGACGTCGGGATGCACAAATGCAAGTGCAATCCTTTGTGTATTAGTATAACCTAATGATAACATGTTGGACATGTAATAGGATGTTGTATCAAGTTGTTAATGTGTATGTGATGCAATGACATGATCACTTAAGTAGTTGTAATAAAGCTAAAAAGTAAAGTTCATGAAAAGATGTGATGTTGTATAAACTAAAACTTAGTTAGTAGCTATACTAAAAGCAAGAAAGAAACTCATGAAGCTAATGTTAGTGTAACTAATGTGTATTGTCAATACATATGGTATTTGTAGGACTTGTGGTGAACATGAGTAGTGATTGTTTAACCTACGCACGAGGCAAGTTCTCTAACTCTACTTTTATAATTGTGCAAGTATCTAAACTCTCTTTGACCAAGTTTTCCTAACTCTAAGCTTTCTTTGTGCAAGTTTCTTAGCCCTAATTATATTGTGCAAGCTTCTAAACCTTATCTCTTGATTTTGAGCCTATCTTTAACTTGTTAATTAGCATGCAAATTTCTACATTCTAACACACTAAGGTTGAACAAGTTTTATCATTCAACTTACTATTTGTTATGCATGCTTAAGAATCAACTCTAAATAAAGTTTTAACCTTAGCTTAACATTGTTCAAGCAAGGTATGTTACATTATTCAATATTTATGCTCTTAGATTATTCCTAAAGCATGACCTTAGTACACAATGTTGATTCACTTATGAATTATTCCATAGCATAATGTTATTACAGTTTTATTCAACTAATCATTAGTTGATGTTCATAAACTCTAAATTACCTTGAAACTTATCCAAACCAAACTTACTTTGGTGTGGACTCGTATTCTAAATGCTGAGATGAACAACCCTATTATAGGGGATAACTTATGCATAGTGTTAAAATGTTTTTGCACAATACATTGTACTAAGGGCTGATCCCCCTAAGTACGAGGAGTCCTTATAGTCTTATAACTGTTAAAGTTTAAGATGAAAGAATACTTATAACTATGGACATAGTCCGTGGTCTTTTGACCCTCAGTTATATATTTCAAGTCCTGTTCCTAATTATTATTGATGAAGTACTTTATTCATTTATAATGAGCCTATTCATTTGGCAATTGATATGATGTTTATTCATTATTATTTAAGTGAGCTTTGTTTGCTCACTCTTGCATATATACACTCATTGCAGCTAAAGTTGAGAAGGTCGATGAACCTACAACTAGCAAAGGAAAGGGAAAAATGTACAAGTGACGAAGACTTGTAATTTAATGACTTTTATGTTAATAAACTTTATATTTAATAATGTGATATAATTATTTTATTTCCGCACTTGATTGATGTTAAGGTTAGACAACCTGGGATATTTTGGATTTAATGATGTAACCCTTTTATAGGGAGGATTTATGGTTTAAATGTTATTTTATTTGGGTAGATAGTATGAATGTATGGAAAGTGAACACCAAGTCTTAGGGGAATGAGGTACCCAGATTTGGGGGTGTCACAAGTTGGTATCAAAGCCTTAGGTTATGAACCTTAGGTGGGGAAAAGCCTTAGGAAGTAATTTTTGAAAAGATAGTGATGATAAACTCTTGTCGAGTTTTAAGGAAGAAGTAATAAAACACTTATGTGCTTATGTGATTACAACTTATGTGCTCGTGAGTGTCGAGTAGTAATGATTAGTAATTAAAACTTAAAAAATTTTGTTGTCAGGATTGCATATGTAGGAGAATCTAGTCAGGCTTGGGAGGAAGTGTGAGACCCCAAATTTTATGAATAAAAATTTAAATTTCTCGAAATATTTTTTTGAATATTATGGTGTGGATTTGATATAATGTTATAGTTGTGGGTAATATTTATAAATTTTGCAAAGTAAGCAAGTTATATAATATTCGATTGGTCGGGGAATATTCGTTTTAACAGAGAATATTCGTACGACGGCACAATCATTGGTGGACCCCACAATGAAAGTATTGTCGTAGTTAGAAAACGACAGAATTATCTTTTTATAAAAATAACGGCGAGTGTTACCGTTAAAACTGTTGAACTACCCTAGTAGTAAAAGTACAAGAATGTCTGGCATGGTTGCGTAGTAGCACGATATTGATTATTGATGCTTACGTAAGAAGTCACTCATTATACTCAATTATTGCTATAGTAATTTCGTGATCATATCTCTCATATTATTGATTCAATTATTGTCACAAGATCATCGTATAATATGTTATATTATTAAATCAATAATTGAGATGACAAAGTTATTCATATTATTATTTGCAATATTGACAATGTCTAGAAGTTCTGTCAAGGAGAGGTTTGGTCACCTAATTGTGCGCCAATAAGGAGAAATCCTTATCGGAAAGCCCCCTCTTTCCTGGGAAAGACCTGGTTGTTAAATAGTATGAATTATAATATTAATAATGAATAAGTTCGTGTTGAGTAAAGACGAAATTGATAGTTCCATTGTGTTGGGATTATTAGTGTTAGTGGAAATCGACATTTATTTTGATAATAATTGATGTCTGGAAGTTATATTGATCAATCGGGTAATTCACCGGATAAATGAGGAATTAATTGCTATTAATTCACATGATTATAACTATTTGTTCACATGTGTGTACTATTGATTCACATGATTTACTATTAGGGGAATTGGTGCAAGATTGATAATACTTGCATGACTAAGTTAAAAATGGAGGTATAGATGAAGGTACTATACTATAATTAATTTTTTTCACATGTATAGAACTATTGAGTCACATGATTTACTATTGATTCACATGATTTACTATTAGGGGAGGTGGTGCAAGTTTGATAATACTTGCATGACTAAATTAAAAATGAAGAAAAAGAGAAAGGTATTATACTGTAATATTGTGAGCCCCAAAACGTGCAATTATCGAAACTATATTTTCCTATAAATAGAAGCTCATTCTTCCTTCATTTCTCACCAATTACTAAAGTTATAGAGCAATTATTATAAAGAGAAATTATAGAGAGAAAGAAGAAGAGAAGTCTGCTACCTCACTATTCCAGTATCCAGTTTCTTCTAAGGTAAGGGGTATTTGTTATTTCATATTCTGAAGAGATATTATTTTTCTTATTCGTATGAATATTATCTTCGTTCACTATTCGTAGGAATATTATCTTTGTTAAATATTCGTTGGAATATTATCTTCGTTAAATATTCGTTGGAATATTATTTTCGTTCAACAGTTGTAAGGGATATTTTTTTTGTTCAGTATTCATAAGGAATAATATTTTCGTCCATACTCTGTAGTATGTGAGTAATATTATTTCGTCTTGTATTCCTGATTATACACTCATTCTGTTAAAGTATTGCTTCTATACTCCGTGAAATTAGTAGAATATCCTTAATATTTGCGCTTCATTCATTATCTTTTCATGGAGATCTAAAACTTGTTGTCTATTATATTCTATCAGTTGTTATACTGTTGAAGGCTAAGGATAATTTATTCTGCATTATCTTAGTCATAATATTTCTTATTGGGCTAATTGAGCTCACCCTTTTCTTTCATTGTTCTCTTCAGGAAATGAGAATATAGCTGGGACTAGTCGGGGAACGGAGTGACGGTCCAGATGTTTGCATTAGTAGTCCTCACTATTTTGTGAAATAGTGTGTTAATAAATGAGGACTTATTTTGAGTTTGAATACTGTCTAGAAGACAATATTTGTATTAAAACTCATAGCTCATATTGTATAATTAAGTTTGTATTTGTATTCAGTACCTTGTATTTGGCGATCAAAGATGGGTGATGTATACCTATTTTGGGGGCGTCACAGTTGGTATCAAAGCTTAGGGATATGATCTCTGGCTGAGATGTGAGACAAGATCTAGGAGGGGAGAGATAGGGAATTCCTTCGCTAGTATGACCTACCTAAGTTTATTTGGTTTTTAATTAGTCGGTCAGAGTATAGGGATAATATGTGATATGTTAATTAACCCTTGTTTTGTGACAGTGTTTGAAAATGGCATATGAAAATGTTGAGATTAACAATGAAGCACATGAGACCGTTGAGTCACCAACGATCAATACCCAAGATAATGTGAAACAAGAAGACAATAAGCCTGGTGTAAACAACAATGACGCCGACCAAATGACGAACGATGGTATATTTAGGAACTTTTTAGAATTCATGCAACACCAAAGGAGATAAACTCCTGTTCATAATGCAGGTGGAGTCAATGGCAACCCACGGTTAGTCACTGCTAAGCAGTTTAAGGAGCTGGGACCGCCGAAGTTTTTGAGAAAGCCAGAACCACTTAAGGCGGAGATGTGGTTAAAGCAGATCACCAAGATATTTGATGTCTTGGGATGCTCCAAGGAGCAAAAGGTTCCCTTCGCCACCTTTATGTTGTGTGAAGAGGCATATTACTGGTGGGAATCAGTAACGCATTACCGACTGGACGCACTCAAGATGTCTTGGGAGAAGTTCCAAGAGCTGTTCAAGGACAAGTAGTTTCCCGAAAGTATTCGTCACATGAAAGAGGTGGAGTTTATCAAGTTGGAGCAAAACAATATGACCGTGTCGCAATACGAGGCTAAATTTGCGGAGTTATCCCGGTTTGCATCCCATTTGGTCGATAATGAGGAGCGAATGACGCGAATGTTTCTAAGAGGTTTGAAACCCGATATACGTCAATACCTCATTTCTCATAAACTTTGTTTATATTTAGATGTAGTGGATAGGGCTCAGTTATTGGAGCGCGATAATGAGCCAGCCCTACGAAAGGATAACGAGAAACAACACGATAATAATAGTACCGATGGTAACGACCATCGGAACAATGATAGCCATCGTAGGGAAATTATCATGCCAAGAATGGTAACCACTTCGGTGGTAATCATTGACAAGATAATAGGAGTGGAAATTTCAAGAAAAAAGGTTCAACAACGATGGAAAGATAGCAGCACCAACATCCGTTTTCAAGGAAGGAGAACGACCACCAATTGTATTCTTCAAATGCGGAGGGGAGGGACATATCAGTCCAAACTGCGTGATGCAGTCCAAAGCATGTTACAATTGTGGAAAAGAAGGTCACCTAGCCCGATTTTGTCGTGCACCAAAGTCAAGTCCAGTTGGGACGGTGGCACCAAAGGCGGATACGGACAAAACAAAGTCGGTGGTTTCAGGAAGAGCGTTTTTCGTGACTTCTCAAAAAGCGAATAACCCAAACGAAGTTGGCACGGGTTAGTTAATTATAAATTCTTGCGAAGTCTATACGTTATTAGATACCGGTTCTACCCATTCTTTTATCTCTCTTAATTGCGCTCAACGTTTAAATTTGACCCCAGAGAAGTTAGACTTTGACTTATTGGTTGAAACTTCGTTAGTAGAAACCTTCGTTACCTCCACTATTTATAAATCTTATTGATTCAAATAGACACTTTCACGTTACTTGTCGATCTTATCTATTTGAAAATACTTGCCCTTGATGTGATCTTATTAATCGATTGGTTAACTACTCATCATTCCAAATTAATTATTTTCGTAAGGTTTTTAGTTTTCATATTCCTAACCAACCTGTTATGCGAATTCAAGCAACCAAACCACTAAAGTCAATCACTGTTATATTAAGCCATAAGTAAAGAGCTTTGAGCCTTTCGCTGGTGACTTCCTTGTGTGAAATGCACCAAAGCCAGACTTTCTGTATGGGAAGCCGTGAATAATGGTGGCAAGTTGATAGGTATCAATGTGACGTACTATCCAAGTCTTGGGATGAGAGTCACAGTTTTTTTTATCATTAATAAATTTCCTAACATATTCCTGAAGACTTCCTGGCCTACCCAGAGCGTGAAAATCGAATTTTGTATTGACCCTAGTACAAAACCCATCTCCAAAACCCTCAACTAGTTTCTTCACCCAAAACCAACGTATTATGCGCCAAAGACGTTGGCTCGAGCTGTTGAAGGTTACAACTATACCATTCAATATCATCGTGGAAGAACGAACGTGGTAGCTGACGCGTTGAATAGAAGATCATATGCGTTTATGAGTGCGATGTTGTTAACACAAAAAACTCATTTCGTTTAACTTAAAAATGATGAAGATAGAGTTAAAAACTCTAGAGACCTACGTGAAGATAACGAATATACGAGTAGAATCGACTTTAATCGATAAAGTTAAAACCGTTCAAACTTCAGACCCAGAGCTGATGAATATGAAGAAGGTTCAAGAAGGCGTTATTCTAGAAGCAAGAGTCGATGAGGAGAGGAAATCTCAACCCTCGATTTAATTGGCCCATTTGAAATCCTCGATCGAGTAGGAACTGTGGCCTATAAACTTGTTTTACCGCCAAGTATATCCCGTGTTCATAACGATTTTCACGTATCGATGTTACATAATTATGTGGACGACCTGAACCACATTATTAAATTAGAACTAGACGAGATATTAAAAGATTTAACGTATGATGATATACGTGTTAAAATCTTGAATAAGAAGAATCATATTCGACACTCAAAGGTTATACCTCAAGAGTTAGAATCTAAAATGAAGTCAAGGTATCCTCATCTCTTCGGCATACCAGGTATGTACGTAAATTTTGAGGGCAAAATTTCATAAGGAGGGGAGATTGTGAGACCCCAAATTTTATGAATAAAGATTTAAATTTCTCAAAATATTTTTTTGAATATTATGGTGTGGATTTGATATAATGTTATAGTTGTGGGTAATATTTATAAATTTTGCAAAGTAAGCAAGTTGTTATATAATATTCGATTGGTCGGGGAATATTCGTTTTAACAGGGAATATTCGTACGATGACACAATCATTGGTGGACCCCATAATAGAAGTATTGTCGTAGTTAGAAAATGACAGAATTATCTTTTTATAAAAATAACGACGAGTGTTACCGTTAAAACTGTTAAAACTGTTGAACTATCCGGTAGTAAAAGTACAGTAATACGCGTGGTTGCTTAGTAGCACAAGGTATTGATTATTGATGCTTACGTAAGAAGTCACTTAGTTATACTTAATTATTTCTATAGTAATTGTTGCATCATATCTCTCAAATTATTGATTTAATTATTGTCACAGTATCATCTGTATAATATGTTATATTATTAAATCAATAATTGAGATGACAAAGTTATTCATATTATTATTTGCAATATTGACAATGTCTAGAAGTTCTGTCAAGGAGTGGTTTGGTCACCTAATTGTGCGCCAAGAAGGAGAAATCCTTATCGAAATGCCCCCTCTTTCCCGGGAATGACCTGGTTGTTAAATATTGTGAATTATAATATTAATGATGAATAAGTTCGTGTTGATTAAAGATGAAATTGATAGTTCCATTGTGTTGGGATTATTAGTGTTAGTAGAAATCGACATTTATTTAGATAATAATTGATATCTAGAAGTTATATTGATCAATCGGGTAATTCACCGGATAAATGAGGAATTAATTGCTTTTAATTCACATGTTTATAACTATTTGTTCACATGTGTGTACTATTGATTCACATGATTTACTATTAGGGGAACTGGTGCAAGATTGATAATACTTGCATGACTAAGTTAAAAATGGAGGTATAGATGAAGGTACTATACTATAATTAATTTTTTTTACATGTTTAGAACTATTGAGTTACATGATTTACTATTGATTCACATGATTTACTATTAGGGGAGGTGGTGCAAGTTTGATAATACTTGCATGACTAAATTAAAAATGAATAAAAAGAGGAAGGTATTATACTGTAATATTTTGAGCCTCAAAACATGCAATTATCGAAACTATATTTTTCTATAAATAGAAGCTCATTCTTCCTTCATTTCTCACCAATTCACTAAAGCTATAGAGCAATTATTATAAAGAGAAATTATGGAGAGAGAAGAAGAGAAGTCTGCTACCTCACTATTCTAGTATCCAGTTTCTTCTAAGGTAAGGGGTATTAGTTATTTCATATTCTAAAGATATATTATTTTTCTTATTCGTATGAATATTATCTCCGTTCAATATTTATAGGAATATTATCTTCGTTAAATATTCGTTGGAATATTATCTTCATTAAATATTCGTTGGAATATTATTTTCGTTTAATAGTTGTAAGGGATATTGTTTTTGTTCAGTATTCATAAGGAATAATATTTTCATCCATACTCTGTAGTATGTGAGTAATATTATTTCGTCTTGTATTCCTGATTATACACTCATTTTGTTAAAGTATTGCTTCTATACTCCGTGAAATTAGTAGACTATCCTTGATATTTGCGCTTCATCCATTATCTTTTCATGGAGATATTATTCTGAGATTTCTTGATAATTATTGATCTTTTCATGTCAGAATACTATTCATGAGTTACTATTCATGGGTTACTATTCACCCGGTTACTATTCAATCAAATATTATTCACTCAGGTATTCGGGGCACTTTTCATGTCGGAGTACTATTCACGAGTTACTATGCACGGGTTACTATTCACCCAATTACTATTCACCCGAATATTATTCACTCGGGTATTTGGGGTACTTTTCATGATGGGATACTATTCACGAGGTACTATTCTCAAAGTACTATTCACAGGGTACTATTCACGGGGTACTATTTACCCAAAAAATATATTTCTTTTCTGTCCAAATTATTTTTGGTACATGAATATTATTCTTGAATTTTACTCTACAAAGCAGTATCATGTTGACAATTTGGATATTTTTAAACTTTGGATAAATTTAAAGTCTTTAATATTTATCCTTGATTTCGTTTGATTTGATTTCGTTTGATTAATGCTTATATCATTTTTATCATCCTCATGCTTATATTGTGATGAAAGTCATCTTTGGCTTACGTGCATAGATGGACTGTTGATTGGTATGATTATGACCAAGGATCATTCGGTATAATCATGACCCGTAATGTTATAAATGATGTGGTAAACTCATTGGTCCGTATTTCATTGATGGACAGTTGTTGGTATGATTATGACCATGGATTATTCGGTATAATCATAACCATTGATGATTACATGAATATCGTTGGCCCGTAGTGCAGGGATGATTCGATGATGTGGTTTATTTATTAAGCTGAGTCTCAGCAATAAATTTGATGAAAAACTTTTTAAATCATAGAAGATAGTAGACATCATGCTCTACTTGACTCTTCTAATGGATTGCTTATTCTGCTGCAGTTGTTGATCTAAAACTTGTTGTCTATTATATTCTATCAGTTGTTATACTGTCGAAGGCTAAGGATAATTTATTCTACATTATCTTAGTTATAATATTTCTTACTGGGCTAGTTGAGCTCACCCTTTTCTTTCATTGTCCTCTTCAGGAAATGAAAATATAGCTGAGACTAGTCAGGGAACGGAGTGACGGTCCAGATGTTTGCATTAGTAGTCCTCACTATTATGTGAAATAGTGTGTTAATAAATGAGTACTTATTTTGAGTTTGAATACTGTCTAGAAGATTATATTTGTATTAAAACTCACAGCTCATATTGTATAATTAAGTTTGTATTTGTATTCAGTACCATGTATTTGGCGACTGAAGATGGGTGATGTATACCTGTTTTGGGGGCGTCACAGGAAGGATCCCAGATGCCTAGAAAGGAGGAGCCTCAAGATATTCAGATGGTTTAGGAATAACTACTGCCATGAAAAACAACTCCATTGGTCACAGTGGTTGAGCAGGAGAGGTTACCTAATGAGGATGATGAGATAGAGACAGACGAGGAGGACCCCGTTGAGCTGCCAAAGTCGGATGAGGATGACGAAGAAGAGGAGCTTCCACTTAACTCGATCGTCCCTCGTATGTACGACAAAGTATACGACCGCAGTGTGGAACTTCAGGATAGCGTCGAGGAGTTGCAAGAGATAGTAGCTGAACAGCAGTTCGCAATGGCGCAGATGGGCAACGAGATCTAGGATCGAGATGAACTCTTGAATAATGTCGAAGAGAAGTTGATCCACACCGAAGGAGAAAACAAGCAACTGATAGAGGAAATCGCAGAACTGAAGAACAAGCTGAAGGAAGAATCTACAAAGAGGGCAAGAGCCGAAGACGCGTACGAAGAAGCTTATCAACGAGCCGGAATAGTAGAGAGAGGCACAAGCAAAGAGGATCAAGATGGAAGAGATGAATAATGTATTCAACACCGTGATTAATTGAACTCAAGATCAGGCCATGGGTTATCCGATTCAGTTCGAGACGCTGCCATCGTACATATTTGATCGCCGAACAATGTTCCGAATTATAGAGGAAGAGCGTCGTAAGGCTATGCAGTATCTTAGCAGGACATCGTAGGGAATGTACTTGATATGTGATTTATGATATGATAAATAAAATGTAAATCCCAAGTGTTATGTAACCTATGGGATATGATGATGATGTTATCCTGGAACTTTAGTAGTTCAGGAAAGTAATGTAAATAGCAGTGATGCTATTGTTCTTATGTTTTCAAAAAAAAGAAGAAAAAAGATTATGAATGAATAAAGTTATTATATCATTCAAAGTGTTATGTGTTCCGTGATAATCTTTTATGGTGTGCAAATTAAGTAGAAATACTTAAAGAAATTGAGTAATAGTCTAATGAGTGTATTTTAACAGAACATGCCTCCAAGACGTCAACCCCGACAAAGAACCCCTGAGGGATCTACCAATAACAACAATGCTGAGGCTAATCCAGTTCAGCAGTTAGTGACATTATTGATGGGTGCATTACAGAATCAACCGCATAATCAAGTTGTGACATTTAAGGACTTCAAGGCTGTTGGACCACCAGAATTCCGTGGGTCCATAAATTTAGTTGAGGCACAGACCTGGATCATGGAGATAGAGAAAGTATTTGATGTAGCTAGAGTAGGTGAGAATCAGAAGACTGTTTTTGCAACATTCATGTTGAAAGCAGAGGCTAGTTATTGGTGGTAAGCCAATAAAACTCGAGGAGGACAAGGGGTGATGACATAGGATAGGTTTAAGGAGATATTCTTTGAGACCTATTTCCCAGAGAGTTCGAAGAATCAGATGGAGGTGCAGTTTCTAGAACAGAAGCAGGGATCAATGACGGTGTCGGAATATGCAGTGAAATTCAATGAGCTAGCGAGGTTTGCGCCATATCAAGTCAACACGGATTAGAGCAAGGCTAGGAGATTTGAACAGGGACTGTAACCCTGGTTGTACAGTAGGGTCTCCCTGTTCCAGCTGAAGACATTTGCAGCGGTGCTTGAGGGAAATTCTCACTAAGAGTGGAGGCGAGGCTGTAACAAAGCACAACCAAGAGCAGAGAAAAAAGAAGAATTAGGGCAAAGTTAAGAATGGTGGTGGTAACAGTGGAAATGTTAGCAATAACCTAAAGAAGAAATGGAATGGAAATGTGGGTTCAGAAAACCAGCAGGGTAATCAGCTGAAGAAGAAGTTCAAAGCATGTGCTACGTACGGGAAGTTTCACGTGGGTGTGTGCTTAAGGGGGAAGCATGTATGCTTTAACTGTGGCCAGGAGGGTCACATTGCTCCAAATTGCAGTCAACCCAAGAAGAATATTTGCTACACGTGCGGGTTAAAGGATCATTTTGCTCGTGAGTGCCCTAAGAAGAAAGTTGAAGAGACAACGGGAAACAAGGGAGGTAGTAGTGGAAGTACATTGACCATTGCAAGACCAACGTCATCCAACAGACCCACAGCCAGAACCTTCAACATGATTGTGCAGGATTTTGTTCAATCGAAAGATGTGGTGTCAGGTATTATCCCAATCAATGATATTGATGCTTATGTATTATTTTATTAGGGTGCTACTTGCTCATTTATATCTGATGAATTTGCTAAGAGGTTAGGATTGCCTAGCGAAGAATTAAATTTACCTTTAAACATAGAAATTACGAATAGGGAAGTGATTCTTATTAGGTTTGTATACAAGAATTGCAGGGTGAACATTAAGGGAAATGTTATGATGGTAGATTTAATTCCAATAAACTGGGAGAGTTTGATGTTATTTTGGGAATGGATTGGCTGTTCAATTATGGAGCGATAATTGATTGCCAAAAAAATGTGTATAGGGAATTCATGGATGTGTTTCCGGAAGATTTTCCAGGACTTCCGCCTGATTGAGAGATTAAATTTGTGATCGACTTAGCGCCAGGAACCGCTTCAATATTGAAGGCCCCGTACAAAATGGCTCCGGTAGAGATGAAGGAACTGATGGTACAATTGCAAGAGCTGTTAGACAAGAAGTACATTCAGCTGAGTGTGTCACCATGGGGAGCACTGGTGTTATTCGTGAAGAAGAAGGATGGGTCAATGCATCTTTGAATTCATTATAGGGAATTGAACAAAGTCACTATTAAGAATAAATATCCATTGCCAAGAATAGATGACTTGTTTGATCAATTGAAGGGTGCTAGATATTTCTCAAAAATAGATTTGAGAAGTGGGTATCATCAACTGAAAGTAAGGAAGGAGGATGTACCGAAGACGACATTTCAAACTTGGTATGGACATTACGAATTTTTGGTGATGTCTTTTGGTTTGACAAACGCCCCTGCAACATTCATGGATTTGATGAACAGGGTGTTTAAACCATTCCTAGATAAGTTTGTGGTGGTATTCATTGATGATATTTTAGTGTATTTAAAATCTCAAGAAGAACACATGGAACATTTAGGTTTGACTTTGGAGACACTAAGAAAAGAAAAACTGTACGCGAAATTCTCTAAGTGTGAGTTTTGGCTAGAACATGTATAATTTCTTGGGCATGTGATTGACAAAGATGGGATTTCAGTGGATCCATCAAAAGTTGAAGCTATAATCAATTGGGAACAACCAAGAACACCTTCGGAGGTGAGGAGTTTCTTGGGACTAGCCGATTATTTTAGACGGTTTATCCAAGATTTTTCCAAGATTGCCACTCCGTTAACAAATTTGACAAGGAAAGCTGTAAATTTTGTTTGGACGGAGAAGTATGAAGAAAGTTTCCAAGAATTGAAAAAGAAGGTAAGCATGGCACCTGTGTTGTCATTGCCAGATAATACAGGAAATTTTGTGGTGTATAGTGATGCCTCACACAAAGGATTGGGTTGTGTTCTTATGTAGAACGACAAAGTTATTTCTTATGCATCAAGACAATTGAAGGACTATGAGAAAGGATATCCAACTCATGAGTTAGAGTTGGCTGCAGTGGTATTTGCTCTAAAGATATTGAGACACTATCTTTATGGAGAAAAATGTGAGATATACACAGACCATAAGAGTCTGAAGTATATTTTCACTCAGAAGGACCTGAACATGCGTCAAAGGAGATGGATGGAATTGATAAAAGATTACGATTGTGAGATCTTTTATCATCCAGGAAAAGTGAATGTGGTAGCAGATGCTTTAAGCAGGAAAGGTCGGGAGAAGTTGATGTTGTTAACCAACCAGGAGGAGCTCATTTCAGCAATGGCAGGACTAGAGTTGGAAATCAATTTTTCAAAAGAAACCGATGAAAGATTGTACTAGATGGAAGCTAGTTCAACTTTGGTTAACAAGGTGAAGAATGCTCAACTATAACATGAAGAATGTGGAAAGATCAAAGAGAAAATGGTTGAGAGTGGTAAAGTGAAATACAAGATCGATACTGAAGGGTTACTAAGATTCAAGGGAAGAATCTGGGTTCCAGCAGTACCAAATATTAAAGAAGAAATCTCGACCAAAGCTCATAACTCAAGATATTCGATACACCCGGGAAGTACGAAGATGTATCAAGATTTACGATGACACTTTTGGCGGCCAAACATGAAAAGAGATGTTGCAGAATGTGTTGCGAAATGCTTGACTTGTCAAAGAGTCAAGGCCGAGCATCAACGACCAAGTGGATTACTTCAACCGTTAGAAATATCGGAATGGAAGTGGGAACACATCACAATGGTTTTTGTGGTGGGTCTTCCAACTGTAACATTCTAGAATTTTTTAAAATTGTTATATTAAATATTTATTGAATTATATAAGTATTTAATGGATGTGTTTATTGTTGAATAAATAATTGTTCAAATTGATTCGATTTGGTTAATTATTTGTTAAATAAATAATTAAGGAAATTAATTATTATATTCTAATTTAATTTAATTATTAGGTTTAGAGTTTTGATTGAATGAATTATTATATTTTAATTTGAATTTGTAATTAAAAGGATGTGTTAGTTGATTAAATAAAGTTATAATTATATAGAAAATTATAATTTTGTGGTATTGATTTATGTGTTAAGAGAATTTAATAAATTGTTATTAGAATTAATTTAATTGATTATTGAAAAATTTAATTAAATAAAAGTGTGACAAATAACCTTTTATAAAGGAGTTATTAAAATAAATTAAAGGAGTTTAATTCATTTTTGCCAAACAAGGCCTAATGCCTATTAAGTCTTTAATCTAATTGTGTTTTACCAAACAAGGCATAAGGATTAAATGATTATATTTTTAGTAGGTAATCAAACAAGCCTTATGGCTTTTGATTTTCAAAAATATGATAACTGATATAAGTTATACTTATATTTATATTATATAATTAATATATATTATATCTTATACGTTATAACTCTAATACGTAAGATTAGAATAGAGAGGTAAGACTCAGTAGAAGAGAAGAAGAAAGTTTACAGAGAGAAAATAAGAGAGAATTGGTAGAAGGCTAGAGAATTGGACAAAAGAATTGGGGAAAAGAAGATTGATATCAAAGGATAGCCACTATCTTCTAACTCTAAGGTATCATCTAAACTATGTTATTTGTTTTTCTTTTCAAAAGTTATAGTTGTATTCTCTCCCAATTTTCTCTATAAAATCATTGTAAAAATCATTGGTTGTTGTGAAACTATTTTCATAAGTTATATTTGAGTATAGTCAATGAATTAATGTTATGTTATGTAATTTGTAAAGAAAACTTTATTACGGTGAGTTTATATGAATATATATATATATATATATATATATATATATGGTTTAGTTTAAAGTTTAATTAGTTGTTTAGTTGATAATTTGACTATTGAATTTGAAAGAGGTTGTATAAACATAAATAAGGTGCTTTGAATTAACTGTTTTGGTTTAAAAACAAAATCACAGTGTTAATTTTTATTGAAAACATCAAAAAGTGAGTTTTTATCAAAAACATTGAAATTGGATGTTTTAAATTCGATTTTTGCGTTGTTTTATGAGTATAATCATGTTAAGAGTCTTTGAAATATGTTTATATAAAGTCTCGGTATGATGTACATGCTAATTAGGCAGTTAAAAAGTAGCTTGTAGGCCAAAATTGGCTTTGTTCATGTGATTTCAGTGGTGGTTCTTCGAAGTCTCGCAATTAGTGTCAGCAGTACAGTAGCCTTAAGTAGTATAGTTGTAGCGCCTTGTGCATCGGTCGGCTATATGTAACGCTAACGCCTCTTAGTATAATTCTACGTCATGCCATATCTCATCTCGTGTCAGTAGTCAATGACCAGACAAGATAAAATGGTATTGCTTGTCATGAAGTTAGCGTAATGGTCGAGCACAAGTGTAATTTTGTACTCAAAGTCTGAAGGAATTGTTATGTGTTAATAGTAGGACTGTTAAATTATGACTTTAGTATTTCTATATCATGAATGAACAAGTTATTAGTAATTAACATGTTTTGTAATTTGATTATGTGATTAAAAAAAAATCAAATCTTACATGATGAATGTTCTTAGTTATGTTTGTAAAGTGGTAGTGACTAACTATGTCATGATGACATATATATATATATATATATATATATATATATATATATATATATATATATATATATAGGGTATTGTGATTCAATTGTTTGGTTTAACCTACGAGCAAGGCAAGTTCTCTAAATCTATTATCTTGTTGAGCCAATTATTGTTTCCAATTCGATTACCATATTATGATGCAAGATTTCTAAACTTTATTGAGCAAGTTATTCTTGTATTTAACTTGTTGTTTAGCATGCAAATTTATATATACTAATGTTGAACAATTTTATCATTCAAATGGCTATGCATGCTTAGTATTCAATTCTAAATAACCTTGGCTTAATATTGTTCAAGCAAGGTGTGTTATAGTTATTCAACATGTATGCTATAAGATTATTCCTAAAGCATGATTTAATTCACCATGTCGATTCAGTTATGATTATTCCATAGTATGACGTTATTAATTTTATTCAACTAATCCTTAGTTGATGTTCGTTGATTTCCAAATTAACTTGAAATGTATCCAAACCAAACTCACTTTGGTGTGGACTTTTACTCTAAATACTGAGATGAACAACCCTATTATTAGGGGTAATTTACGCTTAGCGTTGAAATGTTTGTGCACAATGCATTGTACGAAAAAATTTGATCCCCTAAGTACGAGGAGTCCCTATAGTCTTATGATCATGTTAAAGTTTAAGTTGAAAAATTACTTATAACTATGGACATAGTTCGTGGTCTTAGGACCCTTAGTTATATACTTCAGAGTGTTGATAAATCATATTGCTTAATTCTATCGAGCATCTTATTTGACAGTTGTTGTAAAGATTTTTTATTCATTGTTGTTTCAAGTGAGCTTTGTTTGCTCACTCTTGCTTATATAACTATTACAGTTAAAGATGAAAAGGTTGATGTACCTAGCTTTTGAAGGAAAAGGAAAGATGAACAAGTATTGAAGACTTGTATTATGTTAATATTTTATTATCAGATTTTAATTGAATGGTTGTAATAAGTTTATTTATTTTCTACATTTGAATGATTGTATTTAAAGGTTAGACAACCTGGGAGATTTTTATTATGTAACCCTTTAATGGGGAAGGTTTTATTTATTCAATTTTATTATGATTGGTAGTTAGATATGAATGTTTGATTAAGTGAACACCAAATCCTATTGGAATGAAGTACCTGGGTTTGGGGGTGTCACAAGTTGGTATCAAAGCTTTAGGTTATGAACCTTAGGTGGGGAAAAGCCTTAGGAAGTAACCTTCGAAAAGATAGTGATGATAAACTCTTATCGAGTTTTAAGGAAGAAGTAATAAAACATTTACGTACTTACGTGATTACAACTTATGTGCTCGTGAGTGTCGAGTAATGATGATTAATAACTAAAACTTAAAAATCTTGTTGTCAGGATGGCTAATGTCGGAGAATCCAGTCAGGCTATGGAGGAAGGACCTCAGATGTCTAGAGAGGAGGAATCTCGTGACATTCAAGTGGTGTGGGAAAAACTACTTCCACGGGAGTCAGCCCCGTTGTTTACAGTGGTTGAAGATGAGGATGATGAGGTAGAAACAGATGAGGAAGACCACGTTGAGTTTCCGCAGGCAAATGAGGATGACAAGGACGAGGAGGAAGAGATTCCATTGACCTCGATAGCTGCTCGTATGCACGATGAAGTCTACGACCGCAACGTGGAACTTCAAGATACTGTCGAGGAATTGCAAGAGATAGTAGCTGAGCAACAGACCTCGATGGCAGAGAAGGACGACGAAATCCAGGACCGAGAGGAACGCCTGAGCAATGTTGAAGAAGAGCTGATTCACACTGAAGGAGAGAACGAGTGAATGAGAGCAGAGATTATAGATTTGAAGAACAAGTTGAAAGAGGAATCTACTAAGAGGGCAAGAGCTGAAGATGCGTACGAGAAACCTGATCAACGAGCCGAAATTAAAATGGGAGACACACAAGCAAAGAGAATGAAGATGGAGGAAATGAATAACGTATTCAACACCATGATTAATCGAGCTCAAGATTGGGTCATGGGTTATCCGATTCAGTTTGAGATGCTGCTATCGTACATACTAGATCGTCGAACCATGTTCCGAATTATGGATGAAGAGCGTCGTAAGGCTATGCAGTATCTTAGTAGGACATCGTAGAGAGTGTATTTGATTTATGATCTATGTTATGATAAATAATATGTAAATCCCAAGTGTTATGTAACCTATGAGATATTATGATGATGTCCTGAAACTTTAGTAGTTCAGGAAAATAATGTAAATAGTAGTGATGCTATTGTCATGACATTTTTTTCAAAGAAATTATGAATGAATAAAAGTTATTATCTTGTTTTATCCAAAGTGTTATGTGTTATGTGGTTATTACTTTTATGGGGGCAAGTTAAGTAGAAATTACTTAAAAGAGTTTAGTAATAATCTAATGAATGTATTTTTAATAGAAAATGCCTCCAAGACGTCAACCACCCCGTCAGAGAACCACTGAAGGAACCAACAACAATAATGTCAAGCTAACCTCATTCAAAGAATTTGGTGACATTATCGATGACAGGTTACTACTGTAATCAACCGCAGAATCAACCACAAAATCAAGCTACAACGTTTAAGGACTTCAAGACGGTTGGACCACCAGAATTCTGTGGGTCCATGAACCCGATTGAGGCACAGACCTGGTCATAGAGATAGAGAAGGTGTTCGATGTGGCGGGGGTAGGGGAAGATCAGAAGACTATTTTTACAACATTCATGTTGAAAGCAGAGGCTAGTTATTGGTGGCGGGCCAATAAAACTCGAGTAGGACCAGGGGTTATGGCTTGGGATAGGTTTAAGGAGATGTTCTTCGAGACCTATTTCCCAGAGAGTTAGAAGTGTAGTTTTAGAATTTAAGAGGAACGATGGCGACGGTGCCTGTGAGAGTATGCGCTTTGAAATTCAAACGAGTTCAGCGAGGTTTTGTGCCAAGTACCAAGATGGATGAATGTAAGGCGAAGAGGTTTGAACAGGGACTGAAGCCCTAGTTGTATTGTAGGGTTTCGTTGTTCCAGTTGAAGAAATTTGTAGCCATAATGGAAAAGGTAATTTTCGCTGAAGGTGGAGGCGAGGCTGTAACCAAGTTCAATAAAGAACAGAAAAAGAAGAAGAATGAAGTGGAGGTTAAGAATGGAGTTGGTGGTAGTGGAAATGGTAACAATTATCTTAAAAAAAAATGGAATAGAAATGTGGTTACTGGAAATCAACAATGTAACCAACAAAATAAGAAGTTTGAAGCATGTTTTACATGTGGGAAGTTTCACAAGGGTGTATGCTTAATGGGGAAACGAGTATGCTTTAACTGTTGCCAGGAGGGTCACATCACCCCAAACTGCAATCAACCCAAGAAGAACGTTTGCTTTACTTGCGAGTCCAAGGATCACTTTGCTCGTGAGTGCCCTAAGAAGAAAGCTGGAGAGACAACGGGAAGCAAGGGAGGAAGCAATGGAGGTACTTGGGCCATTACTGGACTAACGACATCAAACAAACCCACAGCCAGAACCTTCAACATGACTGTGCAAGATGCGGTGCAATTAAAGGATGTGGTGTCAGGTATTATCCCAGTCAATGATATTGATGCTTATGTATTATTTGATTCGGGTGCTACTTGCTCATTTATATTTGATGAATTTGCTATGAGATTAGGATTGCCTAGTGAAGAATTGAATTTCCCTTTAAACGTAGAAATTACGAATAAGGAAGTAATTACTGTTTGGTTCGTATACAAGAACTGTAGAGTGAATATTAAGGGAAACATTATGATGGTAGATTTAATTCCAATTATGCTTGGAGAGTTTGATGTTATTTTGGGAATGGATTGGTTGTTCAATTGTGGAGCGATAATTGATTGCCAAAAGAAATGTGTAAACCTCATGACTCCGTCAAAGGTAGTTTTCAATAGTAGCAAATCGCCTAGACAAATGAGATTTCTGACGATTATGTAGGCCAAGAAGTTGTTGAGTCAAGGCTGTGTGGGTTATCTAGCTTACATAGTCGATACTCAGAAGAAGGGTGTGAAACTAGAAGAAATACCAGTGGTTAGGGAATTCGTGGACGTGTTTTCGGAGGATTTGCCAGGACTTCCGCCCGACAGAGAGATCGAGTTCGTGATAGACTTAGCACCAGGAACCGCTCCGATATCGAAGGCCCTGTACAGAATGGCTCTGATAGAGATGAAGGAACTGATGGTACAACTGCAGGAGCTATTGGATAAGAAATGCATTCAGCCGAGTGTGTCACCGTGGGGAGCACTGGTGTTATTCGTAAAGAAGAAGGATGGGTCAATGCCTCTTTACATTGATTATAGGGATTTAAACAAAGTCACTATTAAGAACAAATATCCATTGCCGAGAATAGACAATTTGTTTGACCAGTTGAAGGGTGCTAGATATTTCTCAAAAATAGATTTGAGAAGTGGGTATCATCAACTGAAAGTAAGGAAGGAGGATGTACCGAAGACGACATTCCGAACTCGGTATGGACATTACGAATTTTTGGTGATGTCTTTTGGTTTCACAAATGCCCCTGCAACGTTCATGGATTTGATGAACATGGTGTTTAAACCATTTTTAGATAAGTTTGTGGTGGTGTTTATCGATGATAATTTGGTGTACTCTAGAACTCAAGAAGAACACGTGGAACACTTACGTCTAACGTTGGAGACGCTAAGAAAGGAAAAGTTGTACGCGAAATTCTCTAAATGTGAATTCTGGTTAGAACGTGTACAATTTCTCGGGCACGTAATTGACAAGGATGGAATTTAAGTGGATCCATCAAAGGTCGAAGCTGTGATAAATTGGTAGCAACCAAGAACTCCATCAGAAGTGAGAAGTTTCTTGGGATTGGTAGGGTATTACTGACGGTTTATCCAAGATTTCTCCAAAATTGCCACTCCGTTGACAAATTTGACAAGGAAATCTGTAAAATTTGTTTGGACGGTGAAGTGTGAAAGAAGTTTCCAAGAATTGAAAAAGAGGTTAAGTATGGCACCTGTGTTGTCATTACCTGATAATACAGGAAATTTTGTGGTGTATAGTGATGCTTCACACAAAGGATTAGGATGTGTCCTTATGCAGAACGACAAAGTCATCGCGTATGCATCAAGACAATTAAAAGACTAAGAAAAAGGGTATCCGACTCATGATTTAGAGTTGGCAGCGGTTGTGTTTGCTTTGAAAATATGGAGACACTATCTCTATGGAGAAAAATGTGAGATCTACATAGACCATAAGAGTCTGAAGTACATTTTCACTCAGAAAGACCTGAACATGCGTTAAAGGATATGGATGGAATTGATAAAGGATTACGATTGTGAGATCTTTTATCATCCAGGCAAAACAAACGTGGTTGCAGATGCCTTGAGTAGGAAAGGTAGAGAAAAATTGATGTTGTTAACTGATAAGGAAGAGCTTATTTCAGCAATGTCAAGGTTAGAGTTGGAAATCAAATTTCTGAAAGAATCCAATGAAAAATTATACCTGATAGAAGCCAGTCCAACTTTGGTGGACAAAGTGAAGAATGCTCAACTACAGGATGAGGAATGTAGAAAAATAAAAGAAAGTGTGGGCGAGGGAAAAGAAGTGAAATACAAGGTTGATATCGAGGGAATGCTGAGATTTGAGGGACGAATCTGGGTTCCAAAGATAGCGGATATTAAAGAAGACATCTTGATGAAGCTCATAGCTCGAGATATTCGATTCATCCGGGAAGTACGAAGATGTATTAAGATTTGCGGCGACATTTTTGGTGGCCAAATATGAAAAGAGACATTGCAGAATGCGTTGCAAAGTGCGTAACATGTCAGAGAGTCAAGGCCGAGCATCAAAGGCCAAGCGGATTACTTCAACCGTTAGAGATACCAGAATGGAAATGGGAACATATCACAATGGATTTTGTGGTACGTCTCCCACCAACTCAGAAAGGATACGATACGATATGGGTGATAGTAGACAGATTGACAAAATCTGTACACTTTTTGCCAATAAAGATTAAATTCAATTTTGATCAGCTGATAAAGCTATATGTTAAAGAGATCGTTACGAGACATGGAGTTCCAATTTCAATTGTGTCAGATAGAGATCCGAGGTTCACATCAAACTTCTGGAAGAGACTACAAGAATGTATGGGAACACAGTTGCGAATGAGTACGACATATCATCCGCAAACAGATGGCCAAAGCGAACGAAAAATCCAGACATTGGAAGACATGCTGAGAGCATGCGTCATTGATTTCAAAGGGAGCTGGGATGAACAATTACCATTGGTGGAATTTGCCTATAATAACAGTTACCACGCAAGCATCGGCATGCCACCTTACGAAGCATTATCTGGTGGAGGTGCGAGAACACCCTTGTCTTTGGGGGACGAAGTTCGATTGAACGTCAATCGTTAGGACCGAGGCTGGTACAACATACTACTGAGGTTCTCAAACTCATCAGAACAAGATTGATAGCTGCTCAACATAGACAAAAGAAATATGCTGATTAACACAGACAAGATCGTGCATTCGATGTAGGAAATTACGTTTTCCTAAAAGTTTCACCTTAGAAAGGAAAAATTCGATTTGGTAAAAAGGGGAAACTAAGCCCGAGATTTATTGGACCCTTCGAAGTGCTGCGAAAGGTTGGAGAGGTGGCTTATGAGGTAGCTCTACCTCCAGAGTTGCAAAACATTCATAATGTTTTTTACGTTTCGGTGTTACGACCATATAAATCCGATTACAATCACGTGATAGAGTACGAACCATTGTAGTTTGATAAAGACTTGTCTTATTAAGAGGTTCCTATCCAGATAGTCGACATGAAAGAACAAGTGCTCAAGAATAAGGTGATACCTTCTGTGAAGGTAATATGGAGAAACCACAATGTCGAAGTTGCTACGTGGGAACTCGAAACTAAAATGATGAAGAATTACCTTGAGTTATTTGTTTAATTTGTGTCTTCGATTCTGGGGACAGAATCTTTGTAAGTAGGGGAGTATGTGACGAATGAGTTGTTTGAATTGTGATTCTGAGGACAGAATCCTTGTAAGGAGGGAATGATGTAACATTCTAGAATTTTTTAAAATTGTTATATTAAATATTTATTGAATTATATTAGTATTTAATGGATCTGCTTATTGTTGAATAAATATTTGTTCAAATTGATTCGATTTGGTTAATTATTTGTTAAATAAATAATTAAGGAAATTAATTATTATATTCTAATTTAATTTAATTATTAGGTTAGAGAGATTTGATTGAATAAATTATTATATTTTAATTTGAATTTGTAATTAAAAGGATGTGTTAGTTAATTAAATAAAGTTATAATTATATAGAAAATTATAATTTTGTGGTATTGATTTATGTGTTAAGGTAATTTAATAAATTGTTATTAGAATTAATTTAATTGATTATTAAAAAATTTAATTAAATAAAAGTGTGACAAATAACCTTTTATAAATGAGTTATTAAAATAAATTAAAGGAGTTTAATTCAGTTTTGCCAAACAAGGCCTAATGCCTATTAAGTCTTTAATCTAATTGTGTTTTACCAAACAAAGCATAAGGATTAAATGATTATATTTTTAGTAGGTAATCAAACAAGCCTTATGATTTTTGATTTTCAAAAATATGATAACTGATATCAGTTATACATATATTTATATTATATAATTAATGTATATTATATCTTATACGTTATAACTCTAATACGTAAGATTAGAATAGAGAGGTAAGACTCAGTAGAAGAGAAGAAGAAAGTTTACAGAGAGAAAAGAAGAGAGAATTGGGAGAAAGCTAGAGAATTGGAGAAAGAAATTGGGGAAAAGAAGATTGATATCTAAGGTATCATCTAAACTTTGTTATTTTTTTTTTTTCAAAAGTTATAGTTGTATTCTCTCCCAATTTTCTCTATAAAATCTTTGTAGAAATTGAATTAATTGTTATAGATAGTTTTATATGTTAAATTGGTTGTTGTGAAACTATTTTCAAAAGTTATATATGAGTATAGTCAATGAATTGATGTTATGTATGTAATTTGTAAAGAAAACTTTATTCTGGTGAGTTTATATGAATATATATATATATATATATGGTTTAGTTTAAGGTTTAATTAGTTATTTAGTTGATAAATTGACTATTGAATTTGAAAGAGGTTGTATAAACATAAATAAGGTGCTTTGGATTAACTATTTTGGTTGAAAAACAAAATTAAAGTGTTGATTTTCATTGAAAACATCAAAAAGTGAGTTTTTATCAAAAACATTGAAATTGGATGTTTTAAATTCGATGTTTATGTTGTTTTATGAGTATAATCATGTTAAGAGTGTTTGAAATATGTTTATATAAAGTCTCGGTATGATGTACATGTTAATTAGGCTGTTAGAAAGTAGCTTGTAGGCCAAAATTGGCTTTGTTCATGTGATTTCAGTGGTGGGTCAGTCAAGTTCGCAATTGATCTTAGTATACGCGCTTAGTAGTATAGTTCTCACACCGCAGCACGACCTCTTAATATAAATCTCGTCATGTGGCCTTGACCCATAGTATAACTTTGTATATGCATGATGCGAAAGTTAGCAGAATGGTCAGACAGTGTAATTTTTGTACTCAAAGTCTGAAGGAATTCTTATGTGTTAATAGTAGGACTGTTAAATTATGACTTCAGTATTTCTATATCATGAATGAGCATGTTATTAGTAATTAACTTGTTTTGTAATTTGATTATGTGATTAAAAAAAATCAAATCTTACATGATGAATGTTCTTAGTTATGTTTGTAAAGTGGTAGTGACTAACTATGTCATGATGACATATATATATAGGGTACCTGGGTTTGGGGGTGTCACACCAACTACTTCGAGAGGATACAATACGATTTGGGTGATAGTGGACATACTGACGAAATAAGTTCATTTTTTGCCAATAAAGATTAGATTCAATCTTGATCAGTTAGCAAAGTTGTACGTTAAAGAAATGATCCGAGGTTCACGTCAAACTTCTGGAAGAAACTACAAGAATGCATGGGAACACAGTTGAGAATGTGTACGACATATCAGCCGCAAACAGATGGCCAAAGCGAACGAACAATCCAGACGTTGGAAGATATGCTGAGAACATGCATCATGGATTTCAAAGGGAGCTGGGATGAACATTTACCATTGGTGGAATTTGCCTACAACAACAGTTACCACGCAAGCATCGGTATGCCGCCTTATGAAGCATTATACGACAGAAAGTGCAAAACTCCACTTTACTGGGATGAAGTCTGTGAACGTCAATTGTTAGGACCAGAACTGGTTCAGCAAATTGCTGAGGTTGTTAAATTCATCAAGACAAGATTGGTAGCTGCTCAAGACAGACAGAAGAAGTATGCTGATCAACGCAGACAAGATCGTCAATTCAATGTAGGAAATTTCATGTTCTTAAAAGTTTCTCCTTGGAAGGGGAAAATTCATTTTGGTAAAAAGGGAAAGCTAAGCCCGAGGTTTATTGGACCCTTCGATGTGCCGCGAAGAGTAGGAGAAGTAGCTTATGAGGTAGCTGTACCTCCAGAGTTGGAACACGTTCATAATGTTTTTCATGTTTTGGTTTTACGACCGTATAAACCCGATTACAAGCATGTGATAGAGTACGAATCTTTATAGTTCGATAGAGACTTATCTTATGAAGAGGTTCCTACCCAGATAGTTGACAGGAAAGAACAAGTGCTCAGGAATAAGGTGATACCTTCTGTGAAGGTAGTATGGAGGAACCGCAATGTCGAAGAGGCTACGTGGGAACTCGAAGCTGAAATGATGAAGAATTTCCCTGAGTTATTTGTGTCTTCGATTCTGGGGACAGAATCTTTGTAAGGAGGGAAGAATGTGACGAATGATTTGCTTGAGTTGTGATTCTGGGGACATAATCTTTGTAAGGATGAAAGGATGTAACAATCTGAAAATTTAAATTATAATTTTAAATATTTATGGAATTATATAAATATTTAATTAATGTGTTTATTGTAGAATAAATATTTATTTAATTTGATTTGATTTGATAATTTATTTGTTGAATAAATAATTAACGAGTTAAGGAAATTATTCATCATGAGATAATATTTTAATATTTAGTTGATTAAATAAAATTATAATTATAAAGAAAATTATAATTATGTTGTATTGATCTATGTGGGAAATTGATCTATGTGATAAATTTATTTAATAAATTGTTATTAGAATTAATTAAATTGAATATTAAAATTTAATTAATTAGAGTGGGACCATAAACTAAAGGAGTTATTAAAATAAGTTAAGGGAGGTTAATTCAGTTTTTGCCAAACAAGGCTTAATGAATATTAAGTCTTTAATTTAAATCTATTTTACCAAACAAGGTGTAAGATTTAATGGGTTAATTTTTAGTTAGTTAGCCAAACAAGCATTATGGCTTTTGAGTTTTAAAAAAAAACTGATGTCAGTTAAAGTTATAATTATATTATATACTTAATACATATATTATTACCTATACGTTATATTTGGTTTAATACGTAAGTTAGAGTTTAGAATATGGAGAAAGATTCAGAAGAAGAAAAAAAAAGAGAAGAAGAAAATTACAGAGAAAAGTAAGAGAGAATTGGGAGAAGTCTAGAGAGAGGAATTGGGGAAAAAGAAAGCTTCATAATCAAAAGAATAGCCATCATCTTCTAAAATTAAGGTATCATCTTGCTTGTATTTTTCAAAAAGTTATAGTTATATTCTCTTCTAAAATTCTTTGTAAAAACTTTGTGAAGGTTAAATTGTTTGTTGTATATAGCTTTATACGATAAATTGTTTGTTATAAAATTATTTTCATAAGTTTATATATGAGTATAGTGAATGAATTCATGTTAAGTATGCATTTTGTGAAGGAAATCATATTAAAGTGAATTGGTATGAACATATATGAATATGGCTTAGTTTAAAGTAAAATTAAGGTTTAATTATTTGTATAATATATAAATTGACTATTGAATTCGAAAGAGGATGAATAAATATAAGCATAGTATGTTGAATTAACTGTTTTGGTTGAAAAACAAAATCACAGTGATGATTTTCACTGAAACTTTCAAAAAGTGAAGTTCTAGCAAAAATAGTAAAAATTAATGGTTGTAATTTGGATGTTTATTTTGTTTAGATGGCTAGAAACGCGCTAGAAAACATTAGATTATGTTTCTGTAAACCTATTACACCTTAGATAGGTTGGTATGGTTGTTAGAAAGGAGTTTGGTGTTAGGTTTGTAATATTCATGAACGCAATCAAATTGCAAAAATAAGCGGAAACGTGGAGAATCAGAGTTTAAAATTTACAAACCATATACCCGGATCACCCTTTATCCATTTATGCACAATTATTAATTAAACGAAAAATTGAAGAACAAGAATCATACCCTTGAAGATCCGAGCTCCCTCAGGTACAAGTTCACCTCCAATTCTTTTCGTGTTCAACTGGAATCCACCGGGTTTGGTTCCTTCCTTTGATCAACGTTAGCCACCCAAGTGTTTGGCCTCTAGAGGTGATCCACAAAGGAAGAAGAAGGATTCAAGAAGATGGGTGGTTGGCTAAACCCTAGTTTTTCTATCTCTATAGAAAGGAGCGTACTCTCCAACCATTGGAATTATCACGTAGTCATGATATCTGTTATAAGACACCTCTTATAAAGATATCAAGTAACCCTATTAAAATAAGGTATTATTTAATTAAACCCTTTTAATTAAAGGGGCTCCCTAATCTTATTAGGGATAATTAATTAAACTCCTTTAACTAATTTTCCTTCCTAATCCAATTAGGAATAAATGAGAGTACTTATACTAAATTAATTCCTAAACTCTTTTAAAAATTAAAATAATAATAATAATTGTAATAATATTAATAAGACTCCTCTTATTAATTTATATTTAATATTTCTAAAATATTAAATAATAATATTAAGCTATTTAATTTATTCTATCACCATAGATTAAATTAAATATACATAACATATTATTACGATTATGCCATTAACTTCTTAAATAATTATTCTTCCTTTTTATGGTGTGACCCTTTAGGTTCTCCATATTAAACCTAGGTTGTGAAATAAATCAATTAGAACAATTCTAATCTTATTTAAATAAATAAATTAAACAATTAATTTATTTAAATAAATAATATTTATTTTGATAGGGATAAGCCTCCTAGCGATCAACGACTTTCCGGATAATATAGATTTCAACATTAATCATAAAAGAACCTTTGAGTAAATAGTTACCGTACAATTCAATCCTTCCACCATACAATGTCCCAATTAAATATAAAGACGTGGAATTCTTTGTCAAGTCTTATTTTATTTAATTATATGTATTTCGACTCTTAAATGCACAACTCAAATAATGCAAATTAGAAACTCCTTTCTAATTTCATTCTACCTCGCCAAGGACTCTAGGGTTGTCATTTATCGAATAACATAGGACATTTCTCTTCTTTTAATAGAAGTGGTAGATTCTTTATTGATCATACATTATCTCCATGTACAACTTATTATACCCAAGCATACCCTTTGATATACCCTAAGGGTCTTAAGGAATAAGTCAAAGTATAACTCATCATACACAAGATACTATGATGATCTCAAGTCCAAGGATCACTTGTACTACTATCACTACAGGAATTCCTATTGACAGGCAAGTAAAACTCCATTAGGTATTCCTTAGCAAGCCACGTTCAGTGAACTTATTCTCTAATAAGCACCTACATACTTGCTTTAGTGTCTCCACACAAATGATCATGAGATCAATCATCCTAATCCAATGAGCAAGCAACGTATGTACCAATCTATCCGGATTCACTAATCCCCAATTTAGTAATCCAATGATTGGGAACTATTTTAGTTTTAAGCTTTCTAAGAATTTAGACCTCATTAGAATGATCATCATCATTATTCTAAAAGCATTGCTTAAAACTATGGGTTTATCACATATTATAAAACAGCATCATGTAGATAATTAAAAGCCTTTAATAAATTAATACTTTTTATTAATAAATGAATAAGATTGTTACAAAGTATATGCTTTATCATCAAACATGATTGGCTTGTGTGCATACTACTTTCATTTGGAGGCCTAATTTGGCTTTCCGTAGTGTTCTAGAGCACAAAATTGCAAATCTCAGAATGTACCCTGGCCCCGATGGGGGGGGGGGGGTAGTCTGCTAAGCCGAATTTTGAAAAAAAAATTGATAAACCATATTTTACTAAAATAAGCATAATGTTTTCATACGAACTCCGATTGATGCTATTGAAGATGATCCGGAACAAGGATGAATAGACCTATAACTTTTATTCTTTAAGTTTTCCAATTTGATGTCGTTATGAAGGGTCAAAATGGCCATCTTTAGGACTATTGTGTATTTGGAGGCAATTGGAGGGCGTCGGGATGCGCAAATGCAAGTGCAATCCTTTGTGTATTAGTATAACCTAATGATAATATATTGGACATGTAATAGGATGTTGAATCAAGTTGTTAATGTGTATGTGATGCAATGACATGATCACTTAAGTAGTTGTAATAAAGCTAAAAAGTAATGTTCATGAAAAGATGTGATGTTGTATAAACTTAAACTTAGTTAGTAGCTATATTAAAAGTGAGAAATCAACTCATGAAGCTAATGTTAGTGTAACTAATGTGTATTGTCAATACATATGGTATGTGTAGGACTTGTGGTGAACGTGAGTAGTGATTGTTTAACCTACGCACGAGGCAAGTTCTCTAACTCTACTTTTATAATTGTGTAAGTATCTAAACTCTCTTTGAGAAAGTTTTCGTAACTCTAATATTTCTTTGTGCAAGTTTCTTAATCCTAATTATATCGTGCAAACTCCTACACCTTATATCTTGATTTGAGCCAATCTTTAACTTTTTAATTAACATGCAAATTTTTACATTCTAACACACTAAGGTTGAACAAGTTTTATCATTCAACTTACTATTTGTTATGCATGCTTAAGACTCAACTCTAAATAAGGTTTTAACCTTAGCTTAACATTGTTCAATCAAGGTATTTACATTATTCAATATTTATGCTCTTAGATTATTCCTAAAGCATGACCTTAGCACATAATTTTGATTCACTTATGAATTATTCCATAACATAATGTTATTATAGTTTTATTCAACTAATCCTTAGTTGATGTTTGTAAACTCTAAATTACCTTGAAACTTATCCAAACCAAACTTACTTTGGTGCGGACTCGTATTCTAAATGTTGAGATGGACAACCCTATTATAAGGGATAACTTACGCATAGCGTTAAATGTTTGTGCACAATACATTATACGAAGGGCTGATCCACCTAAGTACGAGCAGTCCTTATAGTCTTATAACTATTAAAGTTTAAGTTGAAAGAATACTTATAACTATGGAAATAGTTCATGGTCTTTTAACCCTCAGTTATACATTTCAAGTCCTGTTCCTGATTATTATTGATGAAGTACTTTATTCATTTATAATGAGCCTATTCATTTGGCAGTTGATATGATTTTTATTCATTATTATTCAAGTGTGCTTTGTTTACTCACTCTTGCATATACACTCATTACATCTAAAGTTGAGAAGGTCGATGAACCTACAACTAGCAAAGGAAAGGGAAAAATGTACAAGTGATGAAGACTTGTAATTTAATGACTTTTATGTTAATAAACTTTATATTTAATGATTTTATGTAATGTAATTATTTTATTTCCGCACTTAATTGATGTTAAGGTTAGACAACCTGGGATATTTTGGATTTAATGATGTAACCCTTTTATAGGGAGGATTTATGGTTTATATGTTATTTTATTTGGGTAGATAGTATGAATGTATGGAAAGTGAACACCAAGTCTTAGGGGAATAAAGTACCCAGATTTGGGGGTGTCACACTTGCTCAAACTGGGAAATTGCTGTCCTCATCTTCACAGTCTTAGCCATTGGGGAAAATTTGGCTAAGAATTTTTGTGCTAGGTCCTCTTATGTGGTGATAGATCCCGAAGGTAAAGAGTGAAGCCAACTTCTTGCTTTATCTCGAAATGAAAATGGAAAAAGTCTAAGTCTGATTGCATCTTCTGTCACCCCGTTGTATCTGAAGGTGTCACATATTTCATTGAAGCTCAATAGATGCTCATTTAGATCATCTGTATCAGCACCCCCAAACTGTACCGAATTGTGCACCATTTGAATAGTGCCTGGCTTTATCTCTAAAGTGTTGGCTGCTATTGCTGGTCTTACTATACTTGACTGCAATCCATGAATGTTCGACATCGAATAATCTCTCAAAGCCCTATGCTCCATTCTTTGCTCTTTTTCCGCCATATTGGATGTTGTGGTCTCTAAAGCTGCTTGTAAATTTCTACGCACTCTTATTTTCCAACCTCTTTCGTTAATGTTATCCTGAGCAGGTGTCAACTCGGAATTGGATGACCGCGTGTGCATAAAAATAGATACAAGTACCTGAAATACAAACAAAAACAAGAATAGAAATGAGACAAGATTAGATTTGTCTAAGTCATATAAATTTAGTTTAAAATTGTTGATAATAATAATAAAATTAAACGCCTTTCCCCGGCAACGGCGCCAAAAACTTGTTGCCTCCTTTTTGGTGTTACCAAAAGGACTCTAACTTATGCAAGCATACATGGGTCAACATGTAATAACCCAATATTTTCAATAAGAAATTTTTTAATAATATATATATATATATATATATATATATATATATATATATATATATAAGGGTGGGAATATATGCAAGGTAATGTATATGTATATATCTCGATAAATAAAATTATATATTAGATGTAACTAATTCTTTTTTTTGAACTATTATAAATTATATTCTTATATTAAAATTATATTGTAATAAAAATATTTATTATTTATTTTCCATGAAAATATAATTATTGTATATATGATATGGATTTTATGATATGTATCTATTATATTAGTTAAGATAATTATTTTAACTTAATTAATAATGGTATCTATGAAGGATAGGATATGCCGGGAAGGTAGAAGTAGGTAGTGGAAGTAGGGGTAAGAAAAGGAAATGGAACAATGTTGGGAGTGTCCAAATCAAGCAGGAAGGTGTGAAAAAGCAGGTTGTGCAGTGTAAGAATTGTTGGAAGAGTTATTCAGGTGAGTGTCTTAAGGGTAAGTTCGTGTGCTACAAGTGTGGGCAGGAGGGACATATCTCTCCTAACTGCCCCAATCCTAGGATGAGCAATGGGTGTTTTCTATGTGGATCCACGGAGCATAAGGTGAAGGACTGTCCAAAAAAGAGAGTGGATATAGGAAGTGTGAATGCGGGAAAAGACAGTGGAACAATGGCGATAACGGGACAAACTTCGACGAAATCAATCGCAAGAGTCTTCAACATGACGGTTTAAGATACCGTAGCAGCTGGGGATGGAACTTCAGGTATTATTCGTATGAATTGTATTTTTGTATATATGATTTTCTTAAATATAAGTAAACTATGTTATAAAGAAATTTTGAAGGAGAAATTTGGGTTCTATTAGAAATCAAATTTCTGTAGAATTAGATAGACAAGCTTTATGTTGAGTAGTTAAAGATCAGTTCGATCGAATCTGATCGAGATCTACTTGAAATGACTATGTATGCTATTTGCCGTAGTGTCTATAGGTTTTAAAGTGGTGATTCCGGGGACAGAATCCTTATAAGGGAGGGTGGATGTAATAACCCAATATTTTCAATAAGAAATTTTATGAATAAATTTTTTTTTATATATATATATAAGGGTGGGAATATGTGCAAGGAAATGTATATGTATATATCTGATAAAGAAAATTATTTATTAGATGTAACTAATTCTTTTTTTTTTGAACAATTATAGATTATATTCTTATATTAAAATTATGTTGTAATAAAAATATTTAATATTTATTTTCCATGAAAATATAATTATTGTATATATGATATGGATTTTATGATATGTATCTATTATATTGGTTAAGATAATTATTTTAACTTAATTAATAATGGTATCTATGAAGGATATGTGGGATATGAATTCAAAACCCTAAGTCTGGATTTTGAATAAGGAATGAGAATAATAATAAAATATTATTTATATTCCAGTAATATAAACATGCCTGATATGTGTGTGATGTTAATGTGTGGAGCAGTTATAGTAAAAACAAAGACAAAATTCTAAGCATTCCGATAAACTATAATGCAGTCAACTATATACATCGTAAGGTTGTTAAATTATATGTTATGTAATTAATGACCATTGTTATGTTTAATGTTAATTAGGTAAACCCTAATTAATTTTTAGAAATCCTAATTACTAGATCAAAACCCTAGTTGCTAATTTATAAACCCTAATTATTAATGTAGCAAGCTTATGGTGATTAGTACATTATGAAGTCTACTTTACAAGTCTAAAGTGATTAGGAAACCTAATTCAATTAGGGAACCCTAATTCACATTTCTAGAAACTAAAATTTCCATATTTGCCCTTAATACACAATCTTAGATTTAGAGCTTAGGAAACCTTAGGGTTAAACCCTAAGGGTTAAACCCTAAGTGTTAAACCCTAAGGGTTACAATGAATTAACAACTTTGCCACTAAAAGTAAAAGCCAAATGACCAAATTGCCCTTCTTGCATTATTTAATAAATAACTTGTAAAACTTGCCATAACTTTAATTGGTGACCAACTCTAGCTAGCCATGTGGTCTAGTAATAGCCTTTAATCAATCAAAAGTTGATAAACATGATCATCCCTAAGCATTTCAACATGTTATAAATAGAATTGGAGAGAGAAAGGTTACAAAATTGCTCATTTTTCTTACCAACACTCAACTCACTTCTCTCTCACCCAAACCTCCGAAATTCCCTTGCTAGACCAGTCCCTAATCAAGTCCCAAGTCCACCTATAACAGATCAAGAAGTCAGATTCAAGATTTTGTTCATAAGAGGTATAAACCTAACCCTAGAAATTTGATCTTCAAAATCATGTTAGATGTTATGTTTAAATGTTTAAATATGTTGTTTGTAGTCTCCATAAGTGATCTGGGTTGGCACATGTTAGATCCATAACATCTAAGTGCACGAATTTGAAGTTTGTAAGAATCTGGGAAATTTTCAAAATGTTGTTTAACAAGGAATGTCAGACCTTCTAGATCTCAACATGTTTACTGTTTTTGCTGTTTAGATGTTTAAACTTGTAGTATGTTATGATATCTTTAATCTAGAACTTGAATCAGGGTCAGGGGATATATAGATTTCATGATATTCTTGGTCAAAACCCGTTGATCGGACATGATCAGATGAATTCTGGAAAACCCAGAAATCATTTTACAGCGTCTGACAAGATTTTTAAGGCTCCAAATCTGTCAGGTTTTCAATGTTTTGTTCTTATTTTTGCTTTCATGTTGTAGTCTGTTAGATGGACTCTAGATCCATGTCTTTATACCCTTCATAACATCAATATATCAATCGGAGTGACTGGTCAAAGTAGACCACTCGTCATTGATTGAACGTTTCTGGAAAACCCAGAAATCGTATGCACAACTTTTCTGACAGAATTTGACTGGACTAGATCTTCTTGTTGTGTTGTTTTTATATGTGTTTTATGTAATAGATCTGTACCCCTACATGTTAGCTACACACTAAAACTCTTAGATCACTAAAACATTACACGAGCAACAAGTAGTAGAGGCCCAAAGTAGGCTAGTCGAACTGTTCTTCATTTGTGGGTAACCTAGAAAATGAAGAATAACTCTGACAACTACTTTGAAGGCTTTGATCTCTTAATTGTGATGTGGTTTGTTCATGATTGTTATTGGATCTTGTAGTATTGCACTAGTACTACAAGATCAAGGTACCAGCTTGCCCAGAAACACATTGAATCAGTGTTTAATGTGTGGTCAAAGTGAGACCCTTGAACACTGACTGTCAGTGTTCTTGGTGCTCAAGAACACTTTAGGCGACGATTTATGTTGCTAAAAGCTTTAGCGACAGACTTATTAATTTTAACTATAAAAATCATTAAAAAATAGAAAATAAATTCTAAAAAATTATAAAATCAGTTTAAAAAATATTTAAAGTTGTAAAAATTAACTTTTAATAAATTGGCATATTTTCCATAAATATTAGTAATTATTGGAATATTATTAATATTTAATTTATTTAATAAATGCATTAAATAAATAAATTAAAAATGATTTTATTATATAAAAAATCATTTTAAATGATAATAAGGTATTTAATAATATTTTAAGTTATAAAATGCAACTTTAAACATTTTAATGTAAATTTCATTAATTATTTAATATTAATGATATTAGTTTTATTTAATAATTATATTAAATAAATTAGTTTAAAATGATTTTAATAATATAAAAATCATTTTTAAATGAAAATAAAGAGTCTAAAGATATTCTAAGTTATAAAATATAACTTTTAATATTTTAAGATAAATTTCATTAATTATTTAATATTAATGATGTTAGATTTATTTAATAATAATATTAAAGAAATAGATTAAAAATGATTTTATTAATTTAAAAAGCATATAAGTGGTTTAAAAATATTTTAAGTTATTATAAATGACTTTTAATATTTTAGTGAATAATTCTTAATATTTAAATTTTAATGGTAATTTTTAAAAATGATTTTAAATGTTTTAAAAAATCATTTAAGGGTAATAATTAATACTTTAAAAATATTTTGAGTTATTATAAAATAACTTTGATATTTTGGTAAGAGTTGCATTAATACTTTAATATTATTTAAATATTAATGATAATAGAATTATTTAATATTTAAATCATTTAATAATGATTCCAGAGTTTGAAAAATTATGATAAATTATAGTAATTAATTATAAATTATTATAAGTCATTTATAAATAATATGATTGATATTTAAATTATCGAATAATTTTTGAGTTACTGAGTTAGAGTTTTATACTCAGTAATTGCCGATAAAAGTCATTTCAGTACACCAAAATGCTACCGAATTTGATTCGAACCTATACAGTTTTACTGTATAAGTGTTTGTTTGTGTCTTAATGACTGATATAACTATGTGACAATGTGATTAGGTTATTTATTAACTGTAAATAACAGTATAATGTGTTATGATATGTTATTCTAATCAACAGAACAATCTTATAAATGATAGGTCATTGAATTAAGGATAGAACTAAGTTGTGTAAGCAGCAGACCATGCAAGTATCCTACCTTTGCATTTTCTTTATCCAATGGACATGAGTAAGAAGTTTCAGAATTATATTATTATTGTATCAGATTATTAACCATATTGTTATATATGTTATATCCGATCATTGATTATTAACATGATACTATATGGTAAATCAGATATATATATTCTGTTCGTTAATTTCTATATGTGATTATACAAGTGTCCCCACTTGGATAATCATTGTATTTAATCCCATGTTGATATATATATATATATATATATATATATTGAACCCTAGTATGTATACGTTAAGAAAAAGCCGTCTAAGCTATTTGACCAGCTAGACACAGATTTAGAAATATTGTTGAATATGATAAAACCTTTTTGTAACCAATCAAATTATTTTGGTTCGAATTCCAGACTAAGTATGAACATCCCGATCAAGGAAAAACATTTATGCGCCTAAGGCGGACAGAGTGAACGATAATATCGTTCTTGCATGTAGTATTGATCAATACAAGGCATAACGGGCTGATCACCCCCCGTGTCCATAAGTTATAACGGTTTGCGGATGAAGTTCTGCTAAACCTATTCAAAAATTGAGAACAATGTTCATAGTATGTCATCTTAACCCTATTTATAGTCAGTACGTAGTTTCAAAAATTTGATAGAGAGTTATGTTATTATTATTGATCCAGATTACTTCACAACCATTGAATTGTTGTAGAAGGGTAGTACAAAGAAAACATTTAATCCTTTCAGCTAGTATTTATAATTGTTATTACTTGCTGGGCACTCAAATGCCCATCCTTGCTTAAATTAAATGTTTTCAGTTAAGTATGACTAGCCAGAGGGCTCTGCTAGGAATAAAGCCAAAGGAAAGCTACCAGAATAGGTTTGTGTTATCTTATATAATAGCTAGACTTAAATAAGATGATTTTATTTATTATCTATCATGTAATGAAATGTTTTAAGGTCGCGTACCTGGGATTTAGAAAACTCTGATATGTAAATTAAGTTTGATATTTATGACATTATTATTATTATTCTGCTCAAAGAAATGGTATCTTGAAACACTGAATTCGGGTTTCAAGTACCTGAATTTGGGGGCGTCACAGGTTGGTATTAGAGCTTTAGGGTTAGAAACCATAGGTGGGAGTAGACCTTAGGTTATAACCTTAGAGCAGAGGAAAACATTGAAAGTACAAATAACTTATATAGAGTTTAAAAGGAGATGAATCTAATAAATTCATCGTCAAACAAAAATAAAAGATAACTTATATTATTTGCTGTGTGTATATATTATATGCTAATCAGGATAATTTATGTGTAGATGTCAGGAGGAAAAGGATTAGGATACCCTAAGATTGTGAAGAAAGAGCCAATATGTGACTCCCCCAAAATAACTATACATCACCTTTTCTGAGTCGCCAAATACATGATACAGAATACAAATACAACCTTAAATAAAAAACATGAGCTATGAGTTTTAATACAAATATTGTCTTCTAGACAGTATTCAAACTCAAAATAAGTCCTCAATACATTTATTATCACACTATTTTATAGAATAGTGAGGACTACTAATGTTATCATCTGGACCGTCACTCTGTTCCCCGACTAGTCCGTGCTACGTTCTCATTTCCTGAAGAGAACAATGAAAGAGAAAGGGTGAGCTCAACTAGCCCAGTAAGAAAAACTATGACTAAGATAATGCAGAATAATTTATCATTAGTCTTCAACAGTGTTAAATTGATAAAATATAACAAACATCAAGTTTAACTGCAGCAGAACAAGCAATCCATTAAAAGAGTCAAGTAGAGAATAAAATCTACTATCTTCTATGATTTAAAAAGGTTTTTCATCACTTTTATCACTGAGACTCAGCTTAATAAATAATCCACATCATCCCTGCACCACGACTAAGGATATTCATTAGTATCACGATCACAATTTATCCATGCACTACGGGCCAAGGATATTCGTGTTTTCATCAATGGTCATGATCATGTCAACAACTGTCCATCAATGCACTACGGGCCAATGGGGACTTTTACCACATCATTTATAACATTACGGTTATGATTATACTGAATAATCCCTAGTCATAATCATACCAAGTCCATCTATGCACTACATGCCACAGATGACTTTCAACATAATATAAACATGAGGATGATGACAATGACATAATAATTTAATATAACAATTTCAAAAATAAATTTTAAAGATTTATAAGTTAATTTATCCCGAACTCAATAATGTCCAAATTGTCAACATGATACTGCTTTGTGGAGTAAAATTCAAGAATGCTCAGAAGAATATTTCCATGAAAAGATACTGGATGAAGCGCAAATATCCAGGATATTCCACTAATTTCATGGAGTATAGAAGCCAAAACTTTAACCAACTGAGTATAATAGAATATATGAAACTGCAAATGGATTTTTGCCCGCCATGCAGTAATCCACGAAGACAGATCATTTCCAAAATTTAATAAGGAATGAATACAAAGGATCATTCACCATGGATGCGGTAATCCGCATAGATAAGTTATTCCAACAAAATAATAAAGAATGGAACCAGGTCATGCGTAATCCGCACTGACGGGATATTCTAATAGAATAATAAAGAATGGAACCAGGTCATGCGTAATCCGCACAGATAGGATATTTTGACAGAATAATAAAGAATGGAACCAGGTTATGCATAATCCGTACAGACAAGATATTCCAGAAGAATAATAAAGAATGGAATAACAACAGAATTCACCAAGCATGCGATAGACCGCACAGACAGGTTATTCCAACAAAATAATAAAGAATGGAATAACAGCTCTTAGGAGTATTTGAAATAAAATAATTCTCTTCATGAATACGAAAGAAATAATACCCCTTACCTTAGAAAGAAGAGTATTCCGACTGGTATGGCGAGGATATTTTTAAAGAAAACATGCACTATTTTCTAGGCTCAAAGATTTCTTAAAATCTAAAGAAATACGCTCAAGATTATAGAAGAAGAATTCTCTGAATTTCTGGTGTGTTTTTCAATTCTAACTAAGCATCCTATTTATAGGAGAATGGAAAGGGTACAATGCAATAAAATATAATATATTCTATTTATAATTATATAATAAAACAAAATTTATAATATATATATATATATATTATTTAAAATCTAATAAAACAAATAACTTTATAAAAGTATTCATTTTTATATAAAATGATTTTACTATGCAAACACTATGCAGATAATTATGCAAACACTATCGCATAATAAAATATAATATATTCTATTTATAATCTAATAAAATAAATAACTTTATAAAAGTATTCTTTTTTTTATAAAAGATTTAACTATGCAAACACTATGCATAATAAAATATATTATATTCTATTTATAATCAAATAAAATAAAACTTTATAAAAAGTATTATGTTTTATATAAAAAGTTTTCTGTTTTATTACATTTGTAATAATAATAAAACAAAATTCATCATCATTATTATAATTCACATTATTAATCGACCAGGTCGTTTCCATGAAAGAGAGGGCTTTTCAATAAGGGTTTCTCCCTATTGGCGCACAATTAGGTGACCAAACCTCTCATTGACAGAACTTTTAGACATCGTTAATATTGCAAATAATAATATTAATAACTTTGTTATCTCAATTATTTATTTAATAATATATAAAATATCGACAATAATTGAATCAAATAACATGAGATACTATGCAACAATTACTGTAGCAATAATTAAACAAAACTGAGAGACTTCTCACATAAGCATCAATAATCAATACCGTGTGCTACTATGCAACCACGCCAGACATCATACTTTTAACACCGGGTGTTTCAACAGATTAACAGTAAAACTTCCGCCGTTATTTTCATAAAATATTTTGTCATTTTCTTAATCCGACAATACTTCCATTGTGGGGTCCACTAATGATTGTGTCAGTCGCATTTAATATTCCCTCGTTAAAACGAATATTCCCCGACCAATAGAATATTATATAACAACTTGCGTACTTTACAAATTTTACAAATATTACCCACAACTATAATATTATATCAAATTCACACCATAATATTAAAAAAAATATTTTGAGAAAATTAATGCTTTATTCGTAAAATTTAGGATTTTACAATCTCTCCTCGTTATGAAATTTTGCCCTCAAAATTTGCGTACGTACCTGGTATGCCGAACAAATGATGACACTTCGTCAGATTCTAACTCTTGAGGTATAACCTTTGAGCGTAAAATATATTTCAAGATTTTAACAGGTACATCTTCATACGTTAAATTATCTGCTATCTCATCCGGTTCTAAATTAATAATGTGGTTCAGGTCGTCCACATATTTACATAACATCGATACGTTAAAAATGTTATGAACACGCGACATACTTGGTGGTGAAGAGAGTCTATAGGCCACAGTTCCTACTCGATCCTGAATTTCAAATGGGCCAATTAAATCGAGGGTTGAGATTTCCTGTCTTCATCAACTCTTGCTTCTAAAATAACGCCTTCTTGAACTTTCTTCTTCATATTCATCAGCTCCGGGTGTGTAGCTTGAGCGATTTTAACTTAATCAATTAAAGTCAATTCTACTCATATATTCGTTATCTTCACGTGGGTCCCTAGAGTCTTTAACTCTATCTTCATCATTTGTAAGTTATACAAAATGGGTTTTTGTGTTAACAACATCGCACTCGTAAACGCATATGATCTTCTACTCAACGCGTCAGCTACCATGTTCGCTCTTCCACGATGATATTGAATGGTATGATCGTAATCTTCAACAGCTCGAGCCAACGTCTTTGGCGCATTATACGTTCGTTTTAGTTGAAGAAATATTTAAGGGTTGAAGAAATGGGTTTTGTACTGGGGTCAATACAAAATTCGATTTCACGCTCTAGGGGTAGGCCAAGAAGTCTTCAAGAATACTCTTGAAAATTTATTAACGATAGAAATATCATTCAAAACTGTGACTCTCATCCAAGACTTGGATAACACGTCACATTGATACCTATCAACTTGCCATCGTCATTCACGACTTCACCTACAGAAAGTCTGGCTTCGGTGCATTCCACACAAGCAAGTCAACAACGAAAGGATTGGGGCTCTTTACTTATGGCTTGATATGATAATGATTTACTTTATTGGTTTGGTTGCTTGAATTTACATAACAAGTTAGTTAGGAATATAAAAGCTAACAACCTTACAAAAAGCATGATGAGTAGTTAACCAATCGATTCCTAAAATCACATCAAAGGCAAGTATTTTCAAAGAGATAAAATTGACAGGTAACGTGAAAGTGTCGATTTAAATCAATAAGATTTATATATAGTGGAGGTAACTAAGGTTTCTACTAACAAAGTTTTAACCAATAAGTCAAAGTCTAACTTCTCTGGGTTCAAATTTAAACGTTGAGTGAAAGCAAGAGAGATAAAAGAATAGGTAGAACCGGTATCAAATAAGGTATAAACTTTGTAAGCGTTTATGATTAACTTACCCGTGATAACTTCGTTCGGGTTCCTCGATAAATACTCTGACTTAAACTACTGGCTTTGACTTGTCTGAGATATCCTTTGGCATCATTATCCCAGCTGGACTTGACTTCACTACACGGCAAAATCGAGCTAGGTGACCTTCTCTTCCGTAATTGAAACACGCTTTGGATTGCTGCGTACACTTTGGACGGATGTGTCCCTCCTGTTCGCATTTGAAACATATGACTTTTGGTCGTTCTCCTTCCTTAACAATAGGTGTTAGTTCTGACGTCTTTCCATTATCGTTAAATGTTCTCTTCTTGAAATTTCCACTCCTATTATCTTGTCCATGATTACCACCGAAGTGGTTACCATTCTTGGCATGATAATTTCCCCCACGATGGTTATCATTGTTCCGATGGTCGTTACCACCGGTATGATTATTATCGTATTGCTGCTCGTTACCTTTTTGTTTTGCTGACTCATTATCGCGCTCCAATAATTGAGCCCTATTCACAACATCCGAACATAAACAAAGTTTGTGAGAAATGAGGTATTGATGTATATCGGGTTTCAAACCTCTTAGAAACATTCGCATCATTCATGCCTCATTATCAACCAAATGGGATGCAAATCAGGACAATTTCGTAAATTTAGCCTCGTATTGCGACACGGTTATATTGTTTTGCTCTAAATTGATAAACTCCACCTCCTTCATCTGATGAATACTTTCGGGAAAGTACTTGTCGTTGAACAGCTCTTGGAACTTCTACTAAGACATCTTGAATGCGTCAGGCTGGGTACGCTTTATAGATTCCCACCAGTAATCTGCCTCTTCACACAACATAAAGGTGGCAAAGGGAACCTTTTGCTCCTCGGAACATCCCAAGACATCAAATATCTTGGTGATCTGCTTTAACCACGTCTCTGCCTTAAGTGGTTCTGGCTTTCCCAAAAACTCCGGTGGTCCCAGCTCCTTGAACTGCTTAGTGATGACCAACCGTGGGTTGCCATTATTTTCACCTTCATTACGAAAAGGATTCTCTCTCCCCTGATGTTGCATGAATTTCATAAAGCCTATGAACATCTCATCGTTCATCATCTGATTGGTGTTGTTATTTACCAGGAGAATATTATTTTCCTGTTGCACATTATCCTGATTATTGATCTGTGGAGACTCAACGATCTCCTGTGCCCCATTGCTATTCTCAACATTCTCAGATGTCATTTTCAAATACTGCCACAAAACAAGGGTTAATTAACATATCACATATTATCCCTATACTTTGATCGACCAATTAAATACCAAATAAACTTAGGTAGGTCATACTAGCGAAGGAATTCCCCATCTCTCCCCTCCTAGTTCTTGTCTCACATCTCAGCCAGGGATCATATCCCTAAGCTTTGATACCAACTGTGATGCCCCCAAAATAGGTACACATCATCTATTCTGAGTCGCCAAATACATGGTACAAAATACACATACAACCTTAAAAATACAACATGAGCTGTGAGTTTTAATACAAATATTATCTTCTAGACAATATTCAAACTCAAAATAAGTCCTCAATACATTTATTATCACACTATTTCATAGAATAGTGAGTACTACTAATGCTATCATCCGTCCATCACTGCACTCCTCGACTAGTCCTCGCCACGTTCTCATTTCCTGAAGAGAACAATGAAAGAGAAAGGGTGAGCTCAACTAGACCAGTAAGAAATATTATGACTAAGATAATGCAGAATAATTTATCATTAGTCTTCAACAGTGTTAAACTGATAAAATATAACAAACATCAAGTTTAACTACAACGGAACAAGCAATCCATTAGAAGAGTCAATAAGAGAATAAAATCTATTATCTTCTATGATTTAAAAAGGTTTTTCATCACTTTTATCGCTGAGACTCAGCTTAATAAATAATCCACATCATCCCTGCACTATGGCCAAGGATATTCATTAGTTTCACGACCACAATTTATCCATGCACTACGGGCCAATGATATTCGTGTTTTCATCAATGGTCATGATCATGCCAACAACTGTCCTTCAAAGCATTATGGGCCAATGAGGACTTTTACCACATCATTTATAACATTACGGTCATGATTATACCGAATAATCCCTGGTCATAATCATACCAAGTCCATCTATGCACTACAGGCCACAGATGACTTTCAACATAATATAAACATGAGGATGATGACAATGACATAATAATTCAATAAAACAAGTTCAAGAATAAATTTTAAAAATTTATAAGTTAATTTATCCTGAACTCAACTATGTCCAAATTGTTAAAATGATACTGCTTTGTGGAGTAAAATTCAAGAATGCTCAGAAGAATATTTCCATGTAAAGATACTGGATGAAGCGCAAATATCCAGGATATTCTACTAATTTCATGGAGTATAGAAGCCAAAACTTTAACCAACTGAGTATAATAGAATATATGAAACTGCAAATGGATTTTCGTCCGTCATGCATTAATCCACATAGACCGATTATTTCCAAAATTTAATAAGGAATGAATACAAAGGATCATTCACCATGGATGCGGTAATCCACATAAACAGGTTATTCCAACAGAATAATAAAGAATGAAACCAGGTCATGCATAATCCGCACAGACAGGATATTCCAATAGAATAATAAAGAATGGAACCAGGTCATGCGTAAGTCGCATAGATAGGATATCATGGTAGAATAATAAAGAATGGAACCAGGTCATGCGTAATCCATACAGACAAGATATTCTAACAGAATAATAAAGAATGGAATAACAATGAAATTCACCGTGCACGCGATAGATCGCATGCACAAAAGTTATTCCAACAGTAATAATAAAGAATGGAATAACATAAGAATTTCACCATGTATGTATACAGATCTTGATGTAGAAAAGTTATTCCAACATAATAATAAAGAATGGAATAATAGCTGTTATGAGTATTTGAAAGAAAATAATTCTCTTCATGAATATGAAAGAAATAATACCCCTTACCTTAGAAAGAAGAGTATTTTGACTGGTAGGGCGAGGATATTCTTGAAGAAAACTTGCAGTATTTTATACGCTCAAAACTTTATTAAACTCTAAAGAAATACGCTCAAGATTATAGAAGAAGAATTCTCTGCATTTCTGGTGTGTTTTTCAATTCTAACTAAGCATCCTTTTTATAGGAGAATGGAAAGGGTACTATGCAATAAAATATAATATATTCTATTTGTAATTATATAATAAAACAAAATTTATAATATATATATATATATATTATTTAAAATCTAATAAAACAAATAACTTTATAAAAGTATTATATTTTATATAAAAGATTTTATTATACAAACACTATGCAGATACACTATGCATAATAAAATATAATATATTCTATTTATAATCTAATAAAATAAATAACTTTATAAAAGTATTTTGTTTTATATAAAAAGATTTTACTACGATAATAAAATATATTATATTCTATTTATAATCAAATAAAACAAAACTTTATAAAAAGTATTTTGTTTTATATAAAAAGTTTTCCGTTTGATTACATTTATAATAATAAAAAAACAAAATTCTTCATCATTATTATAATTCACACTATTAATCGATTAGGTCGTTCCCAGGAAAGAGGGGGCTTTCCAATAAGGATTTCTCTCTATTGGCGCGCAATTAGGTGACCAAACCTCTCCTTGACATAACTTCTAGACATCGTTAATATTGCAAATAATAATATTAATAACTTTATATCTCAATTATTGATTTAATAATATATAAAATATCGATAATAATTGAATCAAATAACGTGAGATACTATGCAACAATTCATCAGAAAGTAATAATTGAACAAAACCGAGTGACTTCTCACGTAAGCATCAATAATCAATACCCGTGCTACTATGCAACCACGCGTAATATCTGTACTTTTAACACCGGGTGTTTCAACAGATTAACCAGAAACTTCCGCCGTTATTTTCATCATAAAAATATTTTTGTCGCTTTCTTAATCCGATAATAATTACATTATGGGTTCCACTAATGATTGTGTCATCGCATTTAATATTCCCCGTTAAAATGAATATTCCCCGACCACTCGAATATTATATAACAACCTGCGTACTTTGCAAAATTTATAAATATTACCCACAACTATAACATTATATCAAATTCACACCATAATATTAAAAAAATTATTTTGAGAAAATTAAATCTTTATTCGTAAAATTTGGGATTTTACACAATATCAAAGCCTATAGCTGAAATAGAGGCTCACGTTGAAGATAACCTAGAAGAGGTGATCATTTTGGAAAATATAGTACCGAACCCAAAAATAATAGAACTAACAGATAGTGATTCGGACACCGAAGTTGGAGATAAACAAGCATCAACCGAAGTGCAGAATCTGAGGAACAAGGTTTCTTCTTTGGAAAAGTTATGGGAGATAGAAAAGATATTAAATAGTCAATTGTGAAAGGCATTAATCGAAACGATGGAAGAACAAGATAAGCTTAAAATCCAAATTGATTAGATGGGAGCCACAAGCAACACATTGTGTGCAGCTCTGAGAAATAAGGGGAAAAGAAAGATAGAAGACCATGACTTAGGAAAATCTGATAAGAAGAAAGGGAAAAGAATATGTTATCTTTACGGTTATGAAGGACATACCACTCTGTATTGTCCCGACTATAAACCAGGTGCATGTTTTATTTGTGGATTAGAAGGTCATCGGGCGAAGGGTTGTCCAGAATCAGGGAAAAGGTGTAGGAAATAGGTAGAATTATTATTTTATTATGTATGTTTGGTAATGTACGTGTGTATTATAATAATCCCAACTTTGGTGTAAGTTGTGGTAGATATTCCAGACTTTTGGTGTCATAAAGGGATATCAGATGTTTAAAGCAATATGTGCTATGCTATGTACTATGAATTAGTTGAATGAATATGAATCTATGTTTGATTAATGGAATAAGTTTGAAATATTAAACTTATACGATAAGGTTTAGAATGTAAGTTAATAAAATATAGATTTTGTTTTATTTAACCAAAAAATGCCGCCAAGACGTCAAACTCGAAACCAAAGGGCAGAAGAATATGTCAACAATGCTGGAGGACAACAACCAGATCTGATCCAGAATTTCACAAACATGGTAGCTCAGGCTATGCAGAATGGAATGCTAGCGGTGGGAAATCAACCAGACAACTGATTTGCGAACTTCAAGGATTTTAAGGCCATAGGACCGCCCGAATTTAGAGGTACCACTGACCCGATAGAAGCCCAAACTTGGGTTAAGGAAATAGAAAAAGCATTTGTAGTTGTTAGGGTAGATGAGGGGAAAAAGATAGCTTTTGCCACCTATATGATGAAAGGAGAGGTGAATTTCTAGTGGGAGGCAAATAAAGCTAGGGCAGGAGAAGGAGTGATAACATGGACTAGGTTTAAGACGTTATTTTTTGAGAATTATTTCTAGGCTAGTGTGCAGGCTAGGATGGAGGTGAAGTTTTTAGAATTGAAGCTAGAGAACTTGATAGTTGCGGAGTATGCCGCAAAGTTCAATGAATTAGCTAGGTTCACTCCACTCTAAGTGGATACGTAGGCTAGAAAGGCAAGGTGGTTTGAGCTAGGCCTAAAACCCTGGCTCTATAATAAGGTGGCGGTGTTTCAGATCAATACATTTTCCGCACTCTTAGAAAAGGCAATCATAGCTGAAGGGGGAAGTGAGGCCATGAGCCTCTACAATAGGGAGAGAAAGAATAAGTGTGACGCCCCCAAAATAGGTATACATTACCCATTCTGAGTCGCCAAATACATGGTACAGAAAAAAAACTACAACTTTATTAATACAATTATCGTGCAAAATACGATAACACATACTGTGAGTTTAAATACAATATTGTCTTCTAGACAATATTCGTACCTAAATAAAGTCCTCATTATAATTATTGATGCACTATTTTATAAAATAGCGAGGACTACTAAAACAGCTATCTTGAATCATCACTCCATACCCCGGCTAGTCCCTGCTAAACTCTCACCTCCTGAGAAGAAAAATGGAACAAAAAGGAAAAGGGTGAGCTCAACTAGCCCAGTAAAGAACATTATGACTAAGATAATATACAACAAATTATCCTTAGTCTTCAACAGGTAAAATCTGATAAAGTACAATAGACAACAAGTTTTAGATCAACAACTGCAGCGGAAATAATAATTCATTAGAAGAGTTAAGTAGAGAATGAAATCTACTATCATCTATGAATTTAAAAGTCCATCATCAATATTTTATCCCTGTAACATCAATCAATATACATCTTTGCACTACGGGCCAAAGATATTTATTTGTATCACAAGTTGGTCATGTTCATCTCAACACCTGTTCATCTTTGCACTACGAGCCACAGATATTCATTAGGTAATCATTCATCTTTGCACTACAGGCCAAAGATATTCATCAAGTATCACCATTAAGGACTGAGGATGATGAAAAATATTTTAGAGAACGAATCCAGTGAGACAGAATGACAAATATTAGGGATTCGTATTTCGGTTTATCCAAATTCAATAATACTCCATAATAACCAAGTGTGAAGTAGAATTCAAAAATAAAGATCAAAACATGGATACAATCAAAGATAGTAACCATAAAAGACATCTGGAAGAAAAAGAAAATTTCATTTTTTGATTGAATAGTCTTAGTATTTGTGAATAGTGTCGATACGTGAATAGTAACCCCGGCACAAAAAGTTCCAAATTTGATTAAAAGTTTAGATCAATACTTCGGCATAATGATATTGAAAGAAATAATATCATATATGAAGAAAATAACATCCTTTACCTCAAAATAATCGTACTTTTGACTCGAATACTGGATATAGTACTGAAGGAACTTGCACCGTATAGCAACACTCAAGTATCAAAATACTTACAAGAATACGCTCGATAATATAGAGAGAGAAAGAGAGAAAACTTTGTTTCTGGTGTGATTTTCAATTCTAACTTAGCCCTCTATTTATAGGAAAATGTTAGCACGCCGAAGCAGACTTGACCTGCTACCTGATGGCTTTACCTGCTACTATTACCACCCACCACATTTGAAATTCAATTGAGCACATTTCTCACCAACCAATTCTAGAATTTTCCAAAATGTTTTATCATTTAAACAATAATCAGAAACTTTAACAATTCATAGAAAATAGCCCGTTTATCAGAAAAATATGAATTTTATGTCTATTTCACACGAAATTGAATTCTCTACAACTTTACAGAAGAAAGTTTTTCCAAATTCCCAACAAAAAATATCCGAAATCCACAAACAGATGATTTTTAATACCTAAATCGACAAAATATCGATAAAACATCTCAAACATTAATTCTTTCATTAATAACCATATAAAATAAATAAATCCATCATTTATATCCACATCAAATAAATATTTTCTTAACATATAAATCAATAATTAATTATTCCCAAATAATATTACAGAATCACCATTATGACAACCAGGCCGTTCTCAGGAAAGATGGGGCTTTCCGATAAGGATTTCTCCTTACTGGCGCGCAATTAGATGACCAAACCTCTCCTTGACAGAAATTTCTAGACATTGCCAATAATGCTATCTAATAATATTATTCAAATAATATGAATTATTGATTTGATAATGGGAAATACTATGCAATGACAATTATTAAAACAACAATAATATAAACTATCAACGCAACAATTATTGAATCAATAAAATAAAATATTGAACAGTAACTACTGTAACAATTATTGAGTAGTGCCTTCTTATGTAAGAATCAATAATTCAACTATATTGTGCAATACCGTGTGCCATCGCGTGCAACTATGCGTACATCGTATATTTTAACCACCGTGTATTCCAACAAGTGTTAATTAACCATTACGTCGTTAATTATAAAACTCATACTTTGTCGTTTTCTTCATCCGACAATTATCACGTTATGGGGGCCCACGAGCATCGCTACCGTCGTAATGAGATATTCGATAAAAAGAATATTCCACAACCAAATGAATATTCCCCGACAAAAGGAATATTTTATAACCACTTGCTTATTTTGTAAAATTTGCACATTTCACCCATAACCAAAGCATTATATCAAATTATCTCCTTACTATTTCAAGATAATAAATAGAGAAAATTTAATTTTATTTATAATAAGTTGGGGTCTTACAATAAGGGTGATGGAGCCGGGAAGACAGAAGTTGGTAGTGGAAGTAGGGGTGAGAAAAGGAAATGGAACAATGTTGGGAGTGTCCAAATCAAGAAGGAAGGTGTGAAAAAGCAGGTTGTGCAGTGTAAGAATTGTGGAAAGAGTCATTCAGGTGAGTGTCTTAAGGGTAAGTTCGTGTGCTACAAATGTGGGCAGGAGGGACATATCTCTGCTAACTGCCCCAATCCTAGGATGAACAATGGGTGTTTTCTGTGTGGATCCACGGAGCATAAGGTAAAGGACTGTCCAAAAAGGAGAGTGGATATAGGAAGTGTGAATGCGGGAAAAGGCAGTGGAACAATGGCGATAGCGGGACCAACTTCGACGAAATCAACCACAAGAGTCTTCAACATGACGGTTCAAGATACCGTAGCAGCCGGGGATGGAACTTCAGGTATTATTATTATGAATTGTATTTTTGTATATATGATTTTCTTAAATATAAGTAAACTATGTTATAAAGAAATTTTGAAGGAGAAATTTGGGTTTTGTTAGAAATCAAATTTCCGTATAATTAGATAGACAAGCTTTATGTTGAGATTAAAGATCAGTTCGATCGAATCTGATCGAGATCTACTTGAAATGACTCGTATGCTATTTGCCCTAGTGTCTATAGGTTTTAAAGCGGTGATTCCGGGGACGAAATTCTTATAAGGGAGGGTGGATGTAATAACCCAATATTTTTAATAAGAATTTTTGCGAATAATTATATATATATATATATATATATATAAGGGTGGGAATATGTGCAAGGTAATATATATGTATATATCTGATAAATAAAATTATTTATTAGATGTAACTAATTTTTTTTTTGAACAATTATAGATTATATTCTTATATTAAAATTATGTTGTAATAAAATATTTATTATTTATTTTCCATGAAAATATAATTATTGTATATATGATATGGATTTTATGATATGTATCTATTATATTTGTAACGACGCCAAAATTCATACAATTTAATTATTAACTTCGGTCGTTAATAACATATCTACCTTCTGATTTTATATCATTATTCGATGTTAAACTTTATATTGTGCGGAATAATTTAAACTTTTATGTCTTCTTACTTTAATTCCCTGAATCAAAACCTTTATCATCTACATGTCTTTAAATCAATCTTATTTTATGATTCACTTTATCACTGTTATTATAAAATTTTATATTTCAATCCGATAATCTTTACATATCAGATAACTCTAACATTAGCTTTACAACTCAACATAAAACTATACATCATAAAATATTTAGTACATCTCATGAGTCTTAATCATGGTATAAAGAATTAACAACTTTAGCTAAAATATTAATGTTCGTGTATTATTTCTGATCCACGTCATTCAAGTAGCACATAGTGTTACCTTCAATCCTTAACCTGCAAAAATGGTTATTTGCAAGGTTGAGCTCGATAAAACCAAAGAAAATCTAACAGTTTTCATGCATCACGTAGCACATAATAACATTCTCAACATATATCTCATAAACATTGGACTAACATAAAATACATGTTACAGTTCATATAACAAGTATAAAGATTGAGTTCCTTACTCAATCAGCATGCTGTACTCAATTAACGTAGTCATAAGTTGACTTTAACATTTGATACATTCAACATATATATAACATATCATGCTCTTTGCAATAAAGATTTAAAACAATCAAATTCACATAACAAATAGGAACTGAAAGACTTGCGTTGATCGTTGTTTACCAATAACAATTTAACAGCTTACAGATATCTGCACTTTACGTGCCCTAAACAATTATATAATCATTCACATTAACCATTAGTCACATAGCAACGCATAGTAGTTGTAATGTAAACTTTAATTTACGTCTCATAACTCTTCCTATTATCAATGTTCAATTTTATTGTGTTAACTTTCGACTTATAGCTCACTATATTTCATATTCGAAGTTCATTCAAGTGCTTAAGTCTTGCTAGGAATCATTATTAGTTTTATATTAACCCATTTCATATCTTATAATATTCATTTCATTAGACTTAAAACACTTTTTACGTTTATTATCACTTATCACGGCGTTTCGACGTTTATTCGTCACACGCTCGATTTGTCTCTCTTATGTGTGCTTAGTATGCGTATATAGCTTATCTAATATATCATTTATTAATGTTAAGCATCATTATACTTCATAATATTAATGTTCTATAACTTAGAACAACATCTATTATCGTCGACATCACTATACTTGTGTATGTGCATGTCCAATTCCCTCCCATTGCCTCCAAATACGCATCCGTCACAAAGATGACCATTTTGACTACTGTTCTCGACCTCAGATTGAAATACTTAAAGAATAAAAGTTGTAGGTCTATTCGTCATTGTTCCGGATCATTTTGAATTACCCCAATCAGAGTTTGTATGAAAACGTTATGCCTATTTTACTAAAATAGGTTAAAGTAGTCACACCTGACATACTTTGGGCGCAATGCAATGCTACTTAATTAGTTTCCTTGGGCACAGTAGCAATATGCCCCAAATGACTTAGAACAGCAGTGCATCTCGCTAGTTAGCGTAAAACGGACACTCAAGCTATTGTTCTTCCCGATTTTTGACCCTTTTTCTCCTACTAATATTCATAACTTGAGTTATACACATCCAAATTAGTCCGTTTTCGATTCTATGGATTCATAATTCATAGAACTACAACATACTCGAATTCTAACAATTTATAAAAATATTAACCAACCTAAAATTTGACCCAAAACACATGTTCATACTCTATTTTCATGTTTTAACATCTCTAGCGAATAAGATCGCCACGACTTCGTTTCTTAACCAATTAACACGATTTAAACTACGCCATTTTTGTTTCTTAACATTATCACAATCCAATAACAAATTACAGATTACAACACATATAAGGCATCAATTCTCGTACTTTCTAGAGCCCTTTTTCAACATACACACTGATATATATACAACCTTCTACTACAACCCTATTCCATACCTTTAATCATCAAATACCAACAAATGAGGATTAACAGATTATAGAACATATATATACATGTATTTTTATCAATTCCACAAAATTATCAAAAAAAATAGATTGTAAGTTATACCTTCTCTTTGATTGTATGCTACAAAAGATGGTGACTAGGTTTAGTAATTTCCCTTCTTCCTCTTGCTAATCTCCAAAAACTATAATCTCCTTAATCTATATATTGAATGCAAATGAAAAGGGCTGATGTATATAACTGATGGCTGTGGTTTTTAGTCACATGGAGTAGATAGAGTTGGTCACCAACTCATTATTTTAGCAAGATGTGTGCTCCAACATAAAAAAAAATACAAAAAGGGCATTCTAGTCTTTTTGCTCACAAATTTAATGGCATACAAGTTGTGACACCCCCAAATTTGAGTACTTCATTTCCACCAGATTTGGTGCTTACTTGATAAAGCATTCATATCTAACTACCCAAACATAATAAAGTTTAACATTAAACCTTCCCATTAAAGGGTTACATCAATAAGTTCAAAAAAGTCTCCCAGGTTATCTAAACTTTAAATAAAATGTTATATACAGAAAATTAAGTAGTTACATCACATAATAAAGTTTAACAATATAAAAGTTCATAGGTTTACAAGTCTTCAATACTTTCTTATCTTCCCTTTCCCTTTACTGGTTGTAGGTTCATCGACCTTCTCAACTTTAGCTGAAATGTTTATATAAGCAAGAGTGAGCAGACAATGCTCAGTTGAAATTATAATGAATAAACATCATATCAACTACCAAATGAATAGGCTCAATAGAAATGAATAAGGTACTTCATCAATAATAATCAGGAACAGGATTCAAAATATATAACTAAAGGTCAAAAGTCCACGAACTATGTCCATAGTTATTAGTATTCTTTCAACTTAAACTTTAACATTCATAAGACTATAAGGACCTCTCGTACTTAGGGGGATCAACCCTTCGTACAATGTATTGTGCACAAACATTTCAACGCTATGCGTAAATTATCCCCTGTGATAGGGTTGTTCATCTCAGTATTTCGAATACAAGTCTGCACCAAAGTAAGTTTGGTTTTGATAAGTTTTAAGGTAATTTTTAGTTTAATGAACATCAACTAAGGATTAGTTGAATAAAATGTAGTAATAATACGCTATGCAATAAATCATAAATGAATCAACATTGCATAGTAAAGTCATGCTTTAGGAATGAACTAAAAGCATAAGTATTGAATAACATAACATACCTTGCTTGAACAGTATTAAACTAAGGTTAAAATCTTATTCATAATTGAGTATTGAGCATCCATAACAAATAGTAAATTGAACGACAAAACTTGTTCAATATTAGTTTATCAGAATTTAGAAACTTGCATTCTAAATAACAAGTTAAATATTAGATAAACAACTGGCTCAATATCAAAAGGTAAGGTTTAGGAGCTTGCACGATATAATTAAAGTTAAGAAACTTGCACAAAGAAAGTTCAGGGTTAGAAAAAAACTTGCCTTGCGTGTGAGCTAAACTGTATTAGTTTGATTCATAATATCCTAAACACATGTCATTATGACACAATTAGTCTCTACAGATACTCTGTATACAAACAAGTATCTAATCCATGTATGGCTTTATTTTTAATCACATAATCAAGTTACATAAATAAAATATATAATAAAACTCGTTAAGTATTAATAATATGCTCATTCTTAGCACTATAATACCACAATAACAAAATTACATTGTTAACAGTCGTAGGATTGCACTATATCAAAAATTACAGACTCTGTGTGAGAGAAAATTCATTTTGGCCATTACTCTAGCAACCGAAGCAGCATGGCGCTATAGTTTGAATCGAGGTTGGTGTTTGCTGACAACGTATTTGTATTACGCGAATAACAAGGCAAGCAATGGCGCATAAGCGCGAGGTCAAGTATTGTGGTAGGGCTGAAGTTTAACGTTAACGTCATGAGGCTTGGTCATTTGCGTCGCTAAGGCTTGGCATCGCTGACCTTTGAATTACGAACCGAGCACCGAAAAGCGTAATAAAGCTAAATTTTTTCACTGTTTAAGACTTCTAGCACCTTAATTAACACGTATAATTTACGTAAATTACACATAACCATTACCCATCATACACATATACTAATTTTAAATAACTAAATAACAACGTCAGAAATCTTTGCATACCATGGTTTCAACCTAAAACTCCATTGTCGACATTATTTGATAAAATTAATACTGTAACCATAATTATACACCAAATTACCTCATTTGAACTACGTTTTCTACATTTCTAAACATATTAACATATTCAAGGTTCAATTTATCTATTAGTTCACAATCACATTTCAATTTTGGTACTCCTACAATTCATGTTCATACATATGTTCACCGTAAAACCAATTCCTTTCTTTTAAACGTAATTTAGCATACAAATCCTTGTCTAGATACAACTCTAACACCACCAATACATATAATCACAAGTAATAGATGTATATCAACAATAAAACAAATAACTTGAATTCACAGACACTGAAACTTCATGCCGTAAACATATATATAATAAGGTTATAGAACATACCGTCAATTGCTTAAGAATTCCTTGCTCACCACAGAAATATCTCACAAGTCGCTCTCAAACTCTCACAAACTCTCTGTCAAACTCTTTGAAACTTTTTTTTTTCTCTTGAAGCTTAAACCAAACACATTATCGTAAAATAAAATAAACTCAACCATGACCATTTTCAAACGTCTAAAACCGACGTTCTACTAATGACCCTATTAAATCAGCGGTTACCAAAATTAATATATATACTATTGATATTTTATTTATATTATTTATATTATTTAAAAATTCAAAATTGAAAAATCCAAAAACCATAAGGCTTTGTTTGGCAAAAACTCTTAAAAATAAAAGACTTAATATCTTTAAGCCTTGTTTGGCAAAACTAATTTAAACTCCTTTAATTTATTTTAATAACCCATTTATAGCATTGTTTATTGTCACACTTTTATTACCAAATTAAATTAAAAATATTATAATAATCCATTTAATCTATATCAACTCTCTAATTTAATTATTAAATTAAATTAGAATATAATCTCATAATAATTAATTTCCTTCACTCATTAATTACTTATTTAACAAATAAATAATCAAATCAATTCAAATTAAATAAATATTTATTCAACAATAACACATCAATTAAATATTTAAATTAAATAAATATTTAAAATTACACATTGTTACACAAGTTATTTGCCCTAACCCTTAGGGTTTGACCCTTAGGGTTTAACCCTAATGTTTTAAAATTTGATTTTTTAGGATTTTTTTATTAGGCTAAAATGAAATTTTTAGTTACTAAAAATTAAATTAGGGTTTCCTAATTTAAACTAGGTTGCCTAATCACTTAGGGCTTGTAATTAGGATTAATGTTTGTTAATTAACATACAAATTTTGTAATTATTAATTAGGGTTTCTAATTAGCAATTAGGGTTTTCTGATTAATCAATTAGGGTTATTCCCTAATTAAGTTTGTAATTAATACACTTAAGCCTTATACTATCATTTGAATTCCCAAACTAGGATTTTCTAACTAATTCGTTATGTTTTCCCCTAATTAATCTTATAATAAATACACTTAAGTCTCTGAGATCCCAAGTTAAGATTTTTGTAATTCGAATTAGGGTTTCAAATTCCCAGAATCTGAAATTAGGGTTTCGAGATCCGGTATTAGGGTTTCTTATCAATCATTAGGGTTTTCTAACTGAACGTCGATGTTCTTAACATAATATTAGGGTTTGACACTAATATAATTTATCTGGTCAAGCCTTGACCCTTAACCACATTCTGTACACATACATAACCATACACATAGGACATATACACTTATACACTTAATACTACAAGCCTTCACCCAAAATTTTTAAATTCACAAAATTCTTTCCCAGAAATCTCAAATTCATTCACTTATTTTATGTCTAGGTCTATTATTTAACCTTAATTCAAACTTTTAAGATTTAAATAAATTGTCTAAATTCTCGGGTCGTCACATTCACCCATTCTTCAAAGAATTTTGTCCCCGAAATTCAACTTACACCTTACACCGTGCACCATTCACCATTCATTCTCATCATTACGTGCTTCCTAATACACCACTCACCAGAGTTAAAATTTTAAAATTGTGCTGAGGAGTCATATAGACCATGAACTTCTGAGGTTTACAGGTATTACTACCCTTGACCTATTTCAATTAAGAAAAAGGTACTCTACCCCTTACAAAGGTTAACAGTATGTTTACAATCACGAAGAAGGTAAACTACCGTTACTAGTACATATACTTTAATCATTTCTCGCGAATATTCTCGCCAATCTGCACAGTTCACCTCAGTCTTATCATAGAATTTCGCACCAAAACAATTTAGTTCGGGAAAATTTTCAAAGAACGCTTAGAGTTTTCAAAAACGTTGGTCTAGCCGAATCAAATAGCTTAAATTTATATCAATAATCAATTTTAAACAAAATATTAAGGTATAGCCAAAACCACGTTGGCAAATTAAATATTTTGAAAATAGTTTAAAAATGACATCATGATGCCCTACTGTATTAACAGTCCGTTTGAGGATGCCGTCATTATATGACTTTGTCATAACACATCATAAAATAGTGGAACAATGATTTTTAGATCGAATTCAACACTAATTATTCCTGTATTTACAACTCCATCATTTTTTACCGATCTTGCACCAGGTTACATCGTACATTAATGATAAATAAAATAAATTTTGATATTTCAAATCATTTTCGTCCAGCCGAAACAATTAGCATAGACTATTTTTTAAACCGTTTAAAAATCATTGCAAATCTGTTTTATCATCTCAACAGGTAACGAGGTGTCGATGGCCCGAAGTCTACACATACACAATGGTCACCAGAAGTTGAGAATAAAAATTATTTTCAAAAGCACATAGTATGTATTTAGCTTGATGTCCAAAAAGTTCGAAGTCTAGCATAGCTAGGAGTTTTTGGAAGACCTATATCTCCACTAATGATCAATTGCTTAAACAGTATATCTATTCCTATTATCCTCAATACTCCATTCACACAAAACTATACCCAGTTCATCAATCTTACCACGCTTATGAGTTCATGAACTTTCCACAATCATATGGGTTTATGAACTTGTCCTAGACAGAACTTTGGTGTCCATTCACACAATTATGAGTCACGAACGTACCATAAATTTGACTTTTAAGAACTCGTACTTAACCCTATATTCTCTACCTATACCCTACCTATATGTTATACACCTGAGAAAAGAATCACCTTCTCAATAGGTATATAGCAAATAGGGCGACATAGACATTTCAATGATTATCAGTGCCAGAAACTAAGTGGTTTTTACACCAAGAACAATTCCCCATACGAAGAATTATACAACTCAGCTACTGACATGAGTCCTCAATTGAAATCCCCAACTAATCTTAACTCCCTTCTCAATACAAATTTCATTCAACTCGTATTTATAATCCTTTCCTGAATCTGTACCAATTCATAGTACAACTTACACACAACATTTTTGCCATAAACTTTTCAATCATTTGATTGATTCTGTTCCTTGTTCTAACTTTATCAGATCACGAGGTGATCTCATCGTATATATTACGATTCATTTCGATGTTTTGATCGTTTTGTTTTATGATCTCCTACCCCGATTCTTTTAGCCTTCTAAGACTCTATCTATTCACCATTATTGTTCACCTTTATTATTAAATTTAGGGAACTCCGTATCTTTACAACCTGTCGAGATTCGTCTTTGAATCTGACCGACACACTAACTCTATGTGAGTTAAATCTAATCCTAATCACTGCGGTTATTAGTCTCAGGTAACCCTATCTAAGGTTCAAAACCAACAACTTTGATACCAACTGTAGCATCCCTAAATCTCGGTCCTAATCACCAAGGATTTGGTATATTATTTCTATAACTATTACGAAAGATATAAACATAAATTGTTTATACATTAAACATTACTCATTATCCCCAAGTCGAGAACCTTCACATAATACCTGAATCAATATCCTATCAAACATATAATGTTATTATAATACATTACTGTTATAATTCTAGTTGCACACATAATCCCAAGCCAAACTTGGCTTTGACATCTCAGATCAAGACGCATTCGTTTCTAATCGCAATGTTTATCATGATATAGTAAAGGTGAGCAACAAGTTTTCCCAGCAAGTTTAAGTTCAATAAATTAAAGATATATAACGATGGAAAGAATTGAACAATAAGCTGGCTAAAATTCTACAATATAATTGTGAACTAGCATGAACATACTTTAATAGCTGAACGAACATTGAACATAAACATATCAATTATATTTGGACCGAATGGTAATGAAGGTGATCAGCCTTTCATACCTGATGAATACATGCAATATGCACAGAGTACGATTCAATAATTCATAGACATGGTAATCAACAATGATTATCCATAAGCATATTTGAATAAACAACTCGAAGTTGAGTTAAGGAAAACTTGCATGATCCGTTGATTATCGTTACGCAATTTATTTAGCTTTGTCTAAAACCTAATATAAATAATACCGATCTCCAAATATTAGAATAATATCATCACAGTATAATACTATTATATATATTCATATAATAACCTAAACACATAATATATAACCTTATCAGTCCATAAACTACCTAAGACTTTGTATCAAGTCAACTATTTCAGTCTGAAGTGAACCCGGCACAATTTCAACATCCCGACGGTCTAGTCGGATAATTATAGAGCCTAATATTGCTAAGACTCGGTCTAAACACATAACAATTAACTTAAACAAATTTCTATTCAGTCATAATAATTTTCATAGGCTCGTAATAATTTCCAGATAATTATTATCATTTATCATGATTTTTCAATCATTAATATCGTATTCATATGATATAAATACCATTTAGTTCCTTTATCATTAATATTTATTTAATGTTAAATATTAATGAAAATCATTACATAATATTATAATATATTTATAATATATCAAAGTATATTTTAATACTTTAAAATCATGTTTAAATGATTTTTAAATAGTTAAATCCATTATCCGATAATTGCTATTAATATTAAAATATTAATATTTTCATGATAAAATATCAAAAGTTGTATTTTATAACACTTAATTCATTTATATGATTTTTAAATCATTTATTCTATTTTTCCATAATTTATTTAATTCATTTATTAAATAAATTAATTACCATTAATAATAAATTATTAATGAAATTCATCACAAAATATTAAAAGTCATCAAAAATAACTTCAATATTTTCTAACGCCATAATATATTTTTAAATGATTTTTCATGTATTGAAATCATTTTTAAATGATTTATTTAATATTATAATTAAATAAATTAATTACCATTAACATTCTAAAAATATTAAATATTTATGAAATATATTCAAAATGATTAAAAACCGATTTTTAGGCTTTAAAATAATTTTTAGTAATTTATTATGTATTTTTAATAATTAAAAACTAATTTTCTCTAATTATTAAATAAAATAATTCATTTTATAATTAAATTGTCGCTAAAGGGCCCTATAGCGACAGAACCATTGCTATAGGTGTTCTTGAGCCTGCCCAGAATGTTCATAGCAGCGTGCAGGGTAGGAGGTTTGACCGGTTCTAGATTCGTGATGTTTATGTTTTCTGGGAAGCTAAAGTATTATTGTTGTAGTATAAGTGTAATACTGCAATCACCCACTCGTTTCAGGGCCATATAGCATCAGATCAGTGAGTTATAAGCCCCACAAATTCATGTCAGAGCTGTTCTTTATTTCTGGGTTTTCCATAAATGAAGAACAATTCGTGGGTCTTACTTTGGTCCTATGAATCTATACGTTCCCGACTTACTTAGTGTGTTTTATTGATTCAATAATGAAGTAGAGATGTCAGAGAACAACTCTATATCATCAGATCATCATAACATCAACACATGTGTAAGATCTAGCATAGTCAAACCATGTCAGAAATCTGTTCTTGAGCATTTCTGGGTTTTCCAGAAATGTTCTTGAGCAGTTGGTCAACTTATGTTTGACCTTAATAATCTTTCAACCTGGTCATGATCTGGATAATCTAAAGGCATGATTTTGCATTCCTCATGTTAGGCTACTACATCAAAACAACAACTTGGTCTACCAATCAAAGATTAGTAAGATTAGAGCCTTCAAAAATGGTTGTCAGGCTTTCTGGGTTTCTGGGTTTACCTAGATTTCCAATTTTTGTGGTAGGTCAACTGAATTTGACCACATATATCTTGTAATCTACACATGATCTAACCCTGTTTCCAGTTTCAGATAATAGTCCACAAAGCAAAGAACAAGTCTAAAAACCCACTTTTTAGTGTTCATGATCAGTTTCTAAAAACCCAATTTCGTGCATCTACATGATATGGATCCATGATCCAACAACCCAGATCAGTATGTGACACCATCTAACACATATCTAACCAACAAACAACAACATTAACTACAATCTTGAAGATCTAGAAATTTTAGGGTTTATACCACTTTAATGTTTTGATCACGATTCTGATCCTTGATGTTTGTTCTTGGCTTGCTAGAGATCATGATAGGGACTGAATTACTTAGAAATTTCGTGGGTCTAGAGAGGGAAATTGTTGGTTGAATATTGGTGAACAAATGAGGCTTTAATGTTGATTTTCTCTCTCCTTAATCTATATATTGAATGCAAATGAAAAGGGCTGATGCATATAACTGATGGTTGTGGTTTTTGGTCATATAGAGTAGATAGAGTTGGTCATCAACTCATTATTTTAGCAAGATATGTACTTTAACATATAAAAAAGCCAAAAAGGGCATTTTAGTCTTTTTGCACACAAATTTTATGGCATACAAGTCATTTGCCCTAACCCTTAGGGTTTGACCCTTAGGGTTTAACCCTAAGGTTTTACAATTTGATTTTCTAGGATTTTCTTATTTGGCTAAAATGAAATTTTTAGTTACTAAAAATATAAATTAGGGTTTCCTAATTTAAATTAGGTTTCCTAATCACTTAGGGCATGTAATTAGGATTAATGTTTCTTAATTAACATAAAACTTTCGTAATTAGTAATTAGGGTTTCTAATTAGTAATTAGGGTTTTCTTATTAATTAATTAGGGTTATTCCCTAATTAAGTTTGTAATTAATACACTTAGGCCTTATACTAGCATTTAAATTCCCAAATGAGGGTTTTCTAACTAATTCGTTATGTTTTCCCTTAATTAATCAAATAATCAATACACTTAAGTCTTTGAGATCCCAAGTTAGGGTTTTCGTAATCCGAATTAGGGTTATAAATTCTTAGAATCTGAAATTAGGGTTTCCAGAGCAGGTATTAGGGTTTCTTATCAATCGTTAGGGTTTTCTTACTGAACGTAGATGTTCTTAATATAATATTAGGGTTTGACACTTATATTATTTATCTGACAACCCTTGACCCCTAACCACATTTTGTACACATACATAACCATACACACAGAACAAATACACTTAGTACTGCAATCCTTCACCAAAAATTTTTAAATTCACAAAATTCCTTCCCAGAAATCTCAAATCCATTCATTTATTTTATGTCTAGGTCTATTATTTAACCTTAATTCAATGTTTTAAGATTTAAATATATTATTTAAATTCTCGGGTCGTCACAATGAACATGGGGTTCATGTAAGGGATAACGAATGAAAGTGATTAAAACCTTAGGTAAAGGTTGAATGTGAGTTTAAGAGTCGAGTAACGTGAACATAGAATATGTAAACGATCCTCGCGAATCGTATTCGGGTCAGACGAACATTCTAAGTGTACAATGGTTGTATGACCTAGATGTTGATGAAGGTAGTAAGTAAGATATAAAATATCAAGAAAGCTGTAACGAACGTAATAAGAATAATAAAAGTCCGAATGTGAGTCGGATAGAGAAGGATGGAATAAAATGTAAGTGTTAAACACTTTAGCTGAATAAGGTAACGTAAAATGCTTAACGCTATGAATGCGTAGAATTAATATTGAATGATCGTTCTGAGTATACAAAAGACTGTATGACTTAGACGATAAATAATGAATCCTGAGGTATGGCATTTAGTTGCCAGAAAGAAATAAGGAATGAGAAATTGACTTAATGAATGTTATAGCTTTAATGATTTGGATAGGTTAAGTTAAGTTTACGTTGTCGAACAATCGGAATCTTTAATGGTTGGCATATGGGAGCTGGGCTAAACAATTCTTTCAGAGAGCGGAGGTATATAAGAAACTGGCAATCGATCTAACTTATTGTGAAAGAAAGTGTAGACGAGACGAGAAACTAAGTTTGTTGGTTGTTTATGGGAAATCACTCAGAGTACCATATGGATTACTAGTAGAGACGCGATGTGTGCTGAGTCCTATAAGAGTTATAAGAAGATGATAAGAATGTAAATCATCAAAGATGGTGATCATATGAGTTAGACATCTCCGTATATCATGAAGCCATAAACCGGTAAAGAAAGTTGGTCGTGTAAACTTAGTTTATAAGAACGCGAACCCTAAGAATTAAGGTTAAGTAAACAAATGTGTAAATTAAAGTATATGACTAATTGGTGTGTGTGTTATTTCCTTATGTGCTATATAGGAATTGGAATGAGCAGTTCAACGTAAACTGTAAGTTATAGCTGTGAGTAAGGCAAGTTTCCTAACTTCATTCATATTTTAAATGAATGCTAGTTTTTTAAACTTTCTCAGATGTTGAACTTGAGAAGTTTTGTCTATGTGCAAATGATGAGGCCTTGTGCCACAATTTGAACACTTCGGTATTTCTATGAGATGAACTGTTCTGTGATTGAACTGTTCAATATGAGAATGTTTTGTTTATACATGAACCATTATTGTTAAGTCTGTACTATTGATTCTAGACAGACAGTATGTATATGAAAAAGGTAGAAGAATGAAAGTGTTTCAAAGTGAATGTGACTAATGTTTTAAGATGACAGGGATCAGAAATTATTCTTATTATTCAAGCTGCTTCATAACCTTTGTTCATTATAAGTTCATATCTTATTTAGGTTTATCTTACTTATTCATGACTTATTCAGCTTAAGTTCATTAATTAATCAATTCTTACATGTTCTTAATATACATGCTTATTAGACTACACTTCTCTTATCACCCTACAATGATAGAGATAAAAGATCATAAGATCATTACCTTTGATCACTAACTTCTTCTTCTTGGAAATCTAACAAAGGACGTTTTGACTTAAAAGTGCTTATTCTCTCTAACCAATAAGTTGCTTTGTATTGGAAGTTGTTGGTGTTTTGATCAAGTGATAAATGACTAGCAATTTCCTTCTATTTATAGGAAAGCCAAAGTGAGGGCATTATGGACAATAGAACATCCCACCTCCTTAACTAACCTCCTTACTATTCATTTGCTTAATAATTAAGTATACCTGCTAGCCACACTAATTACTTGGACAACACAAAACATATCCAATGTTTGGCCATCACATAAAGTACTTGGTCACCACTTAAAGTTCTTGGTCACCAAGTTTAACCCACATCAACCTTGGTTGCTCCATGGATCAAGCCTAACCCATTGGATCATTACATTGGGCTTAAGTTCATTAACTTAGCTTATTCATTTTGGGCTTGCATTAAGTTACTTTGGGCTTCATATAAACTAACACTTGGCTTAATCGTTGATACATCTTGGGCTTGTCCCTTAATTCTCATTGGACTTGTACTTCATACAATATCCACCATTCCATTCATTTTGTCTTTAATCCTTAACGTTCTTAATTTAAGTTCGCATGCAAAATATTATGTTTTCCATACTTAGATTATTATTACATAATCCATCTCACCTTGATATTATAACGTTACATATTTCTCAGAAGTTCAAAAATAATTCCCGAGCGAAAATCGATGAATAGTATTTTTTTGAAAATTTCTTAGAAAACTTTTATTTTCGTCTTGGAAATTCAAACACTTTAATTCCTTCTCGTAGTTAAAATACTACGACGTTCTGACGTTTCTAGGTTATAGAATGACCTTCATCTTACTAACACATAATAATAATAAATAATATTATTTTATTCATTATTAAAAGTATTTACAAAAGGTTCGATTTTCTGGGGCATTACAAACGATCTGGTTGTTAATATTTTGAGTTATAATAATGATGAATAAATATTGTTAAAAATATTGAGGGGATTTTTATGAAGTCTTTGTTTGTAAATTTTGCTTAATATTTGGACCCCCATTTACCCATTTTTCAAAATAATCGGTATAAAATTATTGGTATATATATATATATATATATATATATATATATATATATATATATATATATATATATATAAAATAATGTGTGAAAGTGACATGTGGGGTGGGGTCCATATGTGGGATGAAAAATGAAAATGGGGTGGGGGGAGAAAGCGTGTAATGAAGGAAATGTGGTTATGGGTGGTGAAAGGGGTGTGTGTGTGTATATATATATATATATATATATATATATATATATATATATATATATATATATATATATATATAAATTTGTTTTATTTGAACATAAGGTATCAATTTGAAAAGTTAGGCGTCTGTTAATCTGCAAAATCAACCCATGCATTTTTTCAACTATTGGTCCGTGATAATTTTTCTCAATAGTATCCTTCCATTCTCCTATAAATAGGATGCTTAGTTTAGAATTAAAAATCACACTAGAAATAGAGAAATCTTCTTTTATAATATTGAGCGTATTTCTTTCGAGTTTTAGGAAGCTTTAAGTGTAAAAAATTGTACAAGTTTTCTTCAAGAATATCCCCGCTCTACCTGTCGGAATACTCTTCTTTTTAATGTAAGGGATATTATTTTTGTTCAGTACTCGCAAAAAATATTATTTTCTTCCATACTCTGTAGTATGTAAGTAATATTATTTCGTTTCAGATTCCGAATTCTATACTCATTTTGTTAAGTTTTGGCTTCTATACTCCATGAAATTAGTAGAATATCTTTGAAATTTACGTTTCATCCAGTATTTTTTCATGGAATTATTATTCTAAACATTCTTAATAAGTTTTAAATTTTTCATGTCGGAGTACTATTCATGCATTACTATTCTCAAATTACTATTCACGAGATACTATTCACTCAAGTACTATTCACCTGGGGTACTATTTATGACAAAAATTAATTTCTTTTTGGTCCAAAACATTTTTGATATAATATAAATCTTGAATTTTACTCCACAAAGCAATATCATGTTGACAATTTGGACATAATTGAATCCTGGATAAATTAAATTATAAATCTTTAAAAATTTATCCTTTACTTTATTTTAATTGAATTCTTATATCATTTTCATCATCCTCATGCTTATATTGAGATGAAAGTCATTTTTGGCTGTAGTGCATAGATGGACTGTTGATTGGTATGATTATGACCAGAGATTATTCGGTATAATCATGACCGTAATGTTAAAAATGATGTGGTAAAAGTCATTATTGGCTCGTAGTGCATTGATGGACAGTTGTTGGCATGATCATGACCATTGGTGAAAACACGAATATCCTTGGCCCGTAGTGCATGGATACTTCAGTGATGTGAATTATTTATTAAGCTGAGTCTCAATGATAAAATTGATGATAAACTTTCTAAATCATAGAAGATAGTAGATATCATGCTCTACTTGACTCTTCTAATGAATTGCTTGTTCCGCTGCAGTTAAACTTGATATTTATTATATTTTATCAGTTTAACACTATTAAAGGCTAACGATAATTTATTCTGCATTATCTTAGTCATAATATTTCTTACTGGGCTAGTTGAGCACACCCTTTTGCTGTCATTGTTCTCTTCAGGAAATGAGAACGTAGTCTGGACTAGTTGGGGAACGGAGTGATGGTCCGAGATGGTGTTATAGTAGTACTCACTATTCTACGAAATAGTGTGATAATAATTATAATGAGGACTCTATTTGAGTTTCATCTAGAAGATAATATTTGTGTAAAAACTCTCAGCTCATGTTGTATAATTAAGTTTGTATTTGTATTTTGTACCATGTATTTGGTGACTCAGAATGGGTGATGTATACCTATTTTGGGGGCGTCACAGTTGGTATCAAAGCTTAGGGATATGATCCCTGGCTGAGATGTGAGACTAGAACTAGAAGGGGAGAGACGGGTAAATCCTTCGCTAATATGACCTACCTAAGCTTATTTGTTATTTAATTGGTCGGTCAGAATATAGGGATAATTTGTGGCATGTCAATTAACCCTTATTTTATGGAAGTGTTTGAAAATGACTTTTGAGAATGTTAAGATAAACAATGGAGCACAGGAGACCGTTGAGTCACCACAGATCAATAACCAAGATAATGTACATCAGGAAGGCAACAATCCTTATGTAAATAGCAACATCGACCAAATGATGAATGATGAGATGTTTAGAGGCTTTATGCAATTCATATAACATCAGGCGAGAGAGACTCCTATGCAAAATGCAGGTGGAAACACTAGCAACTCTCGGATGGTCACCGCTAAGCAGTTTAAGGAGCTGGGACCACCATAGTTTTTGGGAAAGCTAAAACCACTTAAGGCGGAGATGTGGATAAAGCAGATCACCAAGATATTTGATGTCTTGGGATGCTCCGAGGAGCAAAAGGTTCCCTTTGTCACCTTCATGTTGCGAGAAGAGGCAGATTACTAGTGGGAATTCAACAATAAGTATTTCTGTATTTACAACTCCATCATTTTTTTATCAATCTTACACCAGGTTACATGGTACATTAATGATAAATAAAATAAATTTTAATATTTCAAATTATTTTCGTCAAGCCCAAATAATTAGCATAGACTATTCTTTAAACCATTCAAAAATCATTGCAAATCTATTTTATCATCTCAAAAGGTAACGAGGTGTCGATGGCCCGAAGTCCACACATACATAATGGTCACCGGAAGTTGAGAATAAAAATTCATTTTCAAAATCACATAGTATGTACTTACCTTGATGTCCAAAAAGTTCAAAGTCTAGCATAGCTAGGAGTTTTTGGAAAACCTATGTCTCCACTAATGATCAATTTCTTAAACAGTCTATCTATTCCTATTATCCTCAATGCTCCATTCACACAAAACTATACCCAGTTCATCAATCTTACCACACTTATGAGTTTAGGAACTTTCCACAATCATATGAGTTTAAGAACTTGTCCTAGACAGACCTTTGGTGTCCATTTGCTGAGGGGTTCATAAACATTTCATACAATCATGAGTCATGAACGTACCATAAGTATGAGTTTTTAGAACTCGTACTTAACACTATATTCTCTACCTATACCCTACCTATCTATTATACACCTGAAAAAAGAATCACCTTCTAAATAGGTATATAGCAAATAGCGTAACACATACATTTCAATGATTATCAGTTCCAGAAACTAAATAGTTTTTACACCAAGTACAATTCCCCATACGAAGAATAATACAACTCAGCTGCTGACATGAGTCCTCAATTGAAATCCCCACCTAATCTTAACTCCCTTCTCAATACGAATTTCATTCAACTCGTATTCATAATCCTTTCCTGAATTTGTACCAATTCATAGTACAACTTACACACAACATTCTTGCCGTAAACTTTTCAATCATTTGATTGATTCTGTTCCCTTTTCTAACTTTATCAGATCACGGGGTGATCTCATCGTATATATTATGATTCATTTCGATGTTTTGATCATTTTGTTTTACATCTCCTACCCCAATTATTTTAGGCTTTTAAGACTCTATTTATTCACCATTACTGTTTACCTTTATTATTAGAGTTAGGGAACTCCGTATCTTTACAACCCGCCAAGATTCGTCTTTGAATCTTACTGACACACTAACTCTATCTAAGTTAAATTTTATCCTAATCACTGCGGTTATTAGTCTCAGGTAACCCTACCTAAGGTTCATAACCAACAGCTTTGATACCAACTGTAGCATCCCCAAATCCCAATCCTAATCACCAAGGATTTGGTATACTATTTTTATAAGTATTGTGGAAGATATAAACATAAATTGTTTATATATTAAACATTACTCACTATCCCCAACTCGAGAACCTTCACATAATACCTGAATCAATATCATATCTAACATACAATGTTATTATAATACATTACTGTTACAATTCTAGCTGCACACATAATCCCAAGTCGAACTTTGCTTTGAATTGTCTTGTATTCGACGCATTCGTTCTAATCTGCAATGTTTATCATGATATACTAAGGGTGAGCAACAAGTTTTCCCAACAAGTTTAAGTTCAATAAATTAAAGATATATCATGACGGAAAGAATTAAACAATAAGCTGGCTAAAATTCTACAATATAATTGCGAACTAGCATGAACAAACTTTAATAGCTGAACGAACATTGAACATGAACATATCAATTATATCTGGACCGAATGGTAATGAAGGTGATTAGCCTTTTATACCTGATCAATACATGCAATATGCACAGAGTACGATTCAATAATTCATAGACATGGTAATCAACAATGATTATACATAAGCATATTTGAATAAACAACTCAAAGTTGAGTTAAGGAAAACTTGCCTGATCCGTTGATTATCGTTACGCAATTTATTTAGCTTTGTCTGAAACCTAATATAAATAATATCGATCTCCAAATATTAGAATAATATCATCATAGTATAATATATATATATATATATATATATATATATATATATATATATATATTCATATAAAAACCTAAACACATAACATATAACCCTATCAGTCCACAAACTACCTAAGACTCGGTATCAAGTCAACTATTACAGTCTGAATTGAACCCGACACAATTTCGACATCCCGACGGTCTAGTCGGATAATTATTGAGCCTAATATTGCTAAGACTCGGTCTAAACACTTAACAATTAACTTAAACAATTTTCTATTTAGTCATAATAATTTTCATAGGCTCGTAATAATTTTCAGATAATTATTACCATTTATCATGATTTTTGAATCATTAATATCGTATTTATATGATATAAATACCATTTAATTCCTTTATCATTAATATTTATTTATTGTTTAATATTAATGAAAATCATTATATAATATTATAATATATTTATAATATATCAAAGTATATTTTAATACTTTAAAATCATGTTTAAATGATTTTTAAACAGTTAAATCCATTATTCGATAATTGCTATTAATATTAAAATATTAATATTTTCATGATAAAATATCAAAAGTTATATTTTATAACTTAAAATATTTTTATAACACTTAATTCATTTATATGATTTTTAAATCATTAATTCTATTTTTCCATAGTTTATTTATTTCATTTATTAAATAAATTAATTACCATTAATAATAAATTATTATTGAAATTCATCACAAAATATTAAAAGTTATCAAAAATAACTTCAATATTTTCTAACATATAATATATTTTTAAATGATTTTTCATGTATTGAAATCATTTTTAAATGATTTATTTAATATTATAATTAAATAAATTAATTACCATTAACATTCTAAAAACATTAAATATTTATGAAATATATTCAAAATTATTAAAAACCCAGTTTTAGGCTTTAAAGTAATTTTTATTAATTTATTATGTATTTTTAATAATTAAAAACTAATTTTCTCTAATTATTAAATAAAATAATTCATTTTAAAATTAAATTATCGCTAAAGGGCCATATAGCGACAGAACCGTTGCTATAGGTGTTCTTGATCCTGCCTAGAATGTTCATAGCAGTGTACAGGGTAGGAGGTTTGACCGGTTCTAGATTCGTGATGTTTATGTTTTCTGGGTAGCTAAAGTATTATTGGTGTAGTATAAGTGTAATACTACAATCACCAACACGTTTCAGGGCCATATAGCATCAGACCAGTGATTTATAAGCCCCACAATTTCATGTCAGAGCTATTCTTCATTTCTGGGTTTTCCAGAAATAAAGAACAGTTCGTGGGTATTAGTTTGGTCTTATGAATCTATACGTTCCCGGCTTACTTAGTGTGTTTTATTGATTCAATCATGAAGTAGAGATGTCAGAGAACAACTCTATATCATCATATCATCATAACATCAACACATATGTAAGATCTGGCATGGTCAAACCATATGTGAAATCTGTTTTTGAGCATTTCTGGGTTTTCCAGAAATGTTCTTGAGCAATTGGTCAACTTATGTTTGACCTTAATTATCTTTCATCTTGGTCATGATCTGGGTAATCTAAAGGCATGATTTTGTAGTCCTCATATCAGGCTACCACATAAAAATAACAACTTGGCCTACCAATCAAAGATCAGTAAGATCAGAGCCTTCAAAAATAGTTGTCAGGCTTTCTAGGTTTCTAGGTTTACCTAGATTTCCAGTTTTCGTGGTCGGTCAACTGACTTTGACCACTTATATCTTGTAATCTACACATGATCTGACAATGTTTCTAGTTTCAGATCATAGTCCACATAGCAAAGAACAAGTCTATAACTTAAAACTAACATAACAGTTAACATAGACAGATCTAGAGGCCCTGACATTCGGCTGTTAGGCCACTTTTTAGGGTTCATGATCAGTTTCTAAAAACCCAATTTTGTGCATCTACATGATATATATCCATGATCCAACAACCCATATCACTATGTGACACCATCTAACACATATCTAACCAATAAACAACAACATTAACTATAATCTTGAAGATCTAGAAAGTTTAGGGTTTATACCACATTCATACTTTGATCATGATTCTGATCCTTGATGTTTGTTGTTGGCTTGCTAGAGATCATGTTAGGGACTGAATTACTTAGAAATTTCGTGGGTCTAGGGAGAGAAAGTGTTGGTTGAATATTGGTGAACAAATGAGGCTTTAATCTTGATTTTCTCTCTCCTTAATCTATATATTGAATGCAAATGAAAAGGGCTGATGTATATAACTGATGGCTGTGGTTTTTAGTCACATGGAGTAGATAGAGTTGGTCACCAACTCATTATTTTAGCAAGATGTGTACTCCAACATAAAAAAAAAACCAAAAAGGGCATTCTAGTCTTTTTGCTCACAAATTTAATGGCATACAAGTTGTGACACCCCCAAATCTAAGTACTTCATTTCCACCAGATTTGGTGCTTACTTGATAAAGCATTCATATCTAACTACCCAAACATAATAAAGTTTAACATTAAACCTTCCCATTAAAGGGTTACATCAATAAGTTCAAAAAAGTCTCCCAGGTTATCTAAACTTTAAATAAAATGTTATATACAGAAAATTAAGTAGTTACATCACAGAATAAAGTTTAACAATATAAAAGTTCATAGGTTTACAAGTCTTCAATACTTTCTTATCTTCCCTTTCCCTTTACTGGTTGTAGGTTCATCGACCTTCTCAACTTTAGCTGAAATGTTTATATAAGCAAGAGTGAGCAAACAATGCTCACTTGAAATGATAATGAATAAACATCATATCAACTACCAAATGAATAGGCTCAATAGAAATGAATAAGGTACTTCATCAATAATAATCAGGAACAGGATTCAAAATATATAACTAAAGGTCAAAAGTCCACGAACTATGTCCATAGTTATTAGTATTCTTTCAACTTAAACTTTAACATTCATAAGACTATAAGGACCTCTCGTACTTAGGGGGATCAACCCTTCGTACAATGTATTGTGCACAAACATTTCAACGCTATGCGTAAATTATCCCCTGTGATAGGGTTGTTCATCTCAGTATTTCGAATACAAGTCCACACCAAAGTAAGTTTGGTTTTGATAAGTTTCAAGGTAATTTTTAGTTTAATGAACATCAACTAAGGATTAGTTGAATAAAATGTAGTAACAATACGCTATGCAATAAATCATAAATAAATCAACATTGCATAGTAAAGTCATGCTTTAGGAATGAACTAAAAGCATAAGTATTGAATAACATAACATACCTTGCTTGAACAATATTAAACTAAGGTTAAAATCTTATTCATAATTGAGTATTGAGCATCCATAACAAATAGTAAATTGAACGACAAAACTTGTTCAATATTAGTTTATCAGAATTTAGAAACTTGCATTCTAAATAACAAGTTAAATATTAGATAAACGACTGGCTCAATATCAAAAGGTAAGGTTTAGGAGCTTGCACGATATAATTAAAGTTAAGAAACTTGCACAAAGAAAGTTCAGGGTTAGAAAAAAACTTGCCATGCGTGTGAGCTAAACTGTGTTAGTTTGATTCATAATATCCTAAACACATGTCATTATGACACAATTAGTCTCTACAGATACTCTGTATACAAACAAGTATCTAATCCATGTATGGCTTTATTTTTAATCACATAATCAAGTTACATAAATAAAATATTAATAAAACTCGTTAAGTATTAATAATATGCTCATTCTTAGCACTATAATACCACAATAACAAAATTAAATTTTTAACAGTCGTAGTATTGCACTATATCAACAATTACAGACTCTGTGTGAGAGAAAAATAATTTTTGGCCATTCTGCTAACCAAATGCATGGCCATATAGTTTGAATCGAGGTTGGTCTTGCGCGACATCAAGACCAAGGCATGACGCGAATAACAAAGTAAAGAAGTGGTATTTGTAATGCGAGGTTGACGTTGTGGCCTTAGAAGTTTAGCATCATGGTAGCGAGGCTTTGGCGCTACATCGCTAAGGCTTGGCGCTGCGGCATTGAATTACAGAACCGAGCACCGAGAACAGAATAAAGCTAAATTTTTTCACTGTTTAAGACTTTTAGCACCTTAATTAACACGTATAATTTACTTAAATTACACATAACCATTACCCATCATACACATATACTAATTTTAAATAACTAAATAACAACGTCAGAAATCTTTGCATACCTTGGTTTCAACCTAAAACTCCATTGTCGACATTATTTGATAAAATTAATACTGTAACCATAATTATACACCAAATTACCTCATTTGAACTACGTTTTCTGCATTTCTAAACATATTAACATATTGAAGGTTAAATTTATCTATTAGTTCACAATCACATATCAATTTTGGTACTCCTACAATTCATGTTCATACATATGTTCACTGTAAAACCAATTCCTTTCTTTTAAATGTAACTTAGCATACAAATCCTTGTCTAGATACAACTCTAACACCACCAATACATATAATCACAAGTAATAGATGTATATCAACAATAAAACAAATAACTTGAATTCATAGACACTGAAACTTCATGCCGTAAACATATATATAATAAGGTTATAGAACTTACCGTCAATTGCTTAAGAATTCCTTGCTCACCACAGAAATATCTCACAAGTCGCTCTCAAACTCTCACAAACTCTCTGTCAAACTCTTTGAAACTTTTTTTTTCTCTTAGGCTTAAACCAAACACATTATACGTAAAATAAAATAAACTCAACGCAGCCATTTTCAAACGTCTAAAACCGACGTTTTACTAATGACCCTATTAAATCAGCGGTTACCAAAATTAATATATATATTATTGATATTTTATTTATTTTATTTATATTATTTAAAAATTCAAAATTGAAAAATCCAAAAACCATAAGGCTTTGTTTGGCAAAAACTCTTAAAAATAAAAGACTTAATATCTTTAAGCCTTATTTGGCAAAACTAATTTAAACTCCTTTAATTTATTTTAATAATCCATTTATAGCATTGTTTATTGTCACACTTTTATTACCAAATTAAATTAAAAATATTATAATAATCCATTTAATCCATATCAACTCTCTAATTTAATTATTAAATTAAATTAGAATACAATCTCATAATAATTAATTTCCTTCACTCATTAATTACTTATTTAACAAATAAATAATCAAATCAATTCAAATTAAATAAATATTTATTCAACAATAACGCATCAATTAAATATTTCAATTAAATAAATATTTAAAATTACACATTGTTACACAAGTTATTTGCCCTAACCCTTAGGGTTTGACCCTTAGGGTTTAACCCTAATGTTTCAAAATTTGATTTTCTAGGATTTTTTTATTAGGCTAAAATGAAATTTTTAGTTACTAAAAATGTAAATTAGGGTTTCCTAATTTAAACTAGGTTGCCTAATCACTTAGGGCTTGTAATTAGGATTAATGTTTGTTAATTAACATACAAATTTTGTAATTATTAATTAGGGTTTCTAATTAGCAATTAGGGTTTTCTGATTAATCAATTAGGGTTATTCCCTAATTAAGTTTGTAATTAATACACTTAAGCCTTATACTAGCATTTGAATTCCCAAACTAGGATTCTCTAACTAATTCGTTATGTTTTCCTCTAATTAATTCGAATTAGGGTTTCAAATTCCCAGAATCTGAAATTAGGGTTTCGAGAGCCGGTATTAGGGTTTTTTATCAATCATTAAGGTTTTCTAACTGAACGTCGATGTTCTTAACATAATATTAGGGTTTGACACTAATATAATTTATCTGGTCAAGCCTTGACCCTTAACCACATTCTGTACACATACATAACCACACACATAGGACATATACACTTATACACTTAATACTACAAGCCTTCACCCAAAATTTTTAAATTCACAAAATTCCTTCCCAGAAATCTCAAATTCATTCACTTATTTTCTATCTAGGTCTATTATTTAACCTTAATTCAAACTTTTAAGATTTAAATAAATTGTCTAAATTCTCGGGTCGTCACATTCACCCATTCTTCAAAGAATTTAGTCTCAGAAATTCAACTTACACCTTACACCGTGCACCATTCACCATTCATTCTCATCATTACGTGCTACCTAATACACCACTCACCATAGTTAAAATTGTAAAATTATGCTGAGGAGTCATATAGACCATGAACTTCTGAGGTTTACAAGTATTACTACCCTTGACCTATTTCAATTAAGAAAAAGGTACTCTACCCCTTACAAAGGTTAACAGTATGTTTACAATCACGAAGAAGGTAAACTACCGTTACTAGTACATATACTTTAATCATTTCTCGCGAATTTTCTCGCCAATATGCACAGTTCACCTCAGTCTTATCATAGAATTTCGCACCAAAACAATTTAGTTCGGGAAAATTTTCAAAGAACGCTTAGAGTTTTCAAAAACGTTGGTCTAGCCGAATCAAATAGCTTAAATTTATATCAATAATCAATTTTAAACAAAATATTAAGGTATATCCAAAACCACGTTGGCAAATTAAATATTTTGAAAATAGTTTAAAAATGACGTCATAATGCCCTACTGTATTAACAGTCCGTTTGTGGATGCCATCATTATATGACTTTGTCATAACACATCATAAAATAGTGGAACAATGATTTTTAGATCGAATTCAACACTAATTATTCCTGTATTTACAACTCCATCATTTTTTACCAATCTTGCACCAGGTTACATGGTACATTAATGATAAATAAAATAAATTTTGATATTTCAAATCATTTTCGTCTAGCCGAAACAATTAGCATAGACTATTTTTTAAACCGTTCAAAAATCATTGCAAATCTGTTTTATCATCTCAACAGGTAACGAGGTGTCGATGGCCCGAAGTCTACACATACACAATGGTCACCAGAAGTTAAGAATAAAAATTTATTTTCAAAAGCACATAGTATGTATTTAGCTTGATGTCCAGAATGTTCGAAGTCTAGCATAGCTAGGAGTTTTTGGAAGACCTATATCTCCACTAATGATCAATTGCTTAAACAGTATATCTATTCCTATTATCCTCAATACTCCATTCACACTAAACTATACCTAGTTCATCAATCTTACCACACTTATGAGTTCATGAACTTTCCACAATCATATGGGTTTAAGAACTTGTCCTAGACAGAACTTTGGCGTCCATTCACACAATTATGAGTCACAAACGTACCATAAATTTGACTTTTAAGAACTCGTACTTAACCCTATATTCTCTACCTATACCCTACCTATCTGTTATACACCTGAGAAAAGAATCACCTTCTCAATAGGTATATAGCAAATAGGGCGACACAGACATTTCAATGATTATCAGTGCCAGAAACTAAGTGGTTTTTACACCAAGTACAATTCCCCATATGAAGAATCATACAACTCAGCTACTGACATGAGTCCTCAATTGAAATCCCCAACTAATCTTAACTACCTTCTCAATACAAATTTCATTCAACTCGTATTTATAATCCTTTCCTAAATCTGTACCAATTCATAGTACAACTTACACACAACATTTTTGCCATAAACTTTTCAATCATTTGATTGATTCTGTTCCTTGTTCTAACTTTATCAGATCACGGGGTGATCTCATCGTATATATTACGATTCATTTCGATGTTTTGATCGTTTTATTTTATGATCTCCTACCCCGGTTCTTTTAGCCTTCTAAGACTCTATCTATTCACCATTATTGTTCACCTTTATTATCAAATTTAGGGAACTCCGTATCTTTACAACCTGTTGAGATTCGTCTTTGAATCTGACCGACACACTAACTCTATGTGAGTTAAATCTTATCCTAATCACTGCGGTTATTAGTCTCAGGTAACCCTACCTAAGGTTCAAAACCAACAACTTTGATACCAACTGTAGCATCCCCAAATCTCGGTCCTAATCACCAAGGATTTGGTATATTATTTCTATAACTATTACGAAAGATATAAACATAAATTGTTTATACATTAAACATTACTCACTATCCCCAAGTCGAGAACCTTCACATAATACCTGAATCAATATCCTATCTAACATATAATGTTATTATAATACATTACTGTTACAATTCTAGTTGCACACATAATCCCAAGCCGAACTTGGCTTTGACTTGTCTTGTATCCGACGCATTCATTCTAATCTGCAATGTTTATCATGATATAGTAAGGGTGAGCAACAAGTTTTCCTAGCAAGTTTAAGTTCAATAAATTAAAGATATATAACGATGGAAAGAATTGAACAATAAGCTGGCTAAAATTCTACAATATAATTGTGAACTAGCATGAACATACTTTAATAGCTGAACGAACATTGAACATAAACATATCAATTATATTTGGACCGAATGGTAATGAAGGTGATCAGCCTTTCATAACTGATGGATACATGCAATATGCGCAGAGTACGATTCAATAATTCATAGACATGGTAATCAACAATGATTATCCATAAGCATATTTGAATAAACAACTCGAAGTTGAGTTAAGGAAAACTTGCATGATCCGTTGATTATCGTTACGCAATTTATTTAGCTTTGTCTAAAACCTAATATAAATAATACCGATCTCCAAATCTTAGAATAATATCATCACAGTATAATAATATTATATATATTCATATAATAACCTAAACACATAATATATATCCTTATCAGTCCATAAACTACCTAAGAGTCGGTATCAAGTCAACTATTTCAGTCTGAATTGAACCCGGCACAATTTCAACATCCCGACGGTCTAGTCGGATAATTATAGAGCCTAATATTGCTAAAACTCGGTCTAAACACTTAACAATTAACTTAAACAAATTTCTATTCAGTCATAATAATTTTCATAGGCTCGTAATAATTTCCAGATAATTATTATCATTTATCATGATTTTTCAATCATTAATATCGTATTTATATGATATAAATACCATTTAATTCCTTTATCATTAATATTTATTTAATGTTAAATATTAATGAAAATCATTACATATTATTATAATATATTTATAATTTATCAAAGTATATTTTAATACTTTAAAATCATGTTTAAATGATTTTAAATAGTTAAATCCATTGTCAGATAATTGCTATTAATATTAAAATATTAATATTTTCATGATAAAATATCGAAGTTGTATTTTATAACTTAAAATATATTTTATAACACTTAATTCATTTATATGATTTTTAAATCATTTATTCTATTTTTCCATAATTTATTTAATTCATTTATTAAATAAATTAATTACCATTAATAATAAATTATTAATGAAATTCATCACAAAATATTTAAAGTCATAAAAATAACTTCAATATTTTCTAACGCCATAATATATTTTTAAATGATTTTTCATGTTTTGAAATCATTTTTAAATGATTTATTTAATATTATAATTAATTAAATTAATTATCATTAACATTCTAAAATATTAAATATTTATGAAATATATTCAAAATTATTAAAAACCGATTTTTAGGCTTTAAAATAATTAAAAACTAATTTTCTCTAATTATTAAATAAAATAATTCATTTTATAATTAAATTTTCGCTAAAGGGCCCTATAGCGACAGAACCATTGTTATAGGTGTTCTTGAGCCTGCCCAGAATGTTCATAGCAGCGTGCAGGGTAGGAGGTTTTGACCAATTCTAGATTCGTGATGTTTATGTTTTCTAGGCAGCTAAAGTATTATTGTTGTAGTATAAGTGTAATACTGCAATCACCCACTCGTTTCAGGGCCATATAGCATCAGATCAGTGAGTTATAAGCCCCACAAATTCATGTCAGAGCTGTTCTTTATTTCTGGGTTTTCCATAAATGAAGAACAATTCGTGGGTCTTACTTTGGTCCTATGAATCTATACGTTCCCGACTTACTTAGTGTGTTTTATTGATTCAATAATGAAGTAGAGATGTCAGAGAACAACTCTATATCATTAGATCATCATAACATCAACACATGTGTAAGATCTGGCATAGTCAAACCATGTCAGAAATCTGTTCTTGAGCATTTCTGGGTTTTCCAGAAATGTTCTTGAGCAGTTGGTCAACTTATGTTTGACCTTAATAATCTTTCAACCTGGTCATGATCTGGATAATCTAAAGGCATGATTTTGTATTCCTCATGTTAGGCTACCACATCAAAACAACAACTTGGTCTACCAATCAAAGATCAGTAAGATTAGAGCCTTCAAAAATGGTTGTCAGGCTTTCTAGGTTTCTGGGTTTACCTAGATTTCCAATTTTTGTGGTAGGTCAACTGAATTTGACCACATATATCTTGTAATCTACACATGATCTGACCTTGTTTCCAGTTTCAGATAATAGTTCACAAAGCAAAGAACAAGTCTAAAAACCCACTTTTTAGGGTTCATGATCAGTTTCTAAAAACCCAATTTCGTGCATCTACATGATATGGATCCATGATCCAACAACCCAGATCACTATGTGACACCATCTAACACATATCTAACCAACAAACAACAACATTAACTACAATCTTGAAGATCTAGAAATTTTAGGGTTTATACCACTTTAATGTTTTGATCATGATTCTGATCCTTGATGTTTGTTCTTGGCTTGCTAGAGATCATGATAGGGACTGAATTACTTAGAAATTTCGTGGGTCTAGAGAGGGAAAGTGTTGGTTGAATATTGGTGAACAAATGAGGCTTTAATGTTGATTTTCTCTCTCCTTAATCTATATATTGAATGCAAATGAAAAGGGCTGATGCATATAACTGATGGTTGTGGTTTTTGGTCATATTGAGTAGATAGAGTTGGTCATCAACTCATTATTTTAGCAAGATATGTACTTTAACATATAAAAAAGCCAAAAAGGGCATTCTAGTCTTTTTGTACACAAATTTAATGGCATACAAGTCATTTGCCCTAACCCTTAGGGTTTGACCCTTAGGGTTTAACCCTAAGGTTTCACAATTTGATTTTCTAGGATTTTCTTATTTGGCTAAAATGAAATTTTTAGTTACTAAAAATGTAAATTAGGGTTTCCTAATTTAAATTAGGTTTCCTAATCACTTAGGGCTTGTAATTAGGATTAATGTTTCTTAATTAAAATAAAACTTTCGTAATTAGTAATTAGGGTTTCTAATTAGTAATTAGGGTTTTCTTATTAATCAATTAGGGTTATTCCCTAATTAAGTTTGTAATTAATACACTTAGGCCTTATACTAGCATTTAAATTCCCAAATGAGGGTTTTCTATCTAATTCGTTATGTTTTCCCTTAATTAATCTTATAATCAATACACTTAAGTCTCTGAGATCCCAAGTTAGGGTTTTCGTAATCCGAATTAGGGTTTCAAATTCTTAGAATCTGAAATTAGGGTTTCCAGAGCAGGTATTAGGGTTTCTTATCAATCGTTAGGGTTTTCTTACTGAACATAGATGTTCTTAATATAATATTAGGGTTTGACACTGATATTATTTATCTGGCAACCCTTGACCCCTAACCACATTTTGTACACATACATAACCATACACACAGAACATATACACTTAGTACTGCAAGCCTTCACCAAAAAATTTTAAATTCACAAAATTCCTTCCCAGAAATCTCAAATCCATTCATTTATTTTATGTCTAGGTCTATTATTTAACCTTAATTCAATGTTTTAAGATTTAAATATATTATCTAAATTCTCGGGTCGTCACAATGAACGTGGGGTTCATGTAAGGGATAACGAATGAAAGTGATTAAAACCTTAGGTAAAGGTTGAATGTGAGTTTAAGAGTCGAGTAACGTGAACATAGAATATGTAAACGATCCTCGTGAATCGTATTCGCGTCAAACGAACGTTCTAAGTGTACAATGGTTGTATGACCTAGATGTTGATGAAGGTAGTAAGTAAGATATAAAATATCAAGAAAGCCGTAACGAACATAATAAGAATAATAAAAGTTCGAATGTGAGTCGGATAGAGAATGATGGAATAAAATGTAAGTGTTAAACACTTTAGCTGAATAAGGTAACGTAAAATGCTTAACGCTATGAATGCGTAGAATTAATATTGAATAATCGTTCTGAGTATACAAAAGACTGTATGACTTAGACGATAAATAATGAATCCTGAGGTATGGCATTTAGTTGCCAGAAAGAAATAAGGAATGAGAAATTGACTTAATGAATGTTATAGCTTTAATGGTTTGGATAGGTTAAGTTAAGTTTAGGTTGTCGAACAATCGTAATCTTTAATGGTTGACATATGGGAGCTGGGCTAAACAATTCCTTCAGAGAGCGGAGGTATATAGGAAACTGGCAACTGGTCTAACTTATTGTGAAAGACAGTGTAGACGAGACGGGAAACTAAGTTTGTTGGTTGTTTATGGGAAACCACTCAGAGTACCATATGGATTACTAGTAGAGACGCGATGTGTGCTGAGTCCTATAAGAGTTATAAGAAGATGATAAGAATGTAAATCATCAAAGATGGTGATCGTATGAGTTAGACATCTCCGTATATCATGAAGTCATAAACCGGTAAAGAAAGTTGGTCATGTAAACTTAGTTTATAAGAACGTGAACCCTAAGAATTAAGGTTAAGTAAACAAATGTGTAAATTAAAGTATATAACTAATTGGTGTGTGTGTGTGTTATTTCCTTATGTGCTATATAGGAATTGTAATGAGCAGTTTAACGTAAACTGTAAGTTGTAGCTGTGAGAAGTTTTGTCTATGTGCAAATGATGAGGCCTTGTGCCACAATTTGAACACTTCTGTATTTCTATGAGATGAACTGTTCTGTGATTGAACTGTTCAATATGAAAATGTTTTGTTTATACATGAACCATTATTGTTAAGTTTGTGCTATTGATTCTAGACAGACAGTATGTGTATGAAAAAGGTAGAAGAATGAAAGTGTTTCAAAGTGAATGTGACTAATGTTTTAAGATGACAGGGATCAGAAATTATTCTTATTATTCAAGCTGCTTCATAACCTTTGTTCGGTTATTGAAGTCTTAAAAGAATGTTTAAATTCTTGAGGTTGTTTATTCATCTGCTATGACTTGCTGAGCAATTGAATGCTCACACTTACTTTAAATAAAAACATTTTTAACGAACGATGTTAGAAAGAACTTAAGGATCCCGTAAAGATTAAGCTGACTGGTATCCAGAAGAAGTACCATTCAGTATATGAATGAGCGTGAAAATCTAGCCAAGACTTGTAATGTAGAATAATTTAATTAAACTATAGACTAGTTTAATGAAATGTTATGTATCCTTGGTGGCGGATAAAAGTCACTCTTGTAGGATGTAAAGAATAATGTAATTAACATTATTTTTAATGACCGAGGTTATAAGGTATTAGAACCTGGGATTTGAGAATATATGTTGTTATATTTAGCTATATAATGATGTATGTTTGGATGGAGATGGAACCGTGACGTACGGAATCTGGGTGTAAAGATAGACCAAATTTGGGGGCGTTATATAGTGGTATCAGAGCTGATAGGTTATAAACCTTAGGTATGAGTACCTAAGACTATAATCGTAGAGAGAAGGATAAGACGATCGTTGAGTTAAATGATTAAGGAAGAAGATCACCACGTGATCACATTGAATCGTAATAATAGATGTTCTATTAAACGATGGATGATTTATAGCTAATGCTATAAATGAATGATACTACAAAGTAGTAAGGGAAAAAGAACTCAGATTGAGTTGTAAAGGATAACATACGAATTAAATAAAATTCGTATTTAGTGAAGAGAAAGTTAGAAGTTATAAGATTTTAATTGAGGACTCATGTGATAGCGGAGTGGTATGAACCTTTGAATGGGAGAGGGTTCGTGATTACTTAGTTATTACACTAATAATCATTGAAATAGTAATGTCGCCCTATCAATATGTATATGGTGAGAAGGTAAATCTTTTCTCATGTATATACTTGATAGGTAGAGAATGATAAGATAGGTGCGAGTTCTTGAAACTCATACTTATGAAAAGTTTGTGACTCATAGTTATATGCTATGTTTCTGAGCCCTGAGCATATGGATAGTCCTTGATTTGTTCTTGGATTACATATTGCGAAGATAAGTTCTTAAACACATATGGTTGTGGAAAGTTCGTAAACACATAAAGTGTGGTAAGTTGATGGACTATACTAAGGTATAGGAATGTTTAGACTGAAAATAAGTATTTTTAGTATTCTTAGCATTAAAGGTGCTAGAAAAGATAAGTATTATCGCGAGTAAGACAATGAAGGAAGATGGGGAAGAAGCATATTCCAAGTCATCTAGCTATGCTAGATTTTGAAGTTTATTGAACTCGTGATTTTATGTGCATTTTAAAAATATAAGAATTGGTTCAACTTTTAGAACCAATAGATTTTAAAAGAACTATTCTTTATATGTATATGCTAATTGTTTCGACTAGATAGAAGTTGATTTGAAATGTTAAAATGAATTTTATATCATCAATATATTTGATGCAAAGATGGTGAAAGGATGGAGTTATTAATGTAATTGAACCTAGTGTTGGATGTGATCTTAGGATCAACAACCCGCTATGGTATGATGTACAATGACAAAGTCATAAACTAACGAAGTCCTCAACGTGCTGTGAAACAGTACGGTATCATGATGTCATAAAATGTTTTGAAGTATTGTAAAAGAATTTAAAGAGTAGTCGATGTCAATTGATTTGACTAGACAAATGTTTCAATTGATGTCCGATTTATTGGTATGGTCTGAGCTATTTGATTTGGCTAGACAAATGTTATGTCATGTTTAAAATGAAATCGAGCTTTCTTTGAGGAGTTGTGCCAAACCAAATTTCTTTGGTGTGGAATCTGATGAATAAGTCCGAGGAGAACATATCCCGAAATGGGGTTATACGATGGGTTGATCGCCTACGTATGGAAGATGTAGTTTACTTTCTTGGTGATTGTAAACTAACTGTGATAGAAGGGTTTATGGTGAAATACTGTTAAATCTAGTAAGAGTTCATGGTCTATTTGACCCCTCAACAAAAATGTGAAATGTTTTTAAAGAATCTTTATATTCCTATTTATTCCTTCTACTTTGTCCAACAGAAGAAGATTAAAGAAGAAAGGTATTGAAAACCTAACTTCTAAGTTAATTTTCTTTAAGCTTTTTATGTTAAAAACATAGCTTAATGAGAATAGAATTAAAAGATATTAAGAATGATTTTCATATGGTTGAAATCATGAGAAAATGAAGAAATAAGAATTAGACGTTTAGTTTATAAAATTCTTAAGGAAGTATAAGTTTCATAATGAATTTGAACGATCCGAATGAATCATATGAACGATTCGGTGAAATTAGTAAGGAATGGTGTTTTATAACATCAAATTCCAAGAAAAAGTAAAATCGTAATCAAAATATCGTTTAAAAACGAAGAACGCGAAGAACACGAAGAACGTTGTGGATGGAAAAATTTAAAACCATCGTAGTATAACTTGTTGTTGATGGACAAGTTTAAAACCATTGCGTATAAGTTATTTTCTTATTGCTTGGTTAGGAACGATAGAAACGTTCATGAAGAACAGATTAAATTTAGCTACAACGAAGTTATGGCGAAAATTTTGTAAAAGATGAACGAGAAGTAGAAAGTATTTAAATGAACCCGAACGTGTAGATTTTCATAAGAATGTAAGAAAGCATAGAAAACGTGAGTCGTGGACTCAAGAACGAATGAATTATGAGTTCAGATGACCGAATTACGGACGAACGAACGAAGAACGTTAATAACGTAAAACGAGCGAGTAATGAAATTTAAGCTAATTGAATGGAAAGTTAACAGATTCAGAATGAAGTTTTATCCGAAGGAAGTTAAAATATGTAACGAGATTAAGAAGATGGCTTTGGAACGACGTCATTCTGAGTTATAACGAATAAGTTATGAGATTATGAAGTAAGCGTCTCAAACATTTTCCATGACTTAGAAAAATTTTCAAAGTTTGATGCCTGGCGCCTCAACACCATTTAATCTTTGGGAGGCGGCGCCGTAGCGCTAACCCGGGAAGTTCACTCATCGCTTAGTCGTATTTCTTTGTGATGCCCCAAATCCGGTACTTTTTACCTCGGATCCGGTACATCATTTCTATAACTATCATGGAGATATAAACATAAATTGTTTATACATTAAACTTTTACACATCATTCCCAAGGTCTACAACCTTAACTAAATACATACCTTCAATATCTAAAAAGGTTTACAATGCTATTTTCGTCAGAAAATTTAATAGATCTAACTGCACCATAATTAAATCTTGCACTTTGCATTTGCCTCTATCCTTATACAAGCTTTCATCTTAATTTGAAAATTTTATCATGATATATCAAGGGTGAGCAACAAGTTTGCCCAGCAAATTTAAATTTAATTGAGGATATATCATGATTGAAAAGAATGAATACGCTTTCAAGTTTTCAACAATGTAATAATTGTGAAATAACATGAATCATGTGACGCCCCCAAAAATAGGTATACATCACCTATTCTAAGTCGCCAAATACATGGTACAGAATACAAATACAATCTTAAATATACAACATGAGCTGTGAGTTTTAATACAAATATTATCTTCTAGACAGTATTAAAACTCAAAATAATTCCTCAATACATTTATTAACACACTATTTCATAGAATATTGAGGACTACTAATGCTATCGTCTAGACCGTCACTTCGTTCCCCGACTAGTCCCTGCTACGTTCTCATTTCCTGAAGAGAACAATGAAAGTAAAAGGGTGATCTCAACTAGCCCAGTAAGAAATATTATGACAAAGATAATGCAGAATAAATTATCATTAGCCTTCAACAATGTTAAAACCGATAAAATACAATAGACATCAAGTTTAAGCTGCTAGGGAACAAGCGACCAATTAAAAGAGTCAAGTAGAAAATAAAATCTACTATCTTTTATGATTTAAAAAGGTTTGTCATCACTTTTATCGCTGAGACTCAGCTTAATAAATAAACCACATTATCCCTGCAATATGGCCAAGGATATTCATTAGTATCACAACAAAAAATTATCCATGCACTACGGGCCAAGGATATTCGTGTATTCATCAATGGTCATGATCATGCCAACAACTGTCCATCAATGCACTATGGGCCAATGAGGACTTTTACCACATCATTTGTAATATTACGATCATGATTATACCGAATAATCCCTAATCATAATCATACCAAGTCCATCTATTCACTACAGGCCACAGATGACTTTCAACATAATATAAACATGAGAATGATGACAATGATATAAGAATTAAATAAAACAAGTTCAATAATTAATTTATCCAGGAACCAATAACGTCCAAATTGTCAACATGATACTGCTTTGTGGGGTAAAACTTAAGAATACTCAGAAGAATATTTCCATGAAAAGATACTGGATGAAGCGCAAATATCAAAGATATTCCACTAATTTTATGGAGTATAAAAGCCAAAACTTTAACCATCTGAGTACAATAAAGAATGGAATAACAAAAGAAATCACCAGGCATGCGATAGACCACACAGACAGGTTATTCCAACAGAATAATAAATAACGGAACGGTCGGTGAAATTACTTGACCAAGCAGGATATTCAATGTAATAATAAAGAATGGAATAACAACAGAAATCACCAAGCATGTGATAGACCGCACAAACAGGTTATTCCAACAAAATAATAATTAATGGAACCAGGTCAGGCGTAAACGCACCGACAGGATATTTCAACAGAATAATAAATAACGGAACCATGTCATGCGTAAATGCACAGACAGGATGTTCCAACAGAATAATAAAGAATGGAATAACAGAAGAATTTCACCATATATGTGGTACTTCACATAGATAGGTTATTCCAAAATAATAATAAAGAATGGAATAACATAAGAATTTCACCAAGTATAGGGTAGTCCGCGTATATAGGTTATTCCAACAGAATAATAAAGAATGGAATAACATAAGTTCTCTTCATGGATACAAAAGAAATAATACCCCTTACCATAAAAGAAGAGTATTCCGACTGGTAGGGCGACAATATTCTTAAAGAAAACTTGTACTACGCACAAAGCTTCTTAAAACTCTAAAGAAATACGTTCATGATTATAAAAGAATTCTCTGAACTTATGGTGTGGTTTTCAATTCTAACTAAGCATCCTATTTATAGGAAAATAGAAAGAATACTATACTGCACTATGCAATAAAATATAATATATTCTATTTATAATCAAATAAAACAAAACTTTATAAAAAGTATTTTATTTTATATAAAAAGATTTTACTATGCAAAACACTATGCATAATAAAATATAATATATTCTAGTTATTGTCTAATAAAACAAATAACTTTATAAAAGTATTCTATTTTATATAAAAAGATTTTACTATGCAAAACACTATCGCATAATAGAATATAATATATTCTAATTATTGTCTAATAAAACAAATAACTTTATAAAAGTATTACATTTTTATATAAAAAGCTTTTCTATTTTATTACATTAATAATACTAATAAAACAAAATTTATATATATAACATATATATATATATATAAACTTTCGTGACTTCATAAAAAGACACCTCAATATATCTAACAACATTTATCATTATTATTATAATTCACAATAATAATCGACTGAGTCTTTCCTCGAGAAAGAGGGTCTTTCAATAAGGATTTCTCCTATTGCGTAGCAATTAGGTGACCAAACCTCTCCTTGGCGAACTTCTAGACATCGTTAATATTGCAAATAATAATATTACTAACTCTCATCATCTCAATTATTAATTTAATAATATATAAAATATCGACAATAATTGAATCAAATAACGTGATATACTATGCAACAATTCATGAAGCAATAATTGAATAAAACCGAGTGACTTCTCACGTAAGCATCAATAATCAATACTGAGTGTGCTCTTATGCAACCACGCCGTATTCTTGTACTTTACTACTGAGTAGTTCAACAGTTTTAATCGTAAAACTTCCGCCGATTATTTTCATAAAAATATTTTGTCATTTTCTCATCGATAATAATTAATTTTGTGGGGTCCACTAATGATTGTCTTGGTCGTCATTTGAATATTCCCTATTAAAATGAATATTCCCCGACCAATCGAATATTATATAACAACTTGCGTACTTTGCAAAATTTATAAATATTACCCACAACTATAACATTATATCAAATTCATTCCATATTATTTAAAAATGATATTTTTAGAAAAATCATCTTTATTAAAAAGTTGGGGTCTTACAACCTCCCCTTCTTATGAAATTTCGCCCTCGAAATTAGGGTACGTATCTGGTATGTCGAAAAGGTAAGGATATCTTGATTTTATTTCAGATTCTAACTCCCAGGTCATTTTCTCAACATCGTGGTTTCTCCACAAAACTTTGACTTGAGGTATAACCTTAGAGCGTAGAATATGTTCCTTCTTATCGAAGATTTGAACAGGAGCCTCTTCATACGTCAAATCTTCCACTATTTTGTCCGGTTCTAACTCAATAATGTGGTTCGGGTCTTCCACATATTTACGTAACATGGATATATGAAAAACATTATGAACACGAGATATACTTGGCGGTAACGCGAGTCTATACGCCACAGTTCCTACTCGATTGAGGATTAAAAATGGGCCAATGAATCGAGGATTGAGCTTTCCTCTCTTTCCAAATCTTGTAACTCCTTTCCATGGAGCAACATGTGACAACATATGATCTCCAATATCGAATTCCACATCCTTTCGATGAAGATCAGCATAACTCTTTTGTCGATCTTGTGAGATTTTTATACGTTGTCGTATCATTTTAATCTTTTTCGTAGTCATACGTACCAACTCTGGTCCCAACAACATTGCTTAACCCACCTCATCTCAGCATACTGGAGAATGACACTTTCTTCCATATAACGCTTCGAATGGAGCCATGCCAGTACTTGCTTGGTAGCTATTGTTGTAGGAAAACTCTACCAATGGTATGAACTTCTCCCAACTTCTCTTGAAGTCAAGGACACAGAGTCTTAATAAATCTTCAAGAGTTTGAATAGTCCTCTCTGATTGTCCGTCCGTCTGAGGATGATATGCCGAACTAAATCGTAAGTCCGTGCCCATAGCTTTTTGCAAACTAACCCAAAATCGTGAAGTGAATCTTGGGACTCGATCAGAAACTATTGATACTGGCATACCATGTAGTCTTACAATCTCGTTTATGTACATACGAGTAAGACGTTCAAGTGTATAAGTTTCTCGTATTGGTAAGAAATGAGCAGACTTGGTCAATCTATCAACAATGACCCAAATTACATCTATACCTTGAGAAACCTTGGGAAGACCAGTAACGAAATCCATGGTAATGTGTTCCCACTTCCATTCTAAAATTTCAAGTGGTTGCAATGGACCTTTTGGTACTTTATGCTCCGCCTTGACTCATTGGAAAGTTAGACATCTTAAGATAAACAGCGTTATCTCTCTCTTCATATTGCTCCACCAAAATGTATGACGAAGATCACGATACATTTTGGTACTCCCAAGATGGATTGCAAACGGTGTGTTGTGCGCCTCCATCATGATTTTATACTTTAAATCAGGGTCGTTAGGAACACAAATTCTGGAGTTAACTCGATGTATTCCTTCTTCATTGATTCTTGCTTCCGGCATAACACCTTCTTGCACTTTCTTCCTCATACGCATCAGCTCCAGATCTATAACTTGAGCAGCTTTAACTTTATCAATTAAAGTTGGTTCTACTCGTATATTCGCCATCATCACATGGGTCCCTGGAGTCTTTAACTCTATCCCCATTCTTTGTAAGTCGCACAAAATGGGCCTTTGCGTTATCAATATCGCACTCGTACCCTGATGAGTAGGTTTTATACCTATGAATCCGATATTATTAAACTTAATTATTGCTATCTTTAATTGTTTTTTAGTATCCTTTTATCTATTTTTGTGTTTATTTTGTGTAGGTTGGAGCTGGAGGAACAAATTGGTCATTTTGTAGAAGAAAAAGGTCAAATAATCATTAAAATTAGAGCTGAGTGGCATTTTTGTAATTACGTGGTCAAATATCCATTTGTCAAATTCTCATATTTCTAATCATTTCTCTCATTTTTAGTGTTATTGAATTGCTAAAGGGTGTAGGTTATTTATTTATTTATTTATTTTATTTCGGCGAATCTTTAATGTTGGTTAGTTTTCTTTTATTTTAGAATGTAGTTTATCTAGGTTATGGTTTAGAATAAGTCTTAATTTAAGTTGTGGTATGTAGGTTGGGAGCACAAAGAAGCAAACAGTAAACCAAAGGCCCAAGACATGCCCAAGCGCCTAGGCGGCCAAGCCAGGCACAAGCCAAGCGCCTAGGCGCCCACTTGCAGTAGCCCAGACGAGCACCAAGCGCCTAGGCGCCCATACCTGAAGTTAAACCAAGCGCTGGCGCCCAAGTCGAGAGCCATACTGACACCCTAAGCGCTGGCTATCCCGGTCAGCAATTCAAGCGCCTAGCGCTCACGCATCACACATATCGCCACCTAGCGCTGGCGGTCCAAATTAAGGCATACTCGGCGCTGCGCTAAGCGCCACGCCGCATCTTTAAAAAAAATATAAGCCCTAATCGGGCAATACAAATCCAAACCCAAATCAAACACTCTCTTGCTCTCCCACTCCAATTCAAACTCACTCAAATCACAACCCTCCTCTAATTTAGCCACTATAATCAACGTTTTCTTGTATAAGCCTAATCAAACACTCAATCTCCTACCCAAACCAAGGCACTTAATCTCCATATGGTCATCCTTCATCACTAATTCGGGCACCAACTCACATTCAAGCCACATCTATCTGAAGTAAGTGCTCAACCCTCAAAATAAATTGCTCCTACAACTTTGATTGGAACATCATATCTGGCTATAACCAAGTAAGTGCACAAGATTTTATTGCAAATTATTTGGTTTTGCTTGGATAGTAGCTAAGGTAGTAAGTTGAAGTTGGTTATTTCATTGTGTTGGCTCAAGTGGATTTGGGTACTTCTCATTGTTGCTTGTATTTCATTGGACGACTAGTGTGCTTAGTTATTAACAAATTTGGTGAAAATTAAGTTTGGGGGAGTGTCTACCAATAGTGTTCAAAATTTGTGCACACCAAGTGTTCGATATATTGTCACAAAGAGGATTGGCCCATACTAAGCCTCTAAACATCGCTCATTGGGCAAGCAATTCACACACAAGACTCATGGCTACTAAAAGGCAAAGAGGCGAGACTTCGGGCACTTCGACTAAGTATGACAAAAAGAGATTTGTAAGTGTTAGTGCATCCGAAAGATATTACAATGTGCTTTCTAGTAAAACGCTAATTCCTGAGCGTGGATTATTGCCAGAGGCAGAAGATGGGGAGTTACTACAAATGATTGGAAGTAGAAGATGGGGTAACTTTGCATCCCAACCGAATTCATCGGTCATTAAAATTGTTAAGGAATTCTATGCCAATGCAAAAGATGTTGTTGGTAACATAATTTGGGTTCGCGGAAAATCAGTGGAGGTCAGTTTTAGGACAATAAATGCTTACTACGGATTGAACATAATACCCAATAATGATTACATGCAATATTTAGAGCACGAGCTAGACTACAGTGAGATCATTCAAGCTTTGTGTGTACCTGGAACAACATTGAAATTAATGAGATCAACAAGAAGTCTGTTTTGTTCCTCGCATCCGCACTAAGCGATTATGGGAAAGCATGGCATGCCTTTATTTGTGCAAGTTGATGCTGGTGTAGGCATATGAGTGATGTTATAAATCAACCAAGCGCGTTGCTTTTTACATATTGCACAAGGAAAAACGATAGATGTGGGTCGTGTTATACATGATTCAATTGACAAAGCAATTCGAGGAGGGACCTCGGTGGATTACCTCTCCCATCTTTGATCATCGGACTATGTCAACAAGTGGAGTCAAATGGGATGTCAAGAAGCTAGACAACCTCCTTAGTTGCGATTGACCACTCGCTTATTAAGAAGTACAAGGTATGGGGTGGTGGTATACCACACCCGAGAGGGTTAGGGTTCATTATCGTGCCTCCCAGAAGTGCAGTAAAGAGCCTATTCAACAATTACACGATAATCCTCCCAAATTTGGAAGTTACGGGCCACCACCAAATTTTTTTGAAGATATTCAGCGAGAATTAAGAAATCAAACTAGACTGATTGACACGGTGGCTACTAGAGTTCAACAGGGTTTTGACCGGGTTAAAAGAAATCAGGATAGCCTAGCTCAGCGACAAACTGAGATGTATCAGAACTGTAGTGCAGCATTCCTAGAGATGTTTGACCACATGAATCCAGCTGCCACTCCCTACCAATTTCCCCCATTGTCTGCGTACCCTCCGGCTGATCTACCCCCTGAAGATGAGGTTGATGAAGAAGAAGACGAGGATACTGACGAGGAATAAGGCGTCTATCTTTCAGGGAAGTCCTCAGTGCCTAATTTCTTATGTTTTGTTTGTTATATACAATGAGGACATTGCATAGGTGAAGTTTGGGGGTGCATTCTTCCAGTTCCAGTTGCATTCATGTAGTATTCATTTAGTAGTTTTTGCATTCATGTAGTATTCATTTCGTAGTTTTTCATGTAATTTTCATTCTACTTTCTTAAAAAAAAAAAAATTAAAATAAAAAAATTAATTAAAAAAAAATATATATATATTTCAAATATTTGCATGTTTTCAGCTGTTAGATAGTTTAAGTCTATTTGGCCAGTGATGAGATTGGAATTGAGTAGACAAGTATAGTCTTGATCGTTAAGGCTGTGATGTGATTTCTTGTCATGATTTGAATCTTTACCTGTTTGAAACTGATATAATAAGGATAGCACAGTAAAAACAACTATGTTGGTGATTGAGTCTAAATTGACACATAGTGGACTTCTTGAGGATAATACTAGTTTGAATGAATGAAAGACATGAATAAAGGAGATGGTGAATTTAGACAAAAACTTAAGTTGGGGGAAAAATTTGGGATATATAAGCTTCAAAAAAAAAAAAAATTACTAGTAGCTAGTTTTGTTTGGGGCCTTTGTTACTTGAAAAGAAATGCATTTAGGAAGGGGTGTCTTAACACCTAAGCGCCCTAAGGTCTTATATGGTCCGGGAGTCGTTGGTTGAAAGCTCGCTAAGGGTAGCACTGTTAGCCTAATGGAATGAGACATTGCACAGTCATGGTTTTTAAAAAGAACAAAAAAAAAAAAAAAACCAATAAAACGGGAAAAGAGCAAAAAGCCCCCGTAATGATAAGTAAAGCATAAGTATCCCGGATTGGACTCTTGAATTTGGTGGATGTTTGACTTTAGTTGGATCTAACTTGTTTGTGAATTTTGTGAGTTGACACTATATGACGCCTTTAAAGAGATCTATTATGTTTTGTATTTAGCATTATATTAGTTAGCATTGTTATTCAAAGACACACACTACTATATCAAGTAATAACAGGTAAGATTTGATGATTGACTAGGAAATTATTAATCTGTCTTGATATGATGTACTAGCATGTTTAACTGATTTCTCACGAGGCTTGATGAATAGATTTTGTTCGTTTCGATCTTTGAAATTTTAGGCACGTAGATAAGACATATTGCATATTTAGTTATTCAGATTGTGTTTTATTGCTTGAGGACAAGCAATTGGTTAAGTTTGGGGTATTTGATGAGTAGGTTTTATACCTATGAACTGATATTATTAAACTTAATTATTGCTATCTTTAATTGTTTTTAGTATCTTTTATCTATTTTTGTGTTTATTTTGTGTAGGTTGGATTTGGAGGAACAAATTGGTCATTTTGTAGAAGAAAAGGTCAAATAATCATTAAAATTAGAATTTGAGTGGCATTTTGTAATTACGTGGTCACGGTCAAGCGCCTTGGCGCTTGAAATAACTTGTGTTGAGCGCTAAAGCTTCGTAAAAGAAAAGGAGGATTTTCTACTTCTAAGTGGGTGGTTGAAGCAAAAGGAATCGAAGGAGAGGGAGACTAATACAAATAGGAGGAGACTTTAGAAAAGACGTATCACTCAACTTTTCAAGTTTTTCGCAGACAGAACAACGAAGAAAAACACGAAGGAAAATCGCAAGGGCTGAAGATCAAAGAAAGAGTATTGGAGAAAATTCAGAGTTTCTTCTTCTCTTCTCTAGTTTTATCTTTTGTAATTATCTGGGATGTTTGGATTATTAATTTGGATGATGTTTTTCTTTATTATTATTATGAACTAAATTTCCATTAAGATTGCAACGGAACTTGGTATGTAGTTTAAATTGAATCTTCCCATTGAATGAAAGTTGGTTTATATTGAATTGTTTATTATATCTTTTGCTTATTGATTAATTGTTTGGCCAACAATTATTGTGATAATCTATATAAAATTGGAAGATGGAGTATAGATTAAGATCTGGATATGATAACATCTGTTCATATAATCTGAATAGGGTTAATATGATTAGCATGTAGGATAGGAATATACCTATGTGTCTTTTGTATCCTTTGAAAGAATTTATCGTAAACCCTAATTAACTTGATTCACATAGGAATATAGTGAATTAATTGAGAAGGGTGTTCCTTGTAATTTTGTGTCTTAAGGATCGGAGTTAGGAGGATTTGTTCACGTGTTTTGGAAAAAGTGTGTGAATTTTATAAATCATTCTTGGATAATGATTCATATTAATTAATTGCTTTAAATGGGAAGTGAAATGATTTAAATGAAATACCAAGGGAAGTTGTAATCTTAACCTATTAAATCTGCAGTTATTCTTGTGAAATTTTGATTCTTAATCATTAGTTTTGTTAAGTTTAAATTTCAAATCAAAAACAAAATTTTGTAGTTTAAAATAGGATTAATTGCATTAGAATTAGTAATTGATAAATATTAGTCTATTTCCTCGTGGGAACGATATCCTTGCTTGCTGAATATTATAATTGAACGCGTATACTTGCGTGGTAAAGTGCTATTAAAAATTAGGCAACATACCCGCTTATGATCTTCTACTCAATGCGTCAGCTACCACGTTCGCTTTTTCAGGATGGTATGATCATAATCTTTCAACAGTTCAAGCCAACGTCATTGTTGCATGTTGAGTTCCTTTTGAGTGAAGAAATATTTGAGGATTTTATGATCCGTAAAGATCTCCACTTTCTCCCCATACAAGTAATGCCTCCAAATTTTAAGTGCGAAAACAACAGCTGCCAACTCTAGATCATGAGTAGGATAATTCCTCTCATATTCTTTGAGTTGTCGAGAGGCATAGGCTATGACTTTCCCATGTTGCATGAGAACACATCCTAACCCTTTGCCCGAAGCATCACTATAGATGACAAATTCCTCTGAGCCAGATTATAAGACCCCGAATTTTATGAAATAAAAGTATTCAATTTTTCTTATAATTATTATTCAGTAAATGTTTAAATTGATAAAAGTTTAAAGTTATGGGTGAAATATGCAAATTTTATAAAATACGCAAGTGGCTATAAAATATTTATTGTTGTCGGGGAATATTCGTTTGGTCGTGGAATATTTTTGCTGTCGGGGAATATTCGTACGACGGCGCAGTCATATGTGGACCCCATAATAGAATAACTGTCAGATGAAGAAAATGACAAGTTTGAGTTTTTATAAATAACGGCATAGTTTTTACCGTTAAGTTTGAATATTTTTATAAATAACGGCATAGTTTTTGTTCTTTGTTGGAATACACAGTAGTTAAAATCTGATGTCTGGCAGTGGTTAGCGAGTATTTTGTATTTACACGATATTTTTAATTATTGATTATTACGTATGGAGGCACTACTCAATAATTATTCTGATAATTACTTTTCAATATTTTATTTTATTGATTTAATAATTGTGCGTTGATATTTTATATTATTGTTGTTTCAATAATTATCATCAGACTGAGATTTCCCATTATCAGATCAATAATTCATATTAATTAAATAATATTATTAGATAGCAATATTGGCAATGTCTAGAAAGTTCATCGAGGAGAGGTTTGGTCACCTAATTGCTTGGCGCCAATAAGGAGAATCCTTATCGGAAAGCCCCTCTTTCACGGAGAACTTGCATTATCATTGTTGCGATTCTGAAATATTATTTGTGAATAATTAATTATTGATTTATATGATAAGGAAATATTTATTTGTTGCAGATATAAATGATGGACTTATTTATGTGGTTATAAATAAAGGATTTAATGTTGAAGTGTTTTATCAGAATTTTGTCGGATTAGAGATATTAAAAGATCAAATCGGTGTCCTTAAAGCTCTATTGCGTGAGTTATAATTTTTAATCTGACCGTTGGATCGTTGTGATTTTTGGATATGTTATATATATATATATATATATATATATATATATATGTGTGTGTGTGTGTGTGTGTTGAGTAAATATCCACAAATTTTGAACCGTTGAAAATTAACACATGATTTTTTATGAATTTTATAAGGTGTTGAAACGGTGTTGAAAATCATCCGTTTGTGGATTTCAGATATTATTTCTCTGGAATTTGGAAAAACTTAAAGCTAAAAAGTTGTAGAGAATTCGATTTCGTGTGGAATGGACATAAAATTCGTATTTTTCTGATAAACGGGCTATTTTCTATGAATTATTGAAGTTTTGGAAAATAAAATAATTTTTATTAAAAATTGGGTGGGACCCACTTTTGTTTTTATTAAACATGTGTGCTAATTTTTGTTCAATGTTGGCATGTGTATGACTGGCTTGCTGGTGGCTGGTAGGTGGCGTAGAAGAAAGAAATGAAATATTATATTTTATTAATTTAGTCTCCTTTGGCGTTCTAGCATTTTCCTATAAATAGGTGCTTATGTTAGAATTAAAAATCACACCAGAAACATAAGTTTTTTTTTTTCTCTCTCTCTCTCTATATATTATCGAGCGTATGTTTGTGAGTATTTAGATACTTTGAGAGTTGCTTTTCAGTGCAAGTTTCCTTCAGCTTTTCATCTGATATTCCAGTTAGAAATACTGCTATTTTGAGGTAAGGGATTTTTAAGGGTTGTTATGTTTTTAATGTTTCGTAATTTTTCTGATCTTCAAAAATTCTAAAAAAATTTAAAATGATAATCTGATGAGTTTTCTAGATTGTGTCCAAAAATGGCGATTTTTGGATGTATAGATTATGAGTTATGAATTTTATGGGAAGAGACTATTTTAAAAGTAAACCCTTACAACTCCTTGTGGTTAACTCCAAAATTGGTGAAATTTTTATTAGGAGTACATATATATAATAGAAGTATACTCTGTAAAATTTGGAATTTTGGACAAAAGTACAATTTATGATAAATGTCTAAATATTCGGCAGTTTTGGACATGTGAAAAATAGTAAATGAATTTTAAAAATTTCGAAAAAAATATGGGACTATATTCTGCTAAATCCCAGAAAAGAAATATTTTTGGAACTGATTTGGTATTTTTCATAAAAATAGACTAGTTATGAGTAAATGAATTAAATATGTTATGTGAAGTAAGAAAATTGAAAAATAGGATTTTATGGCTTGAGAATCCTATATGAGGTATATGCAGATTTTTGATGAGGGTTTTGGTTATTGGTGATGAAATCTTATGAGGTTAGCATTTTAGGATGATTAAATGCATTAATTAGTAAAGTGTAAACAATTGAAATAAATTGTTTATATATTTAAGAAATGTTATTCTTTCAATATCATTATACCGAAATATTGGTATAGATTTTATTGTAGAATTTCTACCTTTTTAATGTTGGGGTTACTATTCATGAATTACTATTCATGAGTTACTATTCACGAGTTACTATTCATGGGATACTATTCCCAACAAAATTGGTTTCTTTTTCTGACCAAGTTATTGTTGATTTATGAATCTTACTCTTAAAATTAAATCCATATTTTGATTATATTGTTTTTATTATCATATATAACATTTTTATAATCCTGGTGAAGAAATTTCTCTTTGACTTGAGTGTAAAGATGGGTAGATTGTTGGTGTGATCGTGACTATGGGTTATCTTTGGCCAGTAGTGTAAAGATGAATTGTTGACTGATATGATCATGACCATTGAATTTATAATTGAATATCTTTAGCTTAAGTGCAAAGGTGAATTGATCAACATGGTTATAATTATGGTTTATATAAATTCTGAAATGATTATGTATTTCTTTGAGATATTAATATCTTTGGCCTGTAGTGTAAAAATGAACTATTGATGAATATCTTTGGTCCGTATTGCAAAGATGGCATGTTGTTGAATATCTTTGGCATGTAGTGCAAAGATGACCTGTTGTTGAATATCTTTGGCCTGAAGTGCAAAGATGAACTGTTGATGAATATCTTTGGCCCGTAGTGCAAAGATGAATTTATTAGTATGATTACGAATGAGAATCGTGATTTGGTATAACCATAATTTTGATGTTTCGAGGGTAAAGACAGTGATGAAAATTATCTTCGTCCGGATGAGAAGAGGAATTTAGAATCACAATTATGATTATGAGTTATTCATATGATTTTGGAAAGGGCTGCTGATTGATGTTCTGAGGATAAAACTTTATTGGTGGACTTTTAATGTGGAGAAGATAATAGACTTTATAGTATATTTGACTCTTCTAATGGATTGCTCGTTCCGCTGCAACTATGGCTGAAAAGTTTTATCATCTACCGTATGTTCTAAACCTCTGATTTATTACTGACAAAGGCTATTGATAATTTAATTATCTTTAGTTATGATATTCTTTATTGGGCTATTTGTGCTCACCCTTTTTCTTCACAATTCCTTTCAGGTAATAAGAGTGTTCACAAATTGAAGCGGGGATGTGGGAATAGAACGGTGGTCTATAGCTGTTGAGGTTCTCCCTAAATAATATAGAAATAGTTTTATTGAGAACTTTAGATAAGTGTGTCGTATTGTATACGTCATTTGATATTTAATTTTGGTGAACCGAATAGGGTCAGGTGAACCCAACTTTGGAAGGGTGTTTTGTCACTATCATACAAGATGTCTAATGACATACAACCTCATGTTATCATAAGATAGGGTTGTGCACATCCACTTGCTGAGTATATCTACGATCACTACCTATATGATCTTGGAGTTTGGTTGAAACATAATATTCAATTGCAGACGGTGGAGATAGTTATATGTCAAGAGAAGACTCACCATTGGAAGGAACATGATAGTAATCTTCTCACTTTTTTTGGGGTCTATTGGATCAACCAAGGATAATTCTCTGGACATATGATATCTATCATAACCTAGATTTTTGGCCTCCTATGTACGAAGGTTTCCTTGAGCACTTCCAAAGATTTTAATTTCCAAAACAGTTATTGACTGTACCTTTATGTGAGGTATCACTGTGAGGTGTTGTCCACAGTTGGGACATGTGTCACAGTTGGTATATATTTGTATTCAAACTCACAACATATGTGTTAATGTATTTTGCACGACAATTGTAGTAATAAAGTTTTAGTTGGTTTTTGTACCAAGTTTTTGGCGACTCAAAATGGGTTGGATGGATTGGACCTATTTTGGGGGCGTCACAGTTGGTATCAGAGCTTAGGGATATGATCTCTGGCGAAGATCCGGGATTAGAACTAGGAAGGGAGAGACGAGTAATATCCTTCGCTAGTGTGTGTCCTACCTAAGCTGGATTTTCTTACATAAGTTGACAAATTGTGATATGTCAATTAACCTTTGTTATGAAGCTATATTATAAAATGATATCTGAAATACAGGAGATGAGCAATGGAGAAATCATGAGGACAGGGAAGATGGAATCTGAAATGAAAGCAAGGTATTCTTAACTCTTTGAAAAACCAGGTACGTAAATTTCGGGGACGAAATTTCATAAGGAGGGGAGATTGTAAGACCCCGAATTTTATGAAATAAAAGTATTCAATTTTTCTTATAATTATTATTTAGTAAATGGTTAAATTGATAAATGTTTAAAGTTATGGGTGAAATATGCAAATTTTACAAAATACGCAAGTGGCTATAAAATATTTATTGTTGTCGGGGAATATTCGTTTGGTTGTGGAACATTATTGTTGTCAGGGAATATTAAATGCAATCTGCTAGCAGATCTTTAATGGGCCCCATAATAGAATAATTGTCGGATGAAGAAAACGACAAGTTTGAGTTTTTATAAATAACTTGGCCGTAGTTATTCTGTTAACATCGTTGGAATACCTAGTGGTTAAAATACGATGTCTGGCGTGGTTGCACAAGAGTAATACCAGTATTGCATAAAGATATTTTGAATTATTGATTATTACATATGGAGGCACTACTCAATAATTGTTACAGTCATTACTGTTCAATATTTTATTTTATTGATTTAATAATTGCTGCGTTGATATTTTATATTATTGTTGTTTCAATAATTATCATTGCACGGTATTTCCCATTATCATATCAATAATTCATATTAATTAAATAATATTATTAGATAGCATTATTGACAATGTCTAGAAATTTTTGTCAAAGAGATGTTTGGTCACCTAATTGCGCGTCAGTAAGATGAAATTCTTATCGGAAAGCCTCCTCTTTCCTGGGAACTGCCTGGTTGTCATTGTTGCGATTCTGAAATATTATTTGTGAATAATTAATTATTGATTTATATGATAAGAAAATATTTATTTGATGTGAATATAAATGATGGACTTATTTATGTGGTTATAAATGAAGGAATTAATGTTGAGGTGTTTTATCAGTATTTTGTCGGATTGGAGGTATTAAAAGATCAAATCGATGTTCTTAAAGCTCTATTGCGTGAGTTATAATTTTTAATCCGACCGTTGGATCGTTGTGATTTTTGGATATGTTATACATATATAAGTTGAGTATATATCCACAAATTTTGAATCGTTGAAAATTAACACATGATTTGTTATGAATTTTACAAGGTGTTGAAACGGTGTTAAAAATCATCTGTTTAGGATTTCAGATATTTTCTGTCTGGAATTTGAAAAAACTTAAAGCTACAAAGTTGTAGAGAATTCGATTTCATGTGGAATGGACAAAAAATTTGTATTTTTCTGATAAACAGGCTATTTTATATGAATTATTAAAATTTTGAAAAATAAAATAATTTTTATTAAAAATTGGGTGGGACCCACTTTTGTTTTTATTAAACATGTGGGCTGATTTTTGTTCAATGTTGGCATGTTGATGGCTGGTTTGCTGGTGGCTGGTAGGTGGCATAGAAGAAAGAAATGAAATATTATATTTTATTAATTTAGTCTCCTTTGGCGTTCTAGCATTTTCCTATAAATAGGTGCTTATATTAGAATTGAAAATCACACCAGAAACATAAGTTTTCTCTCTCTATATTATCGAGCTTATGTTTGTGAGTATTTAGATACTCTGAGAGTTGTTTTTCAGTACAAGTTTCCTTCGGATTTTCATCCGATATTCCAGTCAGAAATATTGCTCTTTTGAGGTAAGAGATTTTTAAGGGTTGTTATGTTTTTCATGTTTCGTAATTTTTTCGACCTTCAAAAATTCAGGAAAAATTTGAAATGATAATTTGATGAGTTTTCTAGATTGTGTCCAAAAATGGCAATTTTTGGATGTATAGATTATGAGTTATGAATTTTATGGGAAAAGACTATTTTAAAAATAAACCCTTATAACTCCTTGTGATTAACTCCAAAATTGGTGAAATTTTTTTAAAAAAGGAATTTCCTTTATTTATTATTTTGAAATAGTAAGGGTTGATTTGATTAATGTGGATAGTTAAGGGTTAAATCATAAATATTTCAAAATAAGCAAGTGGTTATAAAATATTCATTTTTGTCGGGGAATATTCGTTTGGTGCGTGGAATATTAAATGCTTTTGTCGGGGAATATTAAATGCAATGTAGCTTGACCATGTGTGGGCCCATGTGAAGCGATTGGATGAAGAAAGCAATGAATATAAGTTGGTTAAAAATAGCTTGGCGTAGTTATTCTGAATTAAAGGCTATTGGAATACCGGTGGTTAAAATCTGATGTCTGGCGTGGTTCTTGCGATGCTTTGCGGTATTACGCGGTATTATTGAATTATTGATCCTTACGTGAGAAGGCCTTTACTCGATAATTTTCACGATGAATTCTTATTCGATATTTTATTTTATTGATTGATAATTCTTTGCGTTGATATTTTATATTATTGTTGTTCGATAATTGTCCTTTTGCATTATCTCCATTATCGGATCAATAATTCATATTATTTGAATAATATTATTAGATAGCATTATTGGCGATGTCTAGAAAGTTACATCGAGGAGAGGTTTGGTCACCTAATTGCTTGGCGCCCGATGAGGAGAAATCCTTATCGGAAGCCCCTCTTTCACAGGAGCGGCTTTGGTTGTCATAATTGTGATTACGTAATATTATTTGTGAATAATTAATTATTGATTCATATGATAAAGAAATATTTATTTTATGTGGATATAAATGATGGATTTATTTATGTGGTTATAAATGAAGAAATTATTGTTGAGGTGTTTTTTATCGGTATTTTATCGGATTGGAGGTATTAAAAATTAAATCGGGGTTTTGAGATATATTCTTGGGGTTATAATTTTTTAATCCAAATAGTTGGATTGTAGTAATTTTTGGGTATATTATACATACATAAGTTGAGTATATGTCCACAAATTTTGAGCGAATTAAAAATACACGAATGATTTGTTATGAATTTTAAGAGGTGTACGATTAGGAAATTGGGTTTATAATTGATTTTGGTGGAAAATTCTAGAATTGAGTGGGCCCCACTTGTGGTTGGTGAAGAAATGTGCTGAATTTTATTTCAAATGTGGTGGGTGGCAATAGTAGCGAGGTAAAAAGCCATCGGTGGCGGTCGAAATGCCTTGGCGGGCTAACATTTTCTATAAATAGAATTTAAGTTAGAATTGAAAATCACACGAAACAAAGTTTTTTTCTCTCTCTCTCTCTATATTATTGGCGTATTTTGTGAGTATTTAGATACTTTGAGAGTTCTTTATTCGATCTACAAGTTTCATTCGACATCACTTGAGCCTTTCCTTAGAAATCTTGATTCTTTGAGGTAAGGGATATTATTTTTTTCGTAATGATATTATTTCTTGATATCATTATCTTTGAAATATTGATCTGAAGTTTTATCAAATTTGGAACTTTTTCATGTGAGGTTTACTATTCATGAGTTCTTATTCACGAGTTCTATTCATGAGTTCTTATTCACGAGTTCTTATTCACGAGTACTATTAATGAAGCGTGAAAATGTTTTTTGTGGAATTTCTATCTTTTGGTGTCGGAGTTACTATTCCGCGTATCGGCCTTTATTCACGTATCTGACTTATTATTCACGTATCGGCACTATTCATCGAAAAAAAAAATTTCTTCTTTTAAGTCCAAAATATCTATTTTGGATACTAGCTTTGATTGTATCCATGTTTTGATCATTCTTGAATTTTACACCACTATGATTATTTTTGAGGTATTGTTGGACATGGATAAAACAAAATACGAATCATTAATCCTTAATCCTTGTCATTTTGTTTCCTTTGGATTCGTTCTTTAAAAATATTTTTCATCATCCTCGGTCTTAAATGATGATATTATTGAATATCTTTGCTTTTGTAGTGCAAAGATGAATGATTCTGAAGAATATCTTTGGCTTTTGTAGTGCAAAGATGAGCGGTGTTTAAATGAACATATTGGTGATGAATATCTTTGGCCTTTAGTGCAAAGATGAGCAGTGTTGAGATGAACATGGCCAGATTGATGAATATCTTTGGCTGTAGTGCAAAGATGAATATTTGATTTGAGAGATGATATTGATTGATGTTCTGAGGATAAAATATTGATGATGGGAATTTATTAAATTCATAGATTATAGTAGATTTCATTCTCTACGTAACTCTTACATGAATTATTATTTCAGCTGCGAATATTGATCGAAACTTGTTGTCTATTGTATTACTATGATTTTTCCTGTTGGAGACTAACGATAATTTGTTGTATATTATCTTAGTCGTAATATTCTTCTTTGGCTAGTTGAGCTCACCCTTTTCCTTGTTGTTCCATTTTTCTTCTCGGGAGGCGAGAATATAGCGAGTCTAGTCAGGGGGGTATGGAATGAAGGTTTTAGAGAGAGTTGTTTAGTAGTCCTCACCATTTTGTAAAATAATGTATCGATAAATGTGATGAGGATTTATTTGAGTATATAGATATTGTCTAGAAGATAATATTTGTATTTAAACTCACGATTATTTATTGTTGTATTTCATACGACATTTGTATTATTGAAGTTGTAGTTTGCTTCTTGTACCATGTATTTGGCGATTTCGGAATGGGTGTTGTGTATACCTATTTTGGGGGCGTCGCGGTTAGTATCGAGCTTAGGGATATGATCTCTGGCGGAGATCGGGGAATAGAACTAGGAGGAGGAGGCAGTAAATCCCTTAGCTAGTGTGTCTACTAAGCTTATTTGTTAGTTAGTCGGTATATAGGGATATTATGTGATATATTGATTTCCTTAATTAACCCTTGTTTTATGGCGATATTTGAGAATGTCGTGAGAATATTATGATGGAGTAAATGAGGCCAGTGGAGATACTGTACTTTACAGCGAGGAGAGCGTCTGCGTGGTGGCAATGTTCCTCTGTGAACAACACCATTGGCGAGATGATGAGCGAGGGGATGTTTAGAAGTTTTTTGCGGTTCATGCAAAATCGAGACGAGGAGACTTCGTGTTCAAAATCTGAGGAGAAATGATAGCAATTCACGGGTTATCACGGCCAAGCGATTGAAAAGTTGGGACCACGAATTTAAGGGAAAGCGGATCCGATCATGGCGGAAACATGGGTCAAACAAATTACAAGATATTCGATGTCTTGGGATGCGGAGGAACGAAGGTTCCATTCGCCACCTTTATGTTAAAGTGGTGGCGAAGCGAGACTCTTGGTGGGAGATGCGTGAAGCGTACCCATCGGTACTTTTCGGCATGTCTTGGGAGGCGTTTGAGACTATTTAATGACAAATACTTTCACGAAAGTGTTCGTCGTATGAAGGAAGTGGAGTTCATCAGATTAGAGCAAAACAACGTGGCGGTGTCTCGATGCGAGGCAAAGTTTGCGAGTTATCGAGGTTTGCACCTCATTTGGTGGAGAATGAGAGCGTATATGGCGGATGTTTCTTAGAGGTTTGAAACCGGCGTCGTCGGTATCTCATTTCTCATAAACTTTCTCTTTATTGAGGATGTTATAAGAGGGCTCAATTATTAGGCGAGATAGCGAAATACGGTCGTTGAGGACCATAACGAGGATCGTACGGAGATAGCGATCAGCAGAATAATGATAACTGCGGAGAAAAGCGAGCCGGACGAAATGGTAACCACTACGGTGGTAATCATAGTCGTAAAAAAGCAGAAGAAGCGAGTCGGGAGGAGATTTTAAAAAGGAGATTTAACAGCGACTATGTGAAGGCAGCGGTCTTGGCGTGACAAGCCCGGTTCTAAGGGAGAGAAGCGACCACCGGTCGTATCTTCTACAAATCACGGAAAAGAGGACATATCGGTCAAGCGCCTGACAGATTCAAGGTATGCTATAGTTGTGGAAAGGAAGGACATATCGCTTTCGAGATTATGCTGTGGCGAAACCTAGTTCGTGAGGGACGGTGACTCGAAAAAACATCCCGAGAAAAGTCGAAAGTCAGCGATTAGGGAAGGCGTTTGTTGTATTTGGTCATAATCGAGGAACCCAAACGAGGTGATCACGGGTAAGCTATTTATAAATTCTTGCGAAGTTTATACCTTACCAATCTGGGGTGCTACCCATTCATTTATCTCTCTGCATGTGCTCAGCGTTTAAACTTGACTCGGGAAATTAGACTTTGACCTATCTGTGGAAACTCAGTTAGGAGAAACTTTCATCACATCCTTTGTTTATAAATCTTGTTTGATTCAAGTTGGCACCATTACCTTTACATTGACCTTATCTCTTTAAAGATACTTGCTTTTGATGTGATTTTAGGGATTGATTGGTTAACTACTCATCATGCCAAAATTGATTGTTTTCGTAAGGTTGTTAGTTTTCATATTCTAACTTGACTGTTATGCAATTCAAGCAACTAAACCATTAAAATCAATCACTTTATCATATCTAATCATAAAGCTATTCGTTTATTGAAAAGCGGATGTCGAAAGCTTTCTTAGCCCATGTTATGGATTTGAATAAAGACACGTCAAATTTGAATAATATTCTGTTGTTATTGACTTTCGGCGTATTTCTGAAGAACTTCCGGTCTACCCCGAGCGTGAAGTTGAATTCTTTATTGATCTTGAACACTGGTACAAAGCCCATTTCTAAAACCCCATATCGAATGGCTCTATTGAACTTGAGGAGTTAAAGGTCAACTCTGAGGAATTGTTGGACATCGGTTTCATTAAATCTAGTACATCTCCTTGGGGTGCTCTGTTTTATTTGTAAAAAAAAAGAAAAGGCGGGAGTATCGACTTTGTATTGACTATCGGGAATTGAACCATGTCACCATCGAGAATAGGTATCCTCTACCTCGTATTGATGACTTGTTTGACCGATTTGCAAGGGCTGATTCTTTCAAAAAATCGATCTTAGATTACGGATATCATCAATTTGAAAATTAGGCGAGGATATTCAAAGCGCCTTGAGAACTTCGGTATGGGCATTATGAATTCTTAGTCATGTCTTTCGGACTAACTAATGCTCTGCTGACTTTCATGGATATGATGAGCCAAGTATTCAAGGAATATTTGGATCGGATTCGTTGTTGTCTTTATTGATGACATCCTTATATATTCAAAAGTCGTGAAGATCATGAGCACCATTTTGAAATTTGGTACTCAAAGGCCCGTGAAAACCAACTATATGCCAAATTGAAGAAATCACGAGTTACGGCTTGAGGAAGTAGCCTTTCTTGGGCATGTAATGGTGTCAAAACATGGAGTATCTGTTGATCCGTGAAGATTGAAGCAATACAAAGTTGGGAACAACAGCGAAGTCGGTGGTGAAATCGTAGCTTTTGGGCTTATTTGGTTATTATCGGAGATTAGTGGAAGGGTTTTCTCGAATCGCTACTCCATTAACTTCAGCTAACTTTCGGAAGGATCTGAAATTCGTTTGGAATGAAGAATCGAGAAAAGTTTCCAAGAGCTTAGAGGAGACTTATTTATTTTGTTCTAACAATACCATCTGGTTCGGATGGATTTGTTATCTCTGATGATGCTTGGGCGAAAGGTTAGGATGTGTTCTCATCATGCAGCGTGGGAAAGTCATAGCTTTATGCCTCATGACGACAAAAAAGTATGAGAGGAATTATCCTACTCATGATCTAGAGTTAGCGGTGATCGTTTTCGCTAAAGATATGGAGGCACTATCTATATGGGGAGAAAGTGGAGATATATTCGGATCGTAAAAAGCCTTAAATATTTCTTCACTAAAAAAAGAACTCGACATGCGGCGGTGACGTTGGCTCGAGCTATTGAAGACTACGACCACACTATATGATACCATCTGGTAAAGCGAGCGTGGTGGTGGCGCATTGAGTAGAAGATCATATCTGGGGAGCGAGTGCGATGATGTCAAGTATCGCGTAGAGCCGACTTTAATAGAAAAAGTTAAGGTTGCTCGAGCCCGCAGCCGGAGGTGATGTCGTATGAAGAAGAAAGTCTGAAGGAGCTATTAGGGGCGAGAATTGATGAAGAAGGAATACTTGAGTCCCTCTAGACTTTGTGTTCTAACGACTACGATTTGAAGTACAAGATTATGATGGAGGCACGATACACCATTTGCAATCCATCTGGAAGTCTTAAAATGTATCGTGATCTTGACATACATTTTGGTGGAATAATATGAAGAGAGAGATTGCAAAGTTTATCTCGATGTGTTTAACTTGCCAGCGTGTAAAAGCGGAGCATCTAGTACCTAAGGGTCGTTGCAACCACTTGAGATTCGGAATGGAAGTGGGAACACATTACCATGGATTTCGTTTACGGGTCTTCCTACGGTTTCTCAAGGCATCAATCTTATTTGGGTTATTGTTGATAGATTAACCAAATCTGCTCATTTTTCTTGCCGTCTGGGAGACTTATTCCTTGAGCGTCTTGCTAGTATATGCGTAAATGAGATTGTGAGGTTGCATGGCATGCTGTATCCATAGTTTGGATCGTGACCCAAGATTCACTTCAAGATTTTGGGTTAGCTTGCAAAAAGCTATGGAGCGCAGTTTGCGATTTAGTTGACATACCATCCCCAAGCAGACGGACAATCGAGAGGACTATTCAAACTCTTGAAGATTTATTAAGACTACTGTGTCCTAGACTTCAAGAGGCGGTTGGGATAAGTATTTACCATTGGTGGAATTCTCCTACAACAGCGATTATCGAGCAAGTATAGGTGTGGCTCCATTGAAGCATTATATGGGCCGAAAATGTCGTTCTCGATATGTTGGGATGAGGTGGGTGAAGCTTGACATTGTTGGGACTGAGAGTTAATACGATATGACTCTAGAAAAGATCAAATGATTGACAGCGTATACAAAGCGGCTCAAGATCGACAAAAGAGTTATCGGATCTTCATCGAAAGGGCGTGGAATTTAATGTGGGGATCGTATATTATTGCGAGTTGCTCCATGGAAGGGAGTTACAAGATTTGGGAAGAGGAAAGCTCGATCCACGATTTATTGGTCCATTTCAAATTCTTGGCCAGAGTAGGAAATGTAGCCTATAGACTTGCGTTACCTCAAAGTATGTCTCGTGTTCATAATGTGTTTCACATATACATACTGCCGTAAATATGTGAAAGACCGAACCACGTTATTGAGTTAGAGCCAGGACGAGATAGTAGAAGACTTAGCGTATGAGGAGGTACTATCAAGATCTTGGATAGGAAGGAGCATGTCTACTGCATGAAAAGGTCATACCACAAGTTAAAGTTTTGTGGAGGAATCATGCTATAGAGAAATGACACAGGGAATTGGAAGCGGAAATGAAAGCGAGGTATCCTCACCTTTTTGAAACACCAGTCGTCGTCGATTTAGAGGCGAAATTTCATAAGGAGGGAGGTTGTAAGACCGAAATTTTTTAAATAAAAGGAATTTCCTTTATTTATTATTTTGAAATAGTAAGGGTTGATTTGATTAATGTGGATAGTTAAGGGTTAAAATCATAAATATTTCAAAATAAGCAAGTGGTTATAAAATATTCATTTTTGTCGGGGAATATTCGTTTGGTGGTGGAATATTAAATCTTTGTCGGGGAATATTAAATGCAATGGTAGTGACCATGTGTGAGCCCCCATGGAAGCGATTGGATGAAGAAAGCGACAAATATAAGTTGGTTAAAAATAGCAGGCGTAGTTATTCTGAATTAAAATTTGTTGGAATACGGGTGGTTAAAATCTGATGTCTGGCGTGGTTGTTGCGATAGCACTGCGGTATTACGCAGTATTGTTGAATTATTGATCCTTACGTGAAGGCCTACTCGATAATTTTCCACGGTGAATTCTTATTCGATATTTTATTTTATTGATTGATAATTCTTTGCGTTGATATTTTATATTATTGTTGTTGATAATTGTCCTTTGCACATTATCTCCATTATCGGATCAATAATTCATATTATTTGAATAATATTATTAGATAGCATTATTGGCGATGTCTAGAAAGTTACATCGAGGAGAGGTTTGGTCACCTAATTGCGGCGATGAGGAGAAATCCTTATCGGAAAGCCCCCTCTTTCACAGGAGCGGCTGGTTGTCATAATTGTGATTACGTAATATTATTTGTGAATAATTAATTATTGATTCATATGATAAAGAAATATTTATTTTATGTGGATATAAATGATGGATTTATTTATGTGGTTATAAATGAAGAAATTATTGTTGAGGTGTTTTATCGGTATTTTATCGGATTGGAGGTATTAAAAATTAAATCGGGGTTTTGAGATATATTGCTTGGGGGTTATAATTTTTAATCAAATAGTTGGATTGTAGTAATTTTTGGGTATGTTATACATACATAAGTTGAGTATATGTCCACAAATTTTGAGCGAATTAAAAATCACGAATGATTTGTTATGAATTTTAAGAGGTGTACGATTAGGAAATTAGGTTTATAATTGATTTTGGTGGAAAATTCTAGAATTGAGTGGGCCCCACTTGTGGTTGGTGAAGAAATGTCTTTGAATTTTATTTCAAATGTGGTGGGTGGCAATAGTAGCGAGTAAAGCCATCGGTGTGGTCGAAATGCCTTGGTGGGCTAACATTTTCTATAAATAGAAGGCTAAGTTAGAATTGAAAATCACACGAAACAAAGTTTTCTCTCTCTCTCTCTCTATATTATTGGCGTATTTTGTGAGTATTTAGATACTTTGAGAGTTCTTTGTTCGATCTACAAGTTTCATTCGACATCACTTGAGCCTTTCCTTAGAAATCTTGATTCTTTGAGGTAAGGGATATTTTTTTTTCGTAATGATATTATTTCTTGATATCATTATCTTTGAAATATTGATCTGAAGTTTTTATCAAATTTGGAACTTTTTCATATCGGGGTTACTATTCATGAGTTCTTATTCACGAGTTCTTATTCATGAGTTCTTATTCACGAGTTCTTATTCACGAGTCTTATTAATGAAGCGTGAAAATGTTTTTTTGTGGAATTTCTATCTTTTGGTGTAGATTCTTATTCGCGTATCGGCCTTTATTCACGTATCTGACACTATTATTCACGTATCTGACACTTTATTCATCGAAAAATAAAATTTCTTCTTTTTAGTCCAAAATATCTATTACGGATACTAGCTTTGATTGTATCCATGTTTTGATCATTCTTGAATTTTACACCACTATGATTATTTTTTGAGGTATTGTTGGACATGGATAAAACAAAATACGAATCATTAATCCTTAATCCTTGTCATTTTGTTTCCTTTGGATTCGTTCTTTAAAAAATATTTTCATCATCCTCGGTCTTAAATGATGATATTATTGAATATCTTTGGCTTTGTAGTGCAAAGATGAATGATTTCTGAAGAATATCTTTGGCTTTGTAGTGCAAAGATGAGCGGTGTTTAAATGAACATGGTAGGTGATGAATATCTTTGGCCTTTAGTGCAAAGATGAGCAGTGTTGAGATGAACATGGTAGATTGATGAATATCTTTGGCTGTGTAGTCAAAGATGAATATTTGATTTGAGATGAATATTGATTGATGTTCTGAGGATAAAATATTGATGATGAATTTATTAAATTCATAGATTATAGTAGATTTCATTCTCTACGTAACTCTTACATGAATTATTATTTCATTGCGAATATTGATCTGAAACTTGTTATCTATTGTATTCTATCAGATTTTTCCTGTTGGAGACTAACGATAATTTGTTGTATATTATCTTAGTCGTAATATTCTTCTTGGGCTAGTTGAGCTCACCCTTTTCCTTGTTGTTCATTTTTCTTCTCGGGGAGGCGAGAATATAGCGAGTACTAGTCGGGGTATGGAATGAAGGTTCTAGAGAGAGTTGTTTAGTAGTCCTCACCATTTTGTAAAATAATGTATCGATAAATGTGATGAGGATTTATTTGAGTATAGATATTATCTAGAAGATAATATTTGTATTTAAACTCACGGTATATATTATGCGTATTTCACACGACATTTGTATTATTGAAGTT